>JAJHSJ010000015.1:56883742-57123742 GCA_021015155.1 Magnolia officinalis
AGTTGGAGTTGATTTGTTGTTAGCAAAATAATCAAGGATATTAGATATTTCCAAAAAAAAAAAAAAAACACTTTAGGCCTTCTTTGGATGCCCAATTTAACTAAATTGCAATAACTTAATTAAATTTAATAAACAAAAACGATATTATAATCCTTCAGCCAAAAGAAATTTTAAAACAAAAAATATTCATGTGCTTGTCCCTTTATATAGAGGCATCTCCATCATTTCCCTTCTTTCACAATGAGAGTGCGTTGCACTTTTTTCTATCTTTTTTTATTTTTAATATACCGTGCAAACAATGCAAACTAATAAAAAAATTAGTTTAATAAAAGCATATGGGGACCATCATGGTATCTTCATTAAATCTAATTTATTAATGAGTTGTAGCAGCTCATGTTAAGATGTCTATTAAAACAAACATATTTAAAATTCAAGTGACCCAAAACACTGAAAACAATAACTGTGGATTGACTAGTGACCCCACTAGTGGTTGGTGCTCTATGGCCCCCACCATTATGTATGTATTTCATCGATGCCGTCCATCCATCTTTTCATATCACTTCAAGGTATGAGCCCAAAATTGAAGTAGATCCAAATCTCAAGTGGACCACATCACCAGAAATAGTGTTGATTGAATGCCCACCATTAAAAACTTTTGGAAGACTGCAAAAGTTCCGAATCAAGTTGATAATTTTTTCCCTTCATCAACGGGTTAGATGTCAAATAAACATTAATGGTGGATATTAAATCACTATTGTTTTCCTTCTGTCTACTCTACCTAAGTTTTAGATTTGTCTCGTTTTTGGAATAAAGTCCTAAAATAATATAAAAAATAGGATAGATAACATAGATAAAACACATATTATATTGAGGCTCACAAAGTACGGATCACTAGCTAAACCAAACAACATCAAAGAATAATGAAAATAGATGCTCTTGAGTCAAAATTATTAAATTATTTCTCTTTCTTTATCCGCTTGTAGCTCAAACCAGCTGCAATCTTTCCCACTATTCTCTTTCTAAATGAGAATTTCAATTAAGCATCCAAACACTACACGAGAGAAGCAAAGAATTCCACGTCTCATGTGTTTTTTTTACGTGGCCATGACGTGTTTGGGTGGAGCCTTCGGAATCTAATTAGATTGCTGTGATGGAAAACCAGGTCAAGAGAATAATAATCAAGGAAGGTTCTTCTGTCCCATCCATCCCTTTCTTTTTTTTTTTTTTTTTTCTTTTTCCTTTCTTTGCAATAAACGTTCATCTGGTGGACCATCGCATCAATGGTTGATCTGATGGACCATCACATATACAGGCCAATTCTGATAAACTAGAGCTAATGTTATTTATTCATGGCATCCAAACCATCCATTAGATCCGTGGCCTTTAGTTACCTTCTGTGTCCATAAATCAGCTGATCCGAAACTCATGTGGACACCTACCGTTGATTTTGAATTGGGGCCCACGTATAATGTATCTGCAGTCCAAGCCATTTGGACCCTTCATCTGGCCTGAATGAATGGTCAGGCCCAAAATTAGGTGGGCTGGATGCAAATCAAGGGTGGTTCATTCCTAACTTGTTCCCTCTTCTGTGGCCCACAGATCAAGCTGATTTATGGGACTCCAATTCAGTAGTGACCCCTCCATTATGGAGGTCGGTACTGGTCAGTGCTGTGGGCCCACAATGATGTATGTGTTTTTATTTATGCCATCTATTCATTTTGTCAGCTCATTTTAGGTATTAGCCAAAAGAATGAGGTAAATCCAAATCTCAGGCGGACTACACCACAGGAAAAAGTGGTGATTAAAGGCCCGCCATTAAAAAACTCTTGTGGGCCACAAAAGCTTTGGATCAAGATTATGTTTTTGTTTTATCTTCATCCTGGTGGCCACAAAAGCTTTTGGATCAAGCTTATGTTTTGGTTTTCTCTTCATCCACCTTCGTGGTGTGACCTAATCAACGGGTTGGATGGCAAACAAACATGATGATTCTCATTCATCCAAGTGTGTGTGACCTAATCAATGGGTTAGATAGCTATTAAAATTACAGTGGACTCTAGGAAGTTTTGAACAACTAATTGTTACCATTTCCAGTGGTGTGATCCTAAGATTTGGTTCTGCTTCATTTTTTAGGCTCATGCCCTAAAATGAGCTTGAAAAATGGATGAATGGAATGGATAAAACACATACACCATGGTGTGGCCACCAATTTTGATGTAGAGCGGGTCACAAATACTTTCATGTCCAAGATGGATCAGAGAAGGCTTGATTAGAGGTGGAAATCATCAAGACTGTCAGAACCTTAAAACATGCATGTCTCACAAACCGGAATAAGTTACTCGACTTACCATATATGATTTTTTGGGTAGGAGAAGCTACTTTAGCCAACCAACTCGACTTTGTCAGGTTGCCCATGCTGAATTTGTGAGATTTCATCATATCGACAGTCAAAAATCAAATTTATTCCCATTTTTACTATTCATAGTAAGTTTTAGTTTGATTATAACTCTTCATCCTTTGAGCTTTAAGAGTTGTATCCAACATAAAAAGTGTTGAAAATTTACTATTTATAGTAAGTTACAAATTTTAGAGAGTTTTATTTGTACTTTAATTCTGAAACTTCTTCTAAGGCTTGGTATCTCTATTTAAAGGGTTATAGACTCGTTTATTTCATTCATTAATTAAATTAAAAATTTTATAGAATTTATTTTATATTTTATTGTTTTTTCCTTATAGATTCGAAAAGTTTCTATGAGGAGTACTGAGAAGCTTTGTAGATTCGAAGTAGTTATCCTTGAGGACGACGGTGATCGACCTCATCACGTTCATCCCCACATCAAGTTCCTAGACCTAGAGGGGTTACTACCGAACATGAGTCTCAATTTTTTACACCCGAGGTAATATGAGCTCACACATCCGATGGATAGGTACTTGGATTTCCTGCATATATTGCATGGGCTATACATCTGCAGTACCATCATAAGGTGTGGAATAGACATCTTTTCAAAAAGCAAAGTTGTTGGACTTTAGTAGACACCAAATTGGGCTTTAAAATGGACAACTAATTTAATTTTTGGGGTATTTTTTAACCCACAATACTGGAGATAAAATACCTTGAAAATTTTCGGTTCGAAATTTGGTTGTGTATATGTATAGTGGTCGGGTGTGTCAGAGCTTTTTACGGTTCAATCCAAACTAAAGGTCTGACACAAGCATCAAGATAGATAAAGGGAGTAAACAATCGTTTATGATTGACCATTGAAATAGTTCACCCATTTATTCAACTCCTTGTATACGTAGAGTTTGTCTTTTTAATGATTTCTTTTTGTCTTTTCGAATCAAATGATATTTTTTCACCATAATAGTAGAGATGAACCAATAAGTATTATACGTGAATAATAATAATAAAAAAACTAGTTATATTAATGAAATGAGAGCAAATTTACAAAAGATAATTTCTCTATGATCAAGTGTCTGCAACGCAGATCTCAAGCTCTTAGAACCAGGTTTCTTTAGTCCACCGACCCAGGCATGGACAAAGGAAATTACACTACTGGAAATGAAATGCAAAAAAAAAAAAGAAGAAAAAAAGAGAGTCTTTGTTGTGATCCATTGCTCGGTGTAGACAAAAATAAATTACAGTACTCCTAATTTAAGACAATCATAGCCTCTTTTTCAGTTCATTAATGTAGAGATAACCGTCTTGCCCATAGAGAATCATGGCTTATTAAACAACGACATATAAGTTAGTCGATTGTCATTGATTGGCCACTTGGTTGCGCATATGTCATATTCGCACTTTGTGGATGAGAGTCTCTCTTGAGTCGTCACATGTCATGATAACTAAATGTTTCTTCGCACGATCATAAATAATGTTATAATATTAAGTCATGTTAGTGGATTCACTATTCCCTTCTCTTTATATCTTCAATCACATGAACCACGCAACCCATTGTGGTGGATTGCCGGAACTTGTCCTCGGTAGGTACCATGTTTCAGTTAAAATCCAAAATCAATCATGAGGCCCTTATGGTAAACAACTAATGTATATTCTTGTTGTAAACCGTCCGGCTTAAATGTTGTGAATTTTTATTATTATTTTTTTTTTTTGTCACCATCAAAGACCCTAAAAAGGCCTTAATTTATTTCATGTAGACATCTTGTTGCCACGTTGCATCATTTAAGTCGTTGAATCTAAACAAAGTAGAATGAAATAATTTAAGAGGGGTGTGAGAGAGGGTCCTTACTCTTGCGCAGGTGGTAGACTCTTAGGAGTTTCAACACCCGGTCAAGGGTTCGAGTACCCATAGGTGGTGAAATTCCACTAGCGCAGGAAGTTTTTAATGATGGTCGTTCAATCACCATTATTTCCTATGGGGTGGTCCACTTGAGCGCAGGAAGTTTTTAATGATGGTCGTTCAATCACCATTATTTCCTATGGGGTGGTCCACTTGAGCTTTGGATCTGCTTCATTTTTTTTTTATCATGCCCTGAAATAAGGTGGAAAACAGATGAGCAGCATGGATGAAACATACACATAATAGTGGGCTACACAACGCCCAACACACCTAGCTGGTTGGTGTTAGGGTCACCACCCAATATGCTTCTCCATACGTTAAGTTGTGGAGCCCACCGTGTTGTGTTTGCACCATCCAGACCGCCTGTGAGATCCAACCCTGCCAATGCTAGGCTTGGATGTAGGTCTGTACACAAACCGAGTTAACTCGGTTATCTCGCTCGACTCGACTCGAATAAGCTTGATTCAATCCCGCTGATTGATTTTTTGAACTCGAAAAAATTTCGAATTGTGTTTGAGCTTGCTTGATCTCGACTTGACTTGGATTGAACCCCAACTTGAATCGAACTCGGATCCAATCAGTTCTGTGACTCGGTTACTTTGATATTGATGTTGCTCACCAAGTGTTTAATGAAATGACTCAACGAAGTGCCGGCTGGTGGCAAGGAAGATATGTATGTGAAATAAACTTTTTTTTTTTTTCTTTACATTATTGCTTACAAGGTGTTTGATGAAATACTTGTAAACAGTTATTATTGTTTTACATAGACTTGATCTTGGCTAAAACTCAGCTCTAACCAGCTCTAGTTGCTAGCTAAATTGAGTCGAGCTAGCTAATCAAGCTCGAGGACCGAGCAGAGCCAAGTTCAAGCTGAAGTCAGCTAGTGGCCGAGTCGGTCCGAGCTTCAGTTCAACTCTTGTACACCTCTACTCAATGAGAACAATTAATCTAATCGAAAAATCGTGTGGGCCACACCAAAGGGAGCAAATGGGTAAGGGACCCACTGTAGAAAAATTATAGATTGTATGCAGTGACCAGCGGCCTGTTTATATGCCATCCAATCAAGTTATCAAAAGATCTCAGCCGGAAAAATGGACACCCCAAAAATCAGGCCATTCCATAACTCAACTCGACCACACAACCTATACATTTGTCCCAGTCGTGTGGCCCACCTGAGATTTGGATCGTCCTTATTTTTCCTTGATCTACGGTAAACATGAGTGAAGCACGTGATTCACGGTTTGGATTCCACGAGCACATTATGTTGGGCCCCACATGTATAATTCCTTCTAGAAGGTAAAACAAGTAGAATTATCAACACGATGCACTTGGTTCTTCCTGTTTGACAAGTGCGCCCCACATGTATAATTCCTTCATGAATCCTCTTGATTGGAAAATCCCCACTTTTCTTCTCTTACAAACATACCGTCAACGTTCAACTAAAAAATTCCAAGATTGGCAGCTGACATCTTCCAATCTGAGAGAAGTTTCGGACAAGGACCGTCCACAAAAAGACGAAATAGATCAACGGTGTTGATTACCAGACCATTGGTCCCAGTCCCACTAAATACGAATGCTATTTGCTGACGCACGTAATTCCATACAGGAGGCGACTTATTTCAGCCATCCAAACCTTTCGTCACCGGGTCTTTGTGGGGCCCACAGAGATGTCCGTGACAAATCCACTCCGTCCATCTGTTTTTCAAGACCTAATAGGACAGGAATCTAAAGATCAGGTAGATTCAAAATACATGTGGGACATACCACACGAAACAGTGGGGATTGAACGCATGGAGGTGACAGAAGTTTTGTATCAGGATTATATCTTTGCCTACTGTTTATATGAATGTTAATAACCATATGAACGGTTTGGATGGCAGATTAATATCATGGTCAGCTCCAGGAAGGTTTCAACGCTGCATGTTTCCATTTCTACTGTTTTGTTTGGTGTGGCCCACCTGAGTTTTGGATCTTCCTCATTTGTGGAATCCTGTCCTATTGTGGCTTTTCAAAACAGATGGACAGAGTGGATTTTTCACGGAATTTCTGTGGACCCCACACAGGCCCTACCAGTGCCCGGGATCAATGTCATGCTTGGCCATGAATTTTGAACTATTTTCCTTTGAATATAAACCGTCTATTCTTTGGCCACTGATCATAGGTTCACGATCTTAAAATCTTGAATATTTTCAAGGCCGTCCCTCCCAGATTTAGTTTGATCAGACCAACGGTTAGGATCACCGAACCATGGACGCCCGTGTAGTCAGTTTTCCCATTCTTAAGTGCGCACGAGTCAAAGCGTGTCTGCGGAAACGCGTTCGATTCCAACCGCTGTCTAAAAGTGGAAGATCCTTTGCCTACCGATACAGTCAACCGGCGAATACACGATGCTTGACCCACGACATGAACTGTATGCTCGGGTGTCAATTTGTAGAAGTGGGACCCATGATCCAATAATCCAGTCCATTGATTTGTTGAGACTCACTACTGTTATACTATTCCCTTAAAATATCCTCCATTGGATGATATTAAACTTTGAATAGACCACTAAAAACGTAGATACATCAACGGTCAATATTCAACTAGAAAAAAAAGACTTACATTAGTGGCTAGGATATACCAATCTGGAAAATATTTGAGGGTTGATCCATCCATTACTGGATCGTGGACCCCACTAATTAGAATCTGAAATCCGAGTATGCCGTGAAAGTCCTCGGGTCCGAAGGTTATTGTAATTCCTGTTAGTGTGGGGCAAGTATAGCATTCCTTCTGTATGGACAAGCAAGCAAACAGCTATGCTTCTTGCGGAGGAAGCGGATTGTGTCCCGCCCCTCTGCACGGATACGGATTGCCTGCGACAAGAAGCTAGGTGGGGCCCACCGTGATGTTAGTGAAAAATCCACCCTGGCCATCTGTTTGTCGGATCATGTTATATCATGGCTCAAAGTGAGAAAGATTCAAAACTCATAAAGAAAGTTTGGATAGGAAAATACCCACTGTTTAAACCTCCTATTAGGATCTACTGGGATGCCTGTTTGATTTTTTATATCATATATAAATGCCTTGGAACAATTAATTATTATTCTCCTTTTGAAAATGCACTTGTATCTCTATTTGGAAAACGGTTTAAAAGGATTGATTTTAATTTGTGGGCCCCACTATGATATAGATGATATATTTGTGCTATCCATTTGTTTTAGCGTAACATTTTAAAAGATGAGTTGAAAAATGAGACTAATCCAACATTCAAACACTCAAGTAGTTCACACCAAAGGAAACAATAGCATTGAAAAGTTTTTAATGAAAGATATTTGATTCCTTAAATCTTGTAGTGTGGTTCACTTGAACTTTGGATCAACCTCATTTGTTTATAAAGTCCTAAATTTGGCTAGCATAACGGATAGACAATGTGAATAAGCCATAAATATTACAGTGAGCCCAACATATATTTGGAGCTTTGGCAAGAACGCGATAATTACTTAAGTAAATAATTATTACCCATTTCCAATGTATTTCCTAGAGGTTTGTAAAATTAAACACACTTACATCTGTATCATATATAACAGAAAATACAAATAAAATAAAATAAAATATTAGCTGTTATGGGAAGATCCGAGCCCCTCATAATTCTGAGGCATAACGATATGTTGATCTGATCGGATGGATAACTAATAGCTCGGTACAGATTCTAAGAGCAGACAGTACCTGACAAAGATCCATAACCATTCCGATTGAGACCTAGCCTGCCTGAAGGTCCGAGTCTACCACTCCGATTGAGACCTTGCCTGCCTGAAGGTCCGAGCCGACTCTACGCTCCGAGGCGGGCACTCCTCAAGCCAAACTCAGAAACTGCCATAGGTGAACGTGACCGGTTACTTCGCTCACAGATACGCACGACGCGCATGATGCGACACATAGATCCTTGGACTACGTGCAGTATCTCCACGATCCGAAAATCTCCCTGATTGAGCAAATCGTGCCATGATTAACAGATCCAGACCATCCTACAGTCAGGTATAAATACATGAGGACCCCATTACTATAGGTACGCAACATCTTGCACACTCTCTCTACCTTTCAACTTAGACCCCGATTCCCTTGACCTGATTTAGGCATCGGAGGGTCCCCTGACCTAGCCAGGGTCTCTTTTGCTCACTTGTTGTGTAGGGCCAGGGTTCATCCGAGGAGTGGAGAGTGATCCAGATTTTGACCTCAACATTTTTTGGCACCGTCTATGGAAATCTGATACGAAAAGTCAGGTTCATGTTCTCGAGTATAATGGTTCGAAGAAATAAGAAAGCAATAGCTGCGGAACCAGAGCTGAAGGAGCAAACTCGCTCTTCCTCGCTACTTCACGCCGAATAAGCCCCAGGGCCCTCCCAGCGTTCTCGCAATCGGACAATTAAATATTGCACCATGCAGAACGAGATACAAGCCCTACGGAATGAGGTGAACAGGATGAAGCAACAACAGGAGCCGTGACCGCACCCTGCTCAGGAAAATCCTGTACTTGAACCAGTGGGTCCGGTCGTGGAAGCCCACTCCGCGCCGAGGAGTGTGAGGCCCGAGGCTCCTCGACACACCCAATGCCACTCTCGGGTCAGAATCCTCTTCCGACTCAAATTTGAACCTCGGCTCGGAACACGGTCACGCGAGCTCCGACCAATGCTTTGGTCACCTCAGCCCTGACACCAACAGATCTCTGTCATCGGCTGGAGCGAGGGAGAAGAAGGAGAACTCCAGAAGTTGAAAATAACCAGGAAATCGTGGCAGAAAACAAAGACCTGTGGCAAAAACGGTTTGCGGAGTTCAACGATAGATTCGTGGCTCTAGAAAAGAAACAGGTGCCTACATCAGTTCTCGCTGTCGTTCAGACAATGATGGAAGAGACCGAACCTCCCTTCACTTCGAAAATCATGAACGAGGTGATGCCTCAGAGGTTCCGGATACCTCCCGTTATACAATACTCCGGGTCTGGAGACCCATCTGAATATGTAGAAGCCTATCACTCATGGATGCAGATCCAGACAGCGACAGATGCTATGATATGTCGGGGGTTCTCGATCACACTTGTAAGTTCCGCACAGAGTTGGTACCGACAGCTCAAACCAAATTCCATCAGTTCCTTCGCAGAGTTGAGCCGACTATTCCTTACCCAGTTCATAAGTGGTAAGAGGAGTCGAAAGCCCAACACTCACTTGTTCGCCATCAAGCAAGAGCCTAAGGAATCGTTGAAAGATTACATCACCCGCTTCAACGAGGAAGCGTTATTGGTGGAAGACTACGATGATAAAATGGCGCTCGCTGCCGTATTCAATGGCCTAAAAGAAGAGAAATTCACTTTCTCCAATGGGAAGAACCCTCCGAAGACACTAGGCGAACTGGTCGTCAGAGCCCAGAAGTACACCAACGGGGGGAATTCTCCAATGCCCGTAAGAATGTCCAAGTGACGGAGCCGAATGGTAAAAGGAAGAGGCCTAGGAACGAGGAATCTCAGCCATCTAACAAAGGGGTCGATGACCGCATCTCTCGCGATCGTCGTCCATGCAGAAGACCGGAGGGAAAATTTCATTCCTACACCCCTCTCAACGCGTCCGCCGAGCAGATTCTATTGGACATCCGAGGAGAGAAGCTGCTGAATTGGCCTGTTTACATGAGAGCCGACCCGGATCATCGAGACAAGCGCAAGTATTGCCGCTTCCATCGAGATCACGACCACAATATTGCTGACTGTGTCGATCTCAAAGATGAGATCGAAGCCCTTATTCGGAAGGGACATCTACATCGGTACACCAAGGAAGGAAAAGCCGCTCGGAAAGGAGAAAGAGAGCGAGAGCAGCCGAATAACGCCACGGAGGAGCCTGCTGAAATCCGTAAGATCTTCGGGGGCTCATCCAGTGGGGGAGATTCAAACATGACGTGGAAGGCTCACTCTCAAAAGTCTGAACCGGAGCATTATATTCATTTAACCGAGCGGCCCAACAAGGAGCTTTGGGTCAGCCCATGCACTCTGACATTCACAGAAGAAGATGCCCGCGGAATCCAGCACCTACACGACGATGCTCTAATAATCACCATGACCAAAGCGAACCGAAAGGTATACTGCATCTTGGTCGACACCGGGAGCTCGGCTGACGTAATCTATTCCGAGGCCTTCAAAAGAATGGAAATTTCGAGGTCTCACCACAGACTCGTGAAGACCCCCCTGCATGGCTTTGCCGGGGAAAGAGTGATCTCCGAAGGAGCCATTTCCCTCCCTGTGACCGTGGGAGAAGGACAACATCAAGTCACACTCATAGTGGACTTCTTAGCTGTCAATGTACCGTTAGTGCACAACATCATCCTGGACAGACCTTCCCTCAACGCAATGAGAGCAGTCATCTCCACCTATCACCTGATGATGAAATTCCCCGCCGAAGACGGGATAGGCTACCTCCGAGGCGATCAACGAGAAGCTCGGAGATGTTATGCGATGGTAGTAAAAAAGGAGTCAGTTAAGCAAGCGCTCACCATCAACGTTTTAAACCCCAGAGAGCCTGCGGAAGGCTCATCCGTGGAAGACCTGGAGAAAGTGTCGCTTGATGAGGCTGATCCGAGCAGGACCGTTCAGCTCGGGACATCATTGAATCCTAAGCAACGACTCAAGATTTTGACATTCCTATGACAACATAACAATGTCTTTGCCTGGTCCCACCAAAATATACCTGGAATCTCTCCGGACGTCATGATTCACAGACTGAATGTGGATCCAGATCACAAACCTGTCAAGCAGAAAAGAAGACCGTTCGACGCCAAACGATACGAAGCAATAACAGACGAAGTATCCGTTCTGCGCGACGCCAGATTCATAGAAGAGGTACATTATCCCGACTGGATCACGAATGTGGTCCTTGTGAAGAAAGCCAACGGAAAGTAGCGGGTCTGCGTGGATTACTCGGATCTGAATAAAGCTGTCCGAAAGATAGTTTTCCCGCTACCTCAGATCGATCAGCTGGTGGACAACAGGGCGATACTGAGTTACTTTTTCGTGGACGCCTACTCCGGATATAATCAGATCGCGATGCATCCCCCAGGTTTTGAGACCCTTTATGGGGAAGTTCTTAGTGGTTTATTTTAATGACATACTCATATATAGTACCACTAAAGAGCTGCATCTCGACCACTTGAGACATGTCTGTAGTGTCCTGAGGGCGGAGAGGTTATGTGTGAACCTTAAGAAATGTTCATTCTTGTTTGATAGAGTTGTCTTCTTAAGGTTCATAGTGTCATCTGTAGGGATGCGAGCAGATCCAGAAAAAGTCAAGGCCATAGTTGACTGGCCTGAACCGCGGAACATACATGAAGTGAGAAGCTTTCATGGCTTAGCCATATTTTATTGTCGGTTCATTCGAGGGTTTAACACTATTATGACTCCCATTACTGATTGCATTAAAAAGGGAGAGTTCATATGGTTTAAAGCCGCAGCTAAGGCATTCAAAGATATTAAGGGCAAGATGATAGAGGCTCCTGTCATGAGTCTTCCATATTTTTTTAAAGTCTTCGAAGTAGCGTGTGATGCTTCAGGCGTAGGTATAGGAGGAGTACTAAGCCAAGAGGGTCATCCAGTTTCCTATTTCAGTGAGAAACTGAATGAGGCAAAACAAAAGTATTCTACCCATGACAAAGAATTTTATGCGATAGTGCAATCGCTACGTCATTGGCGTCATTATCTTCTACCGCAAGAATTTGTCTTATTTTCTGATCATGATGCTTTAAGGTATTTGAATTCCCAAAAGAAGCTTAACCCAAGGCATGCCAAGTGGGCAGCATTTCTTCAGGAATATTCATTTGTCCTGAAACATAAAGCCGGGATCGAGAACAAACCAGCCGATGCCCTTAGTAGGAGAGTGACATTGCTCAACTCCTTGAGTATAGAAGTTGTCGGGTTTGAGCAATTGAGAGATGAGTATCCCATGTGTCTAGATTTTGGGAGAACATACGTGTCACTCGTAGGTGCCCAGCATAGTTCGGATGAGTTTGTGCTGAAAGATGGTTTCCTTTTCAAAGGAGACCGACTTTGTATTCCCCGCACTTCCCTCCGGAATTTCCTTGTTTGGGAGCTTCATGCTGGAGGTATTGCTAGCCATTTTGGTCGAGATAAGACCATCGCCCTAGTGGAAGATCGATTTTATTGGCCAAGTCTCAAGCGAGATGTAGCCAAAATTTTATGGCAATGTCGAACATGTCAACTGGCAAAACAAAAGAAGCAGAATACTGGATTTACACGCCATTGCCAGTGCCACACGCACCGTGGCAAGACATCAGTATGGATTTCGTGCTTGGACTTCCAAAGATAATTAAAAAGCACGATTTCATTTTTGTGGTCGTGGACCGTTTCTCAAAAATGGTCCACTTTCTCCCTTGTTCTAAAACCTCGGATGCGTCCAACATAGCTAAGATTTTCTTTGAGGGGGTAGTTCGATTACATGGTTTGCCTAAGACGATAGTGTCTGACAGGGATGTCCGGTTTACTAGTTATTTTTGGAAGACATTATGACATATGATGGGTACGAGACTCCAGTTCTCGTCTGCCTATCATCCTCAAACTGATGACCAAACTGAGGTTGTGAATCGAAGCCTCGGAAATCTACTACGATGTTTGGTGGGTGAATACATTAAAACTTGGGACTTAGTCCTGCCAGTCGCCGAGTTTGCATATAACAGTTTCGTTAATAGGTCTACGGGTATGAGTCCATTCGAGATTGTTAGTGGTTATAAACCTAGACTACACATAGATTTGTTACCTATGTCAGTCACCCAGAGGACCTCAAAGTCATCCGATGCATTTTCTCATCACATTCATGAGTTGCATGCAGAGATTAGGAGGCGGATAAATGCTAGTAATGAACAATACAAAATTTCAGCTGACTTACATCGTAGAATTCAAGAATTTAATGAGGGTGATTATGTAATGGTTAAAGTGAGGCCAGAACGGTTCCCACAAGGTACCATTAAGAAGTTACAAGCACGCAGTGCTGGACCATTTAAGATTCTGAAAAAGATTGGTCCAATGCGTATGTGATAGATCTTCCACCTCGCGTGGGGATTAGTTCAACATTCAATGTGGATGATCTAATGCCTTGTTCAAGCCATCCCATATATCCTAATTTTGTTACAAACCATTGGTCAATTTCTGAATTTTTTTCCCAACCTACACCACCTATGCCTACTATACCTGAGAAAAGAGAAGAAATTGAAGGAATTGTGGATGAGCAAATTGTTTCCACTCGAGACGGTGGATTTCAAAAGTACTTAGTGAAGTGGAAGAACAAACCATCATCTGACTGTACATGGTTGACAGAAGCAGAGTTGCAGCGACTAGATCTAGATTTGTTAGAAAAGCACAAAAGTTTTATCTCGCCGGAGTCGAGATCTTCTTAGCCGAGGGGAGTTGTTGTGGACACCAGGCCATTCAAAGTATATCATTACCCGTGTCAATGTGGTTAGATGACGGATACGGGTCGGGTCTTTAGAGGTTGAAGACCTTACACATATGTTCATGACATGTGTAAGTTGCTTAGAGAAGACATTTGGACCATTGGATCGCGAGGATGGTGTGATCGGACCGTTGGATCGTCATGGCCCACCTTCATTACACTACCTTCACAGCACTATCATCTGGGCCAATCGGGCATCTTAAATTTACATTTAGTTTATGAACATTTGAGTTATTAAGTTTTGAGACAGTTTGTGCACAATTTTGTGCGAATTTATTTTTTTTGAAACTTTTTTTAAGTAGGGTATTTTGGTAATTTCATGTAATTACGATTTTATAAGGGTTGCCCTAAACCCATAGCATGTTATGTGATGTTTTATGAAAAAAAAATAGGAGAGCTTTTTTGCTTTTGACGATCTCGTCTTCGACTTCCAGTGATTGGAAGAGGGCGTGAGGCCCAGGTAAACGATTTCTCCCCTATCTTCTATTTCTTTCTCCTTCTCTTTTTCTCAAGGTATTCTTTTCTTTAACCCCATTCTCTTCTTTTTCTCCTAATATCAAAGATTTTCATTCCCTTTTCATCCCCACATAAAACCCATCACCCAAATCTGTATTTAAAGAACCACCATTTTTTTTTTTCCTCTGAATTTTCCAGATTTCCAATCTAGGAAATTTCTATTTTTCTGGATTAGAAAATCCAATTGAATCATTAGACGGACCTATTGCAAGATGAAAGTTTTATCTTTCGCCGGATCCAATTAAATTCAGATTTTAAGATTCAATACTTCATGTTTGTGATGGATGGCCCTAATCAATGCTTATTGACCCTATTTCTTTCTTATGTTTATGATGTATAAAACAGGCTGATATTTATTTATTTATTTATTATTAATTTTTTTTTGCATGAGTTTGCCCCTTTAAATATCATGCTCATTTAAGGTTAGATTAGGTCATCCTACGTCAATTCCGATTGGGACCTAGCCTGCCTGAAGGTCCGAGTCTACTACTCCGATTGAGACCTTGCTTGCCTGAAGGTCCGAGCCGACTCCACGCTCCGAGACGAGCACTCCTCAAGCAAACTTAGAAACTGCCATAGGTGAACGTGGTCGGTTACTTTGCTCGCAGATACGCATGACGCGCATGATGCGGCACATATATCGTTGGATTACGTGTAGTATCTCCATGATTGAGCGAATCGTGCCGTGATTAACGGATCCAGACCATCCTACAGTCAGGTATAAATACATGAGGACCCCACTACTACAGGTACGCAACATCTTGCACACTCTCTCTACCTTTCAACTTAGACCCCGATTCCCTTGACCTGATTTAGGCATCGGAGGGTCCCCCGGCCTAGCCAGGGTCTCCTTTGCTCACTTGTTGTGCAGGGCCAGGGTTCATCCGAGGAGTGGAGAGTGATCCAGATTTTGACCTCAACATTAGCCTAATTTAAAACTTTCATGGCCTTATAAATATTTCATCGATGGACGTCCAATCCTTACTCTTTTCTATCCTGAATTGCAATTGAATTTTAGATTTGTCTTATTACGATGTATAAGTTTAATTTACACTATCCATCCATTATATTAGATAATTTTAAGAGATGGGTCAAAAAATGAGGCAGCTCAAGTTTCAAGTGGACGGTAAAAGAGGAAGCATACTAAGATATTGAAACTTTGTTAAGCCCAGTGATGTTTGTTGGCCATCCAAACTTTGGCTCATGTCATGGTGGATCCCACACAGCCCTAGGGGTGTACACGAACTGAGCTAGCTCAGTTAGCTCACTCGACTCGACTTGAAAAAGCTTAATTTGACTCGGTTCGAAGCTGAGTTCGAGCTGAATTCGAGCTGGCCCCAGCTCAACTCGACTCGGATCGAACCCAGCTCAAATCGAACTCGGATCGAACCGGTTTGGTGACTCGGTTACTTTGATATTGATGTTGCTCACCAAGTGTTTGATGAAATGACTTAACCAAGTGTGGCGGGTGGCAAGGAAGGTATGTATATGAAACAAATACCATTTTTTTTGTTGATTTTTATGTTGCTTAGAAGGTGTTTGATAAAATACATGTAAAATCATTGCAGCCGTTTTACATACGGTGAGATTTTGAAGGTGCAGTCCAAGTGTTTGTAAAAATGCTGCATAGCTCGATCTTAGCTCGATCTGACCCGAGCTGCTGACCGAACCGAGCCGAGCCGGCCAGTCAGGCTCGAGGACTAAGCTGAGCTGAGTTCGAGCTGAGGTCAGCTAGTGGCCGAGTCAAGTTGAGCTGAGGCCAGCTCAACTCGGTTCGACTCGATGTACACCCTACACAGCCCCTGCCCTGACCGTGCTCGTACACGGGCCCCAGGACGCAATCCGCTTTCTCTCTCATGTGGAAGATTGAAAAAATTAGCACCGTAGACTCCTTCCTTGTATGCCTTTTTTTTTTTTTCGACACCCGAAAACTTATGCTACCAAAGTAGTTTTTAGGGTATGGAAAGAGTGTTTTGGATAAAAATAACCCTGATTTTTAGGGTAAAGCAGCTGGAAAAGTAGTAGAGGTATTTTCGTCTTTATGGGTTCGTCCGTACAGATAGAGGTCTAGTTTGATTTGGTAGGTTTTGTTCGGGTCAAATAAAAAACAGGTGGGTGGTACATCGGGTCTATACTAAAAAATTACCCCGGAAGATTGGACCGAGTAGTACACAACACCTGCGCGCAAAACATCCAAACTGTGTGGGACCCACCATGATGTACATTTAAAATCCACTCCGTACATCAGATTAAGACTCTTATGTTCACCTTGTGTGTAGAAAGGATCAGTCATTTAAAAAAGAAAAATATCATATGAGCCATATAAATGGGAACAATGTAAAGTTGCGGCTAAAGATTAAGTTCATGATGTGTGGCTATGGTGTGTTTTGGATCATGCTGATTTTTCTATCTTCACTTCATCCTTGTGAATCACACCTGATGAACGATATACACGATGATGGTGGCCTCACACACAAACCTTTAGGAAGGTTTGTACGGTAGTCATTTCCTCGCTGTTTCCTACAACGAGGACCACTTGAGTTTTGGATCTAGCTCATTATTGCGTTAATAAAATAAAATGATCCCGCAAAATGGATGGACGGATGGATTTCTCACTGACATCTATGTGGGCCCCATGTAGCTTCCAGCTACGGCCAGTCACGCGCACTAGTGGCATCCCTAGGATTTCGTCCAATACTCTCTTTTGACCTTTTCAGTGCAGATCCACACCGTTAGACGTGCATATGTTGCCTTTTTTCACTAACACTGATGACATGCCCGCTAAAACAGAACACCAATGAATATATGCCACGTGTCTTCTTGAAAAAGCGAGATTCGTGGCATACATTCATTGCGGCCAACTATGCCAAATCGAATTTACGTTGGGGCATTATGATCATTGATCAGGCGTTGAATCAGGAAGGGGCATCCGCCGCTCAATACTTGACACGTGGTATGTCCGTGAGTAGATCGAGACCGTCCATCTAGTGTTTCGCACCGGTGGATGGATAAGTTTGAAAATCACGCCGAACGGGTGCTTCTAGACATTGGTTTGGGATCGGAATCCCTAAAACGCCTGTTGTAACAAGAGCGTGCAACACTGGTATCTGTGGGCCCACCGTAATGTTTCTATAACATCCACTCCGTCCATAAGTTGCATCACCTCGATTAAGAAGCTACTAACAGAAATAAGGCTGATCCAAAACTCATATGTGACACACCATCGAAACAATGGTGATGGGGTGTCGGGTACGTCCACTATATGAACTTTCCTGGTGTCACCGGATTTTTATCTGCAATCCAATCTGTTAATCGGGTGAAGGACACCAGAATGAAGAGTAATCCAAAAAATCATCCATATTAAAAACTCAAGTTGGCCACAATGAGTGAATTTAGAGGTTCACATATTGATTTTTTAATTTTCAGTGTGTCCCACCTGAATAGTGGATCGATCTGATTTTTGTTATCAACGGTTAACATGAGGTTTTACAGCCGATGACGGATCGGATGTCTCCCAAACATCATGGTGGGGTCCACATAGCTCGGGTGACGGGTGACACACGGATGTCGGTCTTTCCTCCAGGTGTTGTAGAATATTCTAAGTCCATTACCGAGTCGAATCTTTGTCAGGCCCGCTATTTCCAGACATTGGTTCAGGAAAGTGCATTTTCGTGGTACGTGATGCACGTGACAGGTGGGGCAGTGGATCACGACCTCTATATATCGTTTCCCGGTGTGGATGGATGGACCGTCGTTGAAAATACACCATACGGACAATCGTAGCCATTGAATTTTTTGGGCGGAATTTTGACCGTTAACCATTTTCAGTTTATTTGAAGTTCACCCATTTCCATTCAAGGTCATTACGTTATGGGACCCACTAGATGGATGGTCCTGATCGGCTACTGAATTTTCCACCCGTCGGGTAAGTGGCGAAGAACGCCCGTCCTGATCGGGAGTCGGTTAGGTGCGGCCCCTTCCTAACTAAAGACGGTGCGGCTCTTTCCGTGGGGCCCACCTTGATGTATGTATTATATATCCAAACCGTCCATCCGTTTTTAAAGATCATTTCATGGCATGAAAAAAAATTAAGCTGTTTCAATTCTCAGGTGTATTATACCGTAGGAAAAAAGTGTTAATTAGCCATTAATGGGCCACAAAAATTTTAGATCAAAATGATATTTATTTTTTTACCTTCATCAAGGTTTATGTGACCTTATCAATAGGTTAGATGGCAAAGAAACATTTATAAAACATTAAGATGTCCCCTAGGAAGTTTTGAATGGTAGAGCGTTTAATCACCACTGTTTCCTACAATATCGTCTACCTGAGATTTAAATCATCTTATTTTTTGTCTTTAATATCTAAAATAATCTATAAAAACGGATGGACAGCGTGGATATAAAATATATACATTAAGATGGGCCCCACATTAAAAGCTGCACTGTCTTCGGTACGGCCAGGGCTGCACTTAATCCTCTTACGTCTTGACCAGCGACCAGCCCACCATAGTTGAAAATGACTCATTTATGTACAAGATGCATGAAACTGCAATTTCTCCAGACTTCATATCTGTGGGCCCCATCGAGTAGATGCAATTTGCGGACTCAGCTTCCGTGGATCCTGGGAACCACCTAGCTCGGTGGATCCGGGACTGTGGGGCCCAGATTGAGATATTTATTTTATATCCATACCGTCCAACCGTTTTTCCAGCTCATATTAGGGCCATAGGAAAAAAGGTTAAAGGAGATCCAAATATCAGGTGAGTGACACCACAGGTAATAGTGATGACCGAATCACAACTGCTTCCCATGATGTGATCCAACTAAGATTTTTTATCCGTTTCGTTTTTTGGAATCATGTGTTATAATGATTTGGCAAAACGGATGGACGGTGTGGATATAAAATGGGCTCTACGGTCCCGGAACTAGCGAGCTCAGTGGTTTCCTGGATCCACCGAAGCCGCGTCCGCAATTTACGTGGCCCGAACGTTACGCTGATTGGCTGATTTAGACCGGAATACTCTTCGACCCAACTATCCATGGCCCATCACGTTGAATATTTAAAATCAACTCCGTCCATCAGTTCCTATCCTCGATTCTTGGTCTTATGGGAAAAATTCAGCTATATCCAAAACTCAGGTGGGCCACAATACAGTAAAAAAGGGAATGGAATGCTAGCAATAGTTGTCTGTGCGGCCATCATCGTGTGTTATCTTTCATCTAACCCATTAATCAAGTGTAACTCATTTGATGATGTGAAGCTACAAAATCAGCATGATCCCAAACTTAAGAGGGACACACTGCATGAAATAAGAGGTTTTAGTAGCAATTAGACATTGTTCCCATTGGTGTAGCCATAAGAAGTTTTTTTATAGGCTGATGTTTTGTACTTATCTGCAGGCCATTAATCAGAAGGTTGGGGTCGTCCACTTCAACCGCTGCCATCCGGATGTGGCCCAATTGATATCATCCAAATGGCATGGTTTTCATGAAGTGTTCCATCAGCATTGGGCTCTATGATCTGGACGGTCCCTATCATTTAGATATTGCACGTGTACAGTAAATAAGTCACCACCGCCAGTTAGGGGAAAATAAAAAATAATCATCCGTGCGTGCTTTACGTGGAAGGGAAGTGGGGTCCACTACTTGAATATTTTTAGCGACGCGGCTTCCGTGATCCCCGTATCCACCGACGAGGTCGGTGGATTCCTGACTGTGGGGCCCACCTTGATGTCTCTGAATTACATCCACTCCATCCATCCGTTTTAAAAGATCATTTTAGTGGTTGGTTTCAAAAAAATGAAGAAGATCCAAATCTCAGGTGAATCACACCACAGGAAGAAGTGGTGATTGAATAACCAAAATTAAAAACTTCTTGGTGGCCACCGGAACTTTTACTTGATATCCAACCTGTTCATAAGGTCACAATAACCTTTATGAAGGGGCCACAGAAATATCAGCTTCATCACAATCTTTTTAGGCCCACAAGAAGTTTTTAATGGTTAATGACCACTGTTTCCTGTAGTATAGGCCACCTGAGAATTGGATCTGCTCTGTTTTTGGGATCATTCCCTAAAATGAGCTTTTTCAAAACGAATGGACGGCCTGGATGTAATGAACATTAATCAAGGTGGGTCCACAGCCAGCGATCCACGGACTTCAGTGGATCCGGTGATCACCAAGGCCGCGTCCCTAGGGCGGTGGTGGATCAGCGGGTCCACTTCCATCGCTGTCCAATCATGTCTATAAAAGTTACGTGATTATATTTTTATTCGTGAGGAGGATTGCTAACCCTACACGCGTGCACATGGGAGCCCATCTACGCGCCACCGCACGTGTCAAGTTGGTAAATTTTTTTGAAATCCAAGCTATCCATCAGGTGGATAAACGGTGTAGATGCCCTGGCCACAAATCAGGCTATCCCACTCAGCAAAACAGGCTATGATGTTAGAAACAAGAGGGGAGCTTAGAAAAACTTGGTTAATCATTTTTGACCGTTCGTTTCTTTTCTAAACTCTCTCTCGGCTGATTACTAAAAAGGCCCGATTTTTGGTCAAGATAATCTAATTGGTGGTACCTATCTGATGGACCGCTTGGATCTTGCACGTGAGTACAGTTTTGCAAGAGTAGACGGCTTCCCTTGCATTAAGCCAATCATACTCTTTGGCCTACAAGTTCTTATCCAAACCGCTCAAATGGTTAGATCTCTCCGGATAAGGATTATTCTTTAAAAAAAAAAATCCTGACGAGCCCAAGATGACCTCTGATCAGTGGACATCTCACATCTGTTAGATAGACGATCATCATCTTTCTATCTACACCGTCCATTCAGATTTACTTCTGTTCTTTGGCCAGTATAAAGGGGGGTCCAGGATTCACTGGAGCGTAATGTGTGGTAAACGCATTCCAAGTGTAACGTAGCTGTACGCGAGCATGTAATCATTCCGTAATGTTGAAAAGCTCTATTCCGACAAGTGCCCTACACGCACATGTACACGCATCAGACGTGGTACTTACTCGAGAATCAAAACCATGCCACATCTGAGCCGTTCATGAGGTGGATCACATCAACCATATGACCACAGGTGAAAATAAGCCTGGTCCTCTTTTCAGATGGGTAAATCAAACACTAGAAAAAAACAGACGGTGTAAAAAATGCAACTGGGAATATTCAACGGACACACATATACGGTCTTGATTTTTCCTTTTTGGTCATTTAAACTGTCTCGGCCATCAAATGCACGACCCGTATGTTGCACAAACTCTCCCTGTATTGGCATACGTTCCGCGTGTAGAAATGCGTGTGGAGATCAGTGTCTGTACAAGCTAGCAAACCTCACTTGTACCAGGGAAGTTATTTGATACTCTGTAACCCTGTGATTCTTGATACGCACGTACACCAAACTTGTATGTTTTTTTAAATATAATATCCATTTAAACAGAACATATTGTTGAAACCAAAGTATCTAAGTCCTTCTCTTTAAAATAATACAATTTGAAGAATTATAACCTCTGATTCGTAAAAATATTTATGTTGAATTATCACCATTAGATACTTTTCATTTTAAACCGTCCAAAAATATCCACCAATCTTATAATAAGACAATCAAATAAGATTAATTTTTAGTTAATGATACATCTAAACTATTAACCATAATTTTAACATATTAATTTGAATGAATTATATTTCAATTGTGCAGTTTTTGATTAGTGCACGCGCATCATCGATCACCCTCCACCAGAGTATAAAAGTTTCTAATTGTAATATTTTGAAATCTCAAGGGCATTTTCTTTCTTATCCTTTTAAAACGAGAGATCCCACCATGAAAGCGACCTGGCCTGACCTTCAAGAAGCGAAATGAAAGCCAGAGAGGCCCACCCGCTATCCTGAGATTCCAAAAATAATAATAATAATAATAATAATAATAAAAGTCCCCACATAAATACTCGAATTTCATATCTGCTGCCCATCATTTCTCTCTTTTCCTTCAATTTCTCTCTGCGATCGGAAATGGCGGGTTCCGATGGCAGAGACAAGAACTTGGATTCCTCCGTCTCCTCCTCCATCATCAGCACCGCCGCCGGAAGCACCACCACCAGCGGCGACTCCTTCCGGATCACTGCTCGTTCTTCCTTCGTCGACAACTTCAAGGGCTGCGGTCTGTCCGGATCCGCATCGACAAGGAAGATCTCAGGCGTCGGGTCGTTATCCCTGAATACCTACGAATGGCGATGGTCGAAGCGATGCGGTCCAAGGACGCCTCCCTCGTCCCGCCAGCCCCGCCTGGTGGGGGCCAGGTCGAGGCGCCTGAGACGCCGATGATCATCTTCGTCAATTCCCGCAGCGGTGGTCGGCATGGGCCTATCCTCAAGGGCAGGTTGCAGGAGCTCATGGGCCAAGAGCAGGTTGTTTTTAAATTTCCTTGTTTCATTATGAAACAGATCTATGAAGCAGATCTCACATTTTCAATGGCATTTTAGTTACCTGCTTGAATTTCCGGTTTTTCGTATTCTGCAGAATTTTTGGGAAATTGATTTCTGGGATCAGCTATTTATTCCCACCCTCATTGATTTGCAAAGTGTAGAGTTTGGATACTGTAAACTGAAAATTGGTGTATGGAAATCAATTGAAGTGGCTATAAATATCAATTCCTTTTTTTTTTTTTTTTCTTTTCTTTGTATGAATATGTTCTGTGAAGAAATACTGTGGAAAATTTGATTTTATATTATAATAAACCCAGAATGAGATTGTTTGAGCGTAATTTCATTGAACTAAGACAGATGAGAAAATTGTTTGATCCAACAAGGTTTGGATTACATTGATGGTTCACCACCTATATTTTCATTTCCCTTTTCTTTTAGGATTTTTTTTTTTTTTTTTTTTCAGGTTTTGTGTATCACCACCAATCTGGACTGTCGGAATTACCGGTCCTGCATACTGATTGAAAGATCTTGACTATGTAATTTGCTTTTTGAATTTGGACAGCTGAACTTCTTTTAGTTTTAACTGTACAGTTGCTAGCTACCACCACTTGGATAGTTAGGATTGTTGGATCACTGTGAATTTTGGTCTCTACTACACAAAAATGGGGCCCATGCTTTGGACAATTTGGATTGATAGCATAGATGCCTCAGGTTATGGTGGATGATTTGCCACGATTTGGATATTTGGATAAATAGGCGATCGGCATCCTCTTCTGTTGCCTAACTCTTGATAGTTGGTGTAGTTCTGTTTGAAATTGAGCTTTCTCGATGCTGTAGATGATTGAAGGTCAGGATTTCTTCAAGGACTGTAGTCTATCAAAGACCATATGCTACTACCATAGATGCCAATCATGCAATTGAATATAAAACCTACATACTGGTTTCTACTTCCTCACAGGATCGTCACTCTCTTGGAAGCAGTGGCTAATTATTAATATTATCAGGCGAACCAACTTTTTGAGAGAGCATGGTGTTCTTAATCAGGAGAGATTGAAGTGGCTATTTGCAGCACACACCCGAATGTGGTGAAATCCGGGCAATTCATCTGATGGGCCTACCATTAATGTGATCCGGCCCACCAATCAGGCTGGCACACATGAGCAAGCCACACGCCAGAATCATAATCATCATCTCTGTTATTTGGGATCAGCTTTAGTCGCCAATCAAAGTTGAAACATGAAGAAGTTGGGTGGCTCATGTATGAGAAAAATGACTGGTTAGAAAAAGATGAGGAACAGTCTATATTCAACATATTTTTGGGCCAGGGTGGCTCCCACCTTATGTGTGGGCCGGATCTCTGCATGTGCCAAGTCGGCACTTGTCCTGTGAATTACCTCTTCACAGTTCTCTTTTTGGATTATTTTTGGGGGGAATCCAGAGCACATTTTTTGCAAGGTGCTTGGGGTACTGGAATTTCGAAGTTTTATATGTTCATGTCAGTGAACAGGGAACCATAAATGTCAATGTTTTCTTCATGAAAGCATTGGGGCTTGAAATGCATGCCATCTCTTTGTCATTGCCCCATACAGTTTACTCTGTTTTCATACAGTTATAATGGAGGTTTTATCGCCACTTATATACTCCTGTTGAGCATCACTCTGTCCCAATAGGCCACTTCCTGCATGTTTTGTATTTACAAACTTAATATTTATTCTATTTCTTTTATTTCCTTCTCTTTAGCTTGTGATGGAAATATGCATAATCTTTTGGCTGAAGAGCATTCTTTGGAGTTCTATTTACAGAAGGGCACTGCCAATCGTTGATTGAAATTGATATAGATTCAATAGTTTTATTCCATGTCTGTTAATAATGCTGATTCTCTTGACACATCTTCATTATTTGAATATGAATGTTGCCTACAACCATGTTCTTGGTTGGTTATATGCTTTAGGTGTTTTGGATGCATGAAAATAGTGAATTCATGAATTTGGAAATTCATTATCGGCGTCTTCATGGAATTGTAAGTTAATGACTTATCAAATTTGTTGTTGGGTTTTTCTTTGTCAAATTGATGATTTTCTAGTTTTAGTGTTTGGTTGGCCTTACCAGAAATTTATATTGGAAGAGCGGTTTCCATTAGGGGTGTGTTTGGATGGAGGTAAATGCATGCAAATGAAATGAAATGGAAATAAATGGGCTTGTAAATGAAATCCTCTCTACGAGAGAGGATTTGGAAGTAAATGGGGTGAAATGCCTTTTTGAGCTCCCTTGGAGAGTCGCTCGTGTAAACAAATGTGGCACTATGCACATGTCCGCCATACACCTGACATGCTAGTGGTACTCCAAAACAATTCAAATATCGGCTACATCACTAACATCATACCAATAAAATGATCCAAACCGTCTAAAGGTTGGCCATCTAAATGGGCAGTTAAAAAGCATTGGCAAGTTGCTTGTTTGTGATCCTTATGTTTGTAGCCCACCCGAGGCTCAACATTTACATATTTCAATGGGCTTATTACAATTAATCTATTAAATCTCACATATGCTCACTAATTAGAGATATTAAAGCTAATTTAGAATTTCACATTTGTTACTGTGAATATATTGAAAAATTCCAATAAATTCCAAATCCTCACATTTACTCCCATCCAAACAAATTTTTTGGATTTTAAATGCATTTCATTTATTCCCATCCAAAGACACGCTGAGTAAGCCATTTACTCCTAATTCATTTACCTCCAATTTCATTTCCCATTTACCTCCATTTACAAGCTCCCAAACGAGCCCTTAATTTCTGAAGTCCTTTACAATCACTAGCATTGTTTGAAATCTTTGTTTGTGACTCGTTTTTATTGTTTGGTTGGCCTAACCAATTTATTTATTTTGGAAGAGTGGTTTTCATTAATTTCCCAAGTCCTTTACAATTTCTAACATTGTTTGTATAAATAAACTCTTAAAGAACAAATGCCAGTCGATGCCCAAAACATGGAAAACAACGAAGAAGCGGTGAAATGTAGTGTGCAAGCTAGACATTGAAAAGTCATATGACCGTGTGGATTGGGACTTCCTTAATTATATGTTGGTGAGATTAGGGTACGGGTGAAAGTGGAGGGGATAGATTTGAGAGTGTGTTTGAATGGTTGGTTTCTTTGTTTTTGTAAACGGGTTGGCGAAAGTTTTTTTTTTTTTTTTTTTCAAGGTGTTATGGGGCATAAGTCGGGGCGATCCATCTCCATTTCTCTTTGTTGTGGTAGCAGAGGTTCTAAGCAAAAGGGGCATGAGGTTGGTCTCATCAGTGGCTTCATGGTGGTAAAGTGGGAGTTTGGATTTCCCATCTCCAATTTCTCGATGATAACATTTTGTTTTGTGATGTTGATGTGGCCATGGTGGATAACATGAGGAAGATAGTAAGGTGCTATGAAGCGATGTCAAAGGCTAAAGATTAATATAAACGAGAGTGAGATGCTGCGTGCTGGTTTGAACGCCAAAGAGGTAGAGAGTTTGGTAAATGTTTTTTGCTGCGGTGTGGGTTCCTTTCCATTGACGCACCTCGGTCTTCCCATTGTATAAAGTAATTGAAATATTTGAGAGGAAGCTTTCAATTTGGCAAAGTCGTCATTTGTCTATATGCAGCCGATTGAAGCTTATGAAAGCTACATCATCAAATTTACCTATTTACTTCATGTCTATTCAGACGTTTGCGATCAATCCATGACAGATTAGAGAGTTTGAGGTGATTTATTATTATTATTATTATTATTATATTTGCGAAGAGGAGCAGAGGAAAAGCAGAAATTTCATCTCCTTAAGTGGGAAGAGGTGTACTTGCCTGTTGCCAAAGGGGATTAGGTATTAGGGCATTGGGCACCATGAACCTAACCTTGCTTGGTGAATGACTGTGGAGGATTGGCTCTGAATAAGGGAGATCATGGAGAGACGTTTTTGCTACTAAGTATGGGATTAGGTAAATGACTATGTACTACTTGTAGTTAATGTTTTTCGTATCGTTATCGCGTAACGTATCACACCCTCGGGATACGGATACATATCGATTATCGCATGAGATATATCGGTCGTATCGCGTAATGGTTGGAAACATTGGAAAATTGGTTGAATTTTTCAATAAAACTTTAGGGATTGTTAAAAAGGACATTAATACACTTAGAAATCAAAACATTACAAAAAATGAGTGCACATAATATGTTTCCTTTGTATGGGGTCCTAACCTATCCGTTGTCTGACAAAATTGATGCAAGTATATTCAAAGTTCATTCATATAATTTATAAATGTAACAAGATATGTATGGAAACACAAGCAATACATTCAAAAGGAAAAGAAGAAGTTGAAAACTAGAAATATACTTATGAATAATGTGTGTGGTTGTGGCTCAGACCCTCATAGAGCTGCATGGTGGCTCAAAATCATCATCTTTATCTCGACGGGGCCGGGCATAGTACTGCTGCTCCATAAACCAACAATACTATGCCCAGGTCATAGTGGAATGATACTAGTGAAAATACTCTCTAATATAACACTAGTCTTCATCCTCTCCAATTTGAGAAAAAATGGAAAAAAATTGATTTTTTTTTTTCTTTCAATTTTCCACAAATCGTCCCATCTTTTACCAAATCCGAAAATTATAGTGTATGTGATGATGATTTCATCAAACACTCCTGAATAATTTGAAATGGGGGCCAATTGACCGATGATCGAAGTGGAATTTTGGAAAAGAATGTTTTAACATTTTTAATTAAATTTTTTTTTCCCCAAAAAATCCCTAAATTATCAATAATCACTAGATCAGGTTACATACATCATACATGTTTGATTGTGTTTGGACACAAAGATTGCAATCGATTTGCGAGAAATTGGGATTTTGATTTCTCCCAATTTTCCTCAACTCGGCTCATCTCCCCCCAAAATCTTAAAATTGAAGCTCCAAATCCATGATTTTCCATGCAAAACATGAAGAATCATGGATTTGTAACCATTTGACACTGATTTAACATGATTTACAAACAAAGAAAGATTGAAAATCGAAAATGATCACTGGATGGAACATGTGGGATATATCGGCACTACCTGTCATTTCGTATCGCGCAGGTGGGATACAAGATATATTGTGGGATATATCGGCCAATATCGTCGATACTAAAAACATTGCTTGTAGTATTATGGTGCTCCCCTAGGGTGGCGGCTTTCATATGGCTGGTGGGTAGGAACTAGGAAGACAATGGTCACCATTGATAACATCCGAAAGAGGTCCATGATTCTCCCTAACATTTGTGTGGGCGATGCTGAGTCAGTTGATCACCTTTTCATCCATTGCCCTTTTGTTCGGAAAGTGTGGGAGAGCTTTCTTGTGATCTTCAACATCTCTTGTGTGATGCTGGGGTTGTTTGAAGATTTTCTATGGACCTAGAATTGGCGGAAGGATCAGGAAGGAACGGTGATATGGCGGCTAGTCGTCATGGTGGTGTTGTGGCTTATATGGGGGGAGTGGAATAGCCGTTGCATTCAAAATAGGAGAGGATCTTGCGGATGAGGTTGCGAGAAGGGTGAAAATTGAAGTGGTGGGCTGGGTGTCCATCTTGTGATTTGTGGATGTTTGTAATCTTATTTCTTTGTTTGGGTTGTAATTGATCTGGCTGTGTTCTTTTCCCACATTGGCTTTTGCCTTGCTGGTGTTCTTTAATAAAAGTTTTGTTATCCTAAAAAAAGGTTCTATTTAGGAACTGAACTACTGCAGCATTCAGTTTTACAAATTTATTCTTATAATTTATTATGCAGGTTTTTGATCTTTCAGCTGTGAAGCCTTCTGATTTTGTCCAATATGGATTGGCTTGCCTGGAGAATTTGGCTAGTCATGGTGACAATTGTGCAAAAGAGACTCGTGAGAAAATGAGGCTCATGGTATGTTGTTTTGAGTGATCAATTATGGCCCATTTTCATCCTTGTATTTGTCAATCTAGGATTGTCCAATACATGCATTGTAATTTATAACTAACTTTTTGCACCAATCCACTTAAAAATGCATGTATTGCTGTTCAAAAAGAAAAGCATGCATTGGCCAATCCTGTATTGACCAATACATGGATCCATATGGGCCCCTACTCTGTTAAATTATTTTATTTATTTTTTATTTATTTTTATTGCATATAGTTTGGCGTACATACCTAAATACTTCTTTGCCTGTGTGGACATGCATGCCCATGTATCATATTGTGTATTCTTGGAGTGCAAGTGTGCATCAGTTGGTAATCTTGATCCTAGGTATTTGTTTGCTGTGATGGTTAGGACATCTGTTCAATATTGAGAAGAATTTGAGATTCTTTGTGGCAGGTCGCAGGAGGTGATGGCACAGTGGGTTGGGTATTAGGTAGTATTGGCGAACTTCATAAAGCTAAACGAAACGGAACCTGTTCCTCCAATTGGGATCATTCCGCTTGGTACAGGCAATGATCTATCTAGAGTTTTGGTTGGGTAAGGAGTTGTTTGTTTTTCATGGACTAATCCGTTTCTTGCTGCCTGAGCTTGTCATTGACACAGGTACTTGAATGTTTTCTCCAGGGTGGTTCATTTCCTTTTGCATGGAAGTCAGCAGTCAAGCGCTCTCTTTATAAGGCTATTGCAGGTCCAATTTGCCGTCTTGATAGGTGAGCATTCTCTTTCATGTAGTGGTGTCCTCATGTTTTCCTTACGCGGGTGGTGTGATCTGTTGCTCTTATTTGTTTCCTACAATTAGGGGTGTACACGGGTCGGGCCGAGTCGAACTGGCCTCAGCCCTCAGGCCCGTTCACAGCCATACAAGGTCCGAACCCGACCGGGCCTAGTCACTTTCCAGTCCGAACCGGTTGAGTTCGGGCCAGTTTCGAACCTTCGAATTCGGTTTCGAACTGAGTTCGGGCCAGTTTCTAACCTTACAGCAAGTTCTGAGAAGGGCTTTGGAAGGTAATTCGCGTCCCATTATAAGGCCCTCGATCAACGGTTTAGATAGTTGAACTATAACTCCACAAAAAATCTAACTAGTCAGGCATTACATACATTTGACAAGTATAAAATAAAACATTTATATAAATTAATATAGTCATACACGGGTCGGGCCGGGTCGGGTCGGGCCGAGGCGAGTCGGATTCAGACCGAGTCGGGCCAACTAGGAGGTATCCGAACTCGGCCTGACTCGGGCCTAAAAAATTGGCCCATCCTGACCCGAACTTAGTTCCGAGTCAGCCGAGTCGGGCTTTTTCAGCGAGCTAACCGGGCTAGCCCAGTTGTGTACACCCTACCTACAATGGAGACACTTTCTGTTTTTTTTTTTTTTTTTTTTTTTCTCTCTTTGAATGGTAACAAATATTTTGTTACAAAAAGGCTACAAAGTGAGACTGCAAAAAGAAGATGATGAGAAATCATCCAGCCTCACGCACCTCAAGAAGCAGTCAGCTCCTCCTTACACATACTGCAAAGATTTGTGCTTTGAAAGACCTCAGCAGACCTCTCTGGTTTACTTGTCAAGGTCTTGTTTTTTTGTGCTCTTTCCAGATCAACCAGACCTCTGCAAGTAAAGCTAGCCTCCAGATGACTTACCTTTCCTTGCTGCTTCCTCCCCACTCCCAAGTTTGCAACATTGCCGCAATCATCGCAGGATCTTTTACCATCTTGGATAATGCCAAGTACAACCTCCATATCTCCATTACTATGCTCAAATGCAAACATTTTTGTGAAAATGGTGGTTTCTTGCAAAAGGGTGGTTAATATACTTGAGAGTTCTGTTTGATAAATCATCTGGCAGTTAGAAGGTTTGTGGCTGCTCAATGGTCAGCCACCAATTATGGTAGACATTAGGTAGGCCTTAGATTTTTCTTGAGTAGGCATGCATGTGGTATCTTGGCCTTTAGATGTAAGTGATGGGAGCTGCAAACTTCAGGGCATCATTCTTTACTTAATCTACATGGTTGCCTTTGCTGATCCCAGATAGTTGTGATGAGGCTATTATGATGATGATATGTGGATCGCATTGAGGAAGGGGGGTATCCTTGCTAGCTATGCCTTCTTAATGTCACAAGGCATATTCATATGCATACATCATTCAATTGAACCTTTAGGAGGAAGCCACCGTAGAGTCACTGACATCTGGCAGCATAGATGGCAACTGGACATATTTCATTGCTGGTGGGAGCGACCCACCATGTACATATTTTGCTGTGGGTGGCAAGACGTTGAAGACATTTAACCCCAACTCAGTGGATGAATTTCAGTGCAGGTAGTAACATGTGTTGACGTAGCTGGAAAACCACTGCCGACATATTTAATATTTCACCACAGGTAGCAACCCATCGTGGATATGTTTCACTGCGTGTGGAAACCCACCACCAGCATATCTTATCGCAAGTCTACCCACCAGATACATTTTACAATGGGTGGGGGTGGTATCCCAACGCAGGTATATTTCACTGCAGTTGGTAATTCTCTGTGAGCATATTTGGCTGTCTGTGGCAATCTGCTGCAGATTGCTGCAGGCACCCATAAAAAAACATATTTAACTGCAGTTGGCATCCCACTATGGACATTCGTAGCATGCATAACTTAGCGTCTATTGAAAATTTGAAGTATCAAATGCAGAGTCATGGTGTCTTTATTTTGGATTCAACTTCATTAAATTTAAATTCTCCACCAAGCAACGTTATTATTGTTAGTGGTTAACAACATCAATTACTGTTTATGTTTTAAATTGAGCAGTGATAATTAAAGTTTCCTTTCACATACTGCAGTTGGGAAGTTGTGGTTTCAATGCCATCAGGAGATGATGTAGAATTGCCACATTCTCTAAGGCATATGGAGGACTGCCCTTTTGGCGAGGTAGTGAATGTCATTACTTTGTTTCTTATGAGATTCAGTTGGGGGTGTGTTGTTGTGCATGGTTTATTTACCTTGCTGTGAACAATGCACATGGATGATGGATGTAGTGTAAATGGATCATGATGATTAGCATGCTCTGTCTGTGTTTTTTCCAGTTTGCATGCACTATTAAAGCTTAATAACAATTTATTTATTTTTGGCAAAATTTTACTTTTTATTAATTTCTTCATTCATTAAATTTGCTGAGCCCAATTAGTTGGGATAAGGCTTTGTTGATGATCATGTCAACTTAATTTGTTCATTCATTCAGTACAAATAATACTGACCAGTATTATCCTTGATGTGATGCTATGCACTCATGTTGCTAAAGAATCATTGTGACTGTAATGTGTTTGATGTCATCATCATCATAGCCATGTCCCAACTATTTCGGTGCTGCTTTTTAAATCCTGCTTCACTAATCAGACTCGAGTCAGGAATTCTCATGATTGCTTGGCAAAGGTTCAAGGATTGGTAGCTGACATGACATCAACCCTCCATTACGCAGGCTGGGGATTGGTAGGCGCATCACTACCAGGCAAAGTTACGTGTGTGCTTGCGTGTGATCGTTGTCATAATCATAGCCTTGCCCCAGCTATTTGGAGTCCACTTTACAAATCTGGTTTCTCGAATCATTTCCATCAAAGGCCCTATCCTTGGTTAGTTAACAAGCCTTCATAACCTTCCCACCACCTCTTTTGAATTCCTTTTTGGTCTTCCCCCCATCTTCTCTATATTGAATGAGTAGATGACTACAAAAGTATGGTATTTTTGGCTTCTCATGTCTACTTAGGAAGATCTAGAAATATTCTTGAGCTTGTCCAAAGAGATCCTGGAGATTCTCAAGCCTATCTAAAAGGTTTACATAGATTACAGAATACCCTCATAGTACGTAGAAGTTGCGATAATGCCCTCACAAGAATTACACTATTTCTTAACATTGACTACCCAATGCTTATCAAGTGACATTTCTCTATACATGTCTAACACCAAAGCGATCCAAAATTAAACCCTCTAACAACCTCTCCCTTTTTCATGGATTGTGCACAAAAATCCTCTTTCCGAAGTTGGCAAAAGCTGGTTCATTTGTATTTGTTTCCAAGTTTTTGCATGGCACTTTCATTTTCATGCACTACCATTATTAAATGAAGCTTTTGCAGTTCTCTCAATATGGTACCATTGTTGTAAATCTTTTTTGGCTGTTTGCATTTTGGGCACCATGCAGGATGGGGATATTGAAGGGAACCTGCCTGAGAAAGTATCTTGCTTTGGTGGTGTGTTTTACAATTATTATAGCATAGGTATGTATATTGACTCTGTGACTGTTCTTTTTGTGTCATCAATATTGACTGAATTTATAATGGATCTTACCTTGTTTTACTTCAGTTGAAATAAACTTAATTTGTCTGCTTTTGGATTTTTTTTTTTTTTTTCAACAATTTCCTTGATTGCACTATAGTTTGAAAACTTGAAAACTTGACTTGACTTGACTCAAAACCTAGCTGTTGACTGGACTCAAAGACTCGGCCAGTGTGACTCAAAAACTTGTTATTAAAAACTCAAGAAGATTATGATGATAAAAATATTAAAATAAATTCTTAATTAAAGAAAAAGGAGAAGCAATCAGAAATTGATAAAAAAAAAATATGGGAAAAATGGAACAGAGGCCCGGGTTTAGATGGGAATGATCTTCAATCCAGGATATTTTGGGGGCATGGTATAACTACAATAAGATCCATTAGATAGCTTTATAGATAGCGGAAAAAAAATATCAGATTGGAAGATCATTCAGTGATCCAGATTATTGACTCTTTTTTTTTTTTTTTTTTTTACACACGCCCACACACCCCACACACTCACGCAGTAGTGGGATTTCACCACCTATGGATACTTGAACCCTTGACCGGTTGTTGAAACTCCTGAGAGTCTAGCACTGGAGCAAGAGTAAGGATCCATCTAGATTATTGACTTGATGGGCCTATGATCAACTGTTCTTCAAAAATATATTAGACTGGACTTTGTGACCCATGGGGATGGACCATGAGCCAAAAGTCTCTAATCAGATGGGCTGGATTCAAGAATTGATTCAAACCACCTAAATATTTGATCAACTATAGAAATAAGAAGTGTGTTATGTTGTTGCTACCATTGCCTCAACCCATCCACTATACAAATTGCGCACATGTATATCAATCCAAATTGTACTAATCGCAAAACCTTCAGGATGACGCCTAGCTCGAAACTCTAACTGATTGTACCATCCTCAACATCTGATTGATGGCCATCAATTGGACTATAAGATGAAATGGTCAGAACTCCAAACTCAACAGAAATATTCAGATGGTTAAGAGTTAAGACCATCAGATCAATGTCTTTGTTGGGTTATGCTGCATCCACACAGGAGCTCATGATTTGGATGGTTCAAATGGACGTACATGTACAAGTGTCCCATGGATGGGTTTCTTCCATTTCACAAATGTTTTTGTTTTTGTTTTTTTGCCCTATTTGTTTGGTGGCTTCTGATGAGCAGTACTTGAAGCCGTTAATGAGGTGGAGACACATGACCTGCATGCCACTCCAACTCTTTTAACGCATGGCAACCTCAGCAAAAAATAAAATAACAATAAAGTCCAAATACTTATGATAGTTCACTGCTACTTCGGCTGCAGGCGATCATTCCTCATAGAATATCTGTCCAACCTGGTGACTTGACCAACCTAACTTTAGGCTACATGATGGAATGTTGTTCGCCCTGCCTCTGAGGGACAGAGGCTGAAGGAGGGAGATTAAAAGAAACTTGTCATTTTAATAGCAGGGGAGGAGGTGGAAACAACCTCACATGTGTCATGGGGATGTAGCTCAGATGGTAGGGGAAAAAAAAACTTCATATATGTCATTTTAATAGCCAACTAAAGAAATCCTCCCTCGGCTTAGTATGTGGATGGGTTGGAGCTCTTCTCATTCTAATGTTCAACTTCAACAATCCACCCTCTGCTTAGTATATTGACGGTTGGACTTTGTGTGAGTCTTGGAATACTTGTTCTAGGAATTATGTAAGTTAGCTTTTAATCAATTGAATTGGAAGTGCTTAATTTGAAGTTTCTGTGTGAGAAATTTCTTTTCTTTTTTGAAAATAAAAGCAAACACTTTAACCAATATGCTAATGGAAGATTAGCTCAGTTTTTATTGCTGCACGAGAAATTTCTCCCACCTCAACTGGTATAGAGCAGGTTGGTCAACTACAATCAATCATACGAGGTTCTAACATGCAGTTGAGGTTTGCTCCTGCAATAATCATTCTCAGTCCTGTGGTTCTGATGTTTTAAATGATTTCAATTTTGAGCCGTGGTTCAAATCAAATGCCATTGCTGTAACAAACACCCAGTTCGTTGGCATACTGGGTTTTTCCTCTATAATTTGGTTTGGATATGGAATGAGTTTATCAGGTTGAAAAAGGACTTGGATGAGGGACTGACATGCAGTGAGTTGTCGGTAGGACTGTCAATGGACCAGGGTGGTCAGTTCGGCACTCAGGTCGGGCTGTGGACTGATTTTAGGGCCAACAAAGTAAATGGGCAGGCCTGGGCTAGAATTCAGTGGCATTTTCTATTCATGTCTTCAATCTAGGCCAATACATCTACCAGGGCCATGTTCGGGCCTAATTTTCAGGGCCACAGGTCAGGGACAGGCCTAATTTCATGCCTAAAATTTAGATGACTGGGCTCAGGCTGACCTTGGCCTGGCTAGAGCCCGGCTTGACTGTAACTGTTAGTAAAGGGTTGATATGGGACAATGGACTGGAGTGATCATGGCACAATTTGAATGCCATCATTGGTATGCTCTTATATCTGTTCGCTGTTCTTTCATATCTTCTCAAATTTGTTTTTCTTTTCTTTGGTGGGAACTGGGATTGATCCAGAAACTTCAATGTTGCAACACTTGGGCCATAACCACAAAGGCAAAGGCCCTGTCTGAATGTTCGTTTCCTTTTATCCCTCATAGGTATTTTTCCACACATTCTTAATTATTTCTTTCTTTTCATACAGGAATGGATGCCCAAGTTGCTTATGGGTTCCACCATTTACGAGATGAAAAACCATACCTTGCACAGGGTCCAATTGCCAATAAGGTATTCTTAGATTTTTTTTTTAAATTTTTTCTCCTTTTCCCTTTTCTTTCATAACCTTTTGATCTAATAGTTGCACGAAACATGACATGGCCTACTTATTTAGCCACTTGGTTAAAAATATGTGCAGTTTGTTATATCATTATACTTCTAAACACTCGATTTTTTTATTTTATTTTTTGGCTATTTTCCAGTTTCCTTTTCAACAGTGTTGTCAACTGGAACAACCACACTTAAAGACATCCAGGCAGATGGTAGCTTTGACTAAATGTACTGTCACCATTCTTTGAAGTACTCCTGAGGCATTAACCTTAGAACATGCCTTCTGGTAGTATTGAAAACGATATTTTACATCCAAGATGCCTTTTTCTTGAGGTGTATTGTTCAGTTGAGAGACACATATAGAGTCGCATGCATCACACCTTGATGTATCCACCTCATGGAAGTAAATCTCTGACAACTGTTCTGAAGTGACCTGTTTCTGGACCATTTTGGATTGAAAAAACTTGATATTTCTCTATGCTGGCCAGATAGGTTTGGAGTGGATTATTATTGAAGCATAAAACATGAGTTTCAGTTTTATTGCAAAGTTTTAAATGATAAAGCTGTGTAAAACTGTTAAAAAGATATCTTGGTTACAGTTTTGCCAAGTTCCAATTTTTTTATTGGGATTGGAGACTTTTTATCATGTTAATCAGGATATCAGCTTATGGTAGGTCAACGTACTTCTATTGCTTTTGAGATAAGCCAGTTGATATTGATGGGCATTGACAAATCTGGGGAGCTGCCAAATTATTACATATGCTATTCATGTGTGGGTAGTTGCATGAACCTTTTAACCAGGTGCCGATCCTGCTTTAATACACGCTTCAAAGTCATACTCCACTCTCACTTCCTTGCTGTCCGTGCTTGCTGACGTTTTAAAGATATGATTCCCTGCTTCCGTACCAGAATCTGTTGCTGCTTCACTTCACACTTGCAACTATATGTGGGCCATAGGCCTTAGAGCCCCCAACTAGCTTGCTTGTGTAGCTCAACAACTATTGAGGCTTAACAACTATTGAGAACTTTTGTGCTCATTTTTAACTCTATATTGACAGCACATAGGATTTTCTTTAATTGCAAACTGAAGCTAGCCATTCATTCTTTTGAATTTGTTTTAAGTTGGCTGTGTATTATAACTTAGAATTCTTATTTTATTAATTTATTGAGATCACAAGCTTCTTCCAAGTCTTAAATAAGGGGGAAAAAACAAAAAAAACCACATAAACGCGCGCACACAAAAACTCATTTCCTCAAATACTTGCTTGCCTTTTGGTTTGCCAAACCCTTTTCTTGGTTAATTGATCTTACAAGTTCTATATTTTGATCTGTTATTTTAATATGTTGGGGCTTATTTTGATCTGTTAGGCTCTATATTTTCATGAGCTTGCTTTTGTTATACTTGGAACTATCTTGTTTCATTCTTGCAATTAGAATGTTGAACATAAAAGATCACTGTTGAGTATTTTCTTGCCACAGTTGATCTACTCTGGCTATAGTTGCACCCAAGGATGGTTCTTTACACCTTGCTTGAGTGATCCAAGTTTGAGGTTAGTCATTGCTCACACTGTGTACAGAATATCCTTTGTAAATGATGTTTCTCCTTATCTTTTATTAAAAAGTTTTGAAATTTAATACCGCTCAAAACAAAGTATTGAAATTCAAAATGATATCCTTTACCTTTTCATCTGCTACTTTGGCTAACTATATCTCTAATCCTCCTGAAGAAATGTAATAAGAACTTGTGCAGCCCTGAATTGTGCCATTGTTTCTAAGCATGGATGTCTTATTTGGCTAACTATACTGCTGCCTTGTCTTATTTTGGTGTTTGCAATTCTAGTTGGACTTAGAATATGTAATACTCAATGGTGCAACACTTGTCTGTTCTTGCTGTTTCGTTTGAAAGATTCAGTCTTATTACATGGTTAATTTCCAGTTGATATATTACTGTTTGTGTCAGCTACTGTGAATTGTCCAACTATTTGTTTTCACTTCATTGTGAAAAAGAAAATCCCTTGCATGCAAAAGTGCATGTCTATGGCATGTTGTTATGTGCATGCTACAAGTCAATGTAATGCATTCGAAGTTTATTCTCTTAATAGACAATGTCTGTTCACCATTTCTGATATTAGATGTAGCCTATGTGCTAATCTAGATTGCTTCGACTTGCCTGATTTGGCATATATGCTTCCACATTTTAAGATCATCTAGACATTGATGGTGAATCAAAATTATTCCCTCTTTGACAATTAACAAAAGATTTTTTGAAATATTTACAAAAGACACATACACGATAAACTCAACTGATTCCCCAATAAAAAATTGTGCCGTTCTAACCCTCAGCAATGGGTTGGCTAAATGGCTTGTTCTCTTAAGATGAGCAAAAGAAACATTTAACTTCACTGCTAAGGTTTGTATTTCATCAATTGTGGATGACTGATGCATTTAATGGGCTGCATATCAGTCATCAAAGGATTCAACACTCATCCCATAAGGGAGCCTTGTTACCAGAAAATAATTGTAGGAATTTTGGGGTCAAACTGATTTCTATAACTTGAGATTCTGTACTAGGAATTCTTCAACTGTGTAAGAATTTTGATGTCAAGATGCAGTGGTGAATCTAAAGATGTAAGAGAATGAAGAAGAAAGAAGATAAATGGCCTTTTTTTTTTTTTGGAAAGATAACGATCTCATTAAAAAAGGGAAAAAAGCTACAAGAAAAGCCAAAAAAGAAAGAAAAGGAAAAACAACAAAAGGGAAAGAAAACAACAGGGAAAAAGCAGGCTGCAGAGGTTGCAGCCCCTAAACACCTAAGAAAAGGAGGTCATCAGCTGACCAAGAATCTACATGAGAAGCCCATTCAATAAGCAGGCGATTGGACTTGGAGATAACTGCATCAGTCGATCTGGAAACATTATCGAAACATCTGTTATTTCGTTCAGTCCAGACAGACCACCAGATGGAGAGGATCGCCATCCTCCAGGGCCTCGTCATCTTTTTTCCTATTTGCGCCACTTGCCATGCGAAAAGAAGACTGTCCACTGAGTTCGGGGCACACCAGCAGACCTTAAACCGAGCGCAGATGTCATCCCAAAGATTGCAAATAAAAGGGTAGTGGAGAAGGAGGTGGTCTACTGTTTCCTCGGTTCTCATACAGCAGAGACAGATATTAGCCAGCAGCATGCCTCTTTTTTTCAGGTCGTCTATGGTTAAGATCTTCTTCTTGCTAACAATCCACCCGAAGACAACGAACTTAGGGGGCACCCGGTATTTCCAGATGTGAGAGGGATGAGAGGGAGGGGGACTGGCGTGGTTGCTGTTGATAAGGTGATAGAGAGATTTGACTGAGAAATTACGGGACTTTTCTGGTTTCCAAACAAGGCTGTCCGCTCCTGCAAAATCGGGTCTAGCTGCCCCGAGAGAGTCCAGCAGGGCCGAGAAAGATGGGATCTCCCAGTCGTTCAAGTTTCTACGGCAGCGGATGTTCCAAACGATGTTTTCTCCAACTGAAGAGAAACAATCTGCCACCAATATATTTTTTCGAGGGGCTAGCAGATATATATCACGGAATCTGTCTTTTAACGGGACCTCCCCCAGGCAGACATCCTCCCAAAATCTGATATTTGTACCCTTCCCCAATTCGAAAGCCGCTTCGTTAAGCACCTGCTGTTTGGATTTAAGAATCTCTTTCCAGATGAAGGAGGCCCTGTACCTCGAGGAATCCTTGGTCCACCAGCCCCCCACCGAGGAGCCGTATTTTCTTTCGAGGAGCTTGTTCCAAAGGTGGTCAGGTTCCGAGCCCAATCTCCAGATCCACTTCCCCATGAGGGCCCGATTCATCGACTTTAAATCTCTTATGCCTGCACCTCCGAACCGAGAGTGGCAGCAAACATCTTTCCAGTTGACCAGGTGGAATTTTTTTGGCTTCTTTGCCGTGCCAGAAGAAATCACGTCTGAGGCTTTCGAGAGTGGCCAAAACCGGGCCCGAACATTTGAATATCAACATAAAGTACATCGGAAGGTTGGAGAGGGCCGCTTTAATCAGGGTCAACCGACCTCCCAACGAAAGGTAGCAGGCTTTCCATCTGGCTAGATAGGATTGGAATCTAGCAATAACATTTACCCACTGATGAACAGGAGGAGGACCATAGCAGAGGGGGAGACCCACGAAAAGAGAAGGGAGGGCGGCTGCCGAGCAGTCAAAGGCTGCCGCAAAAGAGTTCAGCTCCTCAGGGGATAGATTGACCCCAAACATCTTCGATTTGACTAGATTGACACGTAGACCCGACACCACTTCCAAGCATCTGATTGTGGTGCGCAGGGAGTCCACCTTTGAGGGGTCTGCTTTGAAGAAAATCAGGATATCGTCGGCATATTGGATGTGAGTTATCGGCTGCAGGAGACCGCTCAACTTGCAGCCGCTGAGGAGACCAGCAACTTGGCCTTAATGCAGCATCTAGGATAGGGCTTCGCTGATCAACAGGAAGAGGAGGGGTGAGAGGGGGTCGCCTTGCCGCAGGCCCCTTGTACTCTTGAAGAAGCCATGAGGGGATCCATTGATGAGAATGGAGAGGAAAGCAGAACCGACGCAAGCTTGGATCCAACCCCTCCATTTAGCCCCGAAGCCCAAATGTGACATCATATAATCTAGGAAGCTCCAATTTACGTGGTCGTACGCTTTTTAGATGTCTAGCTTGCAGATGATGTGCTTAGATCCGGATCTAATGCAGGAATCTACGCATTCGTTAGCGATCAGGGAGCAATCTATAATTTGTCTTCCGGGGATGAAGGCGCTTTGGTTGCCCGATATGATTTTGTCAATCATCAACTTAAGCCGGGAGGTAAGGATTTTGGCAAGGATCTTGTAGGGGCCCCCTAGCAGGCCGATCGGCCTAAAATCTTTGAACATAGAAGCCCCCGCAGACTTTGGGATCAGGGCTATGAAAGTGGCCCCCGGGCCTGAGGATAACTTCGATCTACTGTGAAATTCATTATAGAAGGCGAGCATATCAGGCTTTATGAGCTCCCAGAAATGCCGGAAGAATAGGATAGGGAAACCATTGGGGCCAAGGGCCCTGTCAGTCCCGAGCTCTTCGATGGCCTTCTGCACCTCCTCCATACTGAAAGGGACTTCCAAGCGAGCAGCGTCTTCTGGGGAGATGGGCTCCATCGGAAGATTGTCCAAACGAGGCCTGGACCACTTGTCTTTCTTTAGCAGAGGAGAAATGCGCAATGGCCTCCGTACCAATTCTGTCTTTATCTTCTATCGCTCCCCAGCTACCACTATATCGCTAATTTTATTAGCTCTGGAGCGCATATTGGCGATGTAAGATAAATGGCCTTTACCACTAAAAAAACAATAAAATACCTCCGTGCACCAACATAGTCCCCCTGAAAGTCACATGTACATGCACATCTACATACGTGCACACACAACCCGTTTAATACTCCCCCTTAAGCTGCTACATAGATATCACAAGTGCCCAACTTGTCTAGTAACCAGAAGCAGATTGTTTGCTAAGACTGAAGGCAGGTGGCAGTTGAGAAACACCAGAAGAGCTCTCTCTTTCCACACATTTCATTTTCCTGTCAAAATGAAATGGATAGGGTATCCAATCCAATCAGTGTCGCCCCTCATGCAAATAGGCCCTAAGTAAATCTCCTATTGCACATATGTTTGTTAAAATTGTTTCGAGATATTTCAATGTAATAGGAAGTTCTACCAAGTTCTACAAGTCTAGGCAATATCATGTATCCTGGGCAGTGTTCGAAATATCGGTATCGCGCTATGTATCGCACCCTTGGGATACAGATACGTATCGGTTATCGCACGGGATATATCGTTTGTATTGCATAATTTATCGCACTTTTTGGGAAACATGGGGAAACATTGGAAAAATGGTTGAATTTTTTAATGAAACTTTAGGGATGGTTAAAAAAGACCTTAATACACACTTTTAAATAATAACATCTCAAAAAAAAGGTGCACATAATAAGTTTCCTTTGTATAAGGTCCTAAGTTATGCGATGTTTAACTCAACTAATGCAAATATATTTAAATTGAATGCATGACATTTATAAATATATCAAAGACATGTATAAAAACACAACCAATTCATTGAGATCATATCCTAAAATGATCTTTCAAAATTGTTGGACGGTGTAGATTTAAGACAAATACATCATCCTGAGTCCTCACCTGGATTTCATGCAGAAGCCTTAGTAGAAGTACGTGTGTTGGGAACCTAGGTGGGCTCACCGTGATGTTTATGAGAAATCCACTCCGTCCATACGTTTTATGAGCTCATTTCAGGACATTAAACAAAAAATGAGCCAGATTCAATACTCAAGTGGGCTGAAAAATGAAGGATTGAACGTTCACAGTTGAAGTATTCGTGGGCCACGGAAGTTTTGAATTTGGTTAGTATGTGTTTTCAGTTCATCCCAGCAGGAATGATATTATGAACAGTATGGATGGCATGTAAACATCACTGTCAACCCCAAGAAGGTTTTAACGGTAGAAATTTCCCTACCCACCTTTTCCTTTAGTGCAGCCCACTTGAGTCTTAGATCCCGTTCACTTTTTGTTTGAAGTCATAAAATGAGCTAACAAAATGGATGGACAGAGTGGATTTCTCACAAACATCACGGTGGGCCCCACCTATGTTTCTTGCTAAAGGCTTGGGCAGGAAAGCCGCGTGGGAGTCTCACCTAATCCCTCCCGTGCGGACGAAAGTGGTTGGCTGATGCGTTGACGTCACCAAGTTATGTGGGTCCCATCATGAGGTATGTGTTATATCCAAACTGTCCGTCCATTTGGCGAGCTAGTCGTATGGCTCGAGCCGAAAAATAAGGTAGATCAAATTATCAAGTGGACCACACCGCAAAACGTAATAGAGGATTTAACGTCTACCATTGAAACCATTTTGGGGTCACAAAAGTTTTGGATCAATATGATATTTTTTTTTCCTCTTCATCCAGATATGTGTGATCTTATGAATAGATTAGATGGAAAATAAACATTATGGTGGGCCCTACAAACGTTTTAATGGTGACAATCATTGTCCCACTGCTATTTATGGTGTGGTCCACTTGAGCTTTGGATATGACTCATTTTTTGAGTTCATGATCTAAAATGATCTCTCCAAATAGATGAACGGGGATGATATAATAAATACATTATTGTGTGGCCCATGTAACATTGATCTCCTTTGAACCATTGGTACAACTTGGAATGTCAGCGCTCGTCTTTGCACCACACATAACCACACATTGAGTAAACTCTGTGGGGTCCACCGTGATTTATATATTTTATCCACTCCTTTCATCCATTTTATCAGATAATTTTAGGGCTTGAGCCCAAAATTGAAGTATATCCAAATCTCAAATGGACCACACCACAAAAAACAGTATGAATTGAACGTATACCATTGAAAAATTCTCGAGGGCCACAAAAGTTTTGGATCAAGATTATATTTATTTTTTACAATCATCCATGTTTTTTTGATCTTATGAACAGCTTGGATGACAAATAAACATCACTGTGGGGCCCAGAAAGGTTTCAACGGTGGAAATCATTATTCCCATTGTTTCACAGGGTATGGTCCACTTGAGCTTGGGATATGCTTCAATTTTGGGCTCAACCCCCTTAAATGAGATGGAAAAAAGATTGGACGGCGTGGATAAACCACATACATTCGCAATGGCCCCATTGAGTTTTCTCAGTACAATAAGAGCGTACCGGACTCGGTACGAAATCCAATTTCGACTCGGTCCGGAACCCTAAATCCCCAGATCCTTCTCAATCAAACCCAACTTTCAAAAATTTTTACAGATTTGTCGCCGGAATCTCCGTTCATGTATCTCCGATTACGTGATCTTCATTTCTAGGTACTGAAATCCCCTTTTTCCTTCTTTTAAAAAAAAAAAAAAAAATCTTGATAATATCGAAGAAAATCCTGTAATATCGTATGATATATCGTGCGATACAAATATTTTTTCTTTTTTTAAAACTTCCTGCTGGTTTCGCGTGGGTTTCGTGTCGCTGGCCAGCGATACCGATAATATCGGCCGATAGTATCGATATTTTGAACATTGATCCTGGGTACATAGTTTTCTAGAAGATTTTACTTCTGAGTGTTATCTTTTGTCAATTGTGATGATCCTAGCATTGCCTTTGCTTGCTTTACTTTCAGAGTTATGTTATTCAAGTTTCCAATGATTTTCAGTTGAATGTTTTAACTACTTACTGTGCTTTGGCTTTATAAAGTCATTTGTGCATAAACATGGTCTCAATGATATTATGGCAGTCAGGATGAGTCACCAGTGCTATGTTTTCTGATATTGAAGTTCTCATTGTGTAATATAGTCTCTTAATCTGAAATAACAAATTACTGAATGCAGGGGACTCAATAACATAGTACGGCTGCATATAAAAAAGGTCAATTGCTCAGAATGGGAGCAAATTCGAGTTCCTTCAAGGCAAGTTTTAATCAAATCTAGTTTTTTTTTTTTTTTTTCCATCCTTTGCCTGAGATATTTTAAAGTTTAATTGAAGCATTTTCTTAGCGTTACCTTTGATAGGTCAGATCTGGGATTGCATGCTTATCATTTAATCTGTCTTAGCATTTTTGTATTGATGAATTCACAATTTTTGTTTATTTGCTTACTGTTTTGTGCAATCTGGTCAATATCATACATTTTGTCTCAGTAAAACCACATCTATTGTATTATTTCGTCAGATGGCTTCATATTTTCTCTGTTTTTTTGTTCCACGTGGCTTAATGAAGTTTATTGCTTGCAGTGTTAGGGCTGTTGTTGCTTTGAATCTTCACAACTATGGAAGCGGAAGGAATCCATGGGGTAATCTGAAGCCAAACTACTTAGAGAAGGTATGCTTATTTATAAGTGAGATCTTCCTACTCCACGTAGTATTGCCCACTCGAGCCCGGTGTGAAAATGCCCCTGTATTAATCACCCCCGGTGAGGAGTCTCGAACACAAGACCTCCCGCTCTGATACCACTTTGATGTAGGACAATTAACCACTTGCTCTAAAAGCTCAAACTGATAGAGGATGGCGAATCAATCCCTTTATCTCATAGCCCAAGCCCCACATCGCATGGGTTAGGACTTCAGCCGAACCCCCCTCATGGGCCCTACTTCACATGGGTTCCGCTTCACACGGATGAAGCCTGCCTCACACGAGCCACCTGCCTTGAGTGTGCCCTTGCATCCCACAGGCAACCCCACTCGAGCCCGGTGTGAAAATGCCCTGCATTAGGAAGGAAAAAAGTGTAGTCACTTTTGTTGTTTATGATGCGAACACTTGATGGCTATATTATTAGCAAGAGGAAGTTGAAATTTATGTGATATAATGCATGACAATTTCTCAATATTAGCAATCATCATTTCAGAAGCCGCAAAGAAAGATTCTTGAACTACATGTGTGCTACAATTATCTCCATTGACTGCATGTTGGTGTTATTTTCAGTTTGTTTTATCTAATATTTCCTACCATGTTAAGTGGGGGACTTGTATGTGTCATTAGGAGTGTCTTTTTGTCATTTACTTTATTTGGGAGGAAGTTTGAACTATTTGAGTAGGTGGAAATGGGAATAAGGCTTGGATTGTTTTTCTTTTTTCTGACACTGGAGCTTTTGAATGTCTTAAAAAAGTTTCGGCGTTCTACTATTTTTTGGGAGCATTGAATCAAAACTTTTCTGAACTGAGTCTCACTTGGTTTTGCTGGAAAATGAAACTAGTCAACCCCTTGCATGTTGGTGTGCCGTAAAGGCCGTTACGTAAAGGTAACGGTGGCAACCGTTACACGTTACGAGGTCGTAACGGCCGTAACAGCCGTTATGGAAAAAAAATGACCTGTAATTGCCGTCAACAGCATGTTACATCCCCTATAAAGGCCATAATAGCCCCGTAATGGTCTATTACGAGACATATATAGGTTTTTCATACTTTTTAATCAACATTACGGGGCAGATATAGTTTTTTTGGGGGTTTTTTTCAATAAATTAAAAAAAAAAAGAGAGACCGTAACGGTCGTTACGGGACCGTAACAACCGTTATGCCCCGTATCGTAAAGGTAACAGTGGTGGCCGTTACAGCCACCATTACCGTTATGGAACACCTTGATCACAACCAGTTGGCACAGTTTCAGGTGTGTCAGAGTTAATCATAAAGGTTTACATCTTCGCCTCTTCAGCATCTCACTGCAGAACGTGGATTCAAAAATTGGAACTCACACTCAGTGCGGGCAAGTCTGAGTCAAATCACTAGCACTTTGATTGCTGTACAAAGTTACTAGTAAAACTCGATTGTGTCAAGAAGAACTTGAAAAATCTTGAGTTGCCCATTGAGTTTTTCTCAGCCCTAAATAGTTGAGCTTTTAAGGAACATTTCAACCCTCGGTTAATTTAGTCATGAATAGTTTGGGTGGATGCAGTGTTATTCTGGTACTCTTGACTTTTCTGAACTGAGTTGTGTGTTGAATCATTCATAAGCTGCTAGTCCTTGTGATTCTAGTAGGGATTCAGTCATATGATTTCATGGTTTTTGTTGACTGTAATAAAGACTCTATCTGCGTGCATGGGCATGGGTATGGGTGTGTGCGTATAGCAGTGTGTGCATGTTCAAGGTATTCCCATATGGCATGGCTGACATTCCATCAACTTATTTTTCAGAGAGGCTTCGTTGAGGCTCATGCTGATGATGGACTGCTTGAAATATTTGGCCTTAAGCAAGGGTGGCATGCCTCATTCGTTATGGTTGAGCTCATCTCCGCCAAACACATAGCCCAGGTACCTGCTCTGTTGCTTTGTTATTCATCTTAAAATCTTTGGCGATCTCTGTTTTTCAGAAGATCTATGGATTTCCAAAAAAAAAAAAGGAAAAAAGAAACCATGTATACAAAATAGATAATCTTTTGTGATGGTACCGGCACATCTGCAGCTTCGATATGATGAACTTGATAATATCTTGATTTTCATGAAATGATGGAAATATCCTTGATAATTAATGCTCTATTTGACTTGTATGCATTGGAATTTATTCTTCGAATTACATCTGATGGATTTTTATTTTGAGAAGTTTTGGGTTTCTGCTAATAAGGGAACTATCAGTTCTTAGAACTAGCCAAAAGTCCAGTCGCAGTTTTTCTTTTCCTGCATCTTTGATGAAAAAGAAGGAAACCTGTTTCAGCACTACACCATTTCAGAAATTTGCAGAATATTTCTCCTGATTTCTAACCCTGTGACTTTCAGGACCAAACAAAACAGATCTTCATTCTAGCATCAGTGGCTTTTTATAAACAAAATAATGAAATAGGCTTCAACCATGGCAGTAATCTTCTAAATATTTTTAAAATAGTAAAATAATCTTCATCGGCAGCAGCAATCTTCAGAGTATTATTAAATTTCGGAATGTGCTCATGATATGTTTCTGGAAAAAAAAAAAAAAAAGAAAAAGAAAAATGAAACAGAGGGAGGTAGGCTATTGTGGTACAGTTCACTGGGTTTTTGGTTATTCGATAAAGAAGATGCTATTATGCCAAACACTCCCCAAGGGCTCTGTGAGGAACTACGTCAACGGCACATGTTGCGCATGTATGTTGATGGGGATGGTTGATCTTGTGGGCCTTCACATGGATGGGACAGGCTGAAATTTCCAGTGATGGATAACTCAACCATCAGACCACTGTGAGTTCTGCCCATTTGAATGGGGATCATTTCAGATCACTGTGACGTCTGCCCATTTGAATGGGGATCATTGCTTATCATTTTTAGCTAATTGTCTCCTTCTCAGGCTTCTAATCTGATGCCCACCACCATCCGATGGTCTCTTTTGTGGAAAATGGCCTATTGAACTGGTTGTCCACCAAATCGATTATCATTCTCATCACCCACAGTCGCCACATGTATGATGGAGGATGTTTTTGTGAACTGGCGTGCTTCATATTAGCATTCCTCTTCTCCATAGAACACTTAGAAATGTAGGGTGTGATGTAATATCTGCCAGTAGTTGTTTACTAGTCATTGACAGCGAAAATGATCTGATGGTGTCTATCAGGCGGCCTCAATCAGATTGGAAATTAGGGGTGGCCAGTGGAAGCACGCATACATGCAGATGGATGGGGAGCCGTGGAAACAGCCCATACACAAGGAATTTTCAACCTTCGTAGAGATCAAAAGGGTGGCCCATCATTCTCTCATGATCGGTGGGGAGTAATACTGGCCCGCCTTCGGCTCAGGTGCTGATTCCCTTGAGTTTATTTTAATTTGTGTGAGCATGTATAGTTACTATCACCACCTTGGGGGGCTTGTATTTTTGTGTTCTTGTTCCTGAATTGCTATCTATTTGATTGATGCCATGGTAGAGCTGCCTGTAAATGTTTACATCATTTGTAGAACTAATGAAAGCATTGATTACACACCGTCGGATGTGCTGAAACAGTAATGCTGGATCAGTGAAACTTGAAACTTGTTTCAACTTGCTTTTAGGGGTGCAACTCTAGTGGTTCAGGTCATGTCAGATTGGGTTGAGGGTGAACCCAAACCCGATCCTAAATCAAGAGGACCCAACCTGCAACCCGATCTGACCCGAATTCCAACCTCAATCTCTCCATACTTGACCTGAACCTGACCCAAATATTGTTACAGCGCCCACCATGATGATTATATGAAATCCACTACAACCATTGGATGCGACACCAGCATCTAGGCCGGGGGCCCAAAAATCAGGCCCATTCATGATTCATTTGGGCCACTCAAGGGAAACAGTTTGGAGGATGAGTGATGTCCTGTACCCTGTTTCCAATCATGTTCCCCTGAATTTTGGATAGGTCTGGGCCTAACATGGGGTGACCCACCTGATGGTGGTCCCCGTGAAATGTGGATTTCACGTAAAAATCATGGTTGGGCGACTCGAGCCACTCACAATCTTGTAAATGGGAGTGAGCCTTTAACCATGCACAAGGCATGCTTCCATGACATTTCAGACAGGTCCAAATCAATGACCCGAGCATGATGGAAATGTGATATGATGGTCGCCATCTAATTTATTTTTCCCTTGTAATATAGAACGGTTGCAATTTTATTTTAAACCATTCATCTGTGCCTAACAAATGAATGGTTAAGATTTCTTGATCAGTGTGGTTCTAGAGATATGCTCCATCCACAATTTGGATGGTCTGGATAGCCATACATGAGTGACACATGCCATGCGAGGAGAACTTTGCCAAGCGCACACAAGTCTGCATAAAGCTTGATTACAAGCCACACAAGTGCCAGCATGGCACATACGTGTGAAATCTAATCCATCCATCAGGTTTGTCCGACTTTCCACGTGTCTTAAAAAATAAAATATGGTCCAATCAGCATGTGGGCCTGAAAACAGATGGAAGTAGTTAGAAAACTTCAGTCAAGTTTTTAAGAGCTTGTTTTGCAAACTATGGCCCACCTGACAAGTGGGTATGAACGCCCTTCCGTAGGCATCCAGCTTGTCATCGACAGACAGATTTAAGGCATCTATTAACAATGAATGGGAAGTATCAATTATATTTGATTGCCTGTAACTAAAATCTACCAGAATTCAGGTAAATGTATTTGATCACTTATATTTTGGATGCATTGGTGGAGAGAGAGGGAGAGAAAATAATGTGACTTAGAGAATCAATACTGATAAAAATGTAAAATGAAATTACATAGTTTTCTGTGCTTTTTTTTTTTTTTTAATAAAACATTTTTCATTTCAATTCGCATCAATTACATTTTCCTAAAATCAGGAATTAACATCAGTTACACGCTCCCAAACAGCCTCCTTAGTTTAGCTATTACATATCGTTGACCTTTGACTTAAGAAAGACCCCATCTTTGGTGGCCTCCACCATGGGATTAACTAAAGCTCGAAAAGGGGATTTCCATGAGGCTGTCAGCCATAAGAATTAGCTGTCTTGTGACCTCTCACACGTGATATGTGGGCCCCAGGTGACCGGAAACGGATTGACTACTCCCCCTGCCACCAGCCAATGGCTGATGGTCGGTGCTCTGTGGACCCCACCATGATGTATTTGTTTCATCCATTCCGTCCATCTATTTTTACAGATCATTTTATGGTATGTGACCAAAAATGAAGTATATCCCAATCTCAAGTGGATCACATTACAGGAAAGAGTGTTTAATGAGCGGAGACCATTAAAAACCTTTTAGGGGCATAAAAGTTTTGGATCAAGCTATTTGTTTTTTCCCTTCATCTGGGCCTTTATGACCTAATCAACGGATTTGATATCAAATAAACAGTACAGTTGGCCTTAGGAGGATTTTAATGGTGGATATCCAATCACTATTGTTTTCCTGTGGTGTGGTCCACCTGAGATTTATTTCCCTCTCATTTTTGGTATGAGATCCTAAAATGATCTGTAAGAATGGATGAACGGAATGGATGAAATGCATACATCATGGTGGGGCCCACAGAGCACCGACCATCAGCCACCGGGCTGGTGGCAGGGGGAGTAGCCAATCCGTTTCCCAGGTGACCCAAGTACCGTCCCACTAACAAAGTAACAATTCTACTGTACTGAGCTGAGTTATTTGATACTCTCGTTGCACATGATGCTTGATACGCTGGCACTTGAAAAATGGTACACGTGGCATATATTAACTCAAAATAAACTGACTAAATTGTGGATCCACCACTGTTAAGCTACTAACCAAAATTCGAATTGTCTGAATAATCATGACATCTCATCTGTAGGAACTTTTTTCTGGCTGTAAGACCATTTGTTATGTTTCGTTCTTAACCGTCCAATAAATGCCTACCAATCTGATTGTCAGAAGGTAAAATAGGCATTTTTTTTTCGGTTTATAATACATCTAAACGAGTATCCATATCTTGGACGGTTTAATCTTAATTACTTATGTACCACGTATGCAATTTCTAACTGCCTGCGTACCATCCATCACACTCTTTCTGAGTATCAAAGTTTTTCCCTTCTAATAACCAGTTTATAAACCTCAACCATTGGTCCTCAGGTCCTCCACCGTAGATTATGAAACACTTCGTGATCGGAACCGTTCATCCTGTACAGACTACAACCAGTGTCTCATGATGCAAAAATTAGATTGATTGGATGATTCAGCGGGTCATATCACAGCCTGAAAACTAACGGTCAAAACTGCAGGAATGTCCTCTATAGAAAATTTTCATTCATCTTGAACGGTTCAGATCAGGACTCGCCACATGAATGGTCGGCCAACATAGTCCGCAGACTACACTTTCTGGAGGTCCTACGGACTACTAAACCGGTTCTTGTAAAGATATCCGTAGATTTATAAGGAAAAAATTAGAAAAAAATAGCACTGTAGACGAGTCGTGGTCCATGAGTCATCCTTATTTGGAGACGATACCGTAGAGTCGGAAAAACCTGAATACGGTAGAGCCATCTCTCCACTGTACACGTGGCAGTATTATATATTAATAGTTGTAAATGGTTGAAAATAAATGTAGATCGGATGATCTTATCCATCAGATCAATGCCCATAAACGACCCACCGGAAAACCAAACTCATCAATGGTCCAATATTTAGTACGAAAATTAAAGAAATGTGATGTCTAATATATTTATAGGTGCAAATTTTTTTTTTCTAAGTCATGCATAATAGGGCCCACCTGATTGACGGTCCCGATTGATAAATAATCTTTCCATTTATACTCTGGAGAGATGGATATACCATATTCTAGGGTATCATACCGTTTTCTAATCCAGCGTCCTGCATTTCTCCGTGTTCTAGACCTCCTGCGGTACGTAAGGACGTATGCTACAGGATACGTCGGGGCTATAGCCGTTGGATCTGGGTCAATTTTAAATCATCCGGACCGTTTATGTGATGGGCCTTACAGTGGGTCAGGGATATCCAATCAGATTGGAATATTTTAACCTTTAATTAAATTAACTCATTTCCTTGAATTAATACAGTATCAAGTGTTTAGGATATTCTTCCACTCTCAGCCCTCTTTATGTTTAGATCAACGGTTAGGATTGCGTATATAACCCTAGATCCAACGGTTATAGCTCCAACATACCCTGTAACAATTAGTCTCGACGGCTGCAGCAAACCTATTTAAATACTTCACACATCATTAAGATGAGTATTGCGCCATTAATTAACTGGTAATTAAGTGATTAAAGTATCCATTAATTTAATTAAATAAATGTCTGAATTTTATTTATAGAAATGAGAAATGCACCCATGCTTTTGATAAACAGACCCTTTTTCTCTGCCATTTGGTAGTAGATATAACTAAATAGTGTACTTTACTTATACCAAAATGTAGAAAAATGGGTGCATTTATTAAAAGTATAAGGTGGACATATCAGATCTTTTAAATTATTATTTATTTAATAAAGTAAACGACACCATTTATTTAATAAACTATTTGTACACATGCTATTAATTTAGAGCATCCACAGCCCGAAAATCATACAGATCTAACAATCTGAGTCATTGGATAGGATTTTTTTTTGTGTGTGGTCGGTTGTCCTTGTTTTTTCATGAAAATGGACGGTGGGCTTGTGGAACATTTAAGATGTGGCCCACCTCTTGGATCATCCAAATAAGACATGTGGACGTGCACTGAATGGACGGTAGAAAATGGAGTATTTCACCGAGTTTCAGTGTGTCATGGACGAACCCAGGTTTTGTTATCAAGGTCCTTATGAATAGTACAGGTGGTTAGACCATCCAAACCGTTGATCTTAAGGGCTCCGTCATGGATTCTAAAAATATCCTAAGGTGGACGATCCTAACCATCAGAGAAATGAGATATATTAATGGTCCAAGAAAATGGACCGGCTGTTGGATTTCTAGGATCTTATAATGTGGAGTGTTCAGGGGTTTCTGTTATCCATTGTAGAGCCATTAGATCAACGGTTCTGATCATCTAAATTCTCTGCAGTATGATGCTTCACACGCGTGCAATCGCACATGGTGCATATGGATTACACGTGCTTCAAATCAAACTGTCCAGATCGATTATCCAAAATTACACTGATACGGTGTTCATTAGGCCGACCGGTTATATCTAATGGACGGTTGAGATGGAAAATAATCAACGGCTAGAGTTCAACGAACAGATATCAAATCAGAGGGTCTAACTATTTAATCAATCTGATTTTGTGGTTGAGACCTATCTACAGTAGATCCCAGAAATTGGATGGTTTAAATTGTGTTACATGCATGAAACGAGAAAAAATGGGTGCATGTGCATGAACCACCAAGCTCCGCCGGAGCATCAAATAGCTTCTCCATATAATTTGGAGGGACAGCCCAGGCAGACCTAGGTTAGATCTGAACCATTAAAAAAATGGTTATGATTCGTCCTCCTTACTTGTGGCAGTTATTTACATCATCCAGACCATCCAAACTGTGGGTCCCATTGTTGATGGATCATAACTCTTAAGATCAACGAGCAATTATAACCATACAATTAAATGCAATCAAACTAATGGTTAAAAGAAAACAATGAATGGTCCAAATTAAAAGGAAAAAAAAGGATGATTAAGATTATCTTCTTAGTGCAGTTCTGAGGCTGTGCTCCATCCAGTGATGGGTCAGTGATTTGGACAGTCTGGATTACCATAAAACTATGTACGGTTGAAGAATCTCCACCATTTATTTACTCTGAATATTCTTCAATTGGAAAGTACAACAAATACCATGGAATAAAGGTAGCCCTTATTAGGGAGTATCCCAGCTATTGCATATCTGGTTCACTAGAGGTGGGGCCCATCCACACCATTGCCATGTTACACTGCAGTTTTGTTAAGTGCTTCAAAGAGAAAAAGAAAAAATAATAATAAAATTGAAGTTAACACGTGGACAGATACCATACACGTGAGGACATGTTTCATTGATAAAAATCTATATGATGGGCCCCACCTTGGACTGTGGACATCCATGAAAACCTACTTTAATGGAGGAAGCGGATTGCCTGAGAAAGTCTTTCGCAGGAAGTAGGTGGGGCCCACTGTGATGTTTGTGAGAATCCATCCTGTCCATTCATTTTGCCAGATGATGTTAGCGCATGGGCCCACTTAGCTTCGTGTCACAAGAGTTCGTGCTGCCGTAGTGAAAATAACCTTTTCAACGGTTTGGATGGCATTAAATGTCACGGTCAATGGTAGGCATTTCCCTCTTCTGGCCCACTTTGAGTCTGGGATCTGGCTTTATTTATTTATTTATTTATTTATTTATAGGAAGCGGATTGCGTAGTGAGTAAACTCCGTGAGGTCCATCATGATTTATGTATTTTATCTACTCCATCCATGCATTTTACCAGATAATTTTAGTGCTTGAGCCAAAAATGAAGCATATAAGATATTCAAATCGACCACACCATGAGAAACAGTTGAATTGAACGTCTACCTTCGAAAAATTCTTGAGGGTCACAGAAGTTTTGGATCAAGCTTATATTTGTGTTTTCCATTCATCTATGTATGTATGATCTCATGAACAGGTTGGATGACAAAAAAACATAACTGTGGGGCCTATCAATGCTTCAACTGTGGAAATCATTATCCCCACTATTTTTAGTGTTATGATCCACTTGATCTTTGGATATGCTTGGATTTTGGGCTCAACCCCTTAAATTAGATGAAAAAACGGATGGATGGCTTGGATAGACTACATACATTCAAGGTGGGCCCAACTGAGTTTACTCCGTACGGTAAGAGCGTACTGAGTAACTCAGTACGCAATCCGATTTTATTTTTTTAATTTAGCTCACGTTCTAACCTGAGCTGGCAAAAGGGATGGATAAGATGGATTTCTCGGGACACGGTTTGACCAGTGACCCAACTAGCTAGCAAGTTGGTGTCAAAGCTCTGGCGGTCCCATCATAATATATGTCTTTATCCACGCCATTTATCCAGCCCAAAAATGAAGTGAATCTAAATTTCAGGTGGACCATACCACAGGAAAACATTTTGGATTGACATCCACCTTTTAAAATTTCTTAGAGCTGGCTGTAATGTTTATTTTCCATCCAACCTTTTCGTAAGGTCAACCGGACCTGGATGAATGGAAAACAGAAATATCAGCTTGATCCAAAACCTATGTGACCTCCAACAAATTGTCAACTGTACGCATTCAATCCTTACTATTTCATGTGATGTGGTCCATTTAAGATTTGGATCCACCTCATTATTGGGCTCATCCACTAAACAAGTTGAAAAACATTTATGGACGGTGTGGATAAATCTCTTACATCATGGTGGGCCCACAGAGCTTTGACACCAGCTAGTGGCTTGGGTCACTATCCAAACCGCCTCTGATTTCTCACAAACATCACAGCGACCCCACCTGCCTCGGAAGCGGATTGCGTACTGAGTAAACTCTGTGGGGTCCGCCTTGATTTATGTATTTTATCCACTCCGTCCATCCATTTTAGATGATAATTTTAGGGCTTGATTCAAAAAAATGAAGTATATCCAAACCTCAATTGGACCACACCACAGGAAACAGTGTGAATTGAACATCTACCATTGAAAATTTCTTGGGGGCTACAGAAGTTTTGGATCAAGCTCGTAATTGTGATTTCCCTTCATCCATGTTTTTGTGATCTTATGAACAGGTTGGATGAGAAATAAACATCACTGTTGGCCCTATAAAGGTTTCAACGGTGGAAATCATTATTCCAACTGTTTCCTGTGGTATGGTCCACTTGATCTTTGGGTATGCTTAAATTTTTGTCTCAACCCCTAAAATAAGATGGAAAAATGGATGGACGGCGTGGATAAACCAGATACATCCACGGTGGGCCCAATCCGATTTCACCTGGCTCCCACTGCAGAACTTTTGAGACTGGGGCCCGCCGGCAATCCGCGTCCCCTAATGAAAATTTTCTCTCCTCTAATGGAAATCTTTTTTAAATGATCATATACAGTCTGTTAGTGGGCCATTGATCGAATGGTTAGAATCTTCTGTTCTTAAAACCTTTCGAGGCCGCTCTCATCAGCTGTCCATATCTGCCGTCCATGAGTCCACGTAGCCCCGCTGACAGTTGTCCGAATTTAATATGAAAGGTTGAGATACTTTTGCCCGAAAATGCTTGCGTGACTACCCCAAGTAATAAGGGAGCGTGATTATTCGCTGACGTGATGGCCGAATTCATGTGGATAAGATCCACCCCGTCTATCAGGTGTGAAACCGTATGTTAGGCATTGATCCAAAATTTCATAATGATCGAAGAATCAGGTGGGCCTCACCATAGGAAACATTAAAATCTACTTAAAACCTCTAAATCCAAAGTGGTCCGCTTGAGTTTAGGAATAGTGTGAAATTTTTTATGAGTACTTTTATCTTGGTAAGAAGAGTGAAGTGAATGGATTGGATGGAATGCATATAGACCAGAATAGCCACGTACAGAACTAACGACGTGCTTCCCATGACAGCCCTTCCTCATTGTACGGCCCACCTGAGTTTTGGACAGATCCAATTTTGGTTTCCAAGGTAATCATGAGACATTGAATCTGATGGACGGTGCGGATCTCATTTACTTATCCCCACGTGGTGCTTGGTTGGTTGTAGGAATGCTACTGTATGACTAAACCGTAATCAGGCTACATGGGACCCACAATATTGACGGTTTTGATAGTGAATTTCATTTTAGACCTTCCTATCTGGCGTTAGAAATATGGGACCCACAATATTGACGGTTTTGATAGAGATGATTCAATGCCAAATGAACGGTAGCTGAGTGAATGTGTATGGATCTTGGTACTCCCCCATCGCTTAAAATAATCCGCGAAACGTGTCAAATGACGGGATGGACTCGTACGTTAAAATATTCCACTGCCTTAAAAAATGGTAGAGATTCTTAACCGTACACAGGATAGTTGTATGGCGGTCCAGACTGTCCAAATTGCTGACCCGACCATGGATAAATCATAAAGTTAAAATTGCAGTGATAAGATTATATAAACTATCCGATTTTGTATTTTAAGTTGGACCGTTCACTATTAGACTCTTTAACCATCCATTTAAATAGCAGTTGATTGGGCGGTTGGGATTTTATTAATCAGTGTGATTTTAGAAGTATGTTCCATCCGTAATGGAACCCACAATTTGGATGGTCCTGGATAGCTATCTACGAGTGATACATGTGAAGAGGATGCGTGAGTACCCTTTATTGATATAATTTACAGTACTTTTTAAAATAAGTTTTCAAAAACCTCCTTTATTAATTGATTTTTTTTACATTTTTTTTTGGGTTACCTTGTTAGTACACACCCGTGTCAGTACACCCACTCCCTGTTAGCCAACATATCCACTCAGTCTGCCAGTTGAGCTATGGATCCCCCCCCCCCCCCCCCCCCCCCCCCCAAACATATCCACTCAGTCTGCCAGTTGAGCTATGGATCTGGGTGTCCTTCATTAATTGATATAATTGTTATTCCACTACCTTGATGCGGCCACCTTAGTGGCTCAGGTGGCCTTATTGTGATTTTTGTTAACGTTCGATTTATAATTTGTGTCACATGACAAGTATGCAAGTGCTAGAATTGAATTTATAGCTTAATTCAAATTAAACAACTATGATCCCAAGCAGCAAGATAGGTAGATATGTAATATGTAATCGAGATCAAATAAAATTGGTCATTTATTCAGCCACTCGCTCAGTATGTAAAAAAGATTAGGCGATATTAAGAGAATAGGATTCATTCTCTGATAATTGGCTATACATTTGCTTTCAGTACGAAAAAACTTTTCAATACAGGTAAAACAAAAACAATAAATGAAACTTTACAGTCGATCACAAGGAACAACTGCACGACAACTTCTTAAATAGAGAATTGAATCCAACATATGAGCTTAGATCCAAATTATAGTTAAGATTATTAGCTACTTCATTAGCACTACGGATTACACTATGGACTGTAAACAATCAACAAAAAAAAAAAAAACATTCAGAATGATTACACTAAGAAATGTAAATGACGGGTAATTAAAAGGATAATTGAAAAATATATTGGGTTTGATTGGGTTGGTATGAAATGATTCACTTTCCTAAATTCCTTTGTTATTTATAACCATAATCCAATTATCTGAATGCTTTTATAAGTTTTAATGGTTGTTATAATCGTTTCAGTACTATTGATCTCCCGGATGCTTCCCATGTTCTGATGGTTATTGTAACTGTTTCAGCATTACATGAATTTCTGGAGATTTACTTGCTACCTATCCTAGTAACTGCTTTGGGCCTCTTTGCTGACTAGACCGTATTCTACTCGACCGCTCGATCGAGCTCCTAGATGACTATCGACTGCTTGATCGACTTCTTAGGTGACTATCGATTGCTTGATCAACTTTCTAAATGACTATTGATCATTTGGTCGACCTCTTATATGACTATTGGCCGCTTAGTTTGCTTTTGAATTCATCTCAACTGCTCCATATTTTATCATTTTGTAAGTTGTAATTCCATAAAAAGCATTACAGACATTCTTATAAAATTTTAACCTGTAATATCTTTCCATTACTATAATATGTGTCCTTTTCAATTAGGACCATCGGATGAATCATCCTACATTAGGATCAATAGCTAAAATTTGGCTTCAATTGTTTACAAGCACACTATTTAAACTAACATATAAGGCTTTAATAGCTTCCATTAATATGGTCCACATGAATCAAACATGGGTATGATTTTTGGTATTCAAAACTAAGATGTTGTGTGGAATTTAATGATCGGAGTGATTTTGTATAATATTTATCACGGTGGGCTATGTAAAAACCATGGTTGAGGTCTCTCCCAACTATTTCTTTTGGTGTGGCTCATTGAAATCACAAGTTAGCCTGATTTTTATTTTTTTATTTTTAATTTGAACTCAACATAAGGCTAAATATCTAATAGTAGATTTTATATAAACAATATGGTGGGCCCTATCAAAATCAAGAGTAGTGTCCTCTATTTTTTTTTTTTCTAAATATTGTACAGTGGATGTTATAAAAATCAAAGTAATATCTCTTCTAAAGGTTTCCAATGGGTTTGCCCACTTAAATCTTGATTAGGTGAAATTTATTCCAACCATTACATACTACACCAAAATTTAAGCACGAGGCCTAAAAATCAAGGCTATTTATCATTTAGATGGCCCATACATTGATAAATAGATTGAAGGGCATTTATTTCCTTGTACACCATTTTCAATCACTTGGTCAAGTTGGACCAAGGATGAGAGTGCTTTTTAACACTTTGGCCTACTCGGAAGGTAATGCACTAAACGTAGTGGAATGATAATTATATCCGTTGGGAGGCAGCTTTTTTAAAAACCTTTATAAAAAGCTATTAGAATCTAAATTTCATTCTATTTAGATATATTTCTTTTAATAAAATTCACTTTAGAAAACTGTACGGATCTAACCTAACATTAGGTAGGAGTGGTGATTCTACGTCAGTCAAACGAGATGGCGTCATCTTAAGTAGAAAAGTGTACGCGATAAGCTGCATCTGATCTGATGCGACCCTCGGAATACAAATACAACGAACGACATTCACCCGCCAAAACTCCACCCATCTCGTGGTTATAATTGTCTGAAAATTGCTATTGCTAGATATTCAAGAGTATTACCACCCGTGGGGCCCACCATATGAACGGCCCAGATCTAGTAGGCGTTCGCTGCGTCGTGGGATAACTGCATGCTATATAAGAAAGAGAAAAGATCGAGGCGATTGCAACTTGTACCACGAGGGTGGGAGATCTGGCTGTTCATCAGGTGGGACCCACAAGTGAACTTTCAACGGACCAAAATAAGCCGGTCATGTCGTCAGTGGGTCCCACAAGTAAACTAGAAACGGACCAAAAATGTTCACTGCACATAGACCGTTATACCATTCTTTTTTTTTTTTTTCATACTTGTGGCCCACCTAATATGCGGCTTGCCTGATTTTTGGGCTGTTGCATTGTCACGGTTGGGTGAAGCAGATGAACGGAAGGATCCATCACACGTGTTTTATTACTGGCACGTGTGGGCGCTTGCCGATGCGCGCATGAATTTTGCAAGTAGCATTGCTGTTACGCTGTTCCTCCGCACGTGGAAAAAAGAAAAACTTCGATACTCGAGCAGTGTGACTGATGATACACAGGCACTTAGAAATTGCATAAACAGCATACAAATTAAAAAAGTCTTAATTACAGGCCTAGTTGAGATGTATCATAAACGAAAAATTACTCTTATCTAGTTATCTGACTGTCTGATGGTTGGCCATTTATTGGACGGTTGAAAATGAAAAGTATCTAATCAGAAGTTAGAATTTCTCAATGAATCTGATTTGGGGATCGTGAGTTAGATACAGTGGGTTTCACAATTTAATCGGTTTAATTTGAGTTCATGTAGTATGACATATGTACAAGCTCTAAGTGCCTGTGTATCAATCTGTATAGGATTCCAGAGTATCAAGTAACTCCCTTGAGAATTACCTTGATCCTCCGTAGGAATGTGACGGATGGTACGGAGGCAACTTGAAATTAATGAGAAATTGCATAAGTGGCATAGAAGTGAGTAAAATCGTACCGTCCAAACTATAGTCCTTGATGTATGATGAAACAAAAATTATTCTTATCTTTATTTAAATAAATATTTATTGGACGGTTGACAGTGAAAATATCCAATGGTTTTATTTCAAGAGAAGAGGAAGTGATTCTTCAATCAATCTTAGTTTTACAATGTTACTTAGAGACGGTGGGTTCCACAATTTAATAATCAGTTTAATTTGAGTAAATATATGCCACGTATACAATTTATAAGTGCTGTGGGGTCCACTGTGATCTTTATATTAAATTCAATCCGTCCATCCGTTCCAGCAGCACATTTTAAAAAATGAGCCCAAACATAAGGGCAATCCAAAACTCAAGTGGGCCACACCACCAAGAAACAGTAGGAGTGGGAATGCAAATGGCCACCGTTTTTGGGGCCCACCGTGACGTTTATATGTTATCCCAAACGTTCATAAGGTAATCCCAACCTGGATGAAGGGAAAACACAAATATCTGTATAATCCAAGACTTCTCAAGCTTTAAATGGTGGGCGTCCAATTCCTATTGTTTCTTTTGGTGTGGCCCACTTGATTTGGGATCATGTCCTAAAAATAACTGGAGAAACGGATGGACGGATTGGATGTAACACCAACATGAAGGTGGGCCTCACAGATCCTGCGATTATTGGGGATTCCTGTAACCCGGGGTTCCAGGCAAGTCGAAGCGGATCGGCTACTCCCGTGCCACCGGCCAATGGCTGATGGTCGGTGGTCTGTGGGCCCCACCATAATGTTTGTTTCATCCATGCCGTCCATATATTTTTCGAGATACTTTTATGGCATTAGACCAAAAATGAGGTATATCCAAATCTCAAATGGACCACATTACGGGAAACAGTGTTGAGTGAATGTCGACCATTAAATACTTTTTGGGGGCCACAATAATTTTGGATCAAGCTGATATTTGTTTTCTCCCTTCACCTGGGTCTGTATGACCTAAAGATTGGATGTCAAATAAAAAGTACATTGGGCCTTAGGAGGATTTTAATGGTGGATATCCATTCACTATTGTTTTCCTGTGGTGTGGCCCACCTATATATATACCTCTCATTTTTGCAATCAGTCACTAAAGTGATATTTAAAATTGGATGAACGGAATGGATGAAACACAAACATCATGGTGGGGTCCACAGAGCACCGACCCTCCGCCAGGGAACGGATTAGCTACTCCCCCTGACACCAGCCAATGGCTAGTGGTCGGTGCTCTGTGGGCCCCACCATGTTGTATGTGTTTCATCCATGCTGTCCATCTATTTTTACAGATCATTTTACAACATGAGACGAAAATTTAGGTATATCCCAATCTCAGGTGGATCACACTACGGGAAAGAGTGTCGAATGAGCGTCGACCATTAAAAACATTTTGGGGGCTATAAAAGCTTTGGATCAAGCTGATTTTTGTTTTTTCCCTTCATCTGGGCCTGTATGACCTAATCAACAGTGTGGATATCAAATAAACAGTACAGTGTGCCTTAGGAGGATTCTAATGGTGGATATCCAATCACTATTGTTTTCATGTGGTGTGGACCACCTGAGATTTACATACCTCTAATATTTGAGTTCAAGACCTAAAATGATCTTTAAAAATGGATGAAAAGAATGGATGAAATACATACATCATGGTAGGGCCCACAGAGCACAGACCACCAGCCACGGGGCTGGTGGCAGGGGGAGTAGCCAATCCGTTTCCCTCAGCCACCGGGCTGAGGCAGGGGAGTAGCCAATCCATTTTCCAAGCAAGTGGCGTCCGTTGGGTAACTCCCAGCCGTCATTTTGGGTGTCACGTTAACGGTCAGTCACCCGATATTTGACGCTTACTCGACGCATGTCCGAGAAAAGAGAGAGAGAGAGTATTTTAAAAGCTGGAACTGAAATCGATTCCTCTGCTTCATTCAATCGAGAGAGGGAGAGAATCAAAGGCAAATGCAACTCGCCGTTTCATGTTATCAGAAAAATTAAAAAAAAAAGAGTCGACATTTCCAGCAATATTTTGACCTATACAGCACATGCCTTTCTAAAGGTTCTTTCCCCCTTCTCTGTTTTCCCTCTCTCTCTCTCTCTCTGTCTATATCTGAATTCTGTCGCCCGATCGGCTGCTTATAGACCTTTCCCTACCCGCATTGCAATCGCAAGAACAGGAAGGAAGCATCCGACTGTTCTCAGCTTTCCTTCCGAGTCTTCTCTCGACCGTTTGGTGCATTGGATTTGATATCTTCTTGGAATGCGTGTACCAGAATTGACTTTCAGGTACTTTGAATCGACCTCTTCTTGCCGACTTTTCACTTTGTAAGGAGGCTGCATTTTGACAATCATACAAGGGATTCTTGAGTATGTGTTTCTGATCATTGCGGTTGATTTTCTTCAACGGAATTGAGATTTCTTGATTTGAGTGTCTGTTTTTTTGGATGTATGAATTGGAATTGTAGAGAATGTTCGATGTAATGTCTTTTATTCTATGCTGATTGATTCATGCAGAATTTCCTGTTGATTAAATAAATCCTCCGAATGTATTTTCAGTCTTCTTATCGCTGATTTTTTGACAATGTCAGTACAATTGTTTGGCTGGAAATTTTGGTTTCTGTTCCGCATTTTGACAATCATACCAGTATGTGTTTCTGATCATTGTGGCAGTTTTTTTCTTTTCGAGGGAATTGAGATTTATTAATTTCTGCGTCTGTTTTTTTGATATATGAATTGGATTCTTGAAAATGTTCAATATGATGTTTTTGATCTATGCTGTTGATTAATGTGGAATTTCCTCTGTATTAATTAAATCCTTTGAATGTGTTTGAATCCTCTGAAATCTCGTGTTGGTTCTCTTGAAAAATGGAGTCATGTAACCTGCACATTTGAGCTAAAAGTCAATGTTAGCAGTGGAAAGCTCCTTGAAATTGTTTCAATTGGTGCAATCTTGTGGAAACCTTTCGAATACTTTGTGTTCCATTGATCTGTTAGAATATCTCATTGACCTTCATTTGCTACATATATACATATATGTATCTCACACAACATATAAAAGAGCGGATCCTTTGAGATTTTCGGATGCTGGTCGGAGATACCAAATGAACAGTTTGATATTGTCCATGCATGCCATGTGTACTGAAATGACATGGAGGCATGAAAATGTCATGCCCAATGTTACCTAAATCTCCAACCCTCCTACAATTTCAGTTCTAAATCGCACATTCCAGATTACGGTTCATTTGTGATCTGGAATGCTATTTTTACCGATCCCAACATATGGTTGTATAGTCTTTGAAATGTCAATTTATACTCTGAATGTAGAGATTTATATTTTGATTTATGCAACAGGATGACTAGATGTAATATTATGCAGGACCTACAATAAGAATAATAATCATCATTTCACATATAAATTGCGACGTCAATCTGTATAACTATACTATATATACCTAGTGAATTTACTAGTGGAACCCACATGATCCTACTCCAAGCAAATCACACATTAGTGGATGTAGCATACCACGTACCTATTCCCGTACCATGTTCCGGAGTGACCCACTGTCCATGTAGCCTTGGCCATGCCTCCATTTTCTACATACACACATGTTTGTATATCGCACAACATATATAAGTGGTTCCATTGTGATTTTTGGACCTTGGGCTGCTCACTACTGGAGGTAACAACTACATAATTTTGATCTTGTCTTTGTATGCCATGTGTACCGAAATGACATGAGAGCATGGAAATGTCTTTAGTTATTTGTGACTGCCTTTTATGTACTTTCTGTCAATCATCACCTCCTATTCATTTAACTGTTCATGTTGAACTCTGTTTTTTTTTTTTTTTTTTTTCCCATTCATGGCGCTCTTTGAAATATGATTTCTGATCTCAGATTTGAAAAATAATGTGTAGGTTATTAAGTTTGATTCTAATTCTTCAATTAAAGAGAGGCCGCAGCAGAACGATCACTGCATTCAAATGTTTTCCAGAAGACCGGGTAACTCTGCCAATGAAGTGGGCATGTTATAAAGATTTAATTCACATCCTAGATTGCTGATGCTACAAGAGTGCGATCAATGTTATTTTTTACTCAAGGTTAGGTTATGGAAGGGAGTATGTGATGTAAAATTTTAGTTTTTTTCATGGTTAGTGAGATGGGGGACGATTATTCTGAGGATATGGATGTTGAAATCCTGCCTTCCATGTGGCCCGAAGATCTGAAAAATGAATCTGGAAAGCAGTTTAATGTAGAAACGCCTGGGGTGGATCAAGATATGTTGGAGGAAGTTATAATGATGGAGGACCCTTCAATTGTGGATTTTAAGCGCCTCTTAGAGTTGACTAATTATAGTGAGAAGGGTTCCTCTCAGTTGGCATTCCTTGTAAAGCATTGGGAGTATAGGCAAGCTAATGCCTCTCTCCTTCTCAATGAAGAGATTCATATCCTAAGCAAGCAAAGGCAGGAAGCTGAGTTCAAGAAACTAGAGATACTGGAACAACATCGATTCGAGGAAGACAAATATGCCGGAGACAAGCGAGCAGTTTCCATATTGGATGAATCATATGACATATGGGAAGCTGTACCCTGCAGGAAGAATGATGCCATTCGACATAACAAAAAGCCTGAAGTAGATGCTGAGTATGACACAATCATGTACTGGAAGCAGCAGGCAATGCAATTGGAGAAAATGTTGGAGGCTAGCATCCAAAGGGAGCACGCTCTTGAGGAGAAGTTGCAGGAAATCATAAAGTATCTTGAGAGACAGTCCTCACCAGTAGAAGAATTGTCTCAGATTTTGAAAAGAGCAGACAACTTTTTGCATTTTGTACTGCAAAATGCGCCCGTTGTCATTGGCCATCAGGTAGTTTTGATTCCTATGACAATTAGTAATTTAGAACAGTATTGGGTGTAAGTGTTTTACTTGCTAAATACTATCTTATGCTGATGGTAACAAGATTTCAGATACCCCATATTTTTATGGTCTTCTTGCAGTTGCTGGATTGGTTTCATTTTTACACATATTGATTTTTTATTTATTTATTTTTTCTGCAAAACTATCTTTACCAATACCTTAAAAACAATATCCTTACCAATTTCTTTAAGAAGTACTATTTGATGTGAAAACAATGAAATGGAGGTGCTTTCCTACAAAACAAATGGCTTTCATCTATCAATAGTAACAATATCACATAAGCCACTATGCAAATGCAAATGCGCAATACACAGACATAGAAGTATTATATGATGCTCAATCAAGAGAAATAATGGCTACGAGTAGGAACACATTTTGATAGTATAACTGTTGGATCTCATGGGACACATCATCAGATGGATCATGCCCCAATATTTCCCTTTAGGATGATCCTGGCCTAATGATGAAAGTGGATCATACAACCAATGACACACCACACCTTTAACAGGGACCCAATCAGATGGTTATGATCATTGGATAGTAGGGTATCTACCTGGTTCCACACACCATGAGACCCACCATATTAATGATTTAGATAGCCAAAAGATGTGCCTCACATGTACAGTTTGCTGGGCTGAGAAAATGCTTTGTAAAACATTGGAAATGTCATGATATATTTAACCTCTGTTACCATACATGCTTCTTTTTCAAAAGTTTCCAAACGTGAGAAAACTTCTTCCTCATTGTCTAACTAAAGAGGAAATGTGCACTATTAATTGTTCTTTAATAGTGTATCTTGACCAATCTCACTAAGAAATGCTATTTTATGAGAACATGATGAACAATGGAATGCCTGAGATGCTTTGCCTAAAAGTAAATGGTTATATTTTTTCAGATTGACTAGCTTTTTCTTTCAACTGCAATAATTACATCAGGATTTATGTGGATGTGGGCCGTGTGCTAGCAATGCCATAGAAAAAACTTATTTTAGCCAAGTCTCTCTAGACCACTACCTCCACTCGATCTCTTCTTCCTTCAAATGGTTCTTATATTCCAAAGATAATTTAACTCCAGTGTCTTTCTATTTCTCCAACAGCTCCCCTCCCCCCTTAACCTACAAATCCTTGTTTATTGTCTCAATCCTCGTTCCACCACCCTCTCTTGGACCTTCATATTGTGAGTGTGTGACATAAGTTTAATCACTTTGTATTTCATGCAACTTTGTTCATCTCTTTTTCTTTGTCAATAGGTCTTATGATGCTATTCTGCCACTCATTTGGAATTTTCTTTGTCTGTAAAATTTTATTGAGAAGATTTAGTAACCAAACTAATCTGATTTTTCTTGGTACCTTCTGCCTTCTATAGATGATAGCCTATCCTCAACAACCTTCCTTTTTTGCATCCTCGTTAAATTTATCTTTACTTCCCTTTACCTGAATTTGGAGATAAATATATATGCAATCCCGACTCTCCAGGGTCCAAGACCCTCCTAATTTTGTCTCCATGCGTAGTCCTTCATTCAACAGCCTTTAAAAGTAGCCTCTCCATTTCACCCTAATCTCACCAACTTTCGCCAAGACCTTTTGATCCTTACCCTTGATGCATCTAGTGTGGGTTGTCTCTACTTTTCCACTTCCTTGATGCATCTTTCTCTCCCTCTTTAATGCTTAACCTATCATACAATTCATGATACAGTTTATACCTCCCGCATATAATTATTATATATTACCTATCTTGATAGAATAGAATAGTGGAAAAGGATTCATTTAGCCGACCCCAATTAATTGGGATAAGGCTTAGGTTATTATTTATTGTTGTTGTTGTTGTTATTATTATTATTATTATTATTATTATGTAGACACATACAAGCTCTATTGTAAAGGCTGTCTAAACTCTCTTGTTATGGGTCGAACATTGTTCCTCGTCCGAACTCATCTTTTCTCTTCATTAACTTTTTTTTTTTCCTGCTTGCTATTAATGTTTTGGTAATATCTTATTTCAGGATAAAGAGTTGAGGTATCGGTTTATATATAATCATTTTCCAAGTTTGCAAGAGGAGGTAATTGATCATATTTCCAACAAGCCTTATCATCTAATACTACTTGAATGTTTTGACCTTTTTGAAGTTGGTTTAAAATTTAATTTTCCTTTACAAGTTCAGCTTGTTTATTAAGTGAGACCTTCTAAAGCATAGAAAGGGCACTTCTTTTTCTCCTTGATGTGAAGAGATTTCCTCGTTTTTGTAAAGCAAGCAACTTCTTCCAGCATTTGAAGACTGATATGGATGTATATTGATCAAAACGTGATATTCAGGACATTATAGGCAGAACTGATATTGAAATATTTTCTGGAGCTGGCGTTAAGGAATCTCAAGATTTCAAGAAAGAAGTAATGGAGCGGGGTTTACCTGCAAAGCGGGAAATTACGTTCGAGACCGGGTTATTTGGGTCAAAGACATTTTTGATACATGTTGAACCAGTATTTAGCAAAGCAGGGGACACGATAGGTGTAAATTATATGGGGATGGATATAACTGACCAGGTAATATATCAATTCCAAATATCAAAATTTATATGTATTTTTTAGTTCTTTTGATGTTGAATGTGCCGTGGTCTCATATTTACTTTAAAATGTTGTGTTTGTAAATTTTCAATTTGCAGTTCCATTTGCAACAAGTCATTAACTTTTGTGAGTGGAGCATGGTTGCTACAAAGTCCACTATGAAAAATCCCGTAGAATAAAAATCAGGCCTTAATATCTAGTTGTGTTTAGCAGTACATATAACAACCTTTTGCAAACATGTTTTTGCTACTACCATCTGTACTGTAGTAAAATTTAATTTTATAAATCTTCCTCTCGGAAATTTTTTTTCTTGCAATTTTAGTTTAATTTAATGATCAGTTCAGTAAATGATATACATGTGTCTTTTTAGGGTTCATGATAAAAGTTGTGGCAACAGTTTCATGCCTGCTGCCAACCTGAGACAACCCTCCTTTGTCCGTGATTGGGACCGGCAAAGAGAGCATAAAACTCCCATAGGTGTTATTTGGGATAAGTCTTAGATGACACACACACACAAGGTATGGTCCACCTAGCTGATAACTACCAATTTGTTAAGTGCATGTGAGATCCAACCCTTCCAATAGGTTTGCCCCACCACTAGGATTACATGTGCAAAAATCAACCTTATCTACCCATTAAGTGGAGCACACCCTAGGAAACTATTTGCAGTTATTGATAAATAGAAAAATACAAGTGTAGTCTACTCGGTGAGTGGATATGGCAGATTTTTGCACAAGGTGATCCTCATGATGGGGCCAACCTATTAGAGGGGTTGGATGTCACACACACACACACACATGTGCGTGTGCGTGAGTGGGTGTGAGTGTTGTGCGTGCGTGTGTGTGTGTGCGTGTCTCTATGTGTGCCATATCACTTGTTGTCTATAGAAGTAGAATTGTATATATCCTTGTGGGGGCATGGTTACAGTTATACCATGCTTGTTGATGTTAAAGTTTACCTAGGCTGGGGCAATAAGAAATGGAAAATTTGGATTGTTGATGATCACTGGGTACGAACTTAGATATCATTCTTCTTCAAGAATATATGGCTGCAGATTGGCACATAGGTTGAAAAACATGTAGGCCTATGCTCCTTTTGACCAGCAGGAGCTTTCACTATGCTGATATCTAACCAATTGGACAAAAAAATTTCTCAAAGCCTTTGCACCGTTGCCCACATTACATGAACCTTAAATTTAAAAAGAAGAACAATTTGAAAAAAAAAATCTTATTTCTCTGTGCTCTCAATATCGATGAGAGAGTGTATGCTTAACATTCTTCTTGTCTTCAAAGTCTTCGATGTCCTCTCTTCAGTGTACCCAATATGATAGTGGGGCAGTCTCCCTGGAAGATAACCAAACTGTTTTATGTCTGGATACTAACATAATAGGACTGTCTGAAATATTTCCAAACTTGACTTGTGTAGGGATATCCTTTGCTCAAGGTAATCTAATATCTAAGTAAACTTAACCATGTGTTATAATTGACACGTGTGAGATCTGAGCTTTCCATCAGGTGAGCTACACAGTTTGGATCTTCTGTCATAAAAATCAGGCCATTTCATGCCTCAGGTGGGCCAACAGCATATCGAAACAAAATGAATGGCTAGGAAAAAGTTTTTACTGCTATTTACTTTGTACGCTGTGGCCCACCTGAAGAATGAAATTGTCTGATTTTTTAAGCAGAAGATTGAAGCATTATCTCCGACCTTATGGAAAGCTCGGATTTTGCACGTGTTTCCTGTTTGCATGTGTTCCTGTGTGTGATTACATGCATGCGGAATTAGTGAACTTCTCATATTACTGTTATTTTCTTGTTTTGTTTTGTTTTGTTTTCTTTTTCTTTTTTGTTTCATTTTTACATTCTAACTGTCAAGTTTTATTTTCTGCACGTAACTGAAGACTTCATGATATTTCTGATTATATAACAGGTTATAAAAAGAGAAAAAATGGCAAGACTTCGGGAACAGATAGCTGTTCAAAAAGCCAAGGAAAAAGAACTCAATAGAACAATTCACATAACAGGTACTGCAAATAGTTATGATTCGATCTTGAATGTATCCATGGTAGATATAACAAATCACTAATTATAACGTTACCTCTTTTCTTGCTTTCTTCAGAGGAAACAATGAGGGCAAAACAAATGCTAGCGACCATGTCGCATGAGATAAGATCTCCACTTTCGGGTGTTGTTAGTATGGCTGAGATTCTTGCCAACACAAAATTAGACAAAGAGCAACGACAGCTGTTGGATGTAATGCTCTCTTCTGGTGACTTAGTGTTGCAACTTATTAATGACATTCTGGACCTTTCCAAGGTCGAGTCAGGTACAAAATTTAAACGTCTCTTACAATGTTTCATTTGCAGTGATTTCTCTGTGCAGTCCAAGCTGAAACTCCTACGTAGGCGCTGAATAAAAAAATTGTTTAGAATTTTGTATTCACACCCATCCTTTCCTCCATATTCAACATGGATCTTTATAAGCTTTCTACTCATTCTTCTATAATTTCTAGCTTCTTTTTTTTTTTTTTTTTTTTTTTTTTTGTCCAATTAGAAGTGAATATTCTGATTATTATATCATTATTTCTGTGCCACCTTTTTAAGGAAGCCCACGTAATTTTGACTACTTGGATATGTGATTGTAGACACTCAATCTCATATGAGATCCCAACCATTTGTCTCTATTGATCTTTGAAGGAGGGTCCTGTTTGAATCCCTGTATGCAAGATAATTCAGCTCAGTGCCCAAAATCAACCCAAACCATACCAAAATCCACCCAAACTAATCCAAGCTTAGCCCACTAAAAGGTAAGCTTCTTTGAGATATAGCTTCAGTAACCTTTCTCTAGCAAGAGAATCTCTTAGATCTCTCAGTTCTTCATTTCGTTTTGCAAATTCAAGTTCCAAAAGAAGAAAGCAAGAACCTACCTCATAATTCAAGCTGATCGAGACTGGAATCATTCAAGGAAAATTCGACACACCAATAAGCATCCCTTCTTTCTTTTCATTTTCTGAAATTCTCTCTCAATTTTAGACCTTTGAAAATCCATTAAAAAAATTCCTTTCATCATAATTTTGCTTCTTGCGAGTGAAGACCACAATTTTGTAGGTGGGAAGGTGCCTAATACCTTCCTTCCCCATCATCAAGTTTCTTTCCTAAATGTCTATTTTTTAGACTTTTGGAGTCAATTTTTTAAGAATTTTGAGTTTCTAACTGGCCTTGATAAGATCCTTCAAAAAAAGAAAAAAAAAAAAGAAAAAAAAAAGAAAATGAAAAAAAGAGAGGCCTTGATCAGATTTTGCTCAAATTCAGTTAGCGGCGATTCTTTCAGTTTCCATTTCTGCTGTCATCTTTTGAGATTCCTGGATCCATACCCACAATGATCTTTCTTTTTCTTACTTCCCTCAGGAGTTATGAAGTTGGAGGATACAAAGTTTCGGCCAAGAGAGGTAGTAAAGCATGTTCTACAGACTGCTGCAGCATCATTGCAGAAGGAACTGACCTTGGAAGGACATGTAGCAGATGATGTTCCCATGGAGGTGAGAGGTGAACTGGATATCTGCTAACTACACTGCATCTTGTGGTGTCATATGTTTCGTGACATGGATTTTCCTGCATTTATAAGTTCTTGCTTTTTCCCCTTTCATTTTGCATAAACCTTGAGATGGTTCAATGAACAAATAAAGGATATGTAATTCTATTAAAGAGTAACTTTTTTGCGACTCCAGTGTGGGATTGCTACCAATTTTACAAGTATGGTAGCCTTAGATCATTGTTAGATTCCTCACAATGAAACACTTTCACCTAGGTAGGGTATTGTTGATCAATAAAGCAATTATTTCCCCAAGATGCATGTTGCATTTCACCAGACCTTTTGGTTTTAGGGGAGGGGTGCCATTTTATTGATCTTATCAAGTAAATGACCTTTCATTGTGGGGGTGCCTCATGCTTATAGGTTTGCTTGCCGACTTCCTAATGCGGGGGCATTTTCACATCGAGCTTGAGTGGGGTTGCTTGTTGGATGCAGGGGCACACTCAGGGTGGGCGGCCTGTGTGAGGCAGGTGGCTCGTGTGAGGTGGAACCCATGTGAAGTGGGTCCCATGAGGGGATTTTGGCCAAGGTCCTAACCCATGCGATGTAGGGCCTGGGCTATGAGATAAATGGATTGGTTCGCCATGCTCTACAATTTGAGCTTTTAGAGAAAGTGGTTAATTGTCCGACATCAAAGTGGTATCAGAGTGGGAGGTCTCGTGTTTGAGACTCCTCATTGAGGGTGATTAATGTAGGGGCATTTTCACATAGGGCTCGAGTGGGGTTGTCTGTGGGATGTAGGGGCACACTTGGGGTGGGCGGCCCGTGTAAGGCGGAACCCATGTGAAGTGGGGCCCACGAGGGGGGTTCGGCCAAGGTCCTAACCCATGCAATGTGGGGCCTGGGCTATGAGTTAAATGGATTGATTCGTCATGCTCTATCAGTTCGAGCTTTTAGAGCAAGTGGTTAATTGTCCTGCATCAAAGTGGTATTAGAGCGAGAGGTCTCGTGTTCGAGATTCCTCACTGGGGGTGATTAATGCAAGGGCATTTTCACACCGTGCTCGAGTGGGGTTGCCTGTGGGATGCAGGGGCACACTTGGGGTGGGTGATTCATGTGAGGCGGGTGGCTTGTGTGAGGTGTAAATGGATTGATTCGCCATCTCTGATGGGTAGCCAATTGTAAAAACTTTTTCCAATTTACCATTTAAAAGATAGCCTTGAATTTCCAAGATAAAGGTAAAGAAGAAGAAAAAGATGATGATTAATAGAATGTATGTACATAACTAGAAATACATTAGAAATATATGAGTACTGTTAAATGGGTCCTACCCATGCCTCGGTGGTAGAATCACAAGAGTTTCAACATGAGGTCATGGGTTCAAGTACCCATTGTGGTGAAATCCCACTGTGGCGTGAGTGTGTGGGTGCTTGGCTCTTTTGGAAAGTTACGTGTTAGGGTCAAACATGGCATTCTATCGGAAAATGGTGTCCTTGTTAAATTGGGTCTAATCAACCAATAATGTGTGTCGTGTACATGAGCAGTCTACTTTACATTAGTTACAAGTTACAACTGCCATTTATCATTTAATCATATCATATGACGTGGATCCAATTCTGCCTCATATTTGTGGCTTGGAACAGAATTTGTTAAGTGGAAGATGCCTGTTGGTTGCTTCCTTCTTAATAGCTATCCCACTCTGAAATTTTTGAAACAAATTATGATATATCCTCAGTATTTTACTGTGTGCATGGTATTCCTTGACAATTTCTTCTTCTCATTTAGTTACTAATCAGAATATCATTGTTCTAGACATAGAATCTCTATTAACATGAACTTCCATTATTTAAAATTCTGATTTATGATGATCCATTCATCCATCCATACCCAAACTTTGATTGCATGACAGCTCATTTCCTTCACACCAACGAAAATCCCCCGTGTTCTATGTTTCTTGTGAGAATTGGTGATGGTTACACAAGTGCCTTATTCTTTCAGGTTATTGGTGATGTGCTAAGGATTCGTCAAATTCTTACCAACTTGATCAGGTGCGATGTCCACTTGGACTCATTGTTAGAAAATCCTAGTCTCGTTGTTAGAAAATCCTAGCTTCATGCTTCATTAGTAAGAGCATGTTTGTTACCTGGTAACTTTGAATGCCATGCCAATCTTGCAATGGAATTTTGTGATGCAAGATTGGCATGGTATGCCAATCATGCTTCATATGTAAAAGTGTGTTGTATTACGTTTACGGCATAGTTATTTGGATTTTTGATTTTGGACTTGTGGGCGACTTATTTTTGAATATTTGTTTTTGTTGCTCTAACGATTATTATGACTAATTTTGCTCTTATTAGTTGGAAAAGATGTGGAGGTTTTTATATAAAAGGAACTTAAGAAAAATACAAATAGGCCCTTATTCTATTCCATATCACAAGAAGGCCCTTTCTAAACACATATTTCAACACTCCCCCGTAGTCTGGGCATATATATATCTATCATGACCAACTTGTTGAAAACAGGTTCTAATTTTAACTTAATAATCCCCTTGGTGAAAACATTAGTAAGCTGATTCTCAGTTGCTACAAATGGTAAATAAAGGTCTTGAGAGATAACTTGCTCAAGAATGAAGTGCTTATCAACTTCAATGTGCTTGGTACGGTCATGTTGAATTGGATTTTGTGCTATGCTAATGGGTGCCTTATTGTCTTAAAACAGTTTCATAGGAGCATTCACCATGATTCTTGAATCACGTAACATAATTTTTAGCCACAATAACTCTACTATTGCATGTGCCATAACCCTATACTCTACTTCAATGTGAGACTTAGCCACTACAATTTATTTCTTGCTTCTCCAGGTGACCAAATTTTCTCCCACAAAAGTAAAATATCTTGTAGTCAAAATTTTGTCATTTACATTACTAGCCCAATTTGCATCAGTGTAGGCCTCTATGCATAGATGTCCATGATCTATAAACAAAAGGCCATTCTCAGGTGATGCCTTCAAATATCTCAAGAACCTTTCAATCACCTCCAAGTGAAAAACTTGAGGTGCCTGCATAAACTGACTCAGTACACTTATTGCATATGTTATGTTAGGTCGAGTGAGAGGAAGTTAGAATAGTCGGCTAATCTTTGATACATCTCTTTATTGGGTAACAACTTCCCCTCTCTTCGGCTAACCTTATGATTAGGATTAATGAGAGTGTCTGTTGGTCGAGAACCTAGCTTACCCTTCTCCCTCAAAAGGTCTAAGGTATACTTTCTTTGAGAAACAAAGATATCTTTCTCTGATCGAGCAACCTATATACCCATAGACTATTTCAAAAATTTTGGATCCTTTATCTCAAATTATTTTTGTCAAAAAATTCAAAAAATTTCTTTAAGTTTTGAATCTCCTGGGAATCATTTTCTTCCACCACAATATCATCGACACCAACAATCAAAGTTATAAAGAACTATCCCTGTCGCCTCACAAAGAGAGTATGGTCAGTGTGACTCTGGGAATAACCAATCCTCTTCACTGCTTGATTGAACTTCTCGAACCAAGGCCGGGGAGATTGTTTGAGCTCATAAATAGATTTCTTTAACCTACAAGCCTTTCCTCACTATTGGGGAACTTGAAACCAAGTGGAGAAGACATATACACTTCCTCCTTCAAGTGTTTATGGAGAAATGCATTTTTCACATCTAGCTGATATGACAACTAAGAAAAGTTGGTTGTAAGCGACAGTAGAACCCGTATGGAGTTCATCCTAGCCATAGGTGCAAACATTTCCTTGCAGTCAATCCCATATGTTCGAGTGTACCACTTAACAACAAGCTTGGCTTTATACCTTTCAATAGAACCATTTGCCTTGTGTTTTTCTATAAAGACCCATTTGCAACCCACTAGCCCATTTTCTTTAGGTAAATCTACCAATTCCCATGTGCAATTCTTTATTAATTCTCTCATCTCTTTTATCATAGCCTCACACAACTTTGGATTGGAGATCGCTTATTGGAATATGGAAAGCAAAGAAACAAAGAAAACTGAAGACATGAAAGAATAAGAGGAAGGAGACAAGGTTGCATATGAGACAAATTTGGATATAGGATGCAAAGTACACTGATGCTTTCCTTTGCTTAAGGTAATGTGAGTACTATTCTCACGGGAAGAAGGAACAACAAAGGAGGGGGATTACCTGGTTCCAATGAATCACAATTAGTGAGTGGACATATCACAATGATCATCATTTTATGGCGTCTTGTGTATACTTGCAGTTCTTTTGCCTAAAGTTCCTTCACCTATGAGGGTTGGATAACATTAGTAGTTGCATTAGTAGGTTGCTTTTGATCTACTGGGACAACAACCGATGGATTGTAAGGAACAAGAATAGGAAGGGGATAAATTGGCAATGGATGACTCTCTCTCTTCCAACTGATGGGGACATCACGCACATACGCACGGCCCCTATGCATGTACGCAAGGAGGAGGGCCCCACCATCAATCTGGATCGATGAAGACGTCCAAGGAGGGCCTCCTAGTTAGATGACTGTATTTTGGTCCCTTAGAGTGAACCCGATCATCATGTGAATCCCACCATGGGTTCTCATAATCGTAGCCCACTATTCTAAACGATCTAGTACTCTGAGTTTTGGTTATTTTTGCTATTAGGAATATCATAGATGGTTTCGATTGCTTTAATGAGTTGTTATTTATGGTTACTTTATCTCTAAGTAATATGTTGCACACATGCGGAGAGTTTTAGGGTATAGGATTTTATTATAAATAGGCACCCCTTGTAGTCTTTTTCTAATGGAAGATTGAATAAAATTTCTGCGTTTTCCTACTCCTCTCTGAGTTGTGAAGCTTAATTGGGTGCGAAACCCTCCTTTCTTCGAAGGGCTAACTACCGTGGTGCGAAGCCACATCCATCCCAAATCGCCCCCATCTCCTACCATCCATATTCCTCATCTCTTACAGCCATCCCCTTATCAAATCCACCAACATTTGCAGCTAATCTTTCCCCTACAACAGATTTTCAGAATCTGGCCCTGCAGGAGGGCTGAAACTTCGGCGGAGCACTGTGCACAAACCAGACATTCGATTGGCGTGAAACTTGGCATGAAGGTGGACCTCCCCTGGCCGATCAGCACCTAGCTGGCTGATTTCAGATTCGTGGGCCCCACACACGTGCGGGTAGGATCCCACGCACGTGCGTCAGTCCCGGGCCGCTGTCCACACGTGTGGATCATCTTAGGTTCGTTTCTCTCTTCTATTTCACTCCTCTCTCGTCTTATTTCCCTAACCTTAACCCTAGATAATCCTAAATTTCAAGTCCTATTCCACTTTTGCAAACCCTAGGTTTTCCCGATTTGAAACATGTGAATCCCTTATATTGGGAAGTAATCCTTTGCATGTGTGGATGAATTTACTATCCTTTGACATTGTTTAGTCTTTAATTTTTAATTGATCCAGCCCTAACATGTGTAGGCTTGGACTCTTATAGATTCCCCTTGTTGAATGCTTGACTTTTATGTGGGATGTGGAATTTTTTGTGATTGTTTTAAAATTAGTGTGATCTAAAGCCTGAAATGTTGCATATCATATTTAATTTTCATGTCCTGCATCAAATTTGGGATCAGAGCTTAGGGTTCTTGTAGGGGAATGCATTGCATGCTTGGGGTTTAGTTTGTTTATGTCCATTATGCATCAAGTCTCATCATATAGAGCTGTTTAGAGGTCCATAATTCCTGATATTAGCTGCTGAAATTTCTGTTATCAGAAAGTTAGCAATTCACATTGCTGAAATTTTCTGTTATCCCTTTATTTTTACAGCTATATTGCTGAATTTTGGTAGCGTTGTGTAGTTTCCCTCATATAGAGTCTCATAGGATCATAGACGCATATAGTCGTATTAGAGGGTCTTTAAGTTGAGTTAGTAGTTGTATGACCACACGTACGAGTCGTGGTTCTAGCTTGCACCCTACACTAAACATGGAGCAATTGCAAGAGTTAATGAACAAAATGACCCAACAGTTTGATTCTTTGGGTAAACGCTTGGAACAACGTATTAACCAATGCTTTGAACAGTTTGATGTGTGCATTACCCAATTAGAGACCTCCGCCAGGGCAAACCCTACCATTGGGGAAGATGCCCAATCTTAAGCAGGTGGTCAGGAGGATAGACGATGGAATGGAGGTGGCCAAGGAATCGGTTATGGGTGTGCATGATGCAGGACATGAAACTCAAATATGATGTGCGAGATTTCAGGCTTAAGATTACGTTAGTTTAGAAACAATTACACAAATTTCATATCTCACATGAAAGTCCAAACCATTCAATTAAGGAGAATCTATGCGGGTCCAGGCCTACCCATGTTAGGGCTGGATCTGGTAAAGTTATAAACCAAATGATGCTCAAAGATAAGCAGTAATGATCCACACATGCACAAAAATCAGTCCCTAATTGAAGGGATTCACCAATTTCAATTCGGGGAACCTTAGGATGAGAAAAGGGCAAATAAATTAAGGATAATGCAATCTAGGGTTAGGGTTTATGAAAAACTAGTATGAGAGGGTAAAATAAAAAGAAAACCTGAAATGGAAGATAATTCCCGCGTGCGGACAACAACAATGGCCTAGACGCACGTATGTGTGATCACGACAGCACTTGTGTGAGGGCCACTATTCAGAAAAAGGTCACCTTAGCACTGGTCAGCCAGGGGTGGACTCCAAAACTCCCAAATCTCAGCTCGATCCGATGCACGGTTTGTGCGTGGTGCTCCGCCGAAGTTTCAGCCCTCTTGCAGGGCCAGATTCTGGAAATCTGTTGTAGAGAGAAAAACGGCTGCAACAATTGATGGATTTGCAGATGTAATGCTTCTAGGAGAAGATAAATATGGATGAAAGAAGGTGGGGGCGAATCGGGATAGATGTTGCTTCGCACCACGGTAGTTAGGCCTTTCGAAGAAGGGAGGGCTTCACACCCAATTAGATTTTCATAACTCGGAAAGGAGCAGGAAAATGCAGCAATTTTTATTCATCTTCCTTGAATCAAAAGAACTACAAGGGGTGCCTATTTATAAGAAAACCCTATGGCCCAAAACTCGCGCCATGTGCGCAACCTATTACTTGGCGATGAAGTAAACTAAAATAAAAATCAATCAAAGAAATCTAAAGCATTTCTGATGTTCTAAATAATATAAATAAGCAAAACCTAAAGTATGAACTTAATCCGACTAGTGGGCTACGATCATGAGATCCCATGGTGGGCTTTTCTTGATTGTCAGGCCCACTCTTTTGAATCAAAACTTCGTCTCATAACTAGGAGGCCCTCCTTGGATGTCGTCATCGATCTAGATTGATGACGAGGTCCTCCTTCTTCTGGCGTACGTGCGTAGGGGGCGGCGTGTGTGCGCGTGATGTCCCCGTCAATTCTCCCTAGCTGCGAAGATTTTGCCACTGATGAAATAAAACTCCTGAACTGCTCCAGGATGTCAAGAGCAAGTCTCTGAAGCTCCTCCTCAATGAGCCAGGTGTTGTCTGAAGCTGGGCATGACTTCCATTTAACCAGGTACTTCTGAAACCCACCATCCGACGTCGAAATTATTTGATGGTCCAGGATATCCTCTATTTCCTCTCTGGGTGTGTGAAAATTAAGTATGAGAGGTAGAGGCTGGGAAGAAAGGTCAGGAAGAGTAGGTGTCACGCCCTGAAATTCGAGGGTCGAGCAGGAGCCCAACTCCCGAGTCCCAGCACATCACTTATACAATATAGATAATGATGATTAAATGTTGTCTGTATTAGTGCCTTAATCATGAGTGAGATTATACCAAACAACATATCATACTCCAGAGACAGTTAAATTTCGCAAGCGGAAGACTGTGATAGATATATAAAGTACATAGATGTGTTTCCCAACTTCCCGAGTATGATGGCATTACTGAGCTGAATAAATACATATCTGTTCCAAAAAAACACAAAATGACAAAATGTGAATGTCCAACTAATCATATATCCCTGTAAACCCTCAGAGCAGTTTATATAAACCTGCCTGATAACTGCATGTATGAGAACTCCTCATCGTCGTAGAAGTTTGGCTCGGCCTCATACGTCATGCCAGAATCTGCATTTAAGATAGGGTCTGGTTGGTGTTTAAAACACCATCCCAGAACGTGGGAGTGAGTGATCAACTCAGTGGAGCTATAAGGCAAAGGTTAACATGTTATCAATTCAATAAAGCAGTAATGATAAAACAATACAATCAAACATCCTTAAGTACTCTAATTAATGCAAACATGATATGTATTAATGATGCATGCCCTCGCCTGTACTCCCTCTGCGATCTTCCTCTTACGGTCGCGGTATGCACCCCTTCCTCTGTGCTCAACACCAACGCCAAAGGCACATGCAATGCGGTGCATGAGCGTGATTACCGAGTTCTTATTAGACCTTTTCATACAGCAAGATTGGGAAGCTAAGGTACCTCCCTTATATCATTTCTCAAACAATGATCCATTCTAGGGTTGTCAGTCTTAGCTAGTCTCATACGATGTTGCGGTTTCAGGTCACTACAAAGGGCTTATCACCTCAATGCAGGCCTAGCTTATACTCTAGTTGCTACGGAAAGGCTCGTCGCCTCAGTGCAGTCTCAGAGTATGCTCGAGGTCACTACGAATGGCTCGTCACCTAGTCGTAGGCCGACAGCTCGAATACAGTGTCCCATACCACCGTATTCGGCTCACGAGCTTAGGTTGCTCACTGGTCACTACGGGTGGGCTTGTCACCCCAGCGTAGGCCGACAGCTCGACCACGGTGTCCCATTCCACCATATTCGGCTCATGAGTCTTAGCAGATCGAGGTACCAAGGTTAACGGGTTTTACACTGGTAAGTTGGTACTTTAGATTCAAACAGTAGCGTCCATACAGGGTGAACATACATCGGGTCAACCGGGTTGCTTGACAAGCTCGACTGGTACGAGCATACGTCGAGCCGATCGGCATGGAGCGCGTAAGCACTCCACATGGCCTAACCACTGTCGACAAGCAGCGTACGACTCAGATTCATCGGGTGTGTCTGTCGTGGTTAAGCAGTTCAAGCACCGTTCACAGATATTTACTGATTGCCTGGACTATATTGTAGCCCCAATCACATTTCAAGCAATAGCATTCACATCTAGTAATCCAAAACAGCATGTAACAACTGAAATCAGATATAAATCCTACTTGAGCAATTTAACAAACACATACTACACATATTATCATACATAGACATTTCATCCATACAATACGTAGTAGTAGGATAAGTTATTTAAAGGATACTATAACCATAGTTAAGGGAATTGAGAATCCTATCTCAACACTCTCATTTCATGCATTTAAACAAGCTTTTTCACATTCAGGCATTTTATCAAACACTTAGGCTACACATATCATATACATGTAGTAAGGTAGTTATAATAGGTATTATAGCAAATCCCTTTATAAGGGTTCACCATACGTACAACAATCATGAATTCTCAATTAATAATCATGGCAAGCATAAATCGCAATTTCATACTCATTCACACATTTCAACAAACACATGGAATGTATTATAAATCAACATAGTTTATATATGTACATAGTACACAAACCCTCGTATCTAAGCACACATGATAGCAATCAAGCCAGTCATAAATTATTACTGACATTGAAAGCCTTGAAAACCATAACCTAAAGTTTATAGTCCGCACCTTTCGCCGATAAACAAATATCGAACTTAGTTTGTATGTCAAGTCTTCGTCTACGGATGACGGCCACCTATAGCATGAAATAGGTTAGCTATTTAGTCACTTACACTATTTGAAACTCTAAAACAGATTAGGGTTAGGAATTCTTACCCAAGAACAGAGTCGAAATCGCCAGGATAGCGATTCAAAAAGGCTGATTCAGCCCGTGGAGCGGCACGGATGAATCCCTACAACAAACCCTCACTCTCTCTCTCTCTTACTCTCTCTTTCCTTCTCTTTTCTCTCTTAGGGTTTTCCAAATTCTTATGGAATGAGAGAGAGAGGGTTTAAGGGCCTTATATAGGCCCAAGACTGATGGAAATGGCCCCAGGGCTAAGGTATACTTAGGTTATAGCCAAAGGGCGACAGTTTCGGTCCAACGGAACACTTCTGGAGGCCCCTTTTCTGCATGCAGTGGGAATTAAGCTCCCTAACATTGGATCTAGGTCGAGTTAAGGTTTCGGTTTGATTGGATTTACAGATCGACCGCGGAAGACCAGTTTCAATTCAACGGTCATCGTCACTCGATCAGGGCCACGAGTACATGGACCTGTGCTGGGAAATTTCCCTGATCCGAGGGTATATTTGGGTCAGATTCCGACGGTCTAAAAGCTTAGATTTGGCCCGCAAGAGAACGGCCCAAATCACTTAAATTTGAGTTCAATTTCTGAAGATATTCGCGTTTCTTACACACTTCGCTCCGGGCTCAAGTTGTGCGTTTCTGGATACTATCTGGATTTGATTCCCGAGATGGTTGTCAAGCCCAGTAAAGCGGTCATAAGCGTATAGTTTCGTGGTAATCGAACTTTCGACACGCGGTCCAGGTCCGATACAGAGTTTCAATGTGCTCCCAAGAGCAACTGGGTTTAGAGATTGATCCTAGATTATAGGGTAATGTAGCGTTAATGATTCTATAAGTTTTGGGTCTTGTAGTTCGTATTTAAAGTGGTTCAAGTTAATTTCACAGCTAATCTAGTTTAACACTTAGTTAATTTTGTATAATTTCTAAAGGATTTGGTCCTGAGTGATTTCTGCCTGTGGTGGTACTCGGGTCTTTGTATGGAATTTTTCGAGATGTTATAGTAGGTATGGGAGGTAGAGGTTGGGAAAATGGGTCGGGACGGGTAGGTTTGGAGGAAAGGAGAAAAGCTACCTAAGTTCCAGCCCCATTTTCTATTTATATAAAAGGAACTTCAGAAAAATACAAATAGGCCTTTATTCTATCCCATATTACAAAAAGGCTCTTTCTAAATACATACCTTAACAGGTTAGAACAATGCTAATACATATATTTTTTCATTTTTTATTTTTTGCAAGGAATAATAACGATGACAATGCATAGTTATTAATGCTTGCACCTTTTTCCTGCATAAATTATGTGCTTGTTTGAGCAATCTCTTAATTTTGCAAGTTGCACTTATTTTGCAGCAATGCTATCAAGTTTACACATGAAGGAAAGGTTGGAATAAACCTTCGTGTAGTAACTGAACAATATTCTAGACGTGGAGAGGGACATCAACATGCAGTTTCAGTGAAAGAACTTACAGAAGAAACTTCTTCCAAAGCATCTCAAAGTAGCTGCTTCCTAGAAAGCATACGCCATGGGGAAGATAATAATCAGTATGGTACCAATGAAGATGGAGTAGGAAAATCAGTAGAAATCACAGCTTCGATGGATGAAGACAACGAGAAGCATCAGCATCTGCATGAAACAATAGTATGGCTACGTTGTGATGTATATGACACAGGAATTGGTATACCAGGTATCCTTGTGGTTTATGTTGTTGTTCCACTTCTCCTTTCTTTGTGTTATTTTTTATTATTATTCCTGTTGATAAAAATATAGGTGGTACCATCCACCTTCACCAGAAAAATAAATGTATCCTTTTAGTTCCAAATGCTGTCCCATCCTGTGAAACCTGTATGAGGAATCTGATTAACTCATTTCCTGTTCATGCGACACTGCACATAATTGTATAATTCTTGTTTCTCATCCCACATTGCTGAGTAATGTTAGTTACTTTTCATGTAACAGAAAAGGCTTTACCGACATTATTTAAAAAGTACATGCAAGTCAGTGCAGATCATGCTCGAAAGTATGGAGGAACAGGACTTGGCCTTGCCATCTGCAAACAACTGGTGAGATGTCTTCTGATATTTCCTATTTTCAAGTTTTCAATTAAAAATCCTTAGGGCCTGTTTGGTAGACAGCTGAAAATGGGTTCATCTCATTTTAGTTAATCATAATTATGTATAAGAGATCGTAGTCTCTAATACATAATTATGATTAATTAATGAGATGAATCCATTTCTGGGCATCTGCCAAACAGGCCTTTAGATCACTCTAATCCATAACAACACTTAGATGTTAAATGAAGTAAACAAAATCTAGTCATGCTAAATGCAAGCCTCAAATATCAATTGGAAGTTAGCTGTCTGGCACTCACAGGCTTTTACATCAGTTGTTATGTTCTCTGTGTCAATACTGTTAGTACTGCTTCATGTAATTTCTTTTGGAGCATCATTGTCCTCTGGTTTCCAATAGAAAGCTGTCCAATTAAACCCCAGAATTCTCTTCCATGTGGAGGTTGCTTCGAGATCTGGGGATATATTTGATTTCATGTCAGTGTTTATTGATGGGTAGATTTCTTCATTTTCACAAGGCAATCATGTTGCAGATTTATAGTTGATTTTTCTTTTTTACTTTCTTCGTTCTTCTCTCTCTCTCTCTCTCTCTCTCTCTCTCTCTCTCTCTCTCTCTCTCTCTCTCTCTCTCTCTCTCTCTCTCTCTCTCTCTCTCTCAGGGAGTTCTCCTTAATTTTAGAAGTAGAACTACCAGTTGTTGAAAGAATCATAAGGTCTTTAGGCTAAGGAAACATACGATTTGCAAATGTGCTTGATACTGTACATTTTCTTCATTCAGTGATCCTGTATATCGATATAGCAGGTCCCACCTTGTAAGGAGGACATACCAAAAATCTCCCTACTGCAAAATCCCAACCCTTTGATCAGTCACCTAAAAATAGATGGTTAAGAAGAACAAATACAACAAAGGTCCACATTCAACAGAAATTGGCCAACCATTAGAGTATTAATTTCTTCCAATCTAGGAGATTTTTGGGGATAATCAAATCAACAGTCTGGATTACTGAACCATGGGCATTGCATGTAGCGAAATGTATGTTACTTGAATATCAGGACTATAATTCATTGTAGTTAACTTCTATTGGTAGTTTTTTACTTGAAAAAGTTGACTAAAACTTGCATTAGTTTGATTGAAGTGGAAAGATGTATCAAAACATTATTTTATGTTAGAGAAATGCTCTAGTGCTCTCATGGCACTATATCATGCTCCTAGTTGAATTGGTTTGCTTGGACAGTCTATTCGTTTGATCTGAATTGTCTAATCCATTCTTGATTTGGCCTTTTGTCTGTCGCTGTCCCTTTTCCAATCCATGGATGGATGGTTAAGATTGCCTAACAAAAGTGGTTCTTTAGAATCATAAGAAGTCCATGATGGGCCCTAACAAACATATGTATTAAATTGTTCACTGGACCCATTACTGTGTAAATGGTCTTAACAGTCCATATTAAAGGGCATTGATCAAATGGTTAAAACTTGTCAGATTGGCATGATATTTGGATGTTAGCCCATGAGATGTGCATTGGACCTAATGAACAGTCCAGATCAATGCATTGAAATCAGTGTCTCAATGCAACTAGGAGAACTATAACTTAACAGTGCTTTGAAGAGCACTGGAGCATTTCTCTTTATGTCATATCTTTATCTAAATTTAAATAAAATATTTTACTGATTATATTTTCTCTAAAACTCTAACGCTATCTTATCTTTTTGTTGATGCTTCTAACTCAACATGTTGGGATCATTTTGAGGCAGGTGGAGCTGATGGGGGGTCATCTTACAGTGACCAGCCGAGAGAAATATGGATCAACATTTACATTTGAATTGCCTTGTAAAATTTCTCTGATGAAGGAGCCTTCTGATCACTCAGATGAACTCTCAGATATGGCTGATCATGAGGCAGTTTCTGATGCCAACACCGATGAAACCAACATCGGTCATTTCCATTTTCAACCAAACAAATTGGGTTCTATGACAAGGACCAAGAACCTGCCATCAGCCAGCAAATTGTATAATCCTCTAGAAGAGCTAAAAGGTTTATCACAGGAATCCTATTCATTTCCTTCTAATAACTGCGAGTCAAGAGACCCAACTTCAGTTGAGCAGGCCCGTTCAATTGTTGGTGCTCAACAGATATTGTGTGAACTTGGAAGTTTGGCGAGGCAAGACAAGGACCCCCGTGATGAAAATCGAACAGGTCGAGCCAAGCAACGTCATGCTGCAAATGGCCTTGTTATGAATAGATATCACAAACCTAGCCCAGATTCCAACACTGTCCATAGTGGCAGAGATTCACAACATTGTACGAGGACAAGCACAGAGGTATCCAACAAGGCTGAGAAGGGTAGCGATGGCAAGAATGGATGTCCGAGCCAGATGCATGAGAAATCTGATGGAAGCGTCCAGTGCAACTCTCATAGCAGTCTGGAAGTATCTGAATCAATATCACAGCCCAAAATTCTCCTAGTGGAAGATAACAAGATCAATGTAATGGTGACACAATCCATGATGAAGCAGTTGGGCCACACCATAGAGGTTGTGAATAATGGATTAGAAGCAGTTCGTGCAGTTCAATCTTCTAGATATGATCTCATCCTGATGGTAATTTCTTGAACCAAAATATCTTCTTTAAATCTTTTGAAGGGGGTGAACTATATCAACACATTGACATTCCATTTTAATATACATGTAAGCATAGAGGAATTACTGGGTCCTGTGTATTTTTTCTGACAAGCAGGATTCCATGCGTCGATCTCCATTCTTTACTGGATGGACTATTGATCCTATGAGCCCCACCATGAATGGTGAATGCCCTGAAAATTTTTCATCTTTGAACATCCTAGCACTTTGATCAATGGCCTACCAATAGGAAGTTAAGAAAAAGAAAAGAAACAGTTCACATCTGATGGAAAATAGTGCAAAGATTGAATGGTCATGATCTTCCAGTGTCAGAGATTTTGTGGTATCTCCCATCCATTTTGGATCGTGTTAGATAAATGGTCTGGATCACTGAATCATGGGAGCCCCATTTACAGAATCTTGTTTCAACAAACTGTATGTTTGCTGATGCAAAGGGCTCTATAATTCCTCGTGACTATATGGGCCAGTTTGTTTTTCTGTTTCCATCTGTAAATGAAGGTAAATAAAAGTAAATAAGTAATCATTATTTACAAGTGTAATTTCATGCCAACTGCCTCACATGACATGTTTGGAATGCACTGACACTAAAACCGAAGAATAGCTGTAAAATCTGTGGGGCCCATCCTTATATATGTGTCTGATCCACGCCATCCATCCATTTTAATAGCTCATTTCAGGACATGAGCCGAAAAAATGAGGCAGATCCAAGGCGCTAGTTGACCAGACCATAGGAAACAGGGGGAATTGTGGGCCTAACGTTGAAAACTTCTTGGGGGCCACAGAAGTTTTGGATCAAGCTGATATTTGTGTGTTCCCTTCATCCATGTCTGTGTGACCTTATGAACAGGTTGGATGATAGATACACATCCTTGTGGGCTGTGAGCCATGTTTCAGCTTCCAACGGTGGCTGTTGTCATTATCCCCCTGTTTCCTGTGGTTCGGTCCACCTGAGAAGTTAATCTACCTCATTTTTTGGCTCATGCTCTAAAATGAGTTGGTAAACATGGATGGTGTGGATTAGACACATACATAATGGTGGGTGGGCCTCATAGATTTAAAAAGGATGCAATCCCTGTCCATTAAATGCAGGTATCATGATTTTCAAGGCATATTTAAAAAGGCTGTTTCCCTCTTTTTCAAACACTGGTGGAAAGTTATAATTGCTTATTTACCTTTCATTTACAATGTAAATGAAAATTCAAACAGGCCCTATAGGCTCTACATCGGTGCATGAGCTTTTTGAAAATTTCCATTGTCACATTCTAATTCATTAATTTTTCCATTGCTAATTGACTAATTCGAACTGATGATTTTTATGGCCAACCCCAAATAGCTGGGACAAGACATTGATAATGACAATGACTATTATCATCATCATCTAAGCCTTATCCCAATTAATTGGGGTTGGCTACACAAAGCATGTTCTGTCATTCCACTCTATTAGCAGCCATGCCTTTGGTTAGACCATAGGTCATCAAGTTTTTTCTTACTACCTCCATCCACTTCCTTTCGGGCCTTCCCCTTGCCCTTTTAGAGCCTTCAACTAGTACCATCACACTCCTAAACTAGTGTGGTTCCTGGTCTCCGTTGCACATGAACAAACCATCTAAGTCTACTTTTCCTCATCTTATTACCTGTTGGTGCTACTCCTAAATTTCCTTGAATACATTCATTTCTAATTCTATCCTTCCTTGTCTTGCCACTCGTCCATCCCAACATCCTTATTTCAGCTGCTCATCCTATGAACACGTTGTTCCTTTACTATTCAATATTTTGTCCCATAAAGCATGGCTAGTCTTATAGCTATCCTATAAAATTTCCCTTTAGTTTGAGTGGTAAACCCGATGATCATATAAAACTCCAGAGGCACATCTTCATTTCTTCTACACCCAACTTGAATTCTAGGGCAACATCCTTTTCGATATCTTTACTCTCATGAATTACCGACCTGAAGTGTTGAAAGTGATCATTTTGAAAAACTTCTTGGTCTACAATCTTAATTAGTTCTTTTTTTTTTTTTTTTTTTTTTTTCACTCCTATTATTACTAAAATTGCACTCCATATACTCTGTTTTAGCCCAACTAATTTGAAATCCTTTAGATTCTAAAGCACCATTCCATAAATACAACATACACCATGGGATATTGATGCGGACACAAGCGCATTCAAGGTGTACCAACGAAGAAAGCGCCAATCACAAGTGTCGTCCTTGTGGATAGGCGACTATTGAGGAGCTGAAGACCTTTCACATGTGATTGGACATATAGAAGACCCCACTCAGGGAAGACACATGTGAAGGAAGATTGGAGAAAGAAGACCGAGCACCCGAACTTTCCCGCACTTATGTTATTTGCGCGTTTTTTCTTAAGTTAGGGGTCTATTTGCGTGTTTTTGCTTAAGTTAGGGGTCTTTTAGTAATTTTATATCTTTATTTGCTTATTCTAGGGGTATTTTAGTAATTCTATGTCTTTATTTGCTTATTTAAGTGGGCTAAAGCCCTAAATCCGAATTTGAACTATTGATGAATGAAAAGCAAACCCTTTGGTTGCCCTCTTCTTCTCTTCTCTCTAATGGTACTTCTTCTCATCCCTTGATCTTCTTCTTCTAATTTCTTCTTGTGCCCCTCCAATTTCCTCAAGGTAATTATTTCCTTCTTTCTCTTTTCTAGTTTTGGCTAATCCTTCTTCGATCAAAACTTTGAGAATCGATCTAAACCCTAAACCCTCAAATTCTCAAATCCCTAATCCGAGAAACTTCTTGGTTCTTCGGACTAGTGATCTTCATTGATCGATTGGGTGTGACCATGCAAGATCGGGAGGTCTCATCCCTCGCCGGATCCAACCTAAGTAATAATTGAATTCCATACTCCATGGTTGTGATGATGGCCCGCTTCATTGCATGTTTCCTTTATGATTTTCTTAGTTATGATGATTACTGCTAGAATTTTAGATCATTTATTCCTTTTATTTCCGCTGTTTAATTATGTTCATGAGCACGCATCATAATTAGGGCTGTCCTGCGTCAAATTTGGTATCAGAGAATAGGTTTGCATGGTTTTTGTCTAGATCGAGTTATCAAATTAGGGTTTCCAGATTTGCAGATTTCCAGATTTGCAGATTTCCAGCTTTGCAGATTTCCAGATTTGCAGATTTGCAGATTTCCAGATTTGCAGATTTCCAGATTTCCAGATTTCCATCCAGATTTCCAGATTTGCAGATTTCCGCTTTGCAGATTTCCAGATTTCCAGATTTGCAGATTCCAGATTTGCAGATTTCCAGATTTGAGATTTCCAGATTTGCAGATTTCCAGATTTGCAGATTTCCAGATTTGAGATTTCCAGATTTCCAGATTTCCAATTTCCAGATTTAGAAAGTTCCAGATTTAGAAACTTTCCAATTTAGAAAATTTCCAGATTTAGAAAATTTCCAGATTTAGAAAGTTCCAGATTTAGAAACTTTCCAATTTAGAAAATTTCCAGATTTAGAAAGTTCCAGATTTAGAAACTTTCCAAATTTAGAAAATTTCCAGATTTAGAAAGTTTCCAGATTTAGCAAGTTCCAGATTTAGAAACTTTCCAATTTAGAAAATTTCCAAATTTGAGTTGTTTCCTGTGTCAACTTAATTGTGTCAGTTCATAGTAGTTTTGCATTCATCACATTCATCTTGAAAGTCATAACACCTAGTAGTCTAGTTGGGTAGAGTTTGGTTCAAGTCTTCACTGTATGCCCACGAGAAGAGGTAGAGGTTTCGGACTTCAACCTACCATGAATAACGAGCAGTTATCTGAGCAACTTGCTCAATTGATACAAAAGATAACCGCCCTAGAAGCGGGTCAGAAGCGCGAGTTTGCCCGCCTTGAGAACCAAATTACCACTACCATGACTAAGGTCGAGCAACTAGAGGCGTCCCAAAAGGAAAATCCCGCTGTAGGGGATGATGCGTACTCCCAAGTGGGAGGAATCATTGAAGAACGCGCTGCCACACACACGTGGTGGTAATGAAGATAGAGATCGTGGTAACGGTCGTGGTGTGGTGCGAGAGGCACGAGCCACATGTGATCATCAAGACCGTTATGATCCAGATGAGCGTGCGATGAAGAGTGTGAGAGTTGAGGCCCCGAGTTTTGATGGGCGCTTGGATCCCAAGGCATTCCTTGACTGGGTTGCTGACATGGACCACTACTTTGAGTGGTATGGCATGTCGGAAAACCGTCAAATGCGGTTTGCTAAGATGAAACTTGTGGGTCAAGCCAAGCTCTTCTGGACCAACACCGAGCGTAGGATAGAGAGAGTTGGTAGAGCCCCTATCATGCATTGGTATGAGATGAAAGAGAAGTTGAAGGAGAAGTACCTTCCTCTCTCATACCGCCAGAAGCTCCTTGACCAATGGCAATCCTTACGCCAAGGGTCAATGTCTGCCGCTGACTACATCGCTAAATTTGAAGAATATGTGATGCGATGTGATATCCGAGAAGACCCTCTAGTAACGCTCTCGCGTTTCAAGACGGGCCTTCGTGCGGATCTTCAGCGCGAGCTTATGACTCGGCCCTTAACGGACTTGGATGAAGCATATCAAGTCGTGCAGGAGTTAGAGCAATATCTGAAGGCTCCTGTCGTTCGTCGGTTTTGAGTCCCGAGACTCCAGTGCTAGATCTAGTTCCCAGGGAACTAGACCTAATATTGGTAGTCAACCTAGGGCACAGGCGACCATTTCGCCTAGGCCTAGGGAGGACAAGGGTAAAGGGGTTCTTGGTGCCGGTCCTAGTAACATGAACCAAGTGAGGTGCTATGAGTGTGGCAATCTTGGCCACATGTCTAATCAGTGTCCTACGAAGAGCCGTGGGAGAGCCTTAGTTATAGGCGAGTCCCACGAGGGTGGAGATGACCAGGGTGATTATGAAGTTGAAGAGTATCACCCTGAAGGAGGACTTACTGATGAAGAAGAAGTGGATGGAGAAGCAACGCTTGCAGTAGTCAGGCGTGTGCTAGCTCAGTCTAGAAGTAGTGCTGACTGGCGTCGAAGCACTATCTTCTACACTATTGCCAAGTGTGGTGAAAAGAATTGTAAGGTGATAGTGGACAGTGGAAGTTGTCAGAATGTGATTTCCACTAGCACCTTAGATCGCTTAAAACTGAAATCCACACCTCATCCAGACCCGTATAAAGTTTCTTGGGTTGACAAGACATCCCTACCTGTCACCCAGCAATGTCTAGTCCCCATCGAGTTTGGGTCATACAAAGAGTCCCTGTGGTGTGATGTCTTACCTATGGATGTGGGACATGTTATCCTAGGTAGACCGTGGCTATTCGATAATGATGTCACGATCTTTGGCCGTTCGAATGCGTGTACTTTTATGTATAACGGTAAAAAGATCAAACTTAATCCCATGCCACCTGAGAATACACTAGGGAAGAAGAAGGATGAGAAGGCAAGTGAGCCTAGAGGAATGGGGAAATTCAAACCTAAGTCTCTACATATAATCAGCGCAAGAGAGTTTGAAAAAGAGGCTAAGGAGGATTCTATGGTGTATGCCCTTGTGGCTAGAGAGATTACACCTGAGGTTCCATCAGAGTTGCCCCGTGAGGTGACTTCGGTCCTGAAGGAATACAGTGATGTATTTCCTGAAGACTTACCGAATGAGTTGCCACCTATGAGGGACATACAGCATGTCATTGATCTTGTCCCAGGGTCTACTCTACCGAACCTTCCTCACTACAGGATGAACCCTGCAGAGCATGCAGAGTTGAAGAAGCAAGTTAATGAGCTTCTGCAAAAGGGTTTCATCCAAGAGAGTATGAGCCCGTGTGCCGTGCCTGCATTGTTGACGCCAAAGAAAGATGGCACGTGGCGCATGTGTGTGGACAGTCGTGCCATAAACAAAATTACTGTCAAGTATAGGTTCCCTATACCTAGACTTGATGATATGCTTGACATGATGGCCAGGTCCACTATATTCTCTAAGATAGACCTCAAGAGTGGATATCACCAAATCCGTATACGCCCAGGAGATGAGTGGAAGACGGCGTTTAAGACGAAAGATGGGCTGTATGAGTGGTTGGTCATCCCCTTCGGCTTGACTAACGCACCTAGTACTTTCATGCGGGTGATGACACAAGCTTTGAGGCCGTTCATGGAAAAATTCCTAGTGGTGTACTTTGACGATATTCTTATTTATAGTACCACTAAGGAATCACCTTGAACATTTAAAGAAGGTCTGTAGTGTCCTTAGGAAGGAAAAGTTGTACGCTAATCTTAAGAAATGTGCATTCATGTCTAGCCAAGTTGTGTTCTTAGGATTTATAGTGTCATCTGAAGGGATGCGCGCAGACCCTGAAAAAGTCAGGGCCATAGTTGAGTGGCCGGAACCAAGGAACATTCATGAGGTGCGAAGCTTTCACGGCCTAGCAACTTTTTATCGTCGGTTCATTAGGGGTTTTAGCACGATCATGGCTCCCATTACCGAGTGCATGAAAAAGGGAGAGTTCGTGTGGTCTAAAGCCGCAGTCAAGGCTTTTAAGGAAATTAAGGGCAAGATGGTAGAAGCTCCTGTCATGCGTCTACCTGACTTTTCTAAAGTCTTTGAAGTAGCGTGTGATGCGTCTGGTGTCGGTATAGGTGGAGTGTTGAGTCAAGAAGGACACCCAGTGGCCTATTTCAGTGAGAAACTGAATGAGGCAAAACAAAAATACTCCACTTACGACAAAGAATTTTATGCGGTAGTGCAATCCCTGAGACATTGGCGACACTATCTCCTACCGCAAGAATTCGTTTTGTTTTCTGATCATGAGGCGTTGAGATATTTGCATTCTCAGAAGAAAAACTCCCAAGGCATGCCAAGTGGGTAGCGTTTCTTCAGGAATATTCGTTTGTTTTGAAACACAAGGCCGGGGTTGAAAACAAACCAGCAGATGCCCTTAGTAGGAGAGTGGCGTTGCTCAACTCCTTGAGTGTAGAGGTAGTCGGATTTGAGCAACTGAAAGATGAATACCCCACATGTTCTGATTTTGGGGGTACTTACGCGTCGCTCTCTAGTGACCAGCATATTATGGGTGAATATGTTCTTAAAGATGGCTTCCTTTTCAAGGGAGACAGACTTTGTATTCCCCGTATGTCCCTTCGTGAATTCCTCATCTGGGAGCTTCATTCAGGAGGGATAGCTGGCCATTTTGGTCGTGATAAGACCATTGCCCTCGTGGAAGATCGTTTCTATTGGCCAAGTCTCAAGCGAGATGTAGCCAAAGTTTTAGGGCAGTGTCGAACATGTCAGCTGGCAAAGCAAAGAAAGCAAAATACCGGGCTGTACACGCCATTGCCAGTGCCACATGCTCCGTGGCAGGACATTAGTATGGACTTCGTGCTTGGGCTTCCCAAGACTATTAAAAAGCACGATTCCGTTTTTGTCGTTGTGGACCGTTTTTCTAAAATGGCGCATTTTCTCCCATGTTCGAAGACGTCGGATGCGTCTCATGTTGCTCGTCTCTTTTTTGATGGTGTGGTGCGTCTCCATGGGTTACCTAAAACCATAGTGTCTGATCGTGATGTTCGATTTACTAGCTATTTTTGGAAGACACTGTGGCACATTATGGGAACTCGTTTGCAATTTTCTACTGCTTACCACCCACAAACAGATGGTCAAACTGAAGTGGTAAACCGTAGCCTTGGAAATCTTCTACGTTGTCTAGTGGGTGAACATGTTAAGACTTGGGACCTAATTTTACCAACTGCTGAACTTGCTTATAATGGGTCAGTTAATAGATCTACAGGGTTGAGTCCTTTTGAGATTGTAAGTGGTTATAAACCTAGAATGCCCATAGATCTCTTACCTATGTCTGTTACCCAAAGATCTTCTGAGTCAGCCGATGCATTTGCACGCCATATTCATGATTTGCATACACATATTAGACAGCGGTTAAATAAGAGCAATGATGATTATAAAGTTTCAGCTGATTCTCATCGTAGAGTGCAAGAATTTCAAGAAGGAGACTATGTAATGGTGCGAATAAGGCCAGAGCGATTCTCTCAAGGATCTGCTAAAAAATTACAAGCGCGTAGTGCTGGACCATTTAAGATATTACAAAAGGTTGGGTCCAACGCGTATCGGATTGACCTTCCACCTGAAATGGGCATTAATCCAACTTTTAATGTGGAAGATCTAGTCCGTGCCCATACTCCCATTATTGATACATCGTCCCTTTCATGGCCTTTTTCTGAGTTTGCTACCCAACCCCTTCCACCCCCTCCTCCACCTATTACCCATAAAGAAGAAATTGAGGAAATCTTGGATGACGAGATAGTATCCACGAGAGATGGAGGTTTCCAAAGGTATCTTGTCAAGTGGAAGAACAAACCGTCGTCTGAATCTACGTGGCTGTCGGGCGACGCATTGCAGGGTATTGATCCAGATCTGCTAGAGCGCTACAAAAGTTTCAACTCGTCGGAGTCGAGTTTTTCTCACCCGAGGGGAATTGATGCGGACACAAGCGCATTCAAGGTGTACCAACGAAGAAAGCGCCAATCACAAGTGTCGTCCTTGTGGATAGGCGACTATTGAGGAGCTGAAGACCTTTCACATGTGATTGGACATATAGAAGACCCCACTCAGGGAAGACACATGTGAAGGAAGATTGGAGAAAGAAGACCGAGCACCCGAACTTTCCCGCACTTATGTTATTTGCGCGTTTTTTCTTAAGTTAGGGGTCTATTTGCGTGTTTTTGCTTAAGTTAGGGGTCTTTTAGTAATTTTATATCTTTATTTGCTTATTCTAGGGGTATTTTAGTAATTCTATGTCTTTATTTGCTTATTTAAGTGGGCTAAAGCCCTAAATCCGAATTTGAACTATTGATGAATGAAAAGCAAACCCTTTGGTTGCCCTCTTCTTCTCTTCTCTCTAATGGTACTTCTTCTCATCCCTTGATCTTCTTCTTCTAATTTCTTCTTGTGCCCCTCCAATTTCCTCAAGGTAATTATTTCCTCTTTCTTCTCTTTTCTAGTTTTGGCTAATCCTTCTTCGATCAAAACTTTGAGAATCGATCTAAACCCTAAACCCTCAAATTCTCAAATCCCTAATCCGAGAAACTTCTTGGTTCTTCGGACTAGTGATCTTCATTGATCGATTGGGTGTGACCATGCAAGATCGGGAGGTCTCATCCCTCGCCGGATCCAACCTAAGTAATAATTGAATTCCATACTCCATGGTTGTGATGATGGCCCGCTTCATTGCATGTTTCCTTTATGATTTTCTTAGTTATGATGATTACTGCTAGAATTTTAGATCATTTATTCCTTTTATTTCCGCTGTTTAATTATGTTCATGAGCACGCATCATAATTAGGGCTGTCCTGCGTCAGATATCTTCCTACAAATGCCTCATAAACACGTTCATAAAGTGTTGCCCTTCAAAAAAAAAATAAAAATCGTTCATAACCAATGCGAAAAGGTATAGGCTCAATGCTGACCCCTAGTGCAAGTCTATAATAATTGGGAATTCACTTGTCTCTCCACTAGTGATTCTCAGTTTCTCACATTTGTTACTGCTCCCTCATACATATCCCTAATCATATCTATATGTCCTCTTGAAACTCTTTTCTTTCCCAACACCCACCAGATTAACCCTCAAGGGACCTCACCATATGCTTTATCTAAGTCAATAATAACCATGTGGAGATCCTCCTCTCGCTATATTTCTCCATCTATTGTTTAAGTAGGAAAGTAGCTTTAGTGGTAGACCTCCCAAGCATGAAATCAACATTCATCTCATGCCTTAGTCTTTGCTCAATCAGTCTCCCAAAGTTTCGTAGTATGGCTTATAAATTTAATCCCATAATAGTAGTGCAACTTTTTTGTCTCTATTTTTATAAATGGGTTCCAGGGTACCTTTCCTCATTTATCTGCCATCTTCTTTGATGTAAATAGGACTGTTTCAACTAAAACTGCAGTGGTGATTGTGGACGTGATGCAATTCAATCTGTCAGCCAACATGCTTTTTGAACTTTTTTATGGATGATATTGATTCACATTCTGATTGTAAAAAACCTGGAAAGGGAAATAGATTGTGTATGTTGGAACATTATGTCTTATTTAAATCTCTAAGACTCAATATAATGGTCATTCTATGCACTATCATGCAGGATGTTTGCATGCCTGTAATGGACGGCCTTCAAGCCACGAGGTTGATCCGCTCTTTCGAGGAAAATGGAAACTGGGATGCTGCTGTAGAGGCTGGCATTGAACCACCAACATCCCATGGTGTTGACGGAATGTCATCCATGAAGAGGATCTCTATCATTGCAGTAAGTAGCTCTGTCATTTAGGCTAATCATGTTCATTGTCTCATCATTCTCCCATATTGTTTCTGTATCTTCTGTCTGGAATATGATGATGAAAATTCATTTGCTTGCAGTTGACTTTTCCCATATTGAGTATATTCTGTTTTCTTCATGAATGGTATTTGCTGTACACTTGTGGTTGTTCAGTAGTCTCTAAAATGGATGGGCCTCATGGTGTTCTTTCCAACCAGAAGATCCTATCCATCTGATCAGTGGCATACAAACATAAGATTAGAAACAATATGAGCACCAGACCACATTCAAAGAGAAAAAGTTCCACCAATTGGATGAGTAGAACACAATGTGTACAGGCTTTGCCATTTGGCCCATCCATGGTGGGTTCCACCAAAGGGACAATCTGGATCACTGTATCCATGTTGCCACATGGATGTGTGGCATACATTGCATTTGACAGAACATTATATGGCTTTTTTCTTGTTTTCTTGTGAAAACTTTTGCAATGTGGCCCATCCACAGTGGGACCAACCAATGTAAGCTGTTGGTTTCTTTTCAGCTTGTTCTTTAGGATTCTGTTTCCCTTTTCTATTTTCCATTCATATTAATCACTTAAATCTATAACACTTTTGATGATAAAATGAAGTGAATACTCAAGCTAATAAAGTATATATGAGAAACAAATCAAACAAATGAGGAATTATAGGATCCTTGACCAGGCGTGGTATTGTATACACATGTTTCCAGTTTTGACAAGTGGGATCCATGATTGGTTAATCCAGACCGTTGGTTTGGTGCAGAATACACTGCAAAATCTCCTTGGTGGGACAATCATAATCTTTTGACTTGTAGCCTTGGGATTGATGGTTAAGAAGAAATGCAGACACCATCACATACAATTGAAAAAAAATAAATTTCCCAAGATTGGTAGTTAGTATGTTCTCATCTGGGAGATATTTGGGGCATGGTCCATCCACGGACCATGGTAGGATGTAACAAACCATGGTCTGGATTATGGAGCAATTAGCACTTGTCAGAACTGAAAACTCAAGAATAGCCCCTACAAACAAATTACATTATCACAATAATATCTCTTAATTAGGACTACACATTGGATCATGTGCATGCCTATTTATAGAACTATTGTGAGTTCCACTAAATGTGAACTTTGAACGAATGGAATGAACTGATACAGTGCCTCTAGTGGAATGTTAGTTACCATGATTCTAGAGGAACAATGGTTACCGTGCCTCCACATTGTCAAAAGTACATGGTTAATGGCCCCTAGGGCAATTTTGCCATGCCACATTGTTGTCAAATGACCTGTGAATCCCATTTGCCTTAAAAAGCTTATCTGGACCCCTAAACAATTGGATAAATTCATATATCCAGATTTCGAGATACTTTTGATCTCCATAACAAATAAAAAGAAGTGTACCTCACAACAAAAAACGCAGGCTGATCTAGCATAATTGATGAACACCACACTTGAACACTTAACACAATGCACATGTCACCTAAGACAGAAGAATCAGCCCACACATCCACTACTTCTAATTGGCTATGACGAAATGTAGTCACGAACATGGCATCCAACATGGGCAAGCTGCCCACATGTTTGCAAAGATCACAAGTGAAGTGTAATATCATTCAAGAAGCTGATGTCTTTGTCCCCCCATACACACATGGACCATTATAAAGATACAAAAGAAGCCAAAAGAAACCCTAGGTTTCTTAAGAAATTTTCAGCACAAGCAAGAAAGAGGACACTAAGGAATAAAAGGAAAAAAATAAGTATGAAGATTTGGAGAAGAAAAAGAAGGATTTGAAATGATGTAGCTCTAATACCATGTAAATCAGTGGAAAGAGAGATGGAATAGAGAGGAAGAAAGAGAGAAGATAAGACAATGCAAAGATAGGTGAAGGGGCTGAAGTTGGGGTCACACCCCTCTCTTTCTTTTATATCATTTAAGTTTCATAATTACAAAAATGTCATTAATAATAAATGCAAAAATCTCCTCTATGTCTTAGATCAAAATAATCCATTTAAGTGGTTATTTTATTTTATTTTTACACACGCGACCGACACACACACCCACGCACGCCATAGTGGGATTTCATCACCACCTATGGGTTTCGAACCCAAGACCTCGTGTTGAAACTCCTCAAAGTCTATCACTGAGTAAAAGATCTGCAGCTTAATCTTCTTCCCCTCTTTCTTCAAAGATGCAAGGAGGCTGATCTCCTTTTTTTACATGCTTTTGATCTTGTATATGCTTTATAAATCATATTTTTGTAATACCTCTTGATTACATGATCTTACAAGTTACACCCACGCAAGAAGGCTATACTCAATATGAATCTAACTTACATGTTCTCAACCCAAGGGATGATCAATCCGGATCTCATCCATGGATGCCATGCATATGGTAAATGATGTAGAGGCAAGATAATTGTCTACTACATAAATTGCAAGAAAGAAACTAATTACAATGTTCCCATCCATTGTGTGGTCCATCATTTGATGGTCCAACATGCATTTGCTGATGAGAAGGACTTTGAAATTCCTCCTACCATATGCATTGAAAGAAATGGGCTAACAGTAATGTTGGTACAGTGTTGTGTAACAAACTCGTGGTGTGTTGGTGTATTGCAGATGACGGCGAATGCATTAGCAGAGAGTGCGGCAGAATGCCTTGCAAATGGTATGGACTCCTTTGTATCAAAGCCTGTGACATTTCAGAAACTGAAACACTGTTTGCAGCATTATCTTCCTTTAAATCTGTAAATTGATGCTATTGTAAAGAAAAGAAAGAGATGAATGTAATCCAGGAAAGTTTTTGTAATATATGTATCAATGTTTTTGTCAGCTGATTGATATTTCCTGCTGAATAAAATAGTCAAATGACTCCTGCTGCTGTAATAAAATAGTGGGGGCCTATTGCTTTTGTTTTCAGAGACAACTTTCTTTCTAGTCCACCTAAAAAAAGAAAGAAAATATAGGAAGGGGGTGTTGCAGGTCTTTTTCCTATTGATAGCCTGTTTGGGTGCCACTTGAAAATCTTGATAACATAAGATTAAAAATAATCTTTTTAATCAACAATCATGATATCTAATTCAGAATTATGATTAACTAAAATGAGATGAACCCACTTTTAAGTGGCACCCAAACAGGCCCTCATACATGTGGGGAAGAGTGTTGACTACAACCCACTGATTGCATTGATTCTCTTAAATTTCTTATACATGTGGAGAGGAGTGTTTACCTACCAACCCATTTCTTGGTGACTTGGCATGTATACTAGCCATGAAATATCTGAAATCACAACCCCCCCCCCCCCCCCCCCCCCCCTGCGGTTGAGGACTCTGAATCCCACAAGCAACTGGAGCATGGAAGAATGAAAACCTCCAAATATGGCAAATTAGCAAGAGACTTCTTCTTCTTTGTTCTCCTGAAGAGAGAACTTTAATTGATTTATTCAATAACTATTCAATTACAGTGCAAACCAGATATTTATAGTAACCTCAAACCTAATCAGTTTGGACCTTTCATTCAACATCCTAACTTGTAAGCTTAATCCTTTATTTTAACAAGATATCGATCATGACTAAAGTATCCCTTAGTACGATGAACACTAAAGAGCCCTTTGTAAATTGATCATAACACTCAAATCGTATAGGAATTATATGATCATGGGCTCGTTGGAAAGCTAACTTAATAAACTTTCAAACACGACCAGTTGGAAAATTGTGTTGGAAATACCGAAAAATAAAATAAAATAAAATAAAATATTTTCTTTCACCAGGCTGAATCATGTAAAATATACGTTATCCTTAAAGTGTGATTCGCCCCCTTATCAAATTGCTGATGGGTACAGGCGAATTGCTTCCAGGATAAGACAAGCCTCTTTGGATCTTGTATTCAGCAATAACGAAGGGTTCACCTAGGAACAATTTCAACACAACAGATCTTCTGGCGGAATCAAAATGAAAATGTGTTAACAATATTTTAAAATGGAGATGCAATCCTTAGGATCTGATGGATGAGGAGAGATGTGAGTTTGAGATGATGAAATTTGGACCGAAATGGTCCAGTTTATATATACACCAGGGAGTTAACCATTGCTAGGCGGTCATCAATGGTTCAAAACGTTTGAAAAACGTTTTTGACCGTTGATCATTAATTTCAGCCGTTTCTGGTCGTCGGATCGAAAGATCTTACTGTTGGATCATCATGGCCCGTCCGTTTTCGGACCGTTGTGGCTTTTAAGGCAGCTAGCTGTTTTCAAAAAACTGTTTTGGATTAATAATTCGACCGTTCTTAATTGCATATAAAGCCCTGACTCATTTCAGACCTATTGCACCTAGGCTCATTCTAGACTACTCGCACTGCGATCGCACCGTCTCGCGACGGTTTGCGTAAGGTTGCGAGGGAGTGACTCCTCTGTGACACGATGCGCATGTGTGAAGTGCGCCAAGTGCATATTCATGCAACCTGAGCGTCACTATCTCCAAAGCTCCAAGTAATAATACTACACAAACATCCTCATATAGACCACATTTTTCTCCTTTCATTTCCGATGTTGGACAAAAGCACACACACCACACTTGTTGATTCGAAATTCCCAAAAACGTTTTGGCAGCAAAATCCCGAAAATTTGAAATATTTGATTTTTTTTTCTTCAAAAAACCACAAATCTCAATGCGACCAATTTTATGTTGTTCGACATCATTTAGTCCTTGAAAAAGGGGGATGCAAGATAAGTGGCGAAAATAAGTGAACTGGTTGTCCTAGCTCACACCCACACCACATGAGCACTTGATCCCATGATCTTATTGTTGAAACAAAGTCTATCTACCGCTTGGCTACGGAGCTGGACCCATGAAATCGGGCCTTTCTATCCAAATTCTTTCTATCCTCCCCAAATATAGGGTCATCCAGAGCTCTTCTACCTTAGAGACCGAACCTGGCTAGGAAATTGATAAAAACCCTATTTTCACCCTAAATGTTCTATGTGTAATGACTAGAAAGGCCTCTTCATACCTTGTTTTTGTTAACTGACAATAGTTAGATTTTTTTAGGAGGGGATAATCTTCACTAAGGGCCTATTTGAATACCACTAAGTAAGTTACTTTTTTTTTTTTATTACTAAAGTTAACTTAAAAACTACTTATTTCACTAGGTTATTTTTTTTTAATAGCTTTTTGACTTGCTAACTTTTTTACTTTTCTTTCTAAGTCATGGTCCATGTCAAAGGAGGCTCCCTCTCAGAGTCCTTATCAAAGGAGGCCCCACATGATGGACGGTCCCCAATGAAGGTAGGGCCCACATGATGGATGACCCCATACTAATGTGGGCCCACATAATTGATGGTTCACATTAAAGGTTGGCCTTTAATGATGAATAACCCACATCCAAAGTGCACCCCTATAAGGGGCAACCCACTTCAAAGTGGGGGCCTACATGATGGACGGTCCACATCAAAGGTAGTCTCTGCAAGATAGGCAATGGACATTGAAGTGGGAACCCACATGATGGATGGCCCACATTGAGGTGGGCCCCAAACGATGGACAATCCACATTGAAGGTTGGCCCTTAATGATAAATGACCTACATGCAAGACAAGCCCCGCATGAAAGATGACCCACATTGAAGGTGGGGCTACATTGTGGACAATCTATATTGAATGTGGGGCCCACATGATGGATGGTCCACATCAAAGGTGGGCTCCACATGATGAACAATCCACATTAAAGGTCGGCCCTAATGATGAGTGGCCTACATCCAAGTTGGGCCCCATATGATGTACGACCCACATTAGAGGTGGGGCCCACTTGATGGACGGTCCACAGGATGGGCAGTGAATATTGAAAGTGAACCCACATGATGGGCAATAGCATTGATGGTGCACCCCACACAATGGATGACCAACATCAAAGGTGAGCCCTACATAAGACGGTGCACATTAAAGGTCAGGCCTTAATGATGAATGGCTCACATCCAAGGTGGGCCTTGCATGACGGTAGATTCACATCAAAGGCCACACAATGAACAGTCCACTTCAAAGATTAGCCTAACATGATGTATAGTGAATATGAGGGTAGACAAAACAAACTTATGAATAAATACTTCTATGAGGTTGGAAACAAAGCATACCTTTCTATTTTTTAGCTAGCAGGTAGGTTGCTAACCAAACAAGCTTTATTTACTTAAGAAGTTAAAACTAAAATAATCGTAAGTCACTTAGAATCCAAACACTCCTAATTGAAATTATGGAAAAGTGAGCCTTTAGAGTATTATTATATTATTATTATTATTATTTGTCTATAAAAGGGGTTCTTGGGGACCCATTAAAACAGCAGAAAAGTCAACACGCGGAAGCTATCTTAGCGCTAGCGGCAATTACAGCTCACTAGTCAAACGGCGCCATGCTCCTCCGTACTTTGATTGCTTGCGTTTACATTCCACTATTAATAAATTAGGTGAAAAAAAGAAAAACAAAACTAAGGTCAACCTCCAACATGCGTGTATTGCCTGACCAGTGATTATAATGTCATATTTGTAAAATAAAACACATAATTATTTTTTTTAAAAATTTTTTGGGTTAGCTTGTTAGTAGGCACCCCAGTCGGTACTTACACTTTATTAGCCACCTCCACTAGGGATCGATACCAAGACCTCAAGTGTTGAAACCAGGTATCTCCACTCAGTCTACTAGGTGATATGGATCTCCGTGTATCTTCAGCAATCCAAACTTTTTTCATAAACTGTGGCCCACTTTCGGGCTAAGGGACTCACATGGTGGGCCTACAGCACTGAATTGGAAATCGGATTGCGTGCTAAATTACTCAGTACGTAATTTATCCTACTGAGTAAACATTGTTGGGCCCATTGTGAATTCATCTATTTTTGCATATCATTTTAGGGTTCAGATGAAAATTGAAGTATATCAAAAGCTCAAGTGGAAAGTACCGTTGAAACATTTCTAAGGCCCCAGTGATGTTTATTTGTCATCCAAACTATCCATGAGATCACAAAGTCATGGATGAGGGAAAACACAAATATCATCTTGATTTAAAACTTTTATGAGCCCCCAAGAACCTTTCAACGGTACAGTTCAATTCACACTGTTTCAGGTGATGTGGTCCACTTGAGCTTTGAATATGAGTAATTTTAGTTTAAAGCTCTAAAATTATATGATAGAACGGATGGACGGAGTTGATACAATGCATAAATGACTGTGGCCCCACGGAGTTTACTCAGTACGCAATCGGTTTCCAATTGCTTGAATCTTACATACGAGTCCACTTTGCCATGTGTGCCTGCCTCTTGATAGGCTAAGATCGAACGGGCAGTTCTGTGGGTGGGACCCACTTTGATGTATCTGTTTATCCACGCCGTCCATCCCTTCTCACAGATCATTTTAAGCTATATGCACAAAAATGAGGCAGATCCAACGCTCTAAGTGGACCACACCAAATAATAAGCTTGGTCGCATTGAATGCACAAATCATTAAATGCCAGTTGCATTAAATGCAAGAGTTATATGCGTTGTGGTCCACTTGAATGTTGGATCTACCTCAGAAAAGGAATGGACGGCATGGATGAACGGATACATCACGGTGGGCCCGCCCGTTCGTGGCTAGAGACGGGCGGAGGCAGGACGCAATCCGCGTCCAAGATCTACTTACATTTTGGGTAAGCAGAACATCCACAGATCGACCCATCAGCCTAATTTATTGGATATGAAGCCTTCATGGTGGGGTCCACCAATGAAAGGTCTGGATCATTTCCGTACATTTCGTGTGTAGGATTTTAGACCATTGATTTCTTATCTTAGAAAACGCGGACTCAGAACCACTTAATAAAAGTCAACTAAATGCCGCGTTGAAAACTCGTAACACGCATACGTGCAAGTTCCGAAACTATTTATAGTCAAAGTCCGATACATCGGCTGTCAAACCGATACGTCAACGAGTTAAAGCGAATAAATCGCGGCACATGTGCCAACGTAGCATATCTGTAATAGATCCGGGCCGTTCAATGGATGCTTGGATAGATGTGAACATTGTATCTGAAATCAGATTGGTCCACTCATCAGATAGACTCGGTGATGAACAGATGTTTGTTCATCAGTGTGATGAACAAAACCAAGAAAGCTCCAACAACCTAATTCTTAGATTCCATAATACAGAACGTACATTCGAACTAACTTCATTCATTCATTCTTCTTCTTCGTCTATAAATGAAGTAACGTGGTGCAATCTGAGCCATCTGATCTTAAACAATTTATCCATTCTCAGCTTTAGATGAACAGCCAAACTCACCTCCATTCCACTTTCATTTTCTTCATCATTGGCTTTTGCACTTTGAGCTGTTGCCGTGAATTGGAGGCGGCTCAAAACACCAGTCATGGTGTCGCTGCTAGGTTGAATGTCGGCGTGATTCTTGATTTGGATACATGGGTTGGGAAGATGAGTGAGAGCTGCATTTCGATGGCGGTCGATGATTTCTATGCCTCCCATGATAATTACACCACAAGGCTTGCTTTACACACCAGGGATTCGAAGAAGGACGTCGTCGTTGCGGCAGCTGCAGGTATTTGTTATTGTTGTTGTTGTTGTTATTGCAGCCTTTTGTTCTAGTTGGATTTTTTTTTTTTTTTTTTTTTCCTTTTGTTGTGGTGGATATATAAATACGGTATCTCTTGAAAAAAAATCAGAGATTAGGATCATCAATTCCAAAAGATGATGAAAGAAGTGAAGTGAGACCGGGAAATGCTTGGTGGTTTGCTCTTCTTAATTATAGGAATTTCTTGAGCTTTTCTTGTTGTTTCTTGCAATGGGTTTTTGTAATATCCTTTTATAGAATCTTCAATACCCCAAAGAGAAACATCTCCCTCATGCTTTAGAAATGCTAATAGGCATAAAACCATTGATTTGAAGGGTTGAAAACTGATTTTGGAAATTAAATAAATAACTAAAATGTTAAAATGAGTTTAAAGATCTTGATTAGCAAACCATTGTGGGGATTACTTAGGTCTCTACCTCCAATGGTCAGTATCAAGAGGATTCATGGCCATTGATTCAACATCTCTCTCAATTACAACAACAATCCTCAAAACTCCAAAAAGAATCCTCACCATTTTCTTAATTTTCTCTATGATTTATGACTTTGAAAGGGGAAAATGAAGACAATGAATGGTGGGAAGAAATCCTGACACAATTTGAAAATGGGATTTGAATAATTCAATTTTGAATTGCATTGGGATTCCCACATTTCAAAATGAGATGATATAAAATCTGAATTTAGAAGTAATGGGAGTACTGCTGACGTCCATAGCTACGGTGCACATGGGTTTTTGGTTTGCACTTCGTCCACCAAAGTTTTCAGGTTTCTTGCAATGGGTCAGGCATGGCTCTACAAAGTCAAGTAAAAATATCTTTTTTAAGTAGGGCTGCTTCCACAACCATACCAACCCAGCTCAGAAAGACTTATTAGAAATTATTACATGCAGCGGCTGTGTGTAAACTTTCGATGCAGCCATTTCTATCCTGCCAATTGATCACATGTGTAGAGAAAATGTTCCGTGTAAAGAATGGGCCATTCCCTAACGATGTAGAGCGGGTCGCGGACACTTTCGTGTCCAAGATGGACCAGAGAAGGCCCTATCGAAGACAGAAGTGATCACGACCGTTAGAGCCCTAAAACAGGCATATTTCACAATTTCGGAATGAGTTATTCAACATACCATATATGATTTTGGGGTAGGAGAAGCTACTTTAGCCACCCAACCCCGCTATGCCGGGTTGCCCATGCCAAATTTATGAGATTCTATCATATCGATGGTCGAAACCCCATTTTAATTTCGTTTATGCTATTTATAGTAAGTTTTAGTTTGATCATAACTCTTGATATTTGAGCTTTAGGAGTCATGCCCAACATTAGAGCTTAAAACAATTAGGAGAATATCATGGTTAGGCCAAATTGGACACTTACTATTTTTGGCCAAAAACCATAAAGTCTAGTAGGAATCATGACCGTCTATAAATAGTAAGTTTACCATTTATAGCAAGTCACGTTTTTAAGGAGTTTGAGTTGGAGTTTGATTATGAAAATTCTTATTTGGTATCACTATTTAAAGGGTGTAAATTCGTTTTATTCATTAATTAATTTATTTTTGAATTTATTAAAATTTATTTCTATTTTTCTATTTTTTTCTCGTGGATTCGAGGAGTCTATGTGATTGAGTCTAGAGAAGCTCCATGGATTTGGAGTACTTATCCCCTTTGAGGAAGACAATGATCGACCTCATCACGTCGATCCATCCCATGCGTCACCTAATGATCACCTAGTATGAAAATCTAACCCATCCACTCATCAAGTTGGACAGCCAATGTCTCAACTGAGTGTACTGGTGGGTCCCACCCAATAAGTTGAATGGGCCACGTTTTAGACCAAGTGCAGTTATGTTGTGGCCCACTCTTTAAATGGATAGGATATTCTAGGCATGTAGCACTTTTGCGGGAAAAAAATACTATATTGAAAGTTCACATAGAACTGATATATATAATCATTTATCAATATAAATTTCAAATTTAAATGGGAGTCCGAGGACGACGTACCAGTTTGTAACCAGAAACTTTCCTACCGTGGAAGAGTATGTAAATTTGGGGCCATGGTTGTCGTGATGTGTTGCCCTATCATGTATGGACCACGTGTTTCTATTCACTCAAATCTGAGGCCACATGTGTTAACGAACAACTTTATATTTGGTCAAATGTGTGCGATTAGAAAAGTGTGGGCGTACCATAGTCATACTCAACTCTAGTTCGATTGAACTCTTACAACCCCAAGCGCCAAAGCAGCCGTAGGATTAGATTGTAACAGTTAACCTCATTGTCCAACCACCAATATAGCACTGATGAGAGGGTTAGTCCTCTTGTAGCACTTTTTGTGAGAAAAAAAAAAACTATTTTATAAGTTCGCATACGTATTAATATAATTTATATCAAAGTCCTGAGGGTGACATACCTGTTTGTAACGAGGAACTTTCCTATTGTGGAAGAGTTTGGAAATATGGGGCCATGGTTGCCATGATGTGACGCCCCACGCCCCATCATGTATGCGCCATATATTGCTATTCACTCAAACATAAGACCACACGTATTAACAATTGACCAGTATTTGGTCAAACGTATGTGATTAAGATAGTGTGGGTGTGCCAGAACTTGAGTCCGATTGAATGCTTGTAATCCAAAGCATTAAATTAGTCGTAGTATCAGACCTATGAAAGTTGACCTGACTTTCTAGCCACCAATATAGTAGCGATAAGGTGATTTAGAATGGGAGGGTTAGTCCTTGTGAATGAGAACATTTTGCCTTAGGCTAATGATTTTTCTTTCAATGGTGATTGTGGGCCTTAAGTTTCTCAATAATGTAGTAACGGGTGGAAATAATAAAAAACTAAAGGCTAAAATGTTGATTTTATTGATTTTGAAATGAAAAGGTCAATACAATCTGTGAGGAAAGAATTGGAATAAAAATAAATACCTACGATCACCCGTATGGACAAACAATTAATGCGGATGGTTAGCAAGATTTGACCGAGGTGTGATCTTCCTAGTAAGACTTGGTTGATCGGAGATCCAATGACTGCACTTCATACATTTTATACTACTCTTAGGTATACTGCAACGATGATGTTGGAGAACAGTGATCTAAGCTATCCTAAACTCCAGATGTTTTGTAGCGGGTCTAGACAAAAATGACGGAATCTAAAGCTAAAATTAAGATAATTAAGCAACATTGAGTTGTATAGAAAGATTGTGTTTGGCGAGGGTCCATAACTCTTCATCGGGTGCACCTTATATAGTTTTGAAATGGTGATCATCCGTGTCAGGATCTTCATTTCAACATGACTGCAGAGATACTTGAAGGTTAAAGGATCATTCTGTATCCTAGATGGACTCAAATTCCTCATTGCGTCCACTGATTTCCTTTCATTTTGGGACAAATTTGCTTCACAAACTTTTGTAGTTATTGTGAAAGTATTGATCATCTCTGGGGAGGTTTCCCATTTTGGTAAGATTGTCTTAGACATCTTGGTCGAGCATATCAAGATTGTGATAGACTACATATCTCAACGGGTCTTTATAAGCTTATTGCGCGCATGTTGATTCGACCATACGTGTTACTCATGTGAGAGCACTACGTTTCTTATCGTAGTGTCTCGTTTGTAATTGTATGTATATCTCTGAGCAATTCTACTTTTGACAAGTGACGTGTCACCAAAAAATATGGGGTGAAAGATATTCTTGAGGTGTGAGTAAGATTTCATCCGTAATTATTTAATAGTGCTAACATGTGATGGCATTTCATTGGTCTACGTGGATGCACCATGATAGGTATAACCACCATGCCCCTAATATCTGCCAAGTTCATGAACATAGGCAGGTCCCACTAAGGAAAAAAGTTGGAATGTGATTCTTACCCTTAGTTTTGTCTTTTTTCTAATGCTCATGGTGATTGTTTATATGTCATTTACTTGATTCATTGAATATGAGGTACATTGTATTCCATAATTTAGGTGGACCATAGCACGTGAATTTAGAATTTTTTAAGTATAATTTTATAAGGCAGCCCACCTAAGTGTTTAGTCTTCTACTTTTGAGTTATGGGATAAAGGCTAAGCAAGGGGTGATGCATGCACCTAACCAACGGGAAGGATTTCACCCACATTAAAGAAACTGACCAGGTACTTACCTACAAGAGAGGCAAGCAAGCATTTTCACACACACACACACACACACACACACACACCACACACATATATATATATATATATATATATATGTTGGTAATTTATAACATAGGGCTGTTAACACAGACTCTTGGTGCACATCATTCCCACATAGGGCTGTGAACAGGCCAAGTTCAGGTTGAGCATGTAAATGGTTGGGCCCACTCGATGGATGGATTAGATTATATACACGTGCCAATTTATAACACTTATACTATATGGTGTGTAAATGGTCTCTCTTAACACTTCTGTGGCTTCGAAACCTCATTTCTTTTGCTGTAATAATCAAAACTCATTTAAAATATATAATTTTATTTAGAAAACTAATAGGACTTGACCTGGACCCAGTTAGATTTGAACCGACCCGACTTTAACTGGGTCCATCATCACATGGATCCGACCTGAAACGGGTGAACTTGATTTTCAACGACGTCTAAAAAGCCAGACTGGAAGCTGACAACCTACTGTGACCCGGACCTATTAAAATCAGTCTGAGTCCATCCATTACCTGCGGATCCGGGTACCCATTAACAGCCCTATATATTCACACTGGAAATTCAACACTGTTTTCGTGGGTAGGTGAATGTTATTTATTAATTTATTTATTTATTTTAAAATTTATTTTTATAAACCTTTTTTCTTTCTAGTTCTGGACATGCGGACATTTTTTGTTTCTTCCTAAATTCAGTATTAAACTGTAATATATTGATTTTTATTTATTTATTTAGTTGTACTAAATCCAGTATTAAACTGTAATATATTGATTTTTATTTATTTATTTAGTTGTATTAAATCCAGCATTAAACTGTAATATATTGATTTTTATTTATTTATTTAGTTGTATTATAATTAGGTTTTTATTTTTATTTTATTATTATTATTATTTTTTTTTTTTTACATTTTTTAAAATTTTAATTTTTTTAAAAGAGAGATTTCATTTCCTAGGACCAGAAAAGGCCCTAATCTTTACAATGTATGATTCGGGCAGGCCCCTCGATTTGGGCCCGTCCATTGTAAAAGACAGAAAGGCAGGAAAAGGAAACAGGGCAGACCTACTTTGCCCAGACCTATTATAATTAGGTTAATGTACATGTCCCCCTTAATCTTGATCCAGTAGTACCAATTGAAAGGCTCTGCTGCTATTTGCGAGAAATTGTTGAATTAATGCACTTTTGTGAAAAGGCACCTTAGTTGAAAAGGTTCATGTCTCTTTGTGAAGAGTCACATGTCCCTTAGTTGAAAAGGTTCATGTCTCTTTGTGAAGAGCCACATGTCCCTTAGTTGAAAAGGTTCATGTCTCTTTGTTGAAGAGTCATGTCCCTTAGTTTTTATGCTATAAATATGTGTATGGATTTCATTTTTATATATGAAGAAGTACTACAACAAAAATTAGTTTTCTCCTATTCCCTTCTAAAGTTATTTTCACCAAGTAAAAAGGCTACAATAGCCTACAAAGTGGTATCAGAGCCACGTTTCGGGTCTTGACTGGGTGTTAGAAACTTTTAAAGAAGTGGAATCGATGGCAATGAATGGTGCAACGATTCATCCCGCAATTCCCATTTTTGGAGGGGAAAACTTTGATCATTGGAGCATCAAAATGAAGACCTTGTTCCAATCTCAAGGGCTATGGGAGATTGTTGAAACCGGTTATCCAACTACAACCGATCTCACATCTCTCTCAGTCATACAACAAGAACAACTGAAGGAGAATAAGAAGAAAGATGCGAAGGCCCTCTTCTTCATTCAACAAAGTGTCTCTGATTCTATCTTCTCTAGAATCATTCCATCTCAAACTTCAAAGCAAGCTTGGGACACTTTACAACAGGAGTTTAAAGGTACGTCTAAAGTAATTGCCATCAAGTTACAAACTCTACGGAGGGAGTATGAAAATCTGAAAATGAAAGACTCGGAAAAGATGAAAGATTATCTTTCACGAGTGATTGAAGTGGTGAATCAGATTAGGATCTATGGAGATTCTATTTCTGATGAAAAGGTGGTTCAGAAGCTTTTAATAAGCCTCCCTGCAAAATACGATGCTATGTTGCCGCAATAGAGGAATCTAAGGACCTTTCAACCTTATCATTGGTTGAGTTGATGGGCTCTTTAGAATCACATGAGCAAAGATTGTTGAGGCGTGAAGAAAAATCAGTTGAAAGTGCATTTCAAACAAAACTTTCGATTGGTTCACAAAGTTCTTCCGAGAAGACACAAGCTGGTCCCGGAAAGAATCAAGGCAATTACAAGAAATGTGGAAAATCAATGCAAGGAAAATGGCAAAATCGAAACAAAGGTAAAAATTCAGATCTTACCTGCGATTTTTGCAAAAAGTCTGGCCATATTGAAAGTGAGTGTTGGAATCGAGGCAAACCTCAGTGTTTTAACTGTAAAAAGTTTGGACACATAAAGAAGGATTGTCGTTTCAAGGACAATTAGCATGCTGCAAACTTTTCTGAAGAAAAAGTTGAAGAAAACATGTTTTTTGCATGTCAATACTCACTCACTCAAACTGAAGACATATGGTACTTGGACAGTGGACGCAGTAATCATATGACAGGTGATGATCGGATATTCACAAATATCGACTCATCCATCAGATCTCAAGTCCGTATGGGAAATGGTGTTATTGTGGAAGCAAATGGAAAGGGGACAATTGCCATTGAAACCAAGAAGGGGGTCAAGTATATAAAAGATGTTTTACTTGTTCCTGACTTGGATCAAAGCTTGCTAAGTGTTGGGCAACTTGTTCAAAATGGGCACTCTATATTCTTCGAAAATGATTCTTGCATCATCTATGACAAGAATGGCACAAATCAAGTGATTGCTAAGGTGAATATGGAGAAAAATCGTAATTTTCATATTAAGTTGCGATATTCGATCGATTGTGCACGGAAAGTCGAGACACTTGATGAATCTTGGCTTTGGCATCAAAGACTGGGGTATTTGAGCTTTCATGGATTGAAGTTGATGGATCAGAAGAATCTGGTAGATGGTTTACCATCTATTAAAATTAAAAATGACATTTGCTCGGGTTGTGCATTGGGAAAACATCATCGTGCACCTTTCTCAAGAAGCACGTGGAGAGCAAAGGCGCCCTTGGAGTTGATCCACACTGATATTTGTGGAAAAATGCAAAATCCATCACTTAGTAAAAACTTGTATTTTATCATCTTTGTTGATGATTATACAAGAATGATGTGGGTGTACTTCATAAAGCAAAAGTCAGAAGCTCTTTCGATCTTCAAGAGATTCAAATCACAAGTTGAGAGACAAAGTGGTCTCAAAATCAAGAAGCTGAGAAGTGATCGTGGCGGCGAGTATGTCTCTAAGGAATTTGAGACATATTGTGAAGAAGAAGGAATTGAGAGGCAACTGACTGTTGCTTATACACCTCAGCAAAACGGCGTTGCAGAACGGAAGAATAGAACAATTGTCGAAATGGCTCGTTCTATGTTGAAGGAGAAAGGCATTCCAAATACTTTCTGAGCTGAAGCCGTGTCTATAGCTGTTTACTTGCTTAATCGGAGTCCTACAAAAGCTGTGGATGACAAAACACCGATTGAAGCATGGTCAGGTCACAAGCTTCTGTAAAACATCTCAAAATTTTCGGTTGCATTTGTTATGTTCATATTCCATCTCAAAAGCGTCAAAAACTTGATGAAAAATCTGAAATTTGTATTTTCATTGGTTATAGTACTTCGTTAAAAGGTTATCGAGTATATAACCTTGAGACGGGGAAGCTAATGATTAGCCGAGATGTTTTGTTCAGTGAAAGTACAGGATGGGATTGGAAAAAGAAAAATATACAAGAACAAACCGTTCTTATACAAGAAGATGAACCGAAAAGCATTCAAGATGTGGAAGAAGAAGCAGAAGCAGAAAATGATGAAGAAGATTATGGACCCACAACTCCATTCTCTTCACCAGAAGCTACTCCATTCGCATCATCAAGTTCTCCCTTAACAACTTTAAGTATTTCATCTGAATCGCCCCCGAGAAAAATGAAGAGTCTGAGAGACATCTACGAGCGTTGCAATTTTTCGGTTGTAGAACCGGAAAGCTTTGAAGTTGCAGCTCGAGAAGACAATTGGGTGAAAGCTATGAAAGATGAAATTTGCATGATCGAGAAGAACTCTACTTGGAAGTTAGTTGATTGTCCAAGCGGCAAAGATGTTGTTGGAGTAAAATGGGTTTACAAGTCTAAACTCAATTCAGATGGCTCAATCCAAAAATATAAGGCAAGGCTCGTTGCAAAAGGTTTTACACAACAACCAGGCATCGATTATAATGAAACCTTTGCACCGGTTGCTCGATTGGAGACTATACGAACCCTCATTGCACTTGCAGCTCAAAGGAAGTGGTCCATTTTTCAGCTTGATGTCAAATCAGCCTTCTTGAATGGTGTCCTCGATGAAGAAATTTATGTTGCTCAACCACAAGGATTTGCCAAGAATAAGTTTCATCGGAGCAAGTGTGAGCATACCTTATATGTCAAGACTGAAGGTATATCTATTCTCATCGTATCATTGTATGTTGACGATTTGATACTCATGGGAAATGATCATAGTATGCTCCATCAGTTCAAACTTGATATGATGAAGACATATGAGATGAATGATCTTGGCATGATGCATTATTTTTTGGGAATAGAAGTTTCTCAAGACGAAAATGGAATCTTCATTTCTCAAAAAAGGTATGCTGAATCTATTCTTGCAAAATTCAGCATGGAAGGATGCAACCCAGTTACTACTCCTCTTGTAGTAAACGAGAAGCTGATAAAAGACGATGGTTCAAAAAAGGTGGATGAATCATTGTACAGAAGTATCGTTGGAAGCCTCTTGTATCTCACTACTACAAGGCCTGATATTATATTTGCTGCGAGTTTACTCTCGAGATTTATGAATTGTCCAAAGCAAACTCACTTAGGAGTTGCAAAAAGGGTGTTACGATACATCCAATGATCGTTGAATTATGGAATCATGTATACTCCTATTCCAAACTCAAAATCGGTAGGATATACAGATAGTGATTGGGCAGGATCCATAGATGATATGAAAAACACATCGGCATACACTTTCTCTCTTGGATCCGGGATAATTTCTTGGGCGTCAAAAAAACAAAGTACTGTTACTCAATCTACAGCAGAAGCAGAATATGTGGCGGCATCTCTTGCAGTTTCTCAAGCAATATGGTTACGAAGAATTCTTGAAGATATTGGCGAAAAGCAAAATGAAGGAACTGCTATATATTGCGACAACATGTCAACCATTTCAATTGCAAAAAATCCAGTATATCATAACAAGACGAAGCATATTGCGATCAAGCATCACTTCATCCGCGAAGTTATTGAGGATGGCGAGATCGAGTTGAAGTATTGCAAGACGAAAGAACAAATGGCTAACATGTTCACCAAGGCACTCCCTAAAGAAAGTTTTTGTCATCTTTGAGAGATGTTGGGAGTAATTCAGAAAGTACATTAAGGGGGAGTGTTGAATTAATGCACTTTTGTGAAAAGGCACCTTAGTTGAAAAGGTTCATGTCTCTTTGTGAAGAGTCACATGTCCCTTAGTTGAAAAGGTTCATGTCTCTTTGTGAAAAGCCACATGTCCCTTAGTTGAAAAGGTTCATGTCTCTTTGTTGAAGAGTCATGTCCCTTAGTTTTTATGCTATAAATATGTGTATGGATTTCATTTTTATATATGAAGAAGTACTACAACAAAAATTAGTTTTCTCCTATTCCTTTCTAAAGTTATTTTCACTAAGTAAAAAGGCTACAATAGCCTACACAAATTGTACCAATGTAACTATCCTGATCTTGATGCAAAGAAAAAAAAAAAAAATGTTTAAAAGCACACTAATAACCCGATCCTGATTGCATCCCACCTGGCCAGCACGGATTGGAACTCTATGGGGCCCACCGTAATGTATGTTTTTTTTTTTTTTGTTTGTTTTTTACCCTCACTGTCCATGCATTTTTCCAAATCATTTTAGGATATGAGCCTACAAACAATGCAGATTCAAAGCTCAAGTGGATCACATCACGGGTAATAGTGGGAATTGAATGCTTGCCATTGAAATCTTTTTGGGGCCTATGGAAATTTTGATCAAGCTGATATTTGTTTTTCTTTTCCCTTCATCCAGGTCTATGTGACTTTATGAACATGTTGGATGGCAAATAAATATTATGGTGGGCCCTATGTAGGTTTCAATAGTGGTGTAATTATCACCACTGCTTTCCTGTGGTGTGGCCCACTTGAGCCTTGTATCTGTCTCCTTTTAGTCCTATGGCTTAAAATGATCTGTTAAAATGGATGGGTAGCATGGAAAAGCATATCCATCATGGTGGGCCCGGTAGGGGTGGGAGGCAAACTGCTTCCATAATATTCAGGGCCAGTTTGGAATCTTTGGATGATGCCTACAAATCATTTCAAGTTCAATTCATCTTGAAACCAAAGATAGCGATGTATTTGTAATGTATGACGTGATGGACAAGCTTGTGGAAGATAAGGCATGAAACAAAATAGGCCATGGAAGTCAAGAAAATGTGTAATGCAGCTTTCAGCGACCATGACTTTGCGACTGGTTATCAGAACTGCGTGTGTAATACGAGGTGGGGTAGCTATCAACGATTCTCCTACGATGTGGAAACAACGGTCCAGTTGGCGCTGATAGGTTAATCAAAAAAATAAAAATAAATCATTGTCATGGACTGGCCTCTTGGTTGACTAATTGGGTCCTACTCTTCTAAGCAATAGTTAAAATTTTTTGATCAAAAAACAATTAAGGAAGACCATCAAATACAGATATATACTTTGACTATTGACTCTTAGATATTTTCTCCTCCTATCAAATAATGGAATAATTGTTGGGTTTTGCAAATTTTCATTTTGGGAGTTCCTAAAAGTTTTCCATGTCCACATTTTAAATTCTTTTTAGGCAGGCTAAAAGTTTTAGTTACATGCATATGTAATTGTTCATGATCTCTTGTTCCCATCATACATAAGGCGCTTTAAATTTTATTTATTTTTACTCACGTACTATTCATGATGTCAACTGGATCTATCTCTCTTAATGAACAATAATAAAGAGTCACCCTCATTAGTTGGAAAAAATGAAGCTTAGATGACGACCACGGTGATCGACCATGTAGTGGACGTTTTTTGCGTGGGTCCAATGGCTAATGGCCTTGTAGTCATTGTTAGGATTATCCAACTAGTGTATTTTTTAGGATGCAGATTGTATGGTGATCCACTGATTTCCATGATAAATTAATGCGGTACGAATTTGATTAGGTCATGTGTTGCTATTAGAGATGGAGCCTGGTTCATCATAGATTTATTATTTATTCAGGCAACACTTTTGCCGTTGAGCACGCTGAGGGTCACAGGGGTAGTGCCTCTTTGCTTGGAGTCTGGGGGCATAGCTCTCAACCTAGAGGAATTTTATAATTTCATATGCAGTTTTATGTAAACCCTAGCTAATTTGTTTGGGGTGATATATATTCATGTGAGAGAGATATCAAAGAGCCGCTTCTTCTGCTTTTTCGTTTCTTTTGCCTTTTAACATAGGATCGGTATAAATCTGTGAAAAACACATAAATCTTTGTGCTGCGGTTTGCATCTTTTCTTTATTTTATTTTGATTTTAATATTGCTGTGTGTTGTTTAAAAGATTTCTTTTCTCCCAACGAATACACTAGTGATGAAAATGTTACTTGGCTCAATCAAATCCTACCATATCGATTCACCACAGAGGTCTATACTATCAGGGTCACCATACAATCGGCCTGATTTTTTTAGCAAGGATGCACCATCCACGGTAGGGCACAAATCCAATATATGAAGGGTGCCGATCTTACAGAATGCCCATCCTGTTGGACATTGAATGATTACTAAGACAATATTGACATCATTGAATCTTCTCAACTGAAAAATATTTATATGCATCCAAACTTTTTACCTAAACGGTGCATAGTATCCAACCATCCACACCGTACATCATCTGGGACTATGAGGATTGCATTTTCGAGATGGCCCATCTTCAAGTGCTAACTACGATATCCATATGTGCAATTTGGCACATATGTGCTGGATCCAGGACATTCGTCAGACTAAGTTCAACCTCATTTCATTGGTTATCATCTTTCTAATAGTCTCTTTCTTAATACATGTTTGGCCCACTTCATATATATACCATCCAGATTGTTGGGCGAAAGAACATTCACCATGATGAACGGCCCAAAAAAGAGGTTGCCCTATCATTCATCAAACGATTTCTACACAACCAAAGACAGTACTAACAGCTTAGTTTCTCTATTAATGTCTTCTTCTTTCTGCATTCAGCTGTAGACTTGTTGAAAAATGTACAAGTGCATGCGATCATAGGCCCACAAAAATCCGCGGCCGCTGAGTTTGTGGTGGATCTTGGAGAGAAAACTCATGTGCCCATCATTTCTTTCTCGGCGACGAGCCCGTCCCTCTCTTCTACCCAAACTCCATACTTTGTCAGGACGGCACAAAATGACTCCTCTCATGTGAAAGCCATTGCAGCCATCATTCAAGCTTTTGGATGGCGGTGGGCCGTCCTCATCTACGAAGACACTGATTATGGACACGGCGTCATACCTTACCTTACTGATGCCTTGGAAGAGGTCAACACACAGGTCCCATTTAGGAGCATCATCCCTCTCTCGGCTTCTGATGCTCAGATGCTTGAAGAGCTATACAAGTTGAAGACAATGCAAACTAGAGTGTTTGTAGTGCACATTTCTTCGAATCTTGCATCTCGGTTCTTTCCAATGGTGAGCAAAGCAGAGATGATGAGCGAAGGGTATGTTTGGATTATAACAGATGGGCTAACGGATCTCTTGGACTCGCTGGACTCCTCCGTCATTGATTCGATGCAAGGTGTTTTGGGTGTGAAACCATACGTGGAAAGAACGAAGGAGCTCGATGATTTCACAGCTAGATGGACAAAAAAGTTCCGTCGAGAGAATCCAGAGATTGAAACATTTGAGCTTAGTAATTTTGGGTTATGGGCATATGATACTGTTTGGGCACTAGCAATGGCAGCTGAGCAAGTTGGGACAGTTAGTTCTCCATTCCAAGAGCTGAATAATGATAAAAAAACGACGGATTTGGCTACTCTGGGAGTCTCTCAAGTGGGTTCAAAACTTCTCGATGCCATTTTGAAGATCCAATTTAAAGGATTGAGTGGTGAATTTCAACTGGTCGATGGGCAATCACAGTCGTCGGCCTTCCAAATAGTTAATGTGATTGGGAAAGGGGAGAGATCGATTGGATTTTGGACACCAACATATGGGATTTCACGGACAATGAATGTAGATCCATTAATGAGAACATACTCAGCTTCCATGGTGGATATGCGGGCCATCATCTGGCCTGGAGAATTGGCATCTATACCAAAGGGTTGGGTAGTACCAACAAGTACTGCGACAAAAATGAGAATTGGTGTTCCGGTGAAGGACGGGTTCCATGAATACGTGAAGGTGGAACGAGATTCTCAAACAAATGAAACGCGTGTCACCGGATTTTTCATTGATGTGTTCAAAGCTGTGGTAGAGTCGTTACCATATGCCCTCTCCTACGATTTCATTCCATTTGAAGGCGCTGATGGACATATGGCCGGGACTTATGATGATCTTATATACCAAGTCTACCTTCAGGTCAGTTAGATTTTGATCAGATTGCATTAAAAAAATTGGCTTAAAAGCGATAACTTTTGGTAGGTGTGCGTTTGGCTACACCAAATATTATGAAATTGGTAAGGGTGTGTTTGGTTGCACCAAATATCATGAATTTTGATGATTATTCAGTTTAATTTGGTGAAAAATTTCCTAATATTTGATGAAATTTGGAGCAACCAAACACAACCTAAAGAAATCCCGAAACCTCCTTCAAAAAGAAGGTGCGGTACTTGACATGTTTATTAATCCCACAAGCATGTATAGCCCATCTCTTATACGTGCATCTATCGTGTTCCAAACACACTAGTAAGATCGAACCGTTCAATCGGCGGGCCCGAAGCAAACATGTGCCACATTGGTGCATGTGGAGGTACTATGCAGGACTAAGCTATGCTCATGCGCTACAGATTTTTTTTTTTTTTTTTTTTTAAAATGATTTTATCCTTATTCTCTCATTCATATGGCTAATATTTAACAGCTAGGGGTGAAAATGGGCCAGGTTTGGCTGGTCTGAGGATCTTCCAAAACGGACCCATTAACAAAAATCCAGGTCCTGGCCAGTTCGACCGCTTATATCTGCTGGAAATCCATCATAAAGCAGGCTGGACTTGGGCGAGCGACGGCTCGCTTCCACCTCCTTGAGATCCATCATAAAGCAGGCTGGACATGGGCCAGTGCAGCCTGTTTTCGCCTTTTACAGCTCTGATCGATCTTAGCAAGAATATAGTATCTGAGCAATGCCAGACCGGATATGCCCGCTACCGAAACCTCACCGAGTCAGCTGATGATCAGCCAACTGCCCACCTACATGGGCAATGAGAGGATATGAGGAAGTGGGAAATGGACCCCACATGGGATTTAGACCGATCGTAGCATGACTAGGTGAGGTTTTTGGACTCCGGTTTAGCAATCTTGGTACCAATCCATAGTGGAACATCGATTGATTTGGTTTGGATAATGGTTTAAAAACAGAAAAAAACTCACTTGACTCGGAACCCAGTCGAGTCGAGTCGACTCAAAAACTCTAAAAGGTGTAAGATCATATGGATGATATTCAGTTGTGCTAAGCATAGTGACAAATCTCATTCTTGGCAATTCCTTCCAGGAGATTTTCAAAGTTGAGAGTTTTCTTAGAATTTTGTTGGGAAAATCTTGTTGAAAATAAAATTATTTTAAAATATAAATGTAATTATATATTAAAAAAATCCTTAAATTTTTTTATTTTTGTGATAATCACGATAAAAATTATATATTTTAAAAATCCATCGATATGTTGAAAATATCATGATTATATAATTTAATGTATTTTTTCATGATATTATCACGAGATTTGGAAATCTCTGCCATATTGTCTCACAAATTTGCGTTGATTTTTATTTCTTAAACTTTTCAGAGTTCAATTTTCATGAATTTTTGCTGAGTCTTGATGAAAATGGTCGAGTCAACTCGACTCTCCTGAGTCAACTCAGCGAGTCGAGTTTTTAAACTAATGGTCTGGATCAACGAATCATGCAATCGATGTGGGCCCCAATAAATGAAGCCAAGTGCTACTCCAGTCTATTTACATGTGGCCAATTTCCTCTCTCTAATAAAAAAAATTTGCAGAAATATGATGCGGTGATTGGGGACGTGACGATCACAGCCAACCGATCTTTGTACGTGGATTTCACATTGCCTTATGTGGATTCTGGAGTGTCGATGTTAGCACCATTCATAGACCAGAAGATGAACGCTTGGATTTTCTTGAAGCCTCTGAGTATGGGCCTTTGGGTGACGAGTGGGGCCTCTTTCATCTTCATTGGCCTTGTGGTCTGGGTCCTGGAACATCGGATAAATGAAGATTTCAGGGGCCCACCTTCCAAACAGATTAGCACGATCTTGTGGTTCTCCTTCTCCACCCTTGTCTATGCACACAGCTGCGTATCTGCCCTTCCACCTCTTTAAATTTATTAATCTCTGTCCTTCCATTGTATAGTGAGGAATTTTAGGTTCATAATCACTACCATGTGGGCCCATTTTCTTCTGATCCAGACCGTTGATCTGATTGGGCATATAACTATTTGAAGAATGGAACGACATAACCTTTTGATCAATGGAAAAAGTAAAATAAAATGACAGTTACAGATTTAATGAAAATTGGGCCAATGATTGAAGGGTTAGGATCTTCCAATTAGGAATACTTTTGGGGTGTCCCCATTTATAGTGGCCCATTAGATCAACGGAATGGATCAAAGAACCATTGGCCCACATCCACGGTGCGGCGTGTTAGGATCTTCTTGCTCATGTAACAAGCACACTCGCCTTTGTAAAAATGAATGGTTCTGATTGTTGCAGGGGAGAAAGTGGTCAGCAACCTGTCTCGTGGTGTGATGATCATATGGCTATTTGTGGTGTTGATACTGACATCGAGTTACACTGCAAGCTTAACGTCTATGCTAACGGTTCAACGGCTCAAACCGACCGTTACAACGGTGGAGGAGCTCCTAAAGAACCGGGACAATGTGGGTTACCAAAAGAACTCCTTTGTGTATGGGCTGTTGAGGAGCTGGAACTTTGATGATTCCCAGATCAAGGGCTATAACACATCTGAAGGGTATGATGCGGCCCTTTCTAAGGGAACCTCGAATGGTGGGGTCTCTGCTATTTTCCGTGAAGTCCCATACGTCAATATCCTGGCCAAGTACTGTAATAAGTATGCCCTGGTGGGCCCCATAAATAAGACCGGAGGATTTGGTTTTGTAAGTCTCTAACTCTTCAAGATTTCATTTCTGTGATATTCTTGATATTGTGTAGATGCTATTACACATGCAATCATACTCAATAACTGAGTTCATTGATATATATTCCTGATATATTAGATGCAATTACACATACCATCATACTCAATTTCATGAACTAATTCCATATTTTAGAGGAGATTTTTCTGTAATTTCATCTGGCTTGGGTTATTTCTTACTTTCATCCAATAATCAATTACTTTTTTTTTTTTTTAATTTAAAATTTTTATTTTAATTTTAATTTTTACATAATAGCATGTGGAAAGAAACCTTGTAGGCTAGCTGTTGCTTGCTCTAGATGGTACTATTGAATGAATGGTCGAGATTGATGGTTGGGCATGACTGTGTAAATTAAAAAGATAAGGGGATGTTGAGCCATAAAAATTTCTAGAACTGGTGGGTCCCACTGGATGAATGACCTATTCTACAAGTAGCTGTAATGGGGCTCAATGTCAAGTAAAGATCATTTTTCACTAAACCACATATTGGACTATTTGCATATATACTATCGCATTTGTTGCATTGCATGAAGGCATATTGTATTTTATTATAGAATGTCTAAGTTAAGGTTATGTATCTTTTATTCAGGTATTTCCGAAAGGTTCGCCTTTAGTCTCCGACTTTTCAAGAGCAATCTTGAATGTGACTGAAGGAGAGAAAATGGTGGGAATAGAGAAAGCTTGGTTTGGGGGCGACACCACTTGTCTACATCAAGTTACCACAATCACATCCAACAGCCTAAGCCTACACACGTTTGGAGGGCTCTTCATAATCACAGGAGTCACTTCGGTCGCCGCCTTCATCATATTCATAGCTCACTTTCTTTACCAGCACAGGGATGTTTTCGCTGCGGCCGATCCCCAGATGTCGATTTGGAAACGGCTTGCCAAGCTCGCAGAAAGGTTTGATCAAGAAGATAGATCACCTAGTGTGTCCCAGGATACTAAAACTAGCCATAGACAAGAGACTAATGGTGGCGATCAATCGCCGGCTTCTATGCATGACATTGACGTTTCACCCAGAGAGTCCATCTTTTCCAACCACACATATGAAAGCTCCGTTGAGGAAGAATGTGGGCCGTCAACTGAAGAGCTTGTTACCAAAATAAGTGAGCCATCCTTTAAAGAGTTCCTCAATCGAAATGAAGATGTGGCGACATAGCCTCAACATTTGCATGAGAATAATTCACCTGTTGGAAAAATGTGGCCCATCAGACCATACTCATGACTATGTAAAATGTCACAAGAGTGACTCTTCTTCTAATTGATAAATCAGAAAACCTCTATTAATTATATCATTTCCATAATATAAATTTATTTATTATTATTATTATTATTATTATTTTTTCAGGAATTAATTGCCATAATATAACTTGGTATACTGTGTGTGAATGAAATATTGTTTAGTAGGGATTACATTGTTTCTTTGTTCTTTCTCTTTCTGTCTCGGTCAGAATTTTGTGCATATTGAACTATATGATAGGAGGGGTCCGCTCCTTTTTGTATGGACCCTCCCGAAGGTCTGTATATTTGTGCTGGGTAATGAAATATCCGAGTTTCCCAAAAAAAAAAAAAAAAAACTTGGTATACTGTATGTGAATGTTGCAAATGTAAGAAATCTATAAGGTGGGCTTTATTGATCAACTGTTCGGATCAACCTAAGGGCTGGAAGTATGATAGGGAGTACTAGTGGATCCCACTCAGTTGTGATTCATCCAAAATCATGTAAGGGGTGGTGCGCTACAAATGTATTACACGCAATGTTTTAGTTGGACTAAGATTGTTAAATTTGTGTGGAGCATAAGGGAGAGGAGTTTTGATGGGTTGCAAACTCCTCAACCCTCTAAACTATATAAGGGTATAATTCTTGCTTAGGGTGCAAGAGGTCTCGAGTTCAATTCTCGGAATGCCCACTTTAATGTGGTTCCATCTTATTGTCTTTATCATCTCACATCAACTAGATTAAAACAGCTCGCGTTTATTGTTGATCAATCTTCAGGACGTGTTACTAGCCAACTCACGTTTATTGTTGGGGGATGGAAATGGAAGCTTTTGGGAGGATAACTGGACAGGGCTGGGGCCCCTAAAGAATCTGGTTCAAGGCATCATCCCTCCCCTTCTCCGTCACCTAAAGATCAAAGACGTTATTGGGCCAGAGGGCTTGTCTGCTCCCTTACCGCAGGTTCTTCCTAACTCCGTGGCACGTCACGTTTTGGTAGAAGGACTGGCCCTCACCCAGGGGCAGGATAGGGTGATTTGGGCCAGGGAGACGTCAGGCCGCTTCTCCATAAAATCAGCTCGGGCGCTCTCTCGTATCCAGGGGCAGTGCCCATCATGGTCCAAGTGGACATGGCTTCCTCATCTACCTCCAAAAATCGCGTATTTTGTATGGAGAATTATGTACAACGCCATCCCTGTCGACTCAAACGTTAGGTTTAAAGGGGTTCATATGGCCTCTTCCTGTGACTGTTGCAAGCCACCTTTCCAACGGGAGGAATCCCTGGATCACCTATTTGCTAAAGGAGAGCTTGCTATCTCCACATGGGGCCATTTCTCTTCCATTCTCTCCATTGCTCGCTTGCCTAATCAATCCACCAGGGGTCGCCTTACTCAGTGGTTGGCCTTGTCCAACGGCTTCTCTCCTCTTTGCGTCATTAGAGGGCTCCTCCCGGCCCTGATCCTCTGGTAGATATGGAAGTCCCGGAACTCCCATCGCTTCGATGGTGTGCCCGTTTGTGCCCAGAAGACCATGCGCCAAATCCGTACCTGGCTGTCCATTCTCTTCAAAGCATTCCCTCTCCCTCAGTGCAAAAACCAGGCCGATAGAGATGCTCTCGCCGATCTCCACCTCCCCGGGGTCCCTTCCCTCCCTCGCTCCCTATCTTTTGTACGGTGGCCGAAGCCTAGCCATGGGAGAGTAAAACTCAACGTCAACGGGTCTTCTAGAGGTAATCCTGGCCCGGGGGGGGGGGGGGGGGGGGGGGGGTCTGCCACGGCGCATAGGGGAATTCATTTTCGCTTTCTCTAGGGCTTATGGGCAGTGCACTAGCTTTTTTGCCGAAGTCAAGGCCATCATCCATGGGCTCCAGATCTGTTCTGACAAAGGACTGACTTTTGTGGACGTCGAGAGTGACTCTCGTTCTGTGGTGGATGTCTTGTCTAGCCCTGATGATGGCCCCTGGATCATCTATTACTGGAAGACAAAATTTAGAATGCTTCGTGCTTCAAGTTTCATTTCCATCTCCCACTGCCCAAGAGAGGCCAACAAGGTAGCAGACAGTCTGGCCCGTTGGGTGAGCGCCAACCAGCGATCCAACCTTTTCGATAATGTTTCCGGCCTCCCTACTCACACCCGTGGGGAACTGATCCTCGACAGATTGGGCCTTGCCTCAGTGCGAATTTCTTAGGCTCCTAGCATGGGTTTTCTTTCCTGGGGCGCTGTCCTTTTGCACAGTTTTGTTCTTTTGTGTAGCTTACGATAGGTGGTCCCAGTCTTTTGTATGGGCCGACCCGAATGGATGTACATGCTCTTCTTGAATGAATTTCGGAGGCCAGAGCCCTCGTTTTGAAAAAAAAAATAGATTAAAACAAAATGTTTTTAGGACAAGAGGTTCTACATCGAGCTTCACGATATTTCTCTGAGGAAAAATGGAAGAAGGGGAACGGGAGATTGGGTGGGAGAGCGTTCAGGCCTGTTGGAATCTCAAGCGGCGCTTCCCTTTCACCATCTTCGTGGCAAATCTCACCTTCGACACCTCAGAAGATGACCTGAGGAGGATTTTCGGGCGATTTGGGAAACTAGAAGGGGTGCATATCCCCAAGGATCATGTGTGGAGAAAATCCAAAGGGTTTGCTTTTGTGTCCTTCTGGTACGAGCAAGAGGCCTATAATGCAGCGAAATGCCTCCATGGGAGACGGATTGATGGCCGGATTGTCTATTTGGCCTGGCCAAAACGCTCTTATGAAGGATCAGGCCACGATCAAAGGAAAAGCCTTGTGCGAAAATAGAGTTTGGGGCAAATGACGAATGTTCGATCGGTCGCTGCGTGAGTGATGAAAGATGCTGCGAATCCATCTTATGCCTCGGTTATTCATGCAGCCAAACGTCCAGGTTTGTTTATAAACCCATCCATTGCTCCTCAGGTCTCTCCTCCCATGGAGGGGCCTAAGTCCTTCTATATTCATGCCGATCCCCAGCAAGTCGACCAGAAGGAGAAAGTTCTAGCCCTAGCTCTCATTGCTTTTACGTCTCATGAAGTTTCTGTCATTCACCTCCTAGAGTTATTTTGTCTATCTAAGATGGCTTCATCCCAGGCGGAGTTTATTAGATTAGGCTCTAAGAAGTTTCTGATTCAGTTCAAATCAACTTCAGATCTGGAATGTTTTGCCGCGGACCATGACCTCCACAAGCTTTTGGGCCTTGAGGAAATCGCCAAATGGTCTGATTGGGAAACATCTATTCTCCGCGGAGTGTGGATTAGACTGGTGGGAATATCTCCCAATGCGTGGTTCCCTGACGCCATTGATGGGATCGCTAAATCCTTCGGCGAAGTAGTGGAGATCGATAGCATCTCGGCTCTGGTGATTTTTCAGGGGTTTGCGCGGGTCCGAGTTAAACTCTCCTCCTTCTCGGAGATGCAGCGAGTGAGAATCCTTCAGGTTAAGGGCCGTGATTACCTGATCTTTGGTGTCATCGAGAGTCGGATCAATGATGGTTGTCCTCATGCAGCAAGCAAAGCCCCGGTGGCTGGGAGTCAACGAAAGCTTGGGTGGAGAAGTCCTTCCACCAAGCAAGAGATCGCAAGAGACAATGCCGGCTTCCTGTTTGTGAGAATGTTAGTGAGAAAGTTACTGAGCAAGGTAAACAGGTTGATCCTACATTACCTGTTTGTGACAATGTTCGTGAGAATGCAGGTGAACATGTTTGTGAGAATCGTTGTGTGAATGCTGCTACGAGTAATCTTGAGGTTGATCCCTTGCTTCATGCCGGCGAGAAGGCTTTAGAGAATGTGGCAGTGCTGCCTCATCACCTCCATATGTCACTAGTCCTCCTCAGGGGAGGGAGGATTTGGTGCTTTACCGGCCGGTTCCTTTCAAGGGATGCAGACTCACTTCCCAGCCTCTATTTGTAGGCAATGTGTTACCATCTTCGGGCCCGCCTCTATTCGCGGGACATGAATCTACCTTCTCGGCTTCTTCTAGTCGAGTAGCGAATTCGTCATTGCATCCTCAATTGGGAGACGAGAGCATGCCTGTTCTGACGCCCCTGCGAGTATGTTATCCATTGGTATCCTTAGCCTTGCATAAGATGAAGGAAGGCAGCTTAGCTGCCTTGGACTTGGAGCGCAGGGGTCAAGACCGATTAGTGGATCATATAGGTGTTGCTTCTCTTGCAAAGTTATAATAGGCCAGGGGGTGCTCGGTTACTCACATGGATGCTGTTCTGGCAGCCGACTCATTACCTGGCAATGTTGTTGAATTAGCCCATCGTCAGTTGGGGTCCTCTCCGTCTATGGGACAACATGTTTTCGCCCTGATACCCCAGGAATCTAACGGGGTAGTGGGAGGGGATAGGCAACAGGTCAACAGAATTATGCAGAGAAGTGTCACTAGCGAATATTCCTCCCCAGAAGTAGTCAATTCAAGGACAGATTGGCAATGGGGACACCTCAAGAGAAACACAACATATCTATCTTCCATAAAGGCTCGCTCTGTGGGCAGCTCGCCCCTTCAATCTGCTCATCACACTACTAAAAAATCGAGCAAAGGCTATGGACTTTGAAAGCTTTTAGCTACGGATTAAATCCGTAGCAATATAGCTATAGATTTAATACGTAGCTAAAGCCTAAGTGATCTGTAGCTAATGCGTGCCTCCTCACCTAAACTAGATGGTGCTTAAGGGGATCCATGGGGTCCATTGGAATATATGTGTTTGATCTAAGCCATCCAATAGTTCTGATATATAATTTTAGTGCATGAGCCCAAAAATTATGTAGATTAAATGTCTAAGTGGACCACACCACAAGAAATAATAAAAATTAAATTTCTACTGTTAATATGTTGTGTGGTCTCCTCACAAATTTGATCTAACTCATTTTTTGTATCAGCACTTAAAGTAATAATTTAAAATTAATGGACGGAGTGGATATATGAAAGACATCACAGTGGGTCCCACAGTCCTAAAACCCAACGTCCCCAAGGAGCCGTTTGTCACGCGTCCCTCTGAAATCCAAACCCCCTCAAAAACAAAACCCTCCCCCGTCCACCATTTTCTCCCGCGAGCAGACCACCTCTCCATCTCTCTCTCCATCTCTCTCTCTCTCTCGCACTCAGTCTCTCTCTTTCCCTTGCCCTCTCTCGATCTCTCGCTCTCCCTCACCCTCTCTGCCTGTCTCGTGGCCGTGCGCATTCCCCTCTGTCTGTTTTTAAAAACCCCTTTCGTTGCAAGAAGGAGAAGAAGAAGGAGAGAAGAAGAAGGAGCACAGTGAGTTTCTCTCTTTCTCTCTCTTTATCTGTTTCTTAAATTTGTTGCGTTTGGATGCTCAATCCTTCAATCCCTATGCTCAATTCGCATTCCCCTCTCTCTGTTTCTAAAATCTAAGGGCCTGTCTGGCCAGACGGATCCCATGGGATTAGGAGGGATGGGATGGATTTTAAGGTAATGATGGTGCTGTCAATGGATTGGTTTAAGACCCATGGGATTGCTATATCTCGGGACAAGTTCATTGAGTCTGTTTGTCATGCCTAGCATATCCCTGGATTTTACCTTCCAATCCCTTCCAATCCGTCCAACCAAACACGCCTCAGGCATGATTGAACGGGATTAGGAAGGATGGGATCAATTTTAAGGTAATGATGGTGATGTTATTGGATTGGCTTAAGATCCATGGGTTTGCTATATCCTGGGACAAGTTCGTCGGGTCTGTTTGGCTCGTTTGGCATATCCCAGGATTTTACCATCCCATCCCTCCTAATCCCTCTTAATCTGTCTAGCCAAATGGGCCCTAAAAATGCTTTGTGGGCTCCACCATAATATGTGTATGCGGGCCATTCATTTTTTTCAGCTCATTTTAGGGCCAAATCTCAGGTGGACCACACCATAGGAAACTGTGGTGATATTGAACGGCCACCATTAGGGCCTGTTTGGTGGGGCAGATTGGATGGATTTGGATGGTATTAAAGAGGATTGCACGCATTTCAAGGTAATCAGTAGTTGCGTCAGTGGATTGGTGCAAGATCTATGGGATTGCTATATCTCGGGATTGCTATTTTCGGTCTGTTTGGGACGCCCGACCAATCCCGTGATGAAACGTTCCAATCCCTTTCAATCCCTTGAACCAAACATGCCCCAAGCAATTTTGAAGGGATTAGGGTGGATTGGATGGGATTGCTATAGGGTGGATTAGGGTGGATAGCAATCCCGGGATTGCTATTTCTGGTCTGTTTGGGATGCCCGGCCAATCCCGTGATTAAACCTTCCAATCCCTTGAACCAAACACGTCCCAAGCAATTTTAAAGGGATTAGGGTGGATTGGATGGGATTTAAAGGTAATGATGGTGATGTCAGTGGATTGTCTTAAGATCCATGGGATTGCAACATCCTGGGATTAAGATCCTGTGTTTGTTTGGCACGCCTGGTCAATGTTGAGAAGCTGCAACAACATTTCAAGATCCCGGGCATCCAGTTCTGTATTAATTTCATGAATGAGAAGCTGCAACAACATTTCAACCAGGTAAAGTATCATGCCCTACATCAGCAGGTCAACATTAACTTAGCATTTTATTATATCTAAAACATGAGCTTTCGGTACTCCTTCACAGCAGATTGCTGTCACATATTGATGTAAGTAAATATGAGTGTATTTATAAAAATGAATTTTTGGAAACAGGGCAATGATTAATGAGGGAAAAAGCAACTCCATTCTAGTGAGTGGTGAAAGCGGAGCTGGTAAAACTGAGACAACCAAAATGCTTATGTGATATCTTGCCTATTTGGGTGGGCGTGTTGCAACTGAAGGACGGACAGTTGAACAACCAGTTCTGTAAGTAAGATGAACGCACTAACATTGCTGCTCAATTTTTTTTTCTCTCATTTGGGTTGTCCTCCTTTATTTTCATCGATTTTCTTTGTAACAATAACTTTTGAATCTATCTGAAATGCTTGTGCTAACTAATGTGACTGTAGTCAAATCCAGTTCTGGAGGCATTTGGTAATGCTAAAAGTACTGTAAGAAACAACAATTCCAAGTGAGAGATAGTTCCAAGTGTATGTTTCATTGAGAAACTACGTAATGTCTTTTGCCTTTTTGAAATCTGGCACAACATAGTTTTGAGTGTACGGTTAGTGAGTATAATGTTTATTTATTTATTTATTTATTATTATTATTATTATTATTATTATTATTATTTTTAATCATGAAACTTTCTGGATTTCTTCAAAATGCCATGTGCATCTTTCATATCTGAAGAATTTGACTTGATATTGTACTGTATCATCATCCTACTTTTCCTGAAATTATGTAACGTATGTACTGTATTGATTGCTATCTTGATTATATTAGTGCAGTCGTTTTGGTAAATTTGTCGAGATCCAATTTGATAAGCATGGAAGGATATCAGGTGCAGCCATCAGAACCTACCTTCTTGAGAGATCTCGAGTTTGCCAAATCTCTGATCCTGAGCGCAACTACCACTATTTCTACCTTCTTTGTGCTGCACCACAAGCAGTAAGCATTTTCTTGCCAGAATTCTAGCCACTAACTGGATCTTCCATTTTCTTGGTACATATACATTGATTCAAATATTGAATACATTTTTCCTATGTTTTTTAACTGATTTTTTAAATATTGAGAAGTATAAGCTGGGAAACCCCAAATCTTTTCACTATCTTAGTCAATCAAATTGCTATGATCTTGTCGGTGTGAGTGATTCCCATGACTATCTTGCAACTCGGAGAGCTATGGATATTGTTGGAATTAGCGAACATGAACAAGTATAGTCTTTACTATAAATTTGAATCATAATCAGCTGCTTTCTGGATTTGAAAATGGAAAACAATTGTCAGTGCCATTTCCTAATGCAAGTACTCTGTCAGGAAGTGATCTTGAGAGTCATCGCAGCCATTCTTCATATTGGCAATATTGATTTTGCTAAGGGGAAGGAAATCGACTCCTCAGTTCTGAAAGATGACAAAGCTAAATTCCATCTCAAGATGACAACTGAACTTCTCATGTATGACATGCTATATTATTACATGCAGGTCCTTGATGCTTTATCTAATGTAGTGGTCATTTGGTAACCCTTGATTTTATTACTATTTTAGGTGTGATCCTCGAGCATTGGAAGATGCACTGTGTAAACGTGTGATGATAACCCCCGAAGAAGTTATTACTAGAACCCTTGATCCTCTTGGTGCAACAGTTAGCAGGGATGGTTTAGCAAAGACAATATATTCCCGCTTGTTTGATAGGTAAGATTCTTGCATGTTTTCATGTATCTTATCAGGTCCCATTACTTTTCTTTTTTATGCATGAATGTCATTTTTAAATGTCGTGAGGCATGGACATAAGAGGTAGCTAGGTGCACAAATTTTATTTGCAGGATTGTGGAGAAAATTAATGTCTCAATTGGGCAATATCCGTTTAAACCTTTGAAGCTCAATTTTCTTTGCCATTATGAGTTTCAAAATGTTGAATTTGGTCTATATGCTTATTGTCTCCATCGATCATTTTCTGTTTGCCTTTGTTATAACTTGCATATGTCTGTTAATTGAATCGTATTGGCATCTGATTTTTACACACCTCACTCTTGAATCTGAACATTTGGACATCTTTTATTTTCCCCATATGGATGTATGGCGTGGATAAAACACGTGCATCAACATGGGCCCACAGATGTGGGATCTTCACTCTGACAAAATGTCCTTTGGTTTCTTCAGTCCCGCTTTCCAATGCTTGTGTAATTTCAGATTGGATGTCTTTACTCCTACCTTTAGCTGTGGAAAGAGGAGTTTGTGTAATTACCAATATGAGTGCAAGTAAGAATTTCTTATCATTCACTGAGCTTGCAACATTTCAATTACATGATATTGATGAATAGTTATTTGTTACTAACATGTCTAGATCTTTTTCTTGGAAGTGGATCTACATGTTGCATAGGTGGCAGTCCTAAATATTTTTTGTTTATAGTCTGAATTTAGTTTTTTTTGTCTAATTAGCTAGCAATCAAAGGCCTCAAATGTATTTTTTAAATAACTTGTTAGTAAAGAATCATTTTGATTTGGATTTTTTGCTTTTTCTTCTTTTTGGTTTTTGGATTGTTGCAAAAGAAGGCTGTAAAACAGAAGTTTATTTTATTTTTTAATTTTTATTTTCAAGTGGTTTGATTTGGGTTTTCAAGTAGATGATCCCCTTGAGAATGTGAAGCTCTTGCTAGTTTGCACGGTATCCCAAATCCATCATTGTGATAGGGATGAAATATACTTCAAACTTGAGTCAACACAGAACTTCACATGATGAGGGAACAAAATTAGAATGAGCTGAATTTGATATAGAGAGTTAACAGATACTTCAGAACGCTGATGAACAAACTTTCTGTAGTCTCAATGGGTGCAGAGTTACAGATCGAATTTTGCTGTTGGTCCCAAATATTCAGGTTGTGACATTCCCTCTTGACATCCCTGCACAAGCAGCTTTGTGCCTTTAAACTTGTAATCCCTGATTGTTTTTGTTTGCATTTGACCCAGAATTTCTACATGACCTTGATGGGTTCTTTCTTGCTATTAGTTTTGTTGGTCTGTAAGGAAAACTTTGGAAGCATACAATGGAAGGTAAGGAAAATCCTCGAGTTCCCTTTTTTGAATCATGAAAAGGTATTTGTGCTCTTTTCATTGAGTGGGTAGTTGATTACTCAAGCATGACGGTTATGCGTATTCTTTCAGGTGGATGTTGCATGTGGAAGGATTGGAGCTGCATATATCAAATTCAAGCATCTGGTACGTCTCTTGTCAAGAATACATATGATTGGAGTGGCCTGACCATTTGGACATGCCGTATTTATGTATTTGCTCAAAATTGATGGAGCAGACCCGGATGTGCGTCGGAGCTATCCGGATGAGCGGGGGTCCCTGGAAGGTGGGAATCGCTGTTATAACCATGATGAAGCTGTCCATTTCCTATGGATGACATTGAAGGGGCCTAACCATTTGCACAGGCCGTGTTTATGTATTTGCTCGAAATTAATGGAGCAGACCCGGATGTGCGTCGGAGCTATCCGGATGAGCGGGGGTCCCTGGAAGGTGGGAACCACTGTTATGACCCTGATGAAGCTGTCCATTTCCTATGGACGACATTGGAAGGGCCTGGCCATTTGGACAGGCCGTGTTTATATTTGTATTTGCAGGGACCACACCCTTAACCTAAATCCGAACCCATTCTCAAATCCCAAAACCTATAACCTATAACCTATAACCTAAACCTATAACCTATAACCAAAACCAAAACCTACAACCTAAACCCGAACCCATTTTCAAATCCCAAAACCTATAACCTAAACCAAAACCAAAACCTATAACCTAAACCCGAACCCGTTCTCAAATCAAAAACCTAAAGCTTAACCTATAACTTAAACCAAAACCTATAACCTAAACTCAAATCCCTAAACCTTAACCTATAACCTAACCTAAACCTATACTTATAACCTAAAACTATTCCCAAATCCCAAAACCTATAACCTAAACCTAACCTTTCCCTAAACCATAACCTATTCTCAAATCCAAAAACCTATAACCTAAATCAAAACCAAAACCATAACCTATAACCTAAACCCGAACCCATTCTCAAATCCCAAAACCTATAACCTAAACCAAAACCAAAACCTATAACCTAAACCCGAACCCATTCTCAAATCCCAAAACCTATAACCTAAACCTAAACCTAAACCCGAACCCATTCCCAAATCCAAAAACCTAAACCTTAACTAAAACCTATAACCTAAACCCGAACCCATTCTCAAATCTCAAAACCTATAACCTAAACCTAAACCTAAACCTAAACCTAAACCTAAACCAAAACCTATAACCTAAACCCGAACCCATTCTCAAATCCCAAAACCTATAACCTTAACCAAAACCAAAACTTATAACCTAAACCCGAACCCATTCTCAAATCCAAAAACCTAAACCTTAACCAGAACCTATAACCTAAACCAAAACCTATAACCTAAACTCAAATCCCTAAACCTTAACCTATAACCTAACCTAAACCTATACTTATAACCTAAAACTATTCCCAAATCCCAAAACCTATAACCTAAACCTAACCTTTCCCTAAACCTATAACCTAAACTCAATTCCCTAAAGCTAAACCTACACCTAATCCTAATCTCAAAACCCTAACCTAAACCTAAACCTAAACCTAAACTTGAAAACCCAAACTTAAACCCAATCCCGAACCTGAACCCGATTTCCTAAACCTAAACCATAACCCATTCTCAATTCCCTAAAGCTATAACCTATAACCTAAACCTAAACCTAAACTTATAACCTTTCCCTAAACCTTTAACCTAAACCTAAACTTAAAACCTAAAAGTGTTCTCAAATCCTTAAACCCAAACCTACACCTAATCCTAATCTCAACTTGAAAACCCAAACCAAAACCTGATCCCGAACCTGAACCCAATTTCCTAAACCTAAACCTTAACCTATAATCAAGTTCCCAAAAGCTATAACCTATAACCTAAACCTAAACCTATAACCTAACCTAAACCAAAACCTATAACCTTAACCAAAACCAAAACCTATAACATAAACCTTAACCTATAACCTAAACCTAAACCTTAACTAAAACCTATAACCTAAACCTAAACCTTAACCTATAACCTAACCTAAACCTAAACCCAAACCTATAATCATATGGTGAGACCATTTCTTTTGTGTCAATTTCATTTCTCTTTGGGTTTTTTTTTTTTTTTTTTTTTTTTTTTTTTTTTTTTTTTTTATTCATTAAGAAAAAAAATGGTTATACATAATGCACTTCTTTCACTTTGTCTTTCCTTTCCCCAATGGGCATTCTAATTTATGAATGACATGACTGTTTGTAGGATGATGGAATATACGAAGCTGTTGAAATTTCATGGTGAAGTCGAACACATTTCTCTAATGAAGCTAAAGATTTGTATTTTCAGCATTATTGTAATTGTAATTGTAATTGCTTGAATGAATTGGATTGTAATTGATTGTAATTGTAATTGATTGAATGAAGGATTGTAATTGTAATTGATTGAATGAAGGATTGTAATTGATTGTAATTGAATGAATGAATGATTGTACAGGTGGTAATTGAATGAACAAATGATTATATGAAATTTTTTAATGTACAAAATAGCTACGGATATTGACCGTAGCCACTAATCTGACAGGTGTAGCCTTTATTAAATTTGACATACTGCCCACAAATAATATCGGTAGCTGTTTAAAGTTTTTGCTACAGTTATAATTGCTATGGATTATATCCGTAGCTGTTGGAACCTATAGCTACGGATTAAATCTGTAGCCATAGGTTACAGACTTATTGTTACGGCACCTACGACTATGGTCGAGCTACGGACTAAAACCTTAGCCATAGGTCTATGGCTACGGATTTTATCCGTAGCCTTTGCCCTTTTTTCTGGTAGTGGCAAGTAGTTGTCACTCCCAGTTTTCAGGGTCAATTTCTTGGTCCCGTCCCTTGCCAGCGAGTTGGGGGGGGGGGGGGAGCGAGTGGAGTATGCTCAGTCTTAGAGTGGTGCAGTGGAGCCGATAGACCAACTGCAAGTTGATTTCTCGCCATATTTCCGGTTAGGTGAGCAGGTCTTTGTGAAGGATCAGCTGCAGGATTAGGCAAAGGTGAACAGGGCAGATAGCCAGGTGGAGTCTACGGTGGAAATGCATCAGAATGTGGGGTACATTGAGACAAAGAACAAGCAACGAAAAAAGAAAGCTGCCGGTCTCCTTCGTTCTGACAGACTTCTAGGCAAAGGCAGAAGGCGCTTTGTTTCTAGTAGGAAAATGGCAAGACTGACGGAGGAAAGGGAATGGTTCTGTCATTTGAGGAGACTCAAAAGAAGCAAGTCAGTAAACTTTGGTTGTGTCTCAGATGGATAACGCGATTATTTGGAACGCCCAGGGGGTAGGTAATAAAGCGACTATCAGGACCTTAAGGAGGCTAGTTAGTCATCACAATCCAATGCTGTTAGCTATCTTAGAGCCTATGGTCAGGGAGGACAAACGTACTGCTATTGGGTTGAAGTTAGGATTTCACTCCTCTCTCTTAAATGTTGAAGCGGGTGGCAAGATTCGAGTTTATTTTCTAAATCAGCTCTCAGTGTCTGTCCACTCCTCATCAAATCAGCAGCTTTCCTTGAATGTTTCCCTGCATAATAGCATAGAGCATGGGCTTCTCTCCATTGTCTACGCTAAATGCTCTCACATTCTTCGACGAGCGCTGTGGTAGGACCTGGTTAACATCAGTAGAAATGTGTTAGGTCCGTGGGCTGTGGGGGGCGATTTCAATGCAGTAGCAAATGTCAGTGAGAGAAGAGGAGAGAGTTTGTCTGGCTCCATCAGTATGTCAGAATTCTCAGATACCATTAAGATTTTTGGGCTGTTGGATGTGGGGTTTGTTGGGAATTCCTTCACGTGGAGTAACAATAGAGCAGGCCAAGTAAGAATTTGGGCCAGACTGGACAGAATTCTGGTCAATGACAGATGGTTGGCTGCTTTCCCCTCCTTCACAGTCACCCACTTGGCTCGAGTCTCTTCGAATCACTCGCCCCTCTTGCTCACTTTCCCTCCCATTTTTCAACCATCCATCAAGCCTTTCAGATACCAGCGCATGTGGTCAATGCATGAGTCTTTCCATGCAGTGGTTAGAAAAGCATGGGAGGGTCTCTGTTCTCATAATCCCATGATCAATGTGCAATTAAAATTAAAGAAGACTAAGCAGCTTTTGAAGATGTTGAACAAGAAAGTGTTCGGTAACGTGTTCAATCAGATAAAAGAGGCAGAGGCTAATCTCATTCAGTTGGAAAATAGAATGCAAGATGACGTTTCAGAGGATCTTATGCTTCAAAGCATGGCTACTAAGAGGAAATTGGTTCAGCTGCACCTTATGGAGGAGGTTTTTTGGAAACAAAAGGCCAGAAATTCCTGGCTCCTAACAGGTGACAGAAACACTAAATATTTTCATGCTACAGCTCATGAGCGCATAAGGAGAGATACTATTTTCGAGATAAAGGATAGTACGGGGGCGGCTATTTCTGACGTGACGCAAATGAAACTCGAAGCTGTTAATTTCTTTTCTGAGCTATTTCAGGCGGACCAGAGCCCCTTGTCAAATGATATGCTCTCTGCCATTACGCATGTGATTATCCATCAACAAAACGCTGCTCTTCTTGCCCCTCCCACAATTGCTGAAACGCTTGAAGCTATCAAATCTATGCCATTGGACAGTGCTCCTGGCCCAGATAGGTTTCCTGTCTCCTTCTTTACGGACTGCTGGTAGACGATAGGGGAGGATATCCATAAAGCCGTTTCTTATTTCCTAGAAGGGGGTCAATTGCCTAGAGCGTTTACTGCTTCTTACATCAGCTTGGTCCCTAAAAAGCCATCTGCTGCTGGATTTACTGACTATCGCCCGATCAGTCTTTGTAACGTCGTTTATAAAATTTTCTCTAAGCTCCTGGCTTCCTGGTTGGGTAAGCTCCTCCCTAGTCTTATCTCAGTGGAGCAAGGGGATTTTGTGCAAGGCCGGTCCATTACAGAAAATATTGCGATGGCGCTAGAGGTGATGAAAAACATAGACAAAAAAGTTAGAGGTGACAACCTCAATATCAAGCTTGATCTGGAAAAAGCATATGACAGGGTGCATTGAGACTTTCTCAAGAAGGTGATGAGGCGATTTTGATTTAATGATAGATGGGTTTTCTTGATGGAAGCATGCTAGGGAAATTGCTGATTTTCGGTCCTTTTCAACGGGGAGCCTACCGGTTTTTTCAAATCGTCTAGGGGGCTTCGCCAGGGTGATCCTCTTTCCCCTGGATTATTCCTCCTTGTGGCTGAGGTCTTCTCCAGAAATTTTAAGCAGCTTGTGGCGAGGGGATGGTGTCCTCCGTTCAAGATGCACCGAGGGTGCCCTATAATTTCTCACCTTTTATTTGCTGATGATACTTTATTGTTTGTGAATGGCAGCCAGGATTCCTTGCGTACTGTTAAGGCTTTCTTGATGGCCTTCCAAGATGCGACTAGCCAGTGGATCAATTTCCAGAAGAGCAGCTTCCTTTGCTCTGCCAAGATGTCCACGGGGAGAATCCGACAGACAGAGAGGGCCCTGGGAATATCCAAAGCTCGAGCGGGGGTGCTTTACTTAGGCATTCCTCTTTTCAAGGGTAGAGTTTCCATGACCTCCTTCAACTCTCTGATACATAAGACGGGGAGCAGAATTTTAAGGTGGAATGTCAGGCTTTTGTCGCAAGCGGGTCGGTTGACGCTGATAAAGCACGTGTTGGGTAGCATCCCCCTCCATACTATGGCTGCTGCCAAAATTCCAGTCAAGTTGTTGACAGAGCTTGAGCGTAGGTTTGCCCAATTTTTCTGGGGCTGGGCGGAAGGCAAGAAAAAGGTTCCGTGGATTGCTTGGAGTAAGATCTCTTGCTTGATTGAAGAAGGTGGTTTAGGAGTTCGAAAGCTGCGGGAAGTGATGAAGGCGCAGAGGAGGAAAATGGCCTGGAACATCAAATATGGGCAGGTTGTCAACCCTTGGGTCTTGTACATGCGTGCGAGGCAGTAGAAGGATTTGGAGGAGGGAAGCTTGACCGGCCTTTCTTCCTCGGCGTCCCCCTTTTGGAAAGAGGTCAGACATGAGCTCCCGATTTTAGCAAATACTGTGCAATGGCAGGTAGGGGATGGAGATATGAATCTTTGGACATCCAATTGGATAGGGATGAGGCCTCTTCAGTCCTTGGTTCCCACTCCTATTCCTCAGGCGCTGCTTTCCTTGAAGGTCAAAGATTATTTAGGCCCTGCGGGGCCTTGTCCTCCCTCTTCTGTCAACCTGCTCTTGGTGGGAGACCTTTGCAATTTCATCGTCAGCTCTGGCTTTGTGATTTCTGCGGAACCTCCCTCCTGCTTCTGGCCTTTGGACTCTACAGGCAAGTTTTCTACTAAATCGGCTTGGCTTCTGGGTAGGGTATCGGGGCAGGGTCACTGGTGGAACAATTGGATTTGGCATCCATCTATTCCCCCAAAAATGTCGTTGCTTGGTTGGAGATTATTAAAGGGAGCTCTTCATGTGGACAGTCGTGTTCAGAGCAAAGGAGTCCACCTTGCTTCCAAATGTTCCTACTGTCAGTATATCCCCACTTTTAGCCCGCAGGAGGAATCCATAGCTCATCTGTTCTTGCATGGTCAGCAAGCTACCTCTATCCGGCACTATTTCTTAGTTCATTGTGGTATCTCTTTCTTCAATCACCTCTCTGTAGAGGACAGGCTTCGCCATTGGAAGGGTGCTGATGCGCCTGGGGCAGCTTCTGTGATTGTCAGGCGCGTCGTTCTGGTTCTGATCTTGTGGGAGCTCTGGATGAGCCGCAATGGGGCCAGATTTAATGAGCATCCCATGGAGGTGAACGCTGCGATTGCCCGCATCAGGTGGTGGGCGCTTCATCTTCTTGAGGGAAATGTCGATATTCAACAGAGGTTTTATGGGGACAGATCTGTCGGTGTTCCTACTAAGTGCCTCTCAACCGCCTTTCACGTCATTAAATGGAATAGACCCGCCGCAGGATGGGTGAAATTGAATGTTGATGGTTCAGCTAGTGGTAATCCTGGGCATTCAGGGGGAGGGGGTGTCTGCAAAAATGAGGATGGCAAGTTGTTGTTTGCCTTCTCTGCAGGCTACGGGGTGGGCTCAAACAACAAGGCGGAAGTTAGAGCTATTCACGATGGTCTTGTGCTCTGTTTGGAGCGTTTCCTGAGACATATTGTAGTCGAATCAGATTCAACAGTGGCGGTTAGCCTCATTTCCTCCATGTCGCTTGTTCCCTGGCAATGGAGTCCGTGGATCAGTAGAATCAAGAGGCTGGGGTTGAGCGGGTCCATTTTGTTTGCGACAATCCCTAGAGAGAGAAATGGCCCGACAGATGGCATGGTTAGGGAGGGCAGTCAGAAGCAGGTTACAAGAGTTATTGAAGATGCCAAGGATCTCTCTCCTCATGTTTGTGGCCTCCTTTTCCTTGACAGATTAGGCCTTGGCTTTGTTAGAACTTCCCTTTCTTAGTTCTTATTGCCCTTTGCTGGAGTTGTGCTTGTAGGGGCTCCCTGTTCAGTGTTTGCTGGGAGGTCGATTATTATTATTATTATTATTATTATTATTATTTTTTTTTTTTTTTTTTGTATTTAGCATTATGTGATAGGTGTGGCTTGCTGTTTTTGTCTGGGCAAGCCCAAAGGGCTGTACAAATTAGCTTTTGTGTTGAATGAAAAAAGCCATTCCTAAAAAAAAAGAAAGAAAAAAAAACCTCTAAACTATATAAAGAAGGCTGGGTTTCCAAGCCTACACAAGTCTGAGGCAATTTTCTGATATGGGTGCTTCTCTAAAGGATGTAAGGCTACTATACTAATAGCGATGGCATTGACATTCTAATCAGGTAGAATCTTATATTTCTCTATCCGATGCATTCAATGGTCCTTTTAATTCTACAAATAGTGTTTACAACAAATGCATGGTTACTGGAGAGTGTAAGAACTAACATTGGCTAGGTGATGGTTTATATATGTGTTAAATTCTCATCCTGACTATTGTCAGAACTAACAATGCACTTGCCTCCCAAGTGTGGTCTTCTTTCGCCACCATTTTTTAGATTTCCTTCATGTGAAGCCAGTCAGCTTTGGGGAAGGGACTCAATGTTGGTCAGTGGCCTCCCCAACTGAATGTTTTCTGTGTTGCTTGGTTTACTCCCCAGCTTGATCTTTTGGGAGGTTTGGAAGGAGTGAAATCGCAGTAGGTTTGAAGGTTTCCAAATGGACCAAGGTAGGGTCATCTCTCGAATCTTGAACTGAGCTCGTCTCTTGAGTTTTTCGCTTCCCCAGCCTAGGAAGTTCAACTGTCTTGGCATTTGTCCTTCCAGGCATTGCGGATTGAGTGTCGGCCCCCCAGGGGTTTGTACACTTTGGTGGTGAAGTAGCTCAAATTGGAAAATGAGTGGGTTAAATTTAACTTTGATGGCTAGTCGTGAGAGAAGCTCTCAGGAGGTGGAGGGGCTGTTAGAGATACACGTGGAGAGCTCCTGTTTGCATTTTCAGGTGGGTATGGCATGGGGACCAACACCCGGGTGGAGGCTCGCGATTTGGCCAAGGGCCTATTGACTAGGGCTTCTCAAAGATCGTTGTCGAGAGTGACTCTATAGTTGTCGTCGACATGGTTACGAAGGGCGCTTCCAACTCCTGAGGCTGTGGAACTAGAGTGTGTGGATTGAGAATCTCAAATGTCGTGCAGAGATTAGAGTTAGGCACATGCCGTGGGAGGTGAATAAGGTTGCTGATGCTTTTGTTATAACGTCCAAATTAACCAAATGGACGGTTGAGATACTCTAGCGACCTCTGGAATTTTCACGTGATTGAAAAGCCACATGTTATGGTTTTTAGAATTTTCACAATTTCCACATGTTGTGGCTGGTGGAATTCCATCCATTAAAACTTGAGTAAATGTAGTTAATGGAATGAGGGCATATTAGGTATTTCACAGTAGGTGCAAAAGCCTATAAAAGGCACATTGTGTATCCGATTACAACAAGTGTGCAGCGAGAGTGCAACAGTGAAATAGTTACACCATTTGAATTTCTAAATTTCTATTTGTTTTGATATCTCTCTTCCTTCCTACAAAATCAGTTTTTCTAAGTTGTTTTAAGGCTTTGTAAAGCCCATAAATTTGGTTTGTACAACCAACAAATTGGTATCAGAGCAAGACGATCCTGTGGGACCAGGTATAATTTGAAGGTTTAGATCGTGTGATCAAGGTGTTGCCACTGCTACGTCAAGAAAAAAGCGTTGTTGATCTGTGGTGTGAAGAAGTGATGGCGTCCTCGATCCAGCCGCAGATTCCAAAGTTATCTAAGGATAACTATGAAACTGGTGCATCTAGATGAAGGCTTTGTTCGGATCTCAGGATCTATGGGATATCGTCAGTGATGGGTATGTAGAACCCACAACGGAGCAAGAAGCCTCCTATTCTGCCGACCAAATTAAAGACGGTTCTCAAAGATCAAAGGAAAAAGAACAAGAAGGCTTTATTTTTTATATATCAAGGGTTGGATGACTCCACCTTTGAACGAATCGTCAAAGCTACAACATGCAAGCAAGCATGGGAGAGTCTTAGCACCATATTCAAGGGTGTTGATCGTGTCAGGAGGGTTCGACTCCAAACCCTTAAAGCCGAGTTCGAAGCTGCACATATGAAGGAAGGTGAGTCCATTTCAGACTATTTTTCAAAATTGCTTGTTATAGTTAACAATTTAAAAAGAAATGGCGAAAAGTTTGAAGATATTCGGGTAGTAGAAAAAATACTCTGATCTCTCACAACCAAATTCGAGCATGTGGTTGTGGCCCTTGAAGAATCAAAAGACTTAGAAAACTTGTCCGTCGAAGAGTTGATGGGATCGTTGTAAGTGCATGAGCAACGAATGCAGAAAAATAACGCATCGACGTTGGAACATGCCCTAGAGTCTAAGCTGACTCTAAATGACCAAAGTAGTGGTCATACAAATCGTGGAGGTCGCGGCACCAACACTAATGCAAGAGGAAGGGTACGTGGATATCATCTTAACAATCCACAAAATCAACAGAAATTTACCAATTTTCGTGGAAGAGGGAATGGTAGAGGTCCATCTGTACGGGGTCGCGGAAATATGAGAAATATTTAGTGCCGGAATTGCAACGAATTCGGCCATTATGCTTCGGATTGTTGGAGCAAACCTGTGGATCACGATGAATGATCCAACTATGTTGAAGCATTGAGTCATGATCAGGAAGACTCTACAGTGATCCTTGCACAAGAGAAAGGTTGTGATCGACCAAATGTATGGTATCTCGACACAGGTGCGAGTAATCACATGTGCGGGAACAAAAGCCTATTTGAAGAACTCACAGAAGGAGTTCATGGTGATGTGACATTCGGCGAGTCGTCAAAGACACCGGTGAAAGGTAAAGGCAAAAATCAAAATCTTTCAGAAGAATGGTGTTCCAAACTACATCTCCAATGTGTACTACGTGCCCAACATGAAAAGTAATATACTGAGTCTCAGATAACTCCTCGAAAAAGGGTATGTTATACACATGGAGAATTCTTCTCTTTCCATAAGAGACATGCATGGACATTTGATTACGAAAGTCCAGATGGCGAAGAATCGTATGTTTTTGCTCCATATAAACACAATACTCGAGAAGTGTTTTTATGGAAAAGCAAAGAATGATTATTGGACATGGTATCTTCGCTTTGGCCATCTAAATTTCAGTGGCCTGAAACTTCTGTCGTCATCAAGCATAGTGCATGACTTGCCTACCATTAAAGCTCCAGAAAAAGTTTATGAGGCGTGCACACTTGGGAAACAACAAAGGAACTCCTTTCCGAGTGGAGTATCCCGAAGAGCAAGAGAACCGTTGTAGTTGGTTCACACTGACATCTGTGGACCATTGGAGCCAATCTCTCTTGGAGGTAATAAATACTTTCTTACATTCATTGACGATTTCAGTAGAAAATTGTGGGTGTATGTAATCAAAGAGAAGTTTGTTGCTTTTACTATTTTTAAAAATTTTAAGGCCCTTGTTAAAAAAGAAAGTGGTCTTAAAATCAAAACCCTTATTAGATCTGACAGAGGTGGAGAGTACACCTCAAATGCCTTTCGAGAGTATTGCAAGGATCAAGGAATCAAGCAACAACACACTGCAGCCTACACGCCACAGCAGAATGGAATTGCAGAACGAAAAAACCGTACCATTCTCGACATGACGAGGATCATGCTGAGGGAGAAAAGTCTACTAAAGAATTTCTGGGAAGAGGCAGTTGCATGTACTACCCATCTAGCTGCTCAATTGGTGTCCGACCAAGAGTGTCAGATTCAAGACACCACAGGAAGTATGAAGTGGATACAAGCCAAGCATGGCGCACCTAAGGATCTTTGGGTGTGTTGCCTATGCTCAAGTTTCAGAAGCGAGAGGGAAAAAACTTGATGATCGTGGCGAGAAGTGCATCGTCATCGGCTACAGTGAAGTATCGAAGGCATATAAGCTCTACAACCCATTAACTAACAAGGTGATGGTAAGTAGAGATTTAGTATTTTACGAGGAAGAAGCTTGGAAATGGAACGAGGAAGATTTGGCCAAAGAAAATCAAGTCGAGGTTGAAGAACATGAAGAAGAGAAGCATGATAACCAGGAGCAGACACCTGCAACACCCTCTTCCACCGAACCGTCTGCATGTAGAAGTCCAGCGATACGTTCCATCTCCTCTGAAAGTATTCCATCAAATCAAAATCAGCCAACACATCATCATTTAGTTCTCCTTCACCCTTGGCTCCTATCAAAATGAGGAGCCTCAATGATATATACGCTGAAACTGAGGAAGTAAATTTGTTTTACTTGTATGCGGACCACGAGCCTCTTACATTTGAGGAGGTTGTAGAAGAAAAATGTTGGAGGACGGCTATGGAAGAAGAGATCCAGGTCATTGAGAAGAACCATACATGGGATCTAACTTTACTTCCTTAAGGCCAAAGAGCTATTAGCGTCAAATGGGTGTACAAGATCAAGCGAAATGCTAATGGTGAAATCGATCGCTATAAGGCAAGGCTCGTAGCAAAAGGCTACAAACAGAAGTACGGGGTGGGCTATGAAGAAGTCTTCGCTCTTGTTGCTCGCCTTGACATTGTGAGGATGATTATCTCCAGCCTATCACAGTTGGATGATCTACCAACTGGATGTGAAATCTGCATTCCTGAATGGAATTCTGGAAGAAGAGGTCTATGTTGACCAGCCTGAAAGTTTTGTTATTCAAGGGGAGCAGGAACACAAGGTGTATCGACTAAAGAAAGCCCTTTATGGGTTGAAGCAAGCTCCACGTGCTTGGAATGCACGTATCAACAACTATCTTCAAGAGAATGGCTTCACCCAATGTCCATATGAGCATACAGTTTACATCAAGAAGAATGCTCATGGCGATATGCTTATAACATGTCTGTATGTTGATGATTTGCTGTTTACAGGGAACAACCGACCGATGTTTGATGAATTCAAGAAGGCCATGTTTAAGGAGTTCGAGATGATCGACGGAGGTTTGATGTCCTTTTTTCTGGACATTGAAGTGAAGCAACAACATGGTGACATCTATATATCTCAGAAGAAGTATGCCAAGAAATTGCTTGAAAAGTTTAAGATAACCTATTGCAATGCCGTAAACACGCCTGTAGCAACAGGCTTAAAACTGACAAAGGACGGAGAAGGAAAAAGCGTTGACTCGATTATGTTCAAGAGTCTGATTGGAAGCCTAAGGTACCTCACAATCACAAGGCCGGATATCGTCTACAGTGTTGGGCTTCTAAGTAGGTACATGGAAGCACCAAAAGAATCACACTGGCTAGCCGCAAAAAGAATCCTCTGCAGGTACGTCAAAGGAACAATGGAATTTGATCTTTTCTATCCATACGATGATGAAGCAATGCTGTATGGATACTCAGACAGGGATTGGGGAGGTGACCAAGATGAAAGAAAGATCACCACTCGCTATGTATTCTATCTTTGATCAACTGCTTTCACATGGAACTCAAAGAAGTAAAGTGTTGTTGCTTTGTTCACATGTGAAGCAGAGTACGTAGTAGTATCATCCACGTTCTGTGAAGCAATTTGGTTGAAAACCTTGCTAAAGGAGCTGAAGCATCCGCAGGAAGAATCCACAATCATATATGTGGATAACAAGTCAGCAATCGAGCTAGCCAAAAATTCGGTGCAGCATGGAAGGAGCAAGCACATTGATACTCGATACCATTTTCTTAGAGATCAAGTGAAGCAGAAAGTGGTGAAATTGGCGTACTGTCACACCACCGAACAGGTCGCGGACATATTCACCAAGGCATTACCGACTAATACATTCAGACGACTAAGGTCAATGCTTGGAATAAAATCGGTTTTGGTTTGAAGGGGAGTGTTGTAACGTCCAAACCAAATGGACGGTTGAGATATTCTAGCGACCTCTGGAATTTTCACGTGATTGAAAAGCCACACGTTATGGTTTTTAGAATTTTCACAATTTCCACGTGTTGTGGCTGGTGGAATTCCATCCGTTAAAACTTGAGTAAATGTAGTTAATGGAATGAGGGCATATTAGGTATTTCATAGTAGGTGCAAAAGCGTATCAGGGCTTGTTTGGTTTTCTAGCTCAAGTGTAATTACGTTGTAAATGAGTAATCATTATTTACCAAGGTAATTACCTTCATCTACCTTCATCTTTCCAAATGCTGACTTGACCGGTTACTTTTTAAGTACTCAAAACAAGGAATTTGTAAAATAAATATGGGGCCCACCATAATATGTGTTACTTATCCACACCGCCCATTCATTATGCCAAATGAATTTAAGGCATGAGCCCAAAAATTAGGCAAATCCAAAGGTCAAGTGGACCACACCACATGAAATTATGAGAATTAAATGCCTACCATTAAAAACTTGTTGGGGCCTTAGAAATTTTAGATCATGCTTATATTTATATTTTTCACTTATCCATGTCCATGTGACCCTATGAGCGGGTTAGATGGTGAATAAACCTCAACGTGGGCCCAGTAAACGAATCAACTTTCAACGGTGGACAAATTAAGTCCATTGTTTCCTTTCATGTGGGCCAATTGAACATTAGATCTTCCTTATTTTTTCGGATAAAGCCTCAAAATATTCTAATAAAATAGATGAACGACACAGATATATTATATACATTATGGTGGGGCCCACAAATTTAAGCCAACATTTTTGGACCGGTTTCCCAAGTGAAATTACTCACTCGTTTCCAAACAGGTGAAAGATAATAATTACTTTTTTTTTACAATGATTTACAGCAATTTACCTGTATTATGTAAAACCAAACAGGCCTTAAAAGACACATTGTGTATCCGATTACTGCAAGTGTGCAGCAAGAGTGCAGCGGTGAAATAGTTACACCATTTGAATTTCTAAATTTCTATTTGTTTTGATATCTCTCTTCTTTCCTACAAAATTAGTTTTTCTAAGTTGTTTTAAGGCTTTGTAAAGCCGATAAATTTGGTTTGTACACCCAACAGCTTTGGCTAGATTAGGAAGTGGTCTTAGATTGGTAGACTCTTTCGAGATGTGTCAGAGCTCCCTTAAGATATTCATGGGGCCCAATTTCCTTGATAAGGTGTGGGCCCGGAGAGTATTTGCAACGGCTGAGGGCTGCCCCCTATCTTGTTTTCCTTTTCTTTTGGGTATATGATAGGCGGTCCCTAGTAGTTTTGAGGCTAGGGGCTGTCCGAATGTAAGCATATCGGCACAGTTTGTGCATTTTTGTTTTTATTTTTATTTTTATGAAGTACAGAAAAAAAAAAAAAAAAAAAAAAAGAAGAAAAGAAGAAGAAGAAGAAGAAGTGGGGTTTGCCGCAACATTCCTCTCAGAGAAAGAAAAAGAAAAAGAAATTTAATTAGAAGCTAATCATGGATTACCTAGGATAGACAATTTACATCGGTCATCTACACCATCGAGGATGGTATACTGGGACTCGGAAAGCCCAAATCTATGGAGGAGATATCTTCATGTTCTTGTTGATCAAATCTTCCACTTGTATGGTTGGAAATGCTCAACTGCCACTGCGAAGCGGGTGATACCTGAACGGGACTAGTGCTCATCATAAGTCCATTATTATTGTCACTCTTATTGAGGGTACGCGCAGAGAGTTCTTTCTTATCAAAACACCAGGCCATAGCGACGAGTCTTTTCCAAATGGAGCTGTTAGAATCGTCTGGGATCAAGACATGCCTATGCTCGTAAAGGAAGGAAACTGAGAAGATTACCAAAGAAGATGTGGAAGCAATGCCAGCAATGAGGAAGAGGCCACGGAAGCTAGAAAGCGTAAGACTGTTTGAAGCCATGGTGGCTGATTGATCTGGACAAGTGGTCAGATGGCCAAACCATCTTCGCTCAATTGCCGCCATTGTATCGCCTTCTGTTACATTCAAGATCGCCCTCGAAACATCAGGGACCAGTGGAGAACCTGTGGGGAAGACCTATAAAAGCGAGATGAAGTGTGAAACAACAATAACATGTTGAATGCCAATAGCAGCATTTGTGTATGTGATCCAAACCGTTCATCTGTGTGGGCACCAATGTGGATTATATCCATAACCCTAAATTTTCATCTGCAAGATGACTTTTGCCTTGCTCATTTCCGCTTTCAATTATCAAGCTGTAGGTGACTGATTGGACTATGATGATGGTCTACATGTCTAGCGTCATACAACGCAGCCGGAGTATCAAATAACTGCCCATTATATAATGCTGAGCCGAGGAGGTCTGTCAAACCTCCATTGGTAGAAGAGGCTTGGGCCAGACCTGATTCAGGCTCACCCCAAACAGGCCCACATAATTCTGGGTCTGAGATTTGGCCTAGTTAGGCCAGGCTCAGTCACAATAGTACGTGTAGATAACTAATGCACAAGATTTCAAATGAGAGAGAAGCTCACAAAGCCAAATCCTCCAGTTTTGTAGGTTGGGCCAACCATGGTGTACTTATTGCAGTACTTTGTGAGGAAGAGCTTGAGGTAAGGGATCTCGTCAAAAATGGCTGAAACGCCACCATTACGGCTTCCTTTCGACAAGGCCTCGGCATAATCTTGAGTCATGTAGGGCTTGAGCTTAGATTCATCGAAGTCAAAGTGCTTCATGAACTCCGTCATGAATGGCCCCTTATGATGGCCCACGTAGTCCCCGTTCTTTTTTAGGTAAGTGATATCAGTGACCGTTGGCTGAAGCTGTTGAATCGTCAGCATTGACGTTAAGCTGGCCGTGTAACTGGATGTAAGAATCAGAACCACAAACACCCATATGATCACCACGAATCTGGACAAGTTATTGACCAGCTTCTCCCCTGCAATCATTCAAGCTGTTTGTTTATTTTCTTTTCTTTTCTTGGACCGAAGTTTATGCCCATAAATGTTGAAATGCACTATGGTAATGTCATGTTTTTTTAGTGGAAAAAAGCTCGTACAACACCATTAGAGCATTTAGTTTGTACTGGTGAGGCCATGGATTCATGAGATCGTCAAATGAAACTCTTGTGAGAGTCTACCACTAAGCCATGAGAAAGGACCCAATCAGACCTTCAGCCTCAAATTCACGCCGTTTCACTCCTAACATAGGTGATGGGTCACAACAAGCTAAATGAATAGCTGTTAAGACAATTTTTTGTTCATTGGGGCCTACATGAGGTGTGAAATGGTGAGATTTTGAGGCCAGAAAATCTAACTTCGAAGCTCATATCCTGCACGTGTGTGCTGTATTAATACGTGTGTCTGCACTTGGATGGGTAGGCCCCACACTTCTGGAATTAGCAAGCCCGATAGTTTCTGTCCTACTGTCAGACAAAAACCACGAGATGGAACCGGATCCTCTACAACAACTGTTAGACCAGCTCGTACAACAACCAAGCTCGTATTGCATCTGGGACATTAACTCAGACCATGCATGTGAGAGTACACAAACCCAGCACACATGCCAATTTAGTAAGTCCAAGCCCAGTCCAAAACCAGGTCGTCTGTGCTCGGTGGGTCGGCAGCTTTCCAGCCCATTACGACCCTTTCTGTCCCTAAAAGATAAATAGAGAAATGAAAGGTCAAATACTGAACTATGTGAGAAGACGAGCGTAGAGAAGGAAAACCAGAAGATCATGCCAAGTTGCTGGGCAGGTGGGCCCCTAAACTCATCATTTAACCGATGTTCAAGGATCCACACCACAAAGCCCGTAAAGATGAAGAAAGCCCCACTTGTCAGCCAAAGATCTAGCGTCAAAGGCCTCAAGAAACTCCATGCTTTTTTACTCTCATCATCTTTTATTGGAACTATCATTGTCACGCCTGATTCGGTGTACGGCAATGTAAAATCTACGTATAGAGATCGGTTGGCAGTGATTGTTGTATCCGCCACCATTCCATCGAATTCCTGCCAATGCATGACCCATGTGTAAGAGAAAAAAAATGCATCTACTGTTTACAAAAATTGAACTGAAAAAATGCATATCCCATTTGTAAAGAGAACTGATAACCTACAAACAGCCTGCACCGCAGCAGTCGATCAATGCGTCTTAAGCCACAAAAAATGACTGAAGAGTGAAGAGGGGTGGAGGGATTCTCTTTAGAGCATACACAAAACATGTTTTACTATCACGTACGTGATGAAAAGAATGGTGTCTAGTCTGTATATACGGGGTTGGTTGAGAGCGTGTAATCAATGATACTTGATGTGTTTGGAAGAGAGTATCAAATGCACCAAAAGCCGTTTTCTTAAAATCACAACAAAACTATGTGATTCCATTTCATATAGATTCTGATTACCATTAACTTACAAATCCTCTCTCACTCTCTCTTCACTAATGCATTCCAAATACAAGTGGTGTTTCTCTCTCCACTTATACATTTCAAATATAGGCGGCCAAACACTTTCACATACATTTTTATTATAAGTTGTCAAACACAACTGATGATTCCATAAAAATTATCAATGTATATCAAATACACTCTCAAATGAGGCTTAAAGTTTTCAAGTCCACCTTGTAATTCAAAAATCAATCCATTACAAAACAAAGTGGGTCACAGCACAAAGCACTATTGGAATAGAGATGACCGCTAGTATAACTTTTCATATTATGTTTGGGCCTACCATTTTTTGTGTATGCCATACAATGCTTTCAAATGATACACCTTCTCAAGGTGAATGGACATAAAAATAGGACATTCCCATACTCAAGTAGGCCGCACCATAGCTAACCTGCTTACAACTCATTATTGCCCGATACCTCGAATCAGATCCAATTCTCAATCCATGAAATTCTCCATTACTATCTTACAACCAACCCCTTTTCACTCATCGTCTTGTCATTCTACATCTAATCCAACATCCTCATCGTAGGATTATTGCATGTGGATTTGGACTATCGATTGTTATCATCGTTCAACCATTACTCTAAGCTATAAGCCTATTGTCATCTTCATCATTGCCCGTGCTGCTGTCAGCTGTTAGCAGCCCCAGATTTGAAGCTGCCTCAATCTGCACTATGTAGATCTAACAAGCTTCGACTGTTGCCACTAGCCACATCAAATTCGGCGCCACCTCAGCTCATCGCTACCCTCGCTTCCACATTTGTCACCGAAACCCTTCTCCATCAAATGGCACCCATCCATCATTTTTTTCGTCATTCAGAACAATGCCAACGTCAGCTAATCTATTGACATAATCCATCTCGCTAGATTTGTACTATACTAGATTACCGCCATTGACTGAATGCTCTACGTCTGAAACCATCCCTGCTCTAACAATCTTGCTAGATATGCATGCACTCGAACTCATTACTCGCCAAGGTCTAAAGAAGAAAGGAGGAGAGTAGTATACATAGTACGTACTTTGCCATTGACGACCACAACTGCGGTTCCTCCTCTCCCTCATCACCAATGTCTTCGGCTGTTGCTGAATACTCTCTACTCTTTTGACATCTAATGAATCCAGTGTCGATCCCTGTTAAAAAGTCTCTCGAAATAGAAAGGGGCATTTTTGCTCTTCTTCTCTGGGTTGGTGATCTATGGTGCACACAAATCCGTGCAGTTTTAGTCATATTTAGGGCATTAATTAGTATATGACCATCTGTCATCTTTCTTTCTCTCTCATCCAATCATCTCGGTCAATCTCATCCCTTAATTTCTTTATATAAAAAAAGAAAAAGGAGAAAAGAATAGAAAAGAAAAAGTTGTAGTTTGACACTTTGTTTTGTTGCTCAGCAAATATGTACTTGATTCATGCTTTGCATATGTATCTTCTCCCTACTAGACCTAATTTTGACAAGATGCATTTTGTTTGTGCCAAGCGTTTTCCAAGACATGTTATTGTATAGGATGTTTGGGCCAGACATAATTGTACAAAGTGTTTGGTTCAGATCTTATTTATTTATATTTATTTATTGGAACATCCAAAGCTACCATAAAATAAAATAAAATAAATAATAGTTGAACTCTTGGCCACCGAAAGTGTATATCCACCGGAAGAGTACTTGTTGAAATTTGGCCATAGAAGTACCACTAAATCATTTGCCATTTGCTGAAAGTGATAATGGTTTACATCCTATAAGTCACCAAAGTGCTTACTCGCCTCATGCTACTCACCATTTCATCATCACGTTACCATTGAATATTTATTTTGCGTTTGAATAAACATTCATTGTACTTTTCAAACTCAAATTACTACGTTGACAACCCCTTAAGTTTAAAAGGGATGTTAGAGTAGATTAGGGTAATCTTTTAGATTAGAATATTTTCTTTATTGTTAAGATATGTATCTGTTATGATCTTTACATATTATAGTTTCCGCAATGAAGTATCCTGTGACAGTACAAAAGTTGAAATTATTTTCAATTAGAAACCGTTTCTAAGCTTTTCTAAGGTAGCAAAAGCAGGAATAAAGATTCCATTTCCAAATGGGAACTTTTTAATGAACAAAAAGTTGTGATATTTTAATTTGTAAACATGACTGACCTGAAGATATACTTGGTGAATAAGATCGGAGTAGCTCCCAGCGCTCCTTCCATCCGCCGTTTGGTAGGGAATGAACTCGTAAGGGACGTGATATGGAAGTTTATTCATTACTGATTTAAATATGTCGATGCAGTATCCACTAACAAGGGTTGTATTTGTGAGAGGATCCTTCTCCACCTTCAAGAATTCGAAGAAAGTTTCTTTTATAGGAACACCGATTCTAAGCTTCTTTTCGCTTGTCGGGATCACCCATCCCTTTGGCACCGTTGATGTATCTCCTGGCCAGATGATCGCACCAACATCCACCATAGAAGTTGAATGCATTTTCTTAAGATTCATGTTCAATTCCCGCGAAATCCCATGTTTTGGAGTCCAAAACCCAACCTTCTTCTCCCCTTTTCCAATCACATTGACTATCTGTAAGGCTGAGGATGGTAACTCCCCATTGACTAGACGAAATTCACCACCCAATCCTTTGAATTCTATCTTTTTGATGGCATTGAGAAGTTTCAAACCTGTTTGAGAGACTCCCAGAGTCTCTAATTCAGTGAAATTTTCTCGAATTTTTGACTTTTGAAAGCGGGATTTCTCCACCCCCACTCTCTCCACAGCCATTGCTAATGCCCAGACAGTATCATATGCTCGAATGCCAAAAACCCCGAGCGCCTCTCTATCAATGTCAGGATTCATTTGGCTGAAATTCTTTCTCCATCTGAGCATGAATTCGCCAAGCTCTTTCGTTTCAGGCACATACTGTTTTACACCCAATACACCTTGCATTGAATCGATGACAGTAGAATTCAAGGAATTGAGGAGATTTGTTAAAGCATCCGTTATAATCCATATAAAACCTTCACTCATCATTCCAATCTCATTCACCTTCAAAAAGAAGCGGGACGCAAGTACTGATGACATATGGACAATGAATACTCTCGTTTGCATGGTCATCAACTTGTAAAGCTCTCCAGTAATTTGATCGTCTCGAGCCGAATGAGAAATCACACTCCTATAAGAGATCCGTGCGTCAATCTCTTGGACGGCATCCATGAGATATGGAACGAGTCCATTTCCATAATCAGTGTCTTCATAGATAAGTACGACGGACCTCCATCTGAAGGACCGAATAATGGCTGCAATCGCTTTCACTTGTGAGGAGTCATTCTGCGCAGTCCGGATGAAATATGGAGTTCGGATAGGAGAGAGAGAAGAGCTGACATCGGAGAATGAAAGGATGGGCACATGAGCTTTGCATCCAAGATCCACTATGAACTCGGCCTGGTCCGACCTCTGTGGTCCGATGATTGCTTGCACTTCTACATTTTTTAGCAAGTCAAGTGCTACACGATGGCAGAGAAAAAACAAGTTAGTGGACTATAATTTGATCGTGCCCGATAAATTAATGTCTTAGACTGCCACGGTGGACAATTTGAATGGTTAAAATCATCCCATCCATTTTCCCAAACTATTTTATAGCATGGGCCTAAAAACGAGGCATATCCAAATCTTATATGAACCACACCATAGGAAAGAGTGGTGATTGAACACTCACCATTAAAAACTTCTTAAGGGCCACAAATGTTTTGGATTAAGTTGATAAGTATATTTTCTCTTCATCTAGGTGTGCATGACCTAATCAAAAGGTTGGATGATAAATAAACATTATAGTGAGCCCTATGAAGTTTTCAATGGTGGGCATTTAATTGCCACTATTTTCTTATGGTGTGGTCGAATCAAGATTTGGATCTCCCTCATTTTTGGGCTCTTGTTCTATAACGATATAAAAAAATAGATAGACAACTTGATAAAACACATATATATCATGTGGGGCCCACCGATCACTATCAGTAGCCACCTCGCTACTTACACTGTCAGTATGCAATCCATGTCCCTTTCAAATAAAATTAAAATTATCACATTTGGACACAATTTGACTTTTCAAAACTGGGCCCAAAGTCCATAGTGACGTTTTCTTTCGTTTAACATCGTGTGATCCTATAAAACTGTTTATAACTACCTTGTTACAAGTTAGATTGGGGTGGTCTTGGGCTCATTAGAAAGATAATTTAATGATCATTTAAATGATATTGAAATTATCTCATTTGGACACTGTTAGATCTTTCAAAAATAGGTTGAAAGTTAAGCTCGTAAACAAAATTTTAACAAAAGAAAAAAAAAAAAAAAAATCATCTTCTAAAAGTAAATTTTTGTAATATTTTTTTCATCTCATTTCTTCTTTTCTTCCCAAACAAGCTTCGAGCTCATTTTTTTGAGGTTAGATATTTCTATTAGAGAGCAGTCAGAATGCACAAAAACTTACCGAAGAATAGTGGGAAAGCATTAAAGATTGCCATAGTGTAATTGTAAAAAACGATTCAGTTGGAGAGTAGTGATAAAAAAGTCCAAGTGTATTAAAAAAAGTACACAGTGCCTTTTCAAACACAAGACTAACTGCTGGATATTTTTGTGCAAAGAAAATTCAAAAAGGTATTAGAGGCAGAGAAAAGGAAAATATTTAAAAAGGGATGCTATTTTCATGCTTCTACGAAACCTTGGATGTATACACGTAAAAACACGAAAAAAAATCATGATGATTTTTTATCCTTAGCCAAAAATATATGATTTGTAATAAATAATTACGATTAGCTAAATTGAGATGGAACTAATTTTTATGTGACACCCAAAGAGGCCCTTAGCTTTTAAATTGGACTCGAAGAAAGTGTAATTGAAATTGGTGGGCTACTCCCTCATTATAAACACTACAAAACATAACTAGTTGTTGTCGTTTCCTAATGATTATGTCAAACACTCACAATTTGATTCACTGGTGTGTCTAAACGCATCCTAACTCTCAGAATCATCACTACCACCGATTAGTTAAGTAACTCAAGTACCGTACCTGCCGATGCAGCTGCAACAGTGTCATACTTCGAGTCTCTGGCATGTAGAACAAGCCTTGTGGTGTAATTACTATGGGCGGTGTAGAAATCGGAAGCCGCCATGGAAATGTAGCTCATACTCATATTTCCAGCCCACGATTCCAAATCAAGAACTACGCCGACATGGACAGGCACTGTCCCATTTCTGGGACCGTCGTTTTGGGGCACCGCCGATCCATGGCATAGGCTCAAAGGACAAAGAATGGAGAAGAAGGAGAAGAAGATATTAGTTTGGTGCCTCATGCTGAGCTCGAGAAACCAGCCAAACAGTTCACATTCAGATCTCTGGACTATTCTTCAATGACTTCATTTAAAGGCTGTTGTAGGCTTCACATACTTCTTCTAGATGGTGGCGACTCATTCACCATATGCTTGGCAGACGCGAATTGGGTGCTGCCTCTATCGTACTGATGCCGGTGTGGACTCGACGCGGAGGGATTTGATTCAATAGGACTGTATAGGAACCACATTTTACTGTCATAGATGAGACTCCATCCTTCTTGGAACAACTTTCAAACACGCTTTGTGTGGCTCATCCTTAATACCAGTCAAATGTCCAATCAAATTCTACCATAATCCACAACCTTGCTTAGCATATATGTGCATCCATCCACACCATCCAAATGATATGACCCAGTATTGATTAAGCATATCAAAAGGTCACAAAATCCCAACCACACATTCTGGAGCTATTGATTGGATGGCTAGAAACAGAATGTTCCCAGGTCCAAATTCGGACATTTAAAGCCGCGGGTCAGTGTGATTTTTGGGTCATACACCATCCATAATGTGGACCACACAATCTGGATCATTATAATTTTCGTATCTGCATGAAACGTGTGCAGTCCATGAGTCACTGACGTTTTTTAAACGGTGGTGGACCATAGAACAAAAGGTGAGAAAGACTTTTCAAACGAGGACCTTGAACAAAATGTCGATATAGACGTTTGTGGGGTTCTGTATTTCAATGTCAAGATAAAAAAAATATTAAATGAAATGAGTGATTGCGATTGGTCTAAGATTCCAATGGAATCAACTTGCCTCCGTTTGTTTGGCGAGTGAGCCACGGTCATGGAATGAAAGTTTTCAGAGAAGACTTTGGTCATCGGAGACTGATGAACCGTGTGGGCCCACACGCAGCAAGTGTAGGACATCCCAGCTGTGTATCAGGTGGGACACGCTATTGATTGTCTGCCCAAAATAGGAGGACGTTGAAACATCAGTTGTTACGTGTGGCCTACACATTATCTTGCACGTGTGTCCAACCTGATTACTGATCACTGAAGTTTTGACCCAATCATCTTGGTGTCCCATCCAATCTGATGGCTCAGATGTCTTACGCATGTGCTAGGTTAGTACATGGCCTATGGGAGCGACAATGGGCAAGGTTTGAGCTGGGTTCATGTCTGCTAGAGCGGAAACCAATGATCATTAATCAGGCCAGAATGTTGGGTTAGTGCGACGCCCATGGATAAATGTAAAATCATGCCTAAAACTTTTAAAATCAGGTGGTGTGACCGGCCTCAGTATTGAGTCAGGTAGACTTTTTGAGTGCCCATCATCCAAGAAGATGCACTACATAAACACAAGGTTTTTTTTGTTTTTTTTTTTTTTTTAGCTTGTTAGTACACCCACTGTCAGTTCACACATCACTGTTAGCCACCCCCACTAGGGAATCGATACTAAGACCTCAGTGATGAAATGAGGTATCTTTCACTCAGTCTACCACTTGAGCTATGGTTGATGCATCATCCCATTGTTTCCTGCGGTGTGGCACTCCTGAATTTGTTACCCGGTTTATTTCTTGCCCAAGGGCTTGCTATTGAGAAGTGGACCTGATGAACGGAGTAGATGTCACAATACAACAGGATTTAGGAACAGATTCCTATGTAATGCACTTTCACGCAGCCAGTGGATACTTGAGCTTTCAAGGGCCCACTCGTATTTGTGACATCCGTTCCAACCATATATGTACTGCTCCTTGGGATTATAGACGCCGTAAGACAAACCAAATCTAAATTCAAGTGGGCGATATTGTTTATACCTATCTTGGCATATTCCACGGGTCCAATGAAATTTTGCCATGTGTCAGAACTACGTACGAATGATGGATGAAATCTCACTCGTGCCGTAAGAAAATCTTCTAACCCACTTCCTTTGGTGACATGTAGCCTGTCAAAATCAGAACAACTTAGAGGCGTACATACACCTACCGTCGAGAAAAGTGATAGACTACGAGAAAGAAACGTAGTCATCGTACGAGTGGCATCTGTGACCAAGCAATGTGATCAGCAAGTTGTATAAAGATCCACGTGATGTCGGATCTCTCACAATCCAAATACACACAACAAAGCCGTCTCATATAATCATTATTGAAAAATGAAATTTCATAGAGGCAATCAATGATTTCATGAAAACTACAAAGGGTTAAGAAATTAATTCTTTCGAACCTAAAAGGAGAGTAGGGCATGTGATGAAGAATCTAACCCTAACTAAGATATGGCTATGTAACCTTCGAGAATGAAATGATGGATTAGCAAGGAAACCTCGACACAGCCATCGTTTCCCCAAGTCTATATAAACGGCACTTGACAAAGAGTTATGAGCTCTTGCCAACACATACAAAATCTCTCTACATAGCGCAACCATGTCTATCTTAATTTTAGCCTTAATTCATCCAATTCGTTTCAGCCCCATTGTATGAAGTTTAGAATCTAGCCTAACCTAGTCTGCTACTGTTTAGCGTCATTGCTACAGTACGCCTTAAAAGTATTGTAAATATCTATGACCATTGTCCTTTGATCTCCAATCAATCAAGTCCATACTTGGAAGATCACACATAGATACTGTTAACCACACACCTCGATTGTTTGTGCACATGGACAGTAATAAGTAATTTATCTATTATTTTCTCTACTTTATGTTTTCACTGATTGTAATTACAAACTTACAGATCAATAAAATCAATTATTAACCTTTTTTTAGATCTTATTCATCCATGTTTGCATTACTGATAAATTTGAGTATCACGATCATCATTTAAAGAGAAGCCTGATCAATACCACACACATGAACCCATGGTGAGAGTGCCCTCCATTGTTCCTTGTGGTGTGGTGATGGAGAGTGGATCGCGGAAACTTTCATGTCCAGGATGGACCGGAGAAGGCCCGATCGGAGGCAGAAGTGACTTGGACCGTCAAAACCTTAAAACAGGCGTATCTCGCAAACCGGAATGAGTTATTTGACGTATCATATATGATTTTGGGGTGGGAGAAGCTACTTTGTCCATGCCGAATTTGTGAGATTCCATCGGATCAATGGTTGAAAATCGATTTTATTTCCGTTTTTATTATTTATAGTAAATTTTAATTCGATTGTAACTTTTAATTCATTGAGCTTTAGGAGTTGTGTCCAACATAAAAAGTGCTTAGAAAATTTAGGAGAATAACATAGTTAAGCCAAATAGAACACTTACTATTTTTCGCTGAAAACCAAGAGGTCTAGTGGAAGTCATGACTTAGTATATAAGTTTACTATTTATAGTAAGTCAGGATTTGAGGAAGTTTGAGTTGTAGTTTGATGCTAAAATTTCTTCCTAGGGCTCATATCACTATTGAAGGGATTGCAAACTCTTAAAAAAAAAAAAAAAAAATTAAAAAAAAATAAAAATTTATTATCAAGCAATTTATTTTAAATTTTATTAGAATTTATTTCTATTTTCTATCTCTCCCCGTGGATATGAGGAATCTTTGTGAGGAGTCTAGAGAAGCTCCATGGATTCAGAGTAATTATCCCTTGAGGAAGAGGTGCTCGACCTCATCAGGCCCATCCCTACGTCATGTGGCCCACCTGAGTCTGTGATCAGGCTTCTTTTTTTTTTGCCAAGGGCCTAACATTCCATGCAGATGCCATACACACATTACTATGAGCCCCACCGAACTTGGGTGCTGTTCAACAGGTGTTGTAGAGTACTCCGGTCCCATTCAAAATGTGCATGATTCCATCGATTAGCAAACTATGGCCAGAGTGTATACGCTGCCTGTACATGTCACGTACGGGTATAAGGCTGGTCAACGTGTCTATAAGGTCCATATGTACATGCACAAACCAAAGAGAACTCGTCCATAGACAGCGGGCCCACCTGATGAATGGCTATGATCTTGTACCCATCTGCTGCATTTTGGTAGGTCGGAGCTAAGGCTGGGCCAGGTTCCTACATGTCATAGGCCTTATTAGTGGCCTAGGAATACTATATATATTCAAGCGCCAATGTTACTATTATGTTAACTGGGGCCCATTTGTTAGACCTTTGAGCCGTAGGTTTGGGATTAATTACGTGTTATAAAGAACCAAAATTCAAATCAGGCCCATGACAAAGGAAGCGGATTGGCTGGTGTACCTCACACCAGCTATATAGCTGCTGTATTGTAGTAAGCAAGTTCCGCGGGTCTGATTATGAGGTATGTGTTATATTCAAACCGTTTATTCATTTGGCTAGCTCGTCTTAAGGCTTGAGATGAAAAATAAGACAGATATAACTATCAAGTGGACCACACTGAAAAAAGCAGTGGGGGTATTGAACATCTACCATTAAAACCTTTTTGGGGTCACAGAAGTTTTGGATCAATATGAAATTTGCTTTTTCTCTTCATTCAGGTTTTTGTGACATCATGAAAAGTTTAGATGGAAAATAACCGTCATGGTAGGCCTAAGAATTTTTTAACGGTGAAAATCCTGATCTCCGCTGTGTGATCCAGATGATCTTTGGATATGATTCATTTTTTGGATAGCTCTAAAATGATCTCTAAAAATAGATGAACGGTGTAGATATGATAAATACATCACTGTGGGGCCATGTAACCTTGATCTCCTTTGAACCATTCGTACAACTTGGAGCTCGAGGAGCATCAGTTAGGGGTGAAAGTCGGGCGGGTCGGGTTGGGTCGGGTTGGTGCTCAACCCTAACCCTACCCAAGGTTCCTATACCTCAACCCTAACCCAATCCAACCCAACCTCGGGTTGGGAATTCTCAACCCAAGCCCAACCCAAGCGAGCTCGGTAGGGTTGATCGGGTATACTTGTTAATATTTTCGTTATTACATTAGTTTATTATATTTCAATATAGGATTTATTTTTTGTATCTATGATTTTATTAATTATATATGTGATTATTCATCATTAAGAACTTCATTTTTTCTTTAAAAAACAAGTTAAAATATAGGACAACTACTCCTTTAAAAGTCATGTAGCATAGCAAGCAATCTATCTGAGAGATAGAAATCCGGCATATCTTGTTAGATTGAGTCATTGGAAATGACGTGGACAAATGAGACCCGACATCACTAGTGTGCCTTCGACACAAATGATCCACACTCAATTATAATTTGTAAGTAACTTGTATATTGATCGGGTTCGGGTTGGGTCGGGCAACCCGAGACCTTAACCTGAGCCCAACCCAAGTTTTATCAGGTTGGTGTTTGGATAGCCTAAGCTTGAGATCGGACCCGATATATCTTGCCCGAGCCCAACCCAATGTCGGGTTGGTCACGGGTCGGTCGGGTTGAACTCCCCCAACTTTCAGCCCTAGCGTCAGTGCTGGTCTTCACACGACACGTACCTACAGCAGCTATATAGCTGGTGTGTGGTATACCAGCCAATCCGCTTCCCATGACAAAGTCCAAGCATTAATTGTGGATTTTGACGGAAGGCAGAAACATTAGAAAATCTCAGTTCTGACCCAGACAACACCTTGGCCATTGTAACAAATATTACGGAGATTTTGAAAATCTCTCCATATTTTTCTTGGAAATTTGATTCAACGATATTATGACAACAATATTGAATGGACTTTCAAAAGCTCGGCAGTTCTTAATTGTTCACGATTTTGAGGAAAAATATCACAATTTTAACAAAAAAAATTTTTTTTAAAATTAAAATAATTCAATTTATACTTACATATTTCAAGTTTATAATATTATTTAGTAATTTATTCTAAATATATTTTAATATTTAATTTTTAGTGAAAAAATTCACATAATTTCACCTGTAAAAAAAAATTAAATCAAGATCAGAATGTCTCTTGAGAAATTTCTAGGCTGAGAAAATGCAAAGAACGAGATTGGTCACTGTGCAACAGGGGTTGTAATGGGCCGAGCCAAGCTAGGCCTTGGCCTGGACTGACGCTTAGACCCAAAGCTCCATCCGGTCATGGGCCTAAACAGCAGGCCTTGGCCTTCGATCTCCATTTCACGAGTGCACTGCACCAAACTTATTAAGGTAGATTGTTTTTTCTAAAGCTCACCACGGACCGAAGGAGGAAGATCGGACACCCTTTCGAAGGACCTTGTGATCTGGTGTTCGCTGCCCATCCTGGCTAAGGCATTAGCTACACCATTCATTTCCCTCATACTGAATTCAATAATGACATACCTGCCTCTTCTAAGGGAGTCCATTCTGGCCCACCAATACAAGACACTCCAATTCAGGTGCCTCCCTCGCGAGAGCATGTCTACTATCACCTTGGAGTCACTTTCTACCACAATATTTGGAAAGCTTCGATCCACCCCCTCCGCCAGTCCCTCAAACAGCGCACGGGCCTTAGTGCGCACATTGGAATCATGCCCAAAACTACTCAAAAAGGTGAAGAGAAACTCGCCTCGACTTCCCCTACGCACCCCGCCACCACCTGATAAACCAAGATTGCTTCTAGAAGAACCATCTACGTTGATCTTGATCTAGCCTGACTCACACCTGCTCCACTTTATGATTTCCATGCTGGCCTGAATGTAATTCCAATCTCCTGGCAAGCTAGAGTTCTGCATAGCCAATTGTCTCTAAGTGAAGGGAGGTCCGGAACAATGAGGCTCAACCAACTTTGGACACGAGAGATAGTTAACCACACGTCCATTTGAGCATCCTCAAATCTGGTGTTGTTCCTGGCACACCAAATTTCTTGGAGGATAAAACACGGAGAAAATCTTTCAAGACTGATAATCCATCAGTAAACAAAGCTTCCATCCACCATTGAGAGGCTCACTCGATCGCTGTCTGGCCTACCGGCAACGAAACATCAAAGAGGGAGCTAAAATGACCCCACACCTTGGATGCCAACTCCCTAGCTGCAAATAGGTGGTCCAGCGTTTTTGTGTCTAAGACTCGATCTGAAAAACAGCAGCAACATCTAAGAAGCCAGCTGCACTCCCTTAGATTGGACTCTGCCATCCACTGGATTCACTTTATGGATGGTCTTCCAGACGAAGACTGAAACTTTGGGATGCCAGACCCACTTTGCCCAACTTTGGAAAAAGCCTGTTGCAGGTCTTCTTTCCCTGATTCATGTTCCTTCCAATTAGGAATAGCTAACAAAAGTGCTGATCAAGGCCGTGTCATGATCTCATTTAGTCGATATTGTATTCAAATTGGGCGTGTGATATTTATGTTCCAACTTGAGGGAGAATATATATATGTTGAGTTTGGGTTGAATCTAGATTTGAGCTTTACGGGGTTTGCCTCGATCCGATTTCATTATCTATAAATAAAGTAGGTTTGGAAGAGAGCAAGTATATAGCCATAATTTCAACCCTAATTCTTTCTTAAACAAGTTAAATTTACAAATTTAATTAGAGGCAAGTCATGAATTCCCTAAACATTTACATTGGTCATCTCTGGCGAAGATGGTATTCTAGTATTTGGAAATCCAAAATCTACAGAGGATATCTCTTCATCTTCTTGTGGATCAAATCTTCCACTTGTACGGTTGGAAATGCTCAATGGCCACTGCAAAGCGGGCGATGCCTGAATGGAACTAGTGCTGATCGTCATAATTCCATTATTATTGTCACTCTTCCTGAGGGTACACACGGAGAGTTCTTTTTTATCAAAGCGCTGGGCCAAGGCGACTAGTCTTTTCCAAAGAGAGCTGTTGGAATCATTGGCGATCAAGACATTCTTATGCTCAAAAAGGAAGGAAATTGAGAATATTACAAGAGCCGATGTGGAAGCAATGCTGGCAATGAGAAAGAGGCCACGGAAGCTAGCGAATGTAAGACTGTTTGAAGCCATGGTGGCTGATTGATCTGGACAAGTGGTCTGATGGCCAAACCATTTTTGCTCAATTGCCGCCATTGTATTGCCTTCTGTTACATTCAAGATCGCCCTCGAAACATCGGGGACCAGTGGAGAACCTTTGGGGAAGACCTGTAAAAGCAAGATGAAGTGTGAAACGGCAATAACATGTTGAACGCTAATAGTGGCAATAACACATGGATTATCCATAACCCTAAATTTTCATCCAACCAGCTGCAAGATGACTTTTTCCTTGATCATTTCCGCTTTCTATTATCAATCTACAGGCGACTGATTGGACTACGAGGATGGTCCACTTGTGCATCTTTCTGTGTACAGGAAATCCACTATTGGGCCCACCTGATGAATAGTGCAATCTTGTGCACATCTACCATGTTTTGGTAGTATAGAGACTAGTCTAGCAACATCTACCATGATTTGGTAGTGTTGAAAATTGGTCTAGCTAGGGCACTTTGATGCTAACCTTCACCCGTCTGGGTAGGCCCAAGTCAGGCTGAGCACACTAACAAAACCAGGAAAAATAAAAAAGAAAAAAGAAAGAGAAGGATACTGTGGCAGGTTGTGATGGATGATATGCTGGCTCTTGTAAATAAAATTTGCATACTTGGAATACAAGTAATTCAAATGGTGCTGTTCGAAGTGTGAGTCCTATTGATGTATCATGAACCAACAATTTCATGTATTTGATTAGTGACTCTCTAATGGTGGATATTTCTTCGACAGTTGAAATTGAATCTAATCAATCCTATTTCAACAAACAAGCGTCTACATATAAATGGTATTGTATCTTAGTCAAAGTGGGTCAATGATTCCCTTTTTCACAATTTCTGAGTGCCCATGTATGAAGCATCATACAGAAGCTTGGGCCAGATCTGATTCACGTTCAGCCCAACCAGGGCCCACAAAATTCTGGGTCTGAGATTTGGTCTAGCTAGGCCAGGCCCAGCCGCAATACGTGTAGATAACTAACGTACAATATTTGAAGATTTCATGAGAGAGAGAGAGAGAGAGAGAGAGAGAGAGAGAGGAGAGAGAGAGAGAGAGAGAGAGAGAGAGAGAGAGAGAGAGAGAGAGAGAGAGAGAGAGAGAGAGCTCACAAAGCCAAATCCTCCAGTTTTGTAGATTGGCCCCACCATGGTGTACTTTTGGCAGTACCTTGCAAGGAAGAGCTTGAGGTAAGGAATCTCGTCGAAAATGGCAGAAACGCCACCATTACCACTTCCCTTCGACAAAGCCTCAGCATAATCTTCAGGAGTCGAGTAGGGCTTGACCTTAGACTCATCGAAGTTGAATTGCTTCATGAACCCCGTCAAGAATGGCCCCTTTTGATGGCCAACGTAGTCCCCGTTCTTTTTTAAGTCAGCAACATCAGTGATGGTTGGCTGAAGCTGTTGAATTGTCAGCATTGAAGTTAAGCTGGCTGTGTAACTGGAAGTAAGAATCAGCACCACAAACACCCATATGATCACCACAAATCTGGACAAGTTATTAACCAGCTTCTCCCCTGCAACCATTAAAACCAGTTGATTATTTTCTTTTCTTTTCTTGGACCTCCAGGCTTATAAAGTTTGAAATGGGCACCATTGAAGAATTTAGTTTGTATTTGTGGGGCCATGAATTCATGAGAGTCGAGATATTGAGAAGGATACTGCTCATAGAATTTTAGCTTGGTGGTAGAAAATGGAGACCTCTAGAAATTTATGGGATCATCGTGTACCAGTAAGGGAAAATTTTAACTATATGATCAGAGACATGCTTTATGAGACAAAAGGTTGGTCAATTAAGGAATTACTGTTCATTGGTAAGTGTAGTTGATATGAGGATGTTCATACACACACAAAAAGAGGTAGGAAAATATTATCCCTGAGGATTTAGGTATAGCCTGGCCCAAACCTCAAGACCCAGACCCAAGCCTGAGGTCCTTAAAAAAAAAAAAAAGAAGTTGGGCCCCTGCCCAGTCCAGCCCAGCCCGATCCATAAGATCGGAAGCGGATTGCCTGGTGACTAAATCACTAGTAATAGCTCCGGTGGCCAAAGTGGTAGGATTGATTGGGATGTATTGTTGTTAGAGATGTCGCTAGGAACAACTTTTATGCACGCTGTGTGGGCCCATCTTTGACAATGGCATGTTGCCCAATCAAATTCTGCCGAGTCCGGTTGGGTCCAGCCCAGCCCGACATAAAAGTTGATAAAACACTATTATTACGATATGAATGTTTCTATTCCATCCATGGCCACAAATGCATAAAGACATATTTTTGAGGAACGAAAACCAATGGTCTATATTCAAGATGCACGATGTTGCCCAGTCGAGGATTGGAATGGCATATTTGCATGCTTTGACACATGTACATGTGAACTCATGCTGGGCTGGACCAAAATGCCTCAGCTCAGGCCCTGCCCAAAAATTGATCGGGCCAAGCATGTGAGCTACAAGTTCAGCCCACAGGACAAGCTACTAAGTACAAGATCAGTCCAAAGCTAGGTCGTGATTGGTGGATCAGGATGGCTCATTGCAAGCCTCATACGACCCTAAAAGATATGTAGAGAAATGGAAGGCAAAATACCGAACTGTGTGCAAAGACAAGCGTAGAGAAGGAGAACCAGAAGATCATGCCAAGTTGCTGGGAAGGTGGGCCCCTAAATTCATCATTTAACCGATGTTCAAGGACCCAAACCACAAAGCCCGTAAATATAAAGAAAGCCCCACTTGCCAGCCAAAGATCCACCGTCAAAGGCTTCAAGAAAATCCATGTTTTCTTACTCTCATCGTCTCTTATTGGAACTATCATTGTCACGCCTGATTCGGTGTACGGTAATGTAAAATCTACATACAAAGATCGGTTGGCTGTGATTGTCGTATCCGCTACCATTGCATCAAAGTTCTGCCAATGCAAGAACCATCAGTAAGAAAAGGAAACAAAAAATAAATATATATAAAAAAATGCATGTCCTATGTGCAAAAAGTGAACTGAAATGAATGCATATCCTATTTGCAAAGAGAACTGATCACCTACAAAAAATCACTCAAGAGTGGAACACAAAACATGGTGATCAGTTCTCTTTTGCAAAATGACAAAGCATGGTACTTGTTGTCTGTTACGGTTGTGCCATTGCACCCTTTTATACCACTTGAAAAAAAAAAAAAAAAAAAAAAAAGACTGAAGAAGAGGGTGCTGATTCGCTTTGTTCACATCCTGAGAGAAAGAAATGCCACAGATGGGTTGGCCCATTTGGGGGGTGTGCTCCAAGGGGACCTCTGCTTCAGGCAGGTGTCGGATCTCCCTCTCCACATTAGGGGGCTATTTTTGTTAGATAAAGTAGGGCTGGGATCTATTAGAGAATCTCCCATAGGGGAGTAGGGTTTTTTTTTTTTTTTTTTTTTCCATTTTTTTGCTCAGCCCTGGGCGTCGTGTATAGGGTTGCGAAATGATAGGCCGCCCCAGGGTTTTTCTGTCTGGGGGCAGCCCAAATGTCTATTGTCTGTATAGTTTCCACCATGATATGAAAATCTGTTTTTTTTTTTTTTTTTTTTTTTTTTTTAAAAAAAAAAAAAAAAAAAAAAAAAAAGGGGTAGAAAGTTATCGATCACCAACACTCTAGTTTATACGTAACCACGGTGAAACTAGGCGGGCACAATTATCTCATGTGGTCTCAATCTGCTGTTATGCATTTTAGTGGCAAACGTGAGTTAAGAAACATTGGTGGGAGCAAGAAAAAACCTCCCTTTAACTAACTTATAAGGACCGAAAACGTGGTAAATATAAGAGATTTTAACCTAAGTAGCCTTGTGGTCATGCCAAACACCCCCAAAAGCAAGCCTTTACAAAAAAAAAAAAAAGCGTTTGATAGACTTTTGACCATTAAAAAAAATTAGGGCCAAATTGGCCCTGCTTGGAGCCTAGTGCCCATACTGACCTTCTTCATCTTCTTTTGTTCTTTTCCTGAGACTCTTCTTCCTTTTCAAGTATGTATTCCAGAGACCACCCCCTCCTCTTCAAGGGTTTTCCTAGGGTTGTGCATCGAAAGGGGATATTCGATGCTTTTATAATCGAAGAATGTGTGTGGTTTAAACTCTAGAGTTTTGATTATAATGGATTGTTGTTGTTTTATGCACTGATTTTTTTCCCACAAGGGTTTTTTACATAAAATATGTGCTCTGTGTTTGCATGCTTGATTGTTTTGGTTATTCTATTTATTCGATTGTTCTATCTTTGTTGAACATGCTTCTACAAAGCACACGGATTAGTAGCAGTATTGGATCCGATTTGCTAATACCTAGGGTTAATAGAGATTTGTGGTAGCTTAAGATTACATCATAGCGGTGTGAGATAAGAACCAAAATTCCAAAAAAGTGGTATTGAAACGTCAAGTTTAAGGACATTCGGGAATTGAGGAAAGATATCAAGGTCGAAGGTTGAAGAACAATTTTAGTTTGTGGCAGTGCAATGTTAAGGATATTCTAGTATCATAAGAGTTCAACAAGACGTTGGTTGAGAAAAAACCGGAGAAGATGTCGGATGATGACGGAACGAACTCGAGGAGACTCTTATGAGCGCTATCCGTCTATATCTATTGGATCAAGCCATGCACAATGTTATGAATGAGGAATCTCCCCTGGAGATGAGGAAGAAACTAAAAAATCTATACATGACAAATTCCAATACTAATAAGTTGTTTATGAAGAAACAACTTTTCAGGCTACAGATAAAGGAATGATATGATCTCATAGAGTAGATGAACTCATTTACAAAGGTATGTAACGAGTTGTTAAGGCTTGGAGTGACGATCGAGGATGAAGACAAAGTGGTGTTACTTCTAACATCGCTTTGTACATCATACGACCATCTCATCACTACTATGTTGTATGAGAAGAATACAATGAAGCGGGAAGAAATCATTACAGGTCTCATTTCCAACAAGACGAGGAAGAAATCAAGCGATGGGGACTCTCAGGCAGAAAGGTTAGTTGCGAAAGGGGTCTAGATCGAAATCAAAGGCTAAGGACGAATGTTTCTATTGTGGCATAAATCGGTACTTCAAGAAAGACTGCAAAAAATGGAAGGATGACCTAAAAGTAAGGGTAGAAAGAACACATGTGAATTGGCTAGCATAGCGGAAGAGAGCTCATAAGGAGACCACCTCTTGGTCTCTTCAGGTATGAAACATCTCTCAGATACATGGATAGTTAATTCAGAATGTTCTTATTATATGTGCCCAAATATGACTTGGTTCAATGCCTATAAGTCTTATGATGGAAGAAGTGTTCTATGGGGAATGATGCGTCATGTAAGGTCATCAAAATAGGGACCATCAAGATAATGATGTTTAATGGAGTCATGTAGACTCTAGGTGGTGTCAGGCATGTTCTGGATTTAAAGAAAATTTTGATATCCTTGGGGGATTTAGATACGAACGGGTGTACGTTAACCGCAGTTGGTGGTATAATCAAGGTCACCAGAAGTGCAATGGTGTTAATGAAAGGACATAAGATGGGAAATCGGTACAAGTTGGCTGGGAGAATGGTTATATGTGAGGCACATCACACGTAGAATCCAGCACAGATGACACTGATCTGCGGCATATGTGGCTAGGGCATATGAGCAAGAGGGGCATGATGGAAATCCATAAATGGAAATTGTTTATGAGAGTTAAGGTGTACAATGTGAATTTTTGTGAGCATTCATTCTATAGGAAGTAGTGCATGGTAAGGCTCAAGATTGCTACACATAATAGCAGCAAGGTACTCGATTATATATATCCATTATGATGTCAGGGGACCAGTGACGTACCATCTAAGGGAAGAGCACGATACTTCATGGGCTTCAAAAATGATTACTCGAGGAAGGTTTGGGTCTGTGTCTTAAAGCACAAGTCTAAGGTATTTGTCAAGTTTAAGGAATGAAAGGCACAAGTAAAAAAAGAAAACTATGAGACATGTTAAGTGTGTCAGGTCAGATAACAGTATGTACGGAGTATAGAGAAGTGGGATTCATGAAATTCTTCAAGGAACAAGGCATTAAAAGGCACTTCTCAACTCCAGGGGCCCCACAACAGAATGGAGTGGCAGAGAGGATGAACAAAACTCTATTAGAAAGGGCAAGAAGTATGCGTTGCATGTTGGGCCGCCTAAATGCTTTTAAACAGAAGCGATTAACATGGCATATTGTATTGTAAATCGATCACCATCTATAGCTCTCTCTAGGGTTGCAAAGGAAGTCTGGACAGGAAAGAACGTCGATTACTTCAGGATGAAGATATTCGTGTGTCCAACATATGTCCATGTGCAAAGTTGACAAATGATGAAATTGGATCTCAAATTTAGGAAGTAAATCTTTATCCAGTATGAGAAATGTATTAAGGGCTATAAGATTTTGGATTCATTTTCATAGAATGTGGTCATCAGCAGAGATGTCATCTTTGATGGGGTATCAATGTTGAAAGTCAAGAAGGACGTTGCAAAGAAGTCAGGAAAACATGATGATGCCAAGAAATTGTTGGTGTAGGTGGAGTTAGTTGAGCCGGTTACTGAAGGTGAAATTCAACAAGAGCAAGAAGCTGAGTAAAACAATCAGTAGGATACCTAAGAGAGTATAACCAGGAACAAGAAGAGGTGAACCATTATTGTCTCAGTTTGATATGGGTTCGAGGACATGGTTTCTTTCGTATTGTTCATAAGGACTGGAGATCCATCCACCTTTCAAGAAGTAAAATCTAGAAAAGATTACGACAAGTGGATGTCGGTCATGACTGAGGAGATGGAATATCTACACAGCAATCAGACATGTGAGTTGGTAAAACTTACAAAACGTCAAAGGGCTCTAGGGTGAAAATGGGTGTTCGGAAGGAAGGAAGCATTAACAGAGAAAGATTATGAAAAAAATCAAGGCACGACTTGTAATAAATGGGTACTCACAGAGGGAAGGAATAAATTACAATGAAGTTTTCTCTCCGGTCATGAAACATAAGTTAATCAAGGTACTACTAGATATAATACCGGAATCCAATTTGGAATTAGAGTAGCTCGATGTTAAGACGGCATTCCTTCATGGGAATTTGGAGGAAGTCATTTAAATGAGGTAGCCTGAAGGATTCGAGGAGCTTGGTAAAGCAGCCACGTATTTAGGCTGAAGAAGTCATTGTATAGCATGAAGAAGTCTCCTAGACAGTGGTACAAGCAATTTGATTCTTATATGGTGAAAATTTGGTATATCAGGTGACAGTATGATTACTGCGTATATTGTAGGGTGCTCGAGGACAGTACTATATTCTACTGATGCTTTACGTTGATGATATGCTAATTGTTGTGGAGTACAAGAAGGAGATATATTTGCTTAAGTCTCTGTGAAGCAAGGAATTTGACAGGAAGGATTTGTGTGGTGTGACGAAGATCCTAGGTATGGAGATTCATAGAGACAAAGAGTATAGGAAGTTGTGGCTGTATCAAAGGGAATATGTGCAAAAATGTGCTAAAGAGGTTCCATCTAATGGTGATAGTTATAGTGCTATCCATCTAATGGTGAATCAAGTGTCTTACGCGAGAACTAAGCACATTAACGTGAGATTCCACAAGATACAAGAATTCATTGCTTATAGGAAAGATTCTATTTCCGAAGATTCATACAGACAAGAATGTTGCAGACATGTTGACGAAGTTGGTGACCATAGAGAAGTTCAAGCATTACTTGGGTTTGATCAATCTCTTCATCCATTGATTAGATTGGGCACCCTTGCATAGGGGTGTGGATGGAGCTGTTTTATAGGTAGAGAATGCAGGGAGTGATCTACGCTCAAGGTGGAGGTTGCACGGGAGATCTTTAGGTGACTTGGTAGAATACAAGTTAATATGGAGATTGTTGTGCAAGATACCTTGGAGTGTAGGGTAGGCTATTATCGGTTCAATTGAAATCCCATCAGTCCAACCAAATTAGCAGATGGTTCACAGTTTTCACGTTGTGAATATCTGCACGTTTTCGGTTCGACCGATATGCGTGAGTCGCTTTCTTTCGGTCTCATTCGGTCCAACTGACAGGTTACGCGATTTTGCGTAAGTTGGGATATTTAAGTTCGATTGCGATTAGGGCTTAATATAGATGAATGTTTTCTCTCTAAGGGAAAGGGTTTTGTGAGGTGAGAAACTTATAGACACTAAAAAGGGCTTGGGAAGGGATTTTCTCAAGGGTTAGGGTTTTCCTAGGGTTACGCATCACAAGGGGAGATTGGGTGCTTCTGTAAGCGAAGAAGGTGAGTGGTGTAAACTCTAAGGTTTTGATTATAGTGGATACTTATCGCTTTGTCCCGTGGTTTCTTTCCCGTAAGGATTTTTCACATAAAATTTGTGTGTTTTCTGTGTTTCCTTGCTTGATTGTTTTGGTTATTTTTTTTATTTGATTGTTCTATCTTCGTTGAATGTGCTCCCGCAAAGCGTACGGATTAGCGGTGGTATTAGATCCGAATTTCTAATATTTAGGGTTGATCTGAGTTTGATGTGGGGCTAGATTACATCATAGTGGCGTGAGATAAGAGTCGGAACTCCATCAATAAGTTTAAATGGGCGGCAGGCGGGTGGAAAGAAACTTTTTTTTATACACTCACACCACAATGGAATTTCATCACAATGGGTACTCGAAACCATGCCCTCATGTTGAAGCTCTTGTGAGTCTACCACAGAGGCATGAGAGAGAGAGAGAGAGAGAGAGAGAGAGAGAGAGAGAGAGTTGTGGTGGCTCTAATACCATGATACTTGAGAGTAAATTAGGGTTAGGGTTTAATCTCTCCCCCTCTCTTTTTATTTATAAATATTGAAAAAAAAAAAAGAAGTTATGGTAGTCTTGGAGACTACCCAATATGTACGTATGTATACCCAACAAGCGAAATTTTCAAAAACCATAAAGAATGAGGCTTGTGTATTATATTGGAAAGAATGATAAATTTGATGTCCACAAGAGTATCTTCCCAAAATTTTTAGAAATTCTACTTTGTTTTGGAAAAGAAAAACTTAAATGAGCACCATATGATCATTTAAGCCTTATATCAAATAATTGGAGTTGGCTACATGAATCCTATTCCACCATTTTATGTTTGGAATGTCATATTTTGTGAAATTCATGATGAAAGTTAAGGTATAAGTTTGATACTGACTAACAATTAGATGTAATTCTCCTCCTTTATTTGGCTATGGACCGGGAATGAGAGTACAAAACTCTCACATGTGAAATGTAACATACTGCTTGTTGATGCTGAAATTTGACTGATCGTGCCTCACCTCCTACGAGCTGCTAAATACCTGCAATTAATGGAGGTATAAGAGAATACACCGGGGGTGCCGGTTAAGGCCAGAGACCCTCTGATGCTTAATTCAGGTGTATGGACTCACAGTAGGCGTAGTAGAATTGGTGTATTTATGTGTACCTTTACCCATGGCAGGGATGTATTTATAAGCTTTTTAGGCAATCTGCGTATTTGAGTTGATTTGAGGGGCCCATATTGGAGTCAGACTCTAATTCCAAGAATATCTCCAACTTTACTTTGATCAACAGGATTTTCGATAGAGATCTCAGGAGGTAATCTCATCCATATACGGAGAGGATTCTTCTTTCTATTACAGAGGTCGAGGTTGGTACCCGAGGTCGAGGTCAGTATCCGATGTCGACTTCTGAGATTGAGGTCTATGGTTGAGGCCGGTCCTCGAAGCTAACGGTCGAGGTCGTCCCTCGAGGCCGAGGTTGGTACCTAAGGTTGAGGTTATCTTTTAAGGTCGGCTAATAAGGCCGACCTTCAAAGTTATTGGTCGGCAACTGAGGCCGGGTCGATACTCCGCCCTTCCCTAGGGTTTCCTATGATCCCTCAATTTTATTCTTGGTCGTCAGGTCAATCTGTTCCAGCGCACGTCTCCTTGTACAACCCATCGCGATCATTAGGGGATTGACCTCAATTCCCGCACTTGCCGCCTTTTCCCCGTCCGTCATAATGACAAGTGTTCTTGATCTACTGACAACTTGCGCACGAGCTCTTGCACTCAAGCCTTAGTCCATACCAACTTACTTCCCAGACTCCCAAAGAGTGCTCGGAAGTAGGGGGCTATTGTTATGGGTAAAAATGAACTAACCGGGTTAACCAACATGAGAGAGAACACAAAGCATGGAAGAGGAGATCATCTTGGCCTCTACTGCCGAGCACTACTCCCACAACCAGCCCGAGGACCAACCACAAGGTGTGACTGCGACTCCAGCTAACACCCTACTATTGCGACCAACGAACGGTTGGGTACCGACTCGACCTCGAAGGTGGATGTCGACCACAATCAATGATTCTACTTGGTTCGCAGGACCTCGACCAGCTCAACCTTGAGGTCAACCTCGATCATCCAAGACCGACCACGGACCTCAACCACCTCGCTTGTGAGGTGGGACTCGGTCATCGACCTCGAGCCCCTCGGAGGCCGACCACTTGGAGATGTTATTATTAAGATTAGATCTCTCCAGGATCCTCGTAGAAGATCTCAGAAAGATAAGGGTGACGTGTCTGGAAGGAGATCCCTTCTATGATATACACCTACCAAATAGAGAAGATACCATCCACGTAATTAGCACTAAACAACTATAAATAAGAACCTCACTTAAGGTGAAAGGTATGCACAAAAACTCTAGTCCTACTAAACCCAGAGTGCCTGATCTAATTTTGGCATCGGAGGGTCCCCTGTCATAGCCAAGGTCCCCATTGTTATTTGGTTTTGCAAGTACAGGACGGTCCGGCGAGGATGACCAGTTCTTAGCATCAACACTACTATATGGGTTGATTGCAATCAAAAGCTATCTAATAGTCTATGACATAGGTTGATTATAATCAACCAATTGATTATAATTAACAAGTTTAGTTACTTACTGCCTGGTAGAAGTAAACCTTAAGGGCATGTTTGGATACCAATGTAAAAGGAAAATAATTTTTCTTGGATATGGCACTTTCTATATGTTTTGATAGTAATGAAAAAGATGAATTTTAGAAAGAATCATTACACTTTTCTATTGTTAATTTGGATTCTTTGGCATAAGAAAGTATTATGTCTTGTGAGAGGAATACCATAATTCCACATATTCTAATGAACAGCCTATAATTGCAATACATAATTTTAATACCAATTGAAATTATTATTATATGCTTAATAACTTTTTTTAAAAAATATTTTAACATGGAATCCATGTATCCAAACAAGCCCGATGGCCTGTTGTTTGGCTTATAGGAATTTAAAAGGGACAAAAGGTTTTGTTTTCAAGAAAGAGATGTTTGAATTTTTATTTTTTTTCTCATCATGTTTTGGTACTTTCAAATCCAGCTTGAGTACTGCAAAAGAATAGAAGGGAATTCTACCACATAGATAGCCTTTATATATAGAGTCATGCTCACCTGCGCACGCGTGCACCTTTTCACACGTGTCATGGGCGTCTAATCCAAACGGTCCATGTGACACGGAATCTCATGAAACCCCAAGGGACAAATTTTCACCCTGATATAAAACCCTGGTGGGCCATAGCAAAGAAAATTGCAAATCAAGGGAGGAAACAGTTTTCATTTTTCATAGCCCACCAAAGTCTTGGATCAAAGTAAAATTTGGGCCCCAAGGATAACAATTGGGAACGAATCCAATTTCTATTGAGTTTTCAAGACAGCCTCTATGCAGGAATCAAAAGACGGCACATAAGCTGAAATTGGTTTTCAATTGGAAACAATTTCTAAGCTTTTCCAGGGTCACAAAAGCAGGAATTTATTTTGCTTACAGATTCCATTTCCAAACGGGTACTTTTGTCAAAGCTTAACGATCAAAAAAATTGTGCAGAAAAATGTATTAATTCCTCATATGACCAAGCTGGAAAAAAATAAAAATAAAAAATAAAAAATAATAAAAAAAAATAAAAATAATAAAAAACTAACCTGAAGATGTACTTGGTAAATAAGATCGGTATAGCTCCCAGCCCTTCTTCCATCAGCTGTTTGGTAGGGAATGAACTCGTAAGGGACAGCATATGGAAGTGCTTCCATTACTGATTCGAATACCTCGATGCAGTATCCGCTAACAGTGGTTGTATTTGTGAGAGGATCTTTCTCCACTTTCAAGAATTCAGTGAACCTTTCTTTTATAGGAACGCCAATTCTCAGCTTCTTCCCACTTGTCGGGATCACCCATCCCTTTGGCATCGTGGACGTATCTCCTGGCCAGATGATCGGACCAAAATCCACCATGTTAGTTGAATATATCTTCTTCTCAAGATTCATGTTCAAGACTCGAGAAATCCCATGGTCGGGAGTCCAAAACCCGACCTTCCTCTCTCCTTTTCCAATCACATTAACTATCTGGAAGGCTAAGGATGGTAACTCCCCATCGACTAGATGGAATTCACAGCCCAGTCCTTTGAATTTCATCTTTTTGATGGTGTCAAGAAGTTTTGGACCTGTTTGAGAGACTACCAGATTCTCTAGTTCAGTTGAATTTTCACCAATTTCTGGCTTTTGGAAGTGGGATTTCTCCGCCCCAACTCTCTCCGCAGCAATTGCCAGTGCCCAAACTGTATCATATGCCCGAATGCCGAAAATACTAAGAGCTGCTCTATCAATGTTGGGATTCATCTGGCTAAAATCCTTTTTCCATCTAACCATGAAATCACTGATGTCTTTCGTTTTAGCTACATATTCTTTTACACCCAAAACACCTTGCATTGATTCAATGACCGAAGAATCCAAGGAATCAAGAAGATTTGTTAAAACATCCGTTATAATCCATACGTAACCTTCGCTCATCATCCCAATCTCATTCACCTTCAAAAAGAAGTGGGACGCAAGGGAAGATGTCATGTGGACAATGAATACTCTCGTTTGCATGGTCATCAGCTTGTAAAGCTCTCCAGCTATTTGATTGTCAGGAGCTGAAAGAGGAATCACACTCCTATAAGAGATCCGTGTGTCAATCTCTTGGAAGGCGTCGACAAGATACGGAACAAGTCCATTTCCATAATCAGTGTCTTCATAGATAAGGACAGCCGACCTCCATCCGAAGGACCGAATGATGGCTGCAATCACTTTTACTTGTGAGGAGTCATTCTGCGCAGTCCGGATGAAATATGGAGTTCGGATGGGAGAGAGAGAAGAGCTGACAGCAGAGAATGAAAGGATGGGCACACGAGCCTTGCTTCCAAGATCAACCATGAAGTCGGCTTGGGCGGACCTCAGGGGTCCGATGATTGCTTGCACTCCTACATTTTTTAGCAAGTCAAGTGCTACATGATGGAAGAAAAAAAACAAGTTAGTGGTCTGTAATCTGATGTGTGGCCAATAAAATAATTTCTTAAACTGCTATGGTGGCACCATCCCACATTTAATAAACACTTTGAATGGTTAAGATCATCCTATCAGTGATTTTTTATCGTCCTAATGGCCACAATCTATTTTATTCATGCATACATCTTTTGAATTGACACTCATAAACCCAATTCAGTAAAATCTGGATTTTTATCTATTTATTTATTTATCCTAAGACACTTAAATGGTCATGGATTTCGGGAACTCCAGTTTATATAGCTTTTTTTTTTTTTTGTCAGCTTGTTAGGACACCCCACTGTCAGTTGACACTTCACTGTTAGCCACCCCCACTAGGGATCGATACCAAGACCTCAGTGTTGAAACGAGGTATCTTTCACTCAGTCTACCACTTGAACTATGGATCAGGGTGTCCAGTTTATATAGCTTAAAGTGGTGTTTGGATGTACTATCCAATTGACTTGGGAATTATTAGTTTATTAATAAAGTGGACATAAGCCAGACGTACAGTAGTTTCCTTCGTGGGCCATGTAGCTAAGCTAAACCTGGCACGGCATTTGTGAAAGCCTAGGCCCCAAATTGCAATTACCTTTGGGCCTGTTTGGATGTCACTTAAAAATGACTTTTATCTCATTTTGAGAAATGCTTCAGTGCTCTTAGAGTATTCTAAGTTATGGTGAACCTAGTTGCATTGGCACACTTAGACTGCTCAATCCACTGATCCAGACTTTTCATTAGGTCCAGCACACATTCCTTGGGTTACCATGCAAACACTATACTGATCTCATGAGTATAAGCATTTGATCAATAACCTTAATATGGACTATCAAGCTCATTCACACAAAAAATACCAATTTGATCCGTCTATTTGTTAGGACCCATCATGGAATGCTATGATTCTAAAGAATCACTTTCCTTAGGCAATTGTAACCATCCCATCCATGGCTTGGAATGTAGATGGCTAGAAACATAAGTTCAAGGATAGATTGGAACACCTGAGTCAGTGCAATTTTTCACATCATAGCCCCATGGAATGTATTCTAGACTTAATAGAAAATTCAGATCCATCAAATTCAGTACAACTGATGCAACTAGGAGAAATACAACTTATATTGTTATGAGAACACCAGAGAATTTCTCTTAATTAGTCGGAATTATGTATGAGAAATTCTCACACCTAACCTTTAGATGGTAAGTCACCGTACACCCAACCGGACACTTCCAACTAGCATCCACCCCATCCAACAGATTGGACACGCCATGAGGATCTCCTTGTGCAAAAATAAACCCCATTCTTTCATTGGTGGGCCACACCATAGAAAATAATTTATAGCCACTGATATATGACAAAATACTAGTATGGTCCGCTTTATGAGTAGATGGAGCTGATTTTTACATAAGGTAATCCTCATGGTGGGCCAACCCTGTTTTCACTCTCCTAGCGTCTGCAATCATGGGTTCTATGATGATCACTATCCCTGGTTTGTAGATGGAGATGAGTCTTTTCACGTCTGACATTGTTAGACGGAGAATTCCCAATTCCCCTCACATTCCAAAGAAGGATACTATCCATCAGAAGCGCTACCCGAGTTGATGGCCCTGTTGCTCTTACTCCTCTTTTTGCCTCGCCAAGACTTGATGAAGCTGCTCAGGTAAACTCTGGCTGCACTGTCTGCTTCTCCAATTGTGTGTCCCCTATCCTCTTCTGAAGCTGGCTGTTTATCCGACAAGTCCACTGCTGGCCTTTCTCTCACAGATACCATTGAAGTGCCTTACACTTGCTTAGCCTTGTTGGGTTGGATAAGGCTATCTTGTTGTAGACGGTCCGGGCTTCGATTTGGGCAAGCTTGGAAGAATGGTGATAGGTCTATATGAATTTGGCCCATGTCTGGAGAGGGAGCTTCAATTCTAGCTATCGATATCACCTGAGTAGGAGAGATGTCTCCTGATTGTTGGGAAATGATTGTAGGATTTCTCGGCTTGGCTCCCTCTGATTGGGAATGCATTCTCCTGTGGTAGGGGATTAGGCAGTCAGGCCTATTACCGGCAGTAGTAATATTGTCTTCCCACGTGAGAGGATGCACCTGGAATCTGATATCACTAACGGCTTGATCGGCATTCACTGTTTGGTGCTGATTGAGAGCTGGGAAGGAGACCTGCTCTGGATGGATGGAGGCTGTGGGAGCTGGGTGAAGGCTTGGGGAGCGGGTGCTTTGGATATCCTCTGTCTGCAAAGCTGGAGTGTTTTGTTGCTGTTGATCAAGGCCCCTGAGGAGTGCAACTTCCCTGGAAGGGAAGGCAATGGCTAGCGGTTCTGCTGAGGCTGGCTTTGCTGGGATGAAAGAGTCCTGGGGGCTCACATCGCTCAGGGATCTGTTGACTAGACTTGCCATGGAGCTTGTTACACTTGAGCTTTGAGGGGCATTATATCGAGCAGATAGGGGACGCCCTAGTTGCTCTCCCTTGTTTTGGAAGAAGGTAGATACAACCCAATCCCTTGTATTCTGATTTTTATCTGGCGGTACCTTTGGGGTTGGGTGAGTGTGGGAGAAGCTTCGGAGCTCACCCCCGGGATCCTCAATCGCTGCAAATACCAGGTAGGCGTCCTGACCTGCCTTAAGTTCAACGACTTTGGATAAATCCCTCCCTGGGTTCAAGATAATCTTCACTCTTGCAAAGACCTGGAAGAGGCCATATCTTGCCACAGAGTCTACCTAAACCACCTTCCCAAAGTACTGTCCGATATCAACGATCAGCAATTCGAACCAGGCGTGGGCTGGGATTCCATACAATCTAATCCAGGAACCGTCGTGACCAATCACAGAATTTGGATGCCACGGTTCAAACCTGTCCAGACCCATGGCTGAGTGAAGGGCTAAGTCAGTGGAGAAATGGCTGAGCTCCTCTCTGGATTTGAACTGTAGTAGAAAAGCATGTGGGGACATCCTGACAACATCCACAGCCGATGCTACAAATCTGGTGTTCCTGAGGGCCCAGAGGAGGTGGATGATGGGAGTTTGTGGTTGGCTCGTGAAACCTACCAGAGACATCTCCAAACATCGTCTCCTATGATCGACCGAGGCTAGGTCCGCTGTGACAGAATAAGTCTCAGCAACTGTAGGTTTCGGATGTAAGGGTGGGGATTTTCTCTTGAGGATTTCACTGTATAAATTAGGCTTCAGGGGATCAGTTCAGGGTTTTGTTGATGGGTATGATTAGATTTCCTCTGTTGACCCGGTTTGGAGATCACTGCCTGAACGGAGACCACCCTCCCATCAATCTGCTTACCATCCAACACTCCAATGGCTGCTCTGGCTTCGTCTTCATAGAGGAAGCGCACGAACACAAACCCTCTCAGTTTAAAAGATCCGGGGAATGTGGGTATGTGAACTTCCTTCACCCTCCCATACCTCCCAAAAATGATTCCAATGTCTTCACGGGAACAGTCAAAAGGGAGATTGCCAATGAAAACTGTGAAGCCGAGCGATTTCTGGAATCCTGGGGATGCCCTGATGTTGTCCGCCTCTTTCCTGACGCGTTGGCTGATTCTCGGATGGGTACTACGATCCCACCCCCGATATCCGATCGCCTTATTCCATCGCCCTATGACGGGACCTCCCCTACTAAGCTCTGGGAGGGAGGTTCTCATCCCGTCTCCAGCGGCTTGAGAAGCTATTTGAAAAGAAAAACAAAGGTATATTCCCATTACCACAACTAGAGCAGTACAGCCAAAGCTCCCTTAACCTAAGCTCAATGCTGTGGATGTTAACTTATCATCTAACTGATCTCTAATAAATAATTATAACTAAAATGAGCCATCTCATTTTTTAAGTGAAACCCAAACAGGCCCTTGGCTTTCAATTTTTATTTTTTTTTTTCAAAAGGAGGGCCATGCGGCTAAATCTTAATAAGAACATTTGACGTACAAGCTAAGCTTTGGGGTGAGCTCTGCACAAAAATTCGGGCCTCACCTATCATACCGGTTAGTCAAAAAATAGAAAATGAAGAAAAGCTTTTAAATTGGACTTGATAGTAAGCATAATCCAAATTGGACTAATTGTTGGAGGCCTTGCACAAAACCTTAGGATCTAGCCTCCCAAAAACACCATAATTATGGGATAATAAAGTAATGAAATAAATCAAAATACAAACCACACAACACAAGAGATTATTACGTGGAAAACCCTCAAAAAAGTAAAAACCACGGAACCTCAGCCAAATTAACAAACCACTATGAAGTAGAACGTTACTACCGATCACAAGCACACACCGCTTGGATCAAACCTTCTTCACTTACGCAGGATTAGTTAAACAATAAGAAAAACGGAGACATCTCACCGATTACGAAGACGTAGAAACGCTGAGATGTCGAGTACACAATAGATCACCTCTATGAGCATAACCTCCCTTCCACAAGCTTCCTCTCTCTCTCTCTTCTCTCTCTCTCTCTCTCTCTCTCTCTTCTCTCTCTCTCTCTCTCTCTCTCTCTCCTTTGATAGCCCTAAACCCTTTAGTAAACCCTTAAAAAGCTTTAGGAAACCCTTTTACATTACCTAAAAAAGCCATAGGAACCCCTATTTATAGTTTAGGCAACTCATTTCCGCACCATGGAGAAAACCGCCTCAAAATTCCCCAGTCCGCATAAAATCCGGATATGAATTTGCGTAACCTCGATCAGTCGAGTAGAGTCATCGATCGGTTGAGCGGAGCCTCGACCAGTTGAGCAGACTCCTCGACTGGTCGAGCAGCACAGAAGAATTAATTCAATTGGTCGCTGAACTTTGAGTCGAACATCACTCGACTGGTCAAGCAGGGTACTTGACTAGTCGAGCGACGAGGAGAAAAATCCTCATCACTAATTCCTTACTATAAGGCCTGTTTGGCTTAGCAGACTAGATGGGATTAGATTGTATTGGAAGGAATTGGAAGGAACAATCCTGGGATTGGCCAGGCATGCCAAACAGGCACGTTGAACTTCTGCCTAGATTGGAGCAATCCCATAGGATTGCTATCAATCCTATGACATCACCATCATTACCTTGAAATCCACCCAATCCCTCCTAATCCCATCTATTTTGTCTGGGACATGTTTGGGTGGACGGATTGGAAGAGATTGGCCGGGCATAATCCCAGGATTGGCTAGGTGGGCCAAACATACTTGGTGGTAGATTCTCTGGATATAGCAATCGCATGGGATTGCTAGCAATCCACTGACGCAGCCATTATTACCTGCCATCCACCCTAATACAATCTAATCCCATGGGATGGGCCCGTCCAAACACGTCCTAAACACTACAAAACATTACTATATATATTGTTATTTCCTGTTGATTATATTAAGCATTTGCAATTCAATTCACTGGTGTGTCCAAACACATCCCAACTCTAACAATCTTCGCTTCTACCAATTAGTTAAATAGCGTACCTGCGGACGCAGCTGCAACCGTATCATTCTTTGAGTCTCTGGTATGGAGAACAAGCCTTGTGGTGTAATTACGATGGGAGGCGTAGAAATCGGAGACTGCCATGGAAATGCAGCTCATACTTATCTTTCCGAACCATGATTCCAAATCAAGAACTACGCCGACATGGACCGACACTGTCGCATTTCTGGGATTGCTGTTTTGGGCAACAGCTGATCTATGGCATAGGCTCAAAGCACAAAGGATGTAGAAGAAAGAGTAGAAGAGATTGGCTTGGTGCTTCATCTGGAGCTCCGGAAGCCAACCAAACAATTATCATTCAAATCTGTAGATCATTTCAATGACAATGACTTCATTTATAGGTTGAGTAGGTTTGGTCTTTTATTTTTTAGATGGTGGTGACTCATTCACACATGCCTACAAATATATGCATCCATCCACACCATCCAGATCACATGGCCCACTGTGGAAGATGCATATATATTCAAAAGTTCACAAAATTCCAACAACCCCAACCACCCATTTGGTAGCTATTGAATGGACGGTTAGAAACAAAATGTTCCCAAGTCCAAATTCTGACATTTATTACTGTGGGTCAGTGTGATTTTTCGGCTATGATCCATCCACAATGTGGACCACTAAGTTGGATAATTATAATTTTTCGTATCTGCATGCCACGTGTATAGTCCAAGCATCGCGGGTGATTTTTAAATGGTGGTGGACCATAGAACAGAAGACGAAAGACTTTGCAAACGACGACTTTGAACAAAATGTCGAGTTACATGTCTATGGGGTATTGTATTTTAGTGACCTACCAAAAGATATTAAATGAAATGAGTGGTTACGATTGGTCTAAGATTCCTCCGCAATAAACTAGCATTACGTACGTTGACGAGAAGGAAAGTTTTCACACACGACTTTTGTGACTGAAACTGATGAGGTGTGTTGGCCCACACGCAGGACGTACGCGGGACGTGTAGGACACCCCAACCGTGTAGCAGGTGTGACGCAGGGAAGGACGTGATGAGGCCGACATCTTCCTAAGGAGATAATTACTCTAAATCCATGGTCCATGGAGCTTCTCTAACTCTTTCATGAGATTCGAAGCTCCCATTCTTACCGTGATTCCTCAAATTTACGATACTTTAAATTTGTAAATAAAAATAAATTCTAATAAATTTAAAAATAAACTAAACGATGATAAAAAATGAATTTTCAATTCTTTAAATAATGATATCAAACTTATGAAGAAGTTTTAGATTCAAACCCATGACTTACTATAAATAGTAAACTCATGGCCATGATTTCTACTAGATTTCATGATTTTCATCGTTAGTGTCGAATTTGGCTTAACTATGTTATTTTGCTTATTTTTATAATCTCTTTTCATGTTCGGCACGCTGGATTTGATCCAATATCACAAATCCAGCATTGGTGCACCCCTGCGTAATATTTTAGGGTTCTGACGGTCATGACTACTTTCACCTCTCTAATCGGTCCTTTTCTAGTCCAGCATGGCCACCAAAGTATCCGCCTATTGATTGTCTACCCAAAACATCAGGATGCTGTACCATCAGATGTTACGTGTGGTCATGTACGAATCTTGTCTTGCACGTGTGTCTTACCTGATGACCTACCACCTTAAATCCTTACAGTCCTTACATTTTTACAGATAATTTTAGGGCATGATTCAGAAAATGAAACAGATCCAAATATCACGGGAACACACCACAGGAAACAATGCTGATTGACCATTATAAACTTAGTGTGGGCAACAAAAGTTTTGGATCGTTTGTGTGGTCCCTTCATACAGGTATTTTGACCTTATCAACAGGTTGGATGATAAAAAAAACATTCCAATGACCCTGAAAAGGTTTTTAGTTATGCCTATTCATTCACCACTGTTTCCTTTAATGCGGTCCACTTGAGATTTGGATCTTCCTCGCTTTTGGATCATGCCCTAAAATGAGATTTCAAAAAGGATGGACCGAGTTGATATAACGCAGATAGATCAAGGTGGGCTCCACAGTCAGGGTTTGATCCACTTAAGCCACACTTAGGCCAGGTTAGCACGTGGCCTGTGGGGCCACAATAGGGCAGATTCGACCTGGCTCCATATCAACCGTAGCCCAACCCGATTATTAATCAGGCCAAAGTTGGGCGAAGGCGATACGTTTTTGACCGTCCATTACCACACACAAACCTACGGTTGGTATACCCTCCCCATTGTTCCTTTGGTGTAGTACACCTGAATTTCTGTTTGGGCTTATCTCTTACCCAAGTGGCTAACAGTGAGAGGTGGACCTGGCGAACAGAGCAGATGTCACAACACAAAACGGTGGGCCGCCCCACAGGGGTGAAGACCAGAATCCTAGGTAATGCACTTGTACACACAAAGCGTGTGGACATCCGAGCTTTCAAGTTCCCACCAATGTTGCTTGTGTGACATCCGCTCCGTCCATCCATTGGGTGCGCCCCCCTTGGGTTCACACACAATACAGTGGGCCCCACCAAACTCGAGTGGTGTACCTGCTGTTCAACAGGAGCTGTAAAGGACTCCGGTCCCATTCAAAATATGCATGATTCCATTGATTAGCAAACCATGGCCAGTGTATATACTCGGCCTGCACGTGTCCCAGGCTGGTCAATGTGTCTATAAGTTCCATATGTACATGTATAAACCAAATTTCCATCCATAGACAGCGGGCCCACCTGATGAATGGCTATGATCTTGGACCCATCTGCTCCATTTTAATGTTACTATTACGTGGGATCGAGTGGGGCCCATCTGCCATGCCTTTGAACCGAAGGCTTGGGGGGTCAATTACGTGCTAGCTACAAAGAATCAAAATTCAATTCAGGCCTATGAAGAAGTCCAGGTATTGTAGATTTTGACAGAAGGCAAAAACATCAGAAGTTCCCAGTTCTGACCGAGACAACACCTTGGCCATTGTAATCAATATCATTGAGATTTTGAAAATCTCTCGATATTTTCTCGGAAATTCGATTCAACGATATTATGACAATAATATTGAACGGACTTTCAAGAGGTCGGTAGTTCTTAAATTTTCACGATTTTAAGACAAAATATCACAATTTTAACAAAAAATATATATTTTTTTAAAATTAAAATAATTCAGTTTATATTTACATCTTTTAATTTTATAATATTATTCAGTAATTTATTTTAAATATTTTTTAATATTTAAATTTCAGCAAAAATTTTCATTTAATTTCACCAGAAAAAGAAAAAAGAAAAAGAGTCAAGATCAATCTGAATGGCTCTAAGAAATTTCTAGGCTGAGAAATTGCTAGGAACGAGGTGGGTCACTAGGAATGGTAATGGGCTGAGCCAAGTTTGGCCCCAGCCGGGCCTGACACTTAAGACTCGAGGTTCAAGCCTTCCCGACCTGAAAATTGATGAAGTCCTTATTTTCCACTTAAATTTTCTTAATCTATCCATTGATAAAGTGGGCCACACATGTACAAAGAAGTAGACATTTTTGAGTAATGAAAAAAATGGTATGTATTTAAGATAGATAAGTTGTCTAACCTCAGATTTAAATGACATAGTTGTGAAATATAACACATCTACATGTAAAGTCGGGTCGGATCCGATTAAAATAACTTGAGCTCAAGATCAACAAGAAAAATCATCAAGCTATGCATGGAAGGCCCAAGCCTGGCCCACAGGCTAAGCAAGCAAGTCCAAATATATTCGACCACGCCTGGTTAATCTCCTCGTGTCAGGTAGGCTATCCGGTCCATTGCCACCCTTACTATGCACTGGAGTTTGTGAATGGACTACGATGAGCTTAGAAGGCCCAGCATGTTTTGGGCCAAGTTGCTCTGAGCCTCAAGGCCCTTGGGTTGCAACTCGGATCCAGCCATAGGACACTAGTTAAATGGACTATAGTTGATCTTCAGCCCAACCCACTTGAATCAATTAACATAGGCCGGTTGAATATTTGGATTAAGGTTGTAGACGGAGGAAAATTCAACTTGGACCATAGTTCGTGGATCCATTAGGTCAACCTAGGATCAAGCGAGTCAACTCGACCCAGTCACCAATTGCACTCTGTTTGCATCTAACTGAGGTGAGACTTGCCCGATGCAACCAATCCTTAAACGATTCCTCATCCTAAAATTCGACTTGGTCTTCTGAAGTTTAAGTCAATAGTTTGGGATATATTAGCCTGGATTATGGTTATATGATCAAGGACTTGATGATCCATAAAAGTTGATAAATCCTTAAACCAGAAGACATGTGAGAGTTTTGATATTAACCGTGCAGCTTTAGTTCACTTTACAATGCTTCTTGGTGGCTACTAAAGTAGGTGATGTTCGGTATGTTCATTTAAATTCATTTCTTCTTAAATGGCCAACATGGGATCCACTGGGTTTACTTAGAGACTTGTTTATAACTAAAATTTGATTAGAGTAATGATTTATCCAGTGAATTTTCTACCGGACCTGGTACTTAAAAGGTTTTTTTTATATGAAGGTTTTCAACTTAAAACTAATTGTTGCTCAACTTATGGATATTGTACCTTTGTTGGAAGTAATCTTATTTTGCTTGTTTTTTGGCCGAAGCAGAATATCAATCCATGAGACAGGCTACGTATGAGGCTCTCTGATTTCATTCCCTTTTTTGAGATCTCGGTATTGAAGTTCTTTTTTTTCTATGATAATAAATAAACAATCCGCATTGCTTCTAATCCTGCATTTAATGAGCACGCCAAACATATTGATATAGATTGTCATTTCATTTGGAAAAATCTTATTACAAGTCTTCTTTCTTCGACTAAGGTCATCTCATTTAGCCAGTATTGTACTCAAATTGGACATGCGCGATGTGTATGCTCTAGCTTGGGGGAGAATGTTGAGTTTAGGTTGTATTCATAATTGGGCTTTATTCGGCTTTCGCCAATGCCCGTTTTCATTATCTATAAGTAAAGAGGGTTGGTAGAATGCAAGTTCGTAGCCAAGATTTTGACCCTAATTTTTCCTTAAATATATTAATTTTACAAATCAAAATTAAAAATTTAGTTAGAGGCTAATCAGTGGATTGCCTAGGATAGACATTTACATTGGTCATCTCTGCCGAGGATTGCTGAGGATAGACATTTGCATCAGTCATCTCTGCCGAGGACGAAGTACTAGGATTTGGAAAGACAAAAACTATAGAGGATATCTCTTCATCTTCTTGTGGATCAAATCTTCCACTTGTACAGTTGGAATTGCTCAATGGCCACTGCGAAGCGGGCGATGCCTGAACAGGAGTAGTGCTCACCACGAGTCCATTATTATGGTCCGTCCTCCTAAGGGTACGCGCGGAGAGTTCTTTCTGATCAAACCACCGTGCCAAGGCAATGAGTACTTTCCAAATGGAGCTGTTGGAATCATCGGCAATCAAGACATGCTTATGCTCAAGAAGGAAGAAAACCAAGAATATTACGAGAGCGGATGTGGAAGAAATGCCGGCAATGAGGAAAAGGCCACCAAAGCTAGCAACTGTAAGACTATTTGAAGCCATGGTGGTCGATTGATCTGGACAAGTGGTCCGATGGCCGAACCATTTCCGCTCGATTGCTGCCATTGTATCGCCTTCTGTTACATTCAAGATTGCCCTGGAAACATCGGTGACCAGCGGAGAACCTTTGGAGAAGACCTGTAAAAGCGAGATGAAGTGTAAAATGATTATAACATGTTGAATGCTAATAGTGGCACTTGTGAATGTGATCCAAACTGTCATTTGGGTTCGCACCAACGTGAATTATCCATTATCCTACATGTTCATCTAACCAGTTGCAAGATGACTTATGGATGCCGTTGCTTATTTGCGCTTTCAACTGTCAATCTCCAGGTGACTGTTGGACTCCAACTCAAACACCATAAAAACGTGACTTACTATTTATAGACAACCTCTATTCCTATTAGACTTCATTGTTTTTGGCGAAAAATAGTAAGTATCCAATTTAGGTCAACCATGTTATTCTCCCAACTTTCCTAAGTCATTTTCATGTTGGGCACAACTTCTATAACTCAAAGCATCAAAAGTTATACTTGAACTAAAACTTACCATTATAGTAAAACGAAAACTAATTAATGGGACTTTTGACAGTCGATCTGATTGGATCTCACAAATCTGGCATGGGCAACCCAGCATAGCAGGTTAGTTGGCTTAAGTAGGTCCTCTTACCTCCAAAATCTATGTTAAAAAACTCATCCCAGTTTGCAAGATATGACTGATTTAAGGTTCCGACAGTCCGGATCATTTCCGCTGCTGATTGGGCCTTCTCTAGTCCATCTTTGCCATGAAAGTATCTGCGACCCGCTCAACATCATTCTGGTTCCGATATCTAGTCTACTTAGGCTAGTCCAGTGGTATGCGTAGAACGTGCAAGATTTCATGTGTGTGTGGGAGAGAGAGAGAGAGAGAGAGAGAGAGAGAGAGAGAGAGAGAGAGAGAGAGAGAGAGCTCACAAAGCCAAATCCTCCTGTTTTGTAGGTTGGGCCGACCATAGTGTACTTATCGCAGTACTTTGCAAGGAAGAGCTTCAGGTAAGGGATCTCGTCGAAAACAGCAGAAACGCCACCATTACTGCTATCTTTCGACAAGGCCTCGGCATATTCTTCAGGAGTCGTGTACGGCTTGAGCTTAGATTCGTCAAAATCAAAGTGCTTCATGAACTGCGTCATGAAGGGCCCCTTTTGATGGCCCACGTAGTCCCCGTTCTTTTTTAGGTCAGTGATGTCAGTGACGGTTGGCTGAAGCTGTTGAACCGTCAGCATTGAAGTTAAGCTGGCCGTGTAACTAGATGTAAGTATCAGCACCACAAACACCCATATGATCACCACAAATCTAGACAAGTTATTGACCAGCTTCTCCTCTGCAACCATTGAAACTGTTTGTTAATTTTCTTTTCTTTTCTTGGACCTAAGTCTATGCCCATAAATGTTGAAATGCACTACTGTAAGGTCATGTTTTCTTTAGTGGCCAAAGGTTTGGACAACACAATTAGAGCATTTAGTTTGTACTGGTGGAGCCATGGATTTATGACAGCCAAGAGATGGAGAAGGATGCTGCTCAAAAAAAAAAAAAAAAAAAAAAAAAAAAGACGCAGCTCATAGAATTCAAGTATAGTGGAAGAAAATGAAAATGTGTCTCTATAGTTCTAAAGCTTTTTGTGACTACGGTGTATCAATCAAACTGAAGGAAAAATAGGAAAATTTTTATAGGATAGCTGTAAGACTAGACATGCTTTATGGGAAAGAATGCTGGTCAATTAAAGAATAATTGTTTACTTGTAAATGTTGGTACGAGGGCCCCGCTCCTGTTGGATCCAGCTCGTGGACCAACCGAGCTCATGATCCCACTGAGTTGCATCTGGGACATTAACCCCGTCGATCACATTGGCCTCAAGGTTTAAGGCTCTGGAGTCAAAATCGGACTGATATATTAATTCAGGTGGGCCAAGCCATAGGGATCAATGGATAGAGGATGCTAACAGAAAGTTTATATGGGGCCTACCAATGGCTCTAGGTCCAGCTTTTTATTACACTCGGTTTTTTTTTTTTAAAATGTTGTTAAGGATTTCCATAGCTAGGGATAGCAGTGGCGCGCGTGCTCCAAAAAATCAGTTTGGTCAAAGCCCAGGTTGGGCTAATGTCAAATTATCTAGTGACCAAACAGAATTTGATTGGGCCATGTATCATTATTTGAGATAGAACTTGATGAAATACATCCCAACAACTTTCAAAGATGTTTTCTATAGGCCTCATTTATGAAAAAGACATTCCTGGTCAAATCCAGGCGGTCATACGGTCAAAACTTTGGTTGGCCTAAGCCCAGCCCAACCTGAAAGTTGATGAAACAGTCTTCCCATAATGTTTCTAATCCATCCATGGCCCACATGTATAAAGAAATATTTTAGTGGAATGAAAACCAATAGTCCATATTCAAGATGCATGACTTGCCTAACCAAGGACTGGAATGGCATATTTGCATGATGTGACACATGTACATTTGAAGTCATGCTGGGCCCTACCCAAAGATTGATTGGGATGTGACACATGTACATGTGAAGTTACGCTGGTTCAGCTCACGCACAAACCCAGCCAACAGGACAAGCTACTAGGTCCAAGCCAGTGTGAAACCGGCGCAGCTTGGGTGGATCCCCTTAAATACTAACGTCCGTGGATCCCTAACTACAAAGGCCATTTTCATGTATGTGCCTTACATTCACACCATTTCGATTCATTTTGAAAGCTCGTTTAAGGGCATTATCCCAAAAATGAAGCAAATCCAAATCTTAGGTGGAACATACCACAGGAAATAGTAGTAGTGATTGAATCAACACCATTAAAAACTTCATGGGGACTACCGGAATGTTTATTTCTCACAAAGATCCAGATGAAGAAACCACACAAATATCATCTTGATCCAAAACTTTTGTAGCCCATGAGAAGTTTTTAACGGTCAATTACAAGTGTTATCTGGATTAATTATGGTCTATCTCTGCATATTTTGATCTGCTTCTTTTTTGAATCATTCTATAAAATAAGTTTTCAAAACGGATGGATGGCATGCATATAAGATACATACATCACAGTGGGCCCCACAGTCAGGAATCTCACCCAACTCCTTGGATGGGAGGATCCAGTACCGAAGCCACGCCCGTCCAAAGCCAGGTCATGCTTAGTGTGAGTTGCCTGGCCCATTGCGAGTCTCATACGACCCTAAAAGATATATAGAGAAATGGAAGGCGAAATACTGAACTGTGTGCGAAGACGAGCGTAGAGAAGGAGAACCAGAAGATCATGCCAAGTTGCTGGGAAGGTGGGCCCCTAAATTCATCATTTAACCGATGTTCAAGGATCCACACCACAAAGCCAGTAAAGATAAAGAAAGCCCCACTAGTCAGCCAAAGATCCACCGTCAAAGGCTTCAAGAAAATCCACGCTTTCTTACTCTCATCATCTTTTATTGGAACTACCATTGCCACGCCTGATTCGGTGTACGGTAATGTAAAATCTACATATAAAGATCGGTTGGCTGTGATTGTCGTATCCGCTACCATTGCATCGAATTTCTGCCAATGCATGACCCATCTGTAAGAAAAAAGGTAAAAAAAGAAAAAGAAAAAGTGCACATTCTATTTGCAAAGAGAACTGGTCACCTACAAGCGGGCAGCAGCGCAGCAGCCCTACAACTCATTTTCAGCCACGGAAAAATCACTGAAGAGGGGTGTAACACAAACCATGGTGATGAGTTGCCCTTGTAGGGTGACAAGGCATTGTACTTGTTGTATTGTCACAGCAGTGCCACTGCACCCTTTTATACCATTTGGAATATCTATTTTAACAAAGAGGCTGGTGGAACTGTATTTGCTAGATTCAGATTAGTTATGCTCCTTGGGAAGTAAATAGGGGTAGTGGATGCTCTGGCCAGAATAGGCAACGAATCTCAATGTTCCAGAGGCTTTCAGGCAGAGATAGATTTTCCCTTGAGCGGTTCAGGGGGCTCGAGTAGTTACTTGTAGAATGATATGATAGGCGGCCTGGAGGGATTTTTACCGTCTCCGGGCTGCCTGAATGTTGCCTTTGTATGTGCCATCCTTTCTTGTGAATAATACTTGAATAGTTTTGTTATTAAGAAAAAATCCTATTGTTAGTGGCTAGCGGCTTGCTACTATTAGTTTAGATGGGCGGCAGGCGGGTGGCAAGACTCTGTTGGATCTCAGGCGAGAGAGAGAGAGAGAGAGCACTGTGGTGGCTAATGGATGGACGGTGTCGATAAACCACATACATTCACAGTGGGCCCAACTGAGTTTACTCAGTACGATAAAAGCGCACTGAGTAAGTCAGTACGCAATCCGATTTCGTGGCTAATACCATGATACTTGGACGCGGATTTCCTGCCAAATGCCTTTCGCAGGAAGTTCCTGCGCAAGGATGCTGGGTGGCCCAACAACATTTGTGGGAAATCTATTCCGTTGATCCGTTTGGAGAGCTCATTTTAGTACGGGATTCAAAAGTTAGGTGGATCCAAAACTGAATTGGGCCACACGATAGGAAACTGTTGGGATTCAGTGAGAACCGTTGAAACATTCTTATGGCCATAAAAGCTTTGTTGAAGGTTAAATTTTTTGTATTTTCACTTCATCCCAGTGTTAATGACCTTATAAACTGTTTTGATGGCATATAAACATCAAGGTGGAGCCTAGGAAGGTTTCAACGGTAGGTACTTCTTTTCCCACTGTTTCCTCTCGTGTGACGTACTTGAGTTTTGGATGTACTTCAGTTTTTGTCTCTTGTCCTAAAATGATCTGGAAAAACAGATTAACAGAGCAGATCTCCCACAAACATGTTGTTAGGCCCCACCCAGCATCTTGTGGCGGAACTTCCTCGCGGTATCATGGACGCACATTTCTTGCGAAAGCCTTTAGCAGGAAGTTCCTGTGCTAGAAACTTGGGTGGAGTCCAACGTGATGTTTTTGAAAAATCCATACCATAAATCTATTTTCTGAACACATTTTAGGACTTGAGACCAAAAGTGAGAAGGATCTAAGACTCAAATGGGGTGCACTAGAGGAAAAGGTGGGACTCTCTGGGGTAGAAAGTGATGTTTACATGTCATCCATACCGTTAATAACGTCATTCCTACTGGGATGAACTGAAAACACAAATATTAGCCTGATTCAAAACTTCTGTGACCCCACGAATATTTCAACTGTGTACGTTCAATACTCACATTTTAGGCCCACTTGAGTATTGGATACAGTTCATTTTTATCCTCTTATCATAAAAATATCTCAGAAAACGGATGGATGGAGTGGATTTCTGACAAACATCACGGTCGGCCCCACCTACGTTTCCAGCGCAGTAAGTTCCTGCGAAAAGCTTTCGCAGGAAATCCGCGTCCGATATTAGGGCCTGTTTGATTTTCACCGTTTCACTGGGAAATGGTAAATCCCCTAGAAATGGGTGATTATTACCGTTTCACCTGTTTGGATATTAGTGAGAATTTCATTTCTTGAAAACCGGTTCAAAAGTTTCGGTAGTCATTTTAGGACCTCATCTTGATGTATATGATATATCTGTTCTGTCCATCCATTTTATCACAACATTTTGAGATATGAGAAGAAAAATGAGTTAGATCCAACACTCAATTCGCCCAAACCAAAAGAAACAATGGCCCCAGGAAGTTTTTAACGGTAAGTATTTAATTCACATTTTTCTATGGTGTGGCCAACTTGAGCTTTGGATATGCCTCATTTTTTAGCTTATATCATAAATCCATATGACATAATGGGTGAAGGGTGTAGATATATGATATGCATCATGGTGGGACCCACAAATATTTCCCATTTTTATGTTGAAAAAAGTAAGCCGTCCAATCAACTATGGGAAACGTGCAGCACTTCACTGCATTTCCCTGAGAAGTAATAAATGCCAGGGGAAAATGCATTTCCAGCGAATTCGCTGAAACAAATAGGCCCTTAGGGAAGTGGATTGACAGGTGTACCAGACACTAGCTATGTACGTGTCGTGCGAACTGACGCTCCTCGATCTCCCAGTTGTATGAACGGTTCAAAGGAGATAAAAGTCATACGGGCCCCACAATGATATATTTATTATATCCACATCATTCATCCATTTTTCGAGATCATTTTAGAGTCGTACTATCCAAAAACTGAAACATATCCAAAGATTAACTGGACCACACCACAAATAGCAGCCGAGATAATGATTTTCACCATTAAAATTTTTGGCATGGCCCACCATAATGTTTATTTTCCATCCAATCTTTTCATAAGGTCACAAAGACGTGGATGAAGAGGAAAAACAAATTTCATGTTGATCCTAAACTTTTGTGAACCCCGAAAGGGTTTCAATGGCAAACGTTCAATCCTCCATAGCTTTTTGCAGTGTTGTTCACTTGATTGCTATAGCTGTGCTCGCAAAATGGATGAACGGTTTGGATATAACACATACCTCATGATGGGACCCACAGAACTTGCTGATGTCAATACACCAGTTATATAGCTGGTGTGTGGTAGACCAGCCAATCCGCTTCCGGATATTAGGGTTAGGGTTTAATGTTTCACCGTCTCTTTATATTTTTTTTAAAAAATTGAAATAATATGGTAGTCTTGGAAACTACCCAATTTGCATGTACACTCCAAGTAAAAGTTTCAAAAATCATAAATTTTTATTTTTTTTTTAAATTTATTATTATTATTATTTATATATGAGGCTTTTGCATTATATTGGAAAGAAAGATCAATTTGATGTCTGCATGAGTATCTTCCCATTATTTTTAGAAACTACTCTTTCTTTTAAGAAAAATTTACTTTAAAATAATAATAATAAAATAAAATAAAATAAAATAAAGGTGGACATGTGTCACTAGCATTTGATTAAGATAAGCGATTTATACAATCATTCGGGCGAGTCCAGATGAGCAGAATGATAATAGGCCTTGCCTATCGTATACGAAAGACAAAAAAAAAACAAGGCTGAAGAGAATGCGGTTTGGGCAGGGAGCCGACGGGGATCAGCAGAAGCACAGGGATAGCAAGGGGAGGATGGTCAGATCAGCCAGCAAAAAGGCAACAGACGGAGGAGGGAGGAGGGCGGGAAGGATGGTCCAGAAGGGTGGGATTACCCCACACCTTTCCTGGTCTTGTGATGCCTTATCTGCCCCACCCCTTTAACGTGCCTGGGAAGGGCTGTGGAGCTGAGATAAAGCTTATCAAGGGCGTCACTGCAGGCGATGTTGGCAAAGCCATCCACCATAGAACTTTCCTCCTGGAAGGTGTGGCAAAATCTAAGATTGAGGGACTAAGTGAGCTGATGGATGGTTCCAATGTTTTTTTTAAAAAAAACTTTATTTTTATTTAAACCCTCGCACACACACCACCACACACTCATGCCATAGTGGGATTTCACCACCTATGGATACTCGAACCCTTGACCTGGTGTTGAAACTCCTGAGAGTCTACCACTCGGGTAAGAGTAAAGATCAAAGACATTTGTGCATTGGTTATGAAGATCAGTTCAGTTAATGCATGATTCCAATGTGATACCATAGCTTCCAGCCGCAGGAAAAGGAGAGGCGGGAGGCTGCTTCGAAGCAAATGCGGGAGTTCGTCTCGACTATGATTGAGGATAGCCCCATATCCATGCAGAACATGAGACCATCAACCATGGCTCGGGCTTCCGCTGTCATATTGGAGACTTGACCATAGCGATAGTGAAGGCGAAGATCAGATTCCTTGAGCAGTCGCGGCAGATGCCTCCCTCACCTCCAACTCCTAGATTACCCTTCACAGAACCGTCAACATTTAGCTTTATCCAACTCCCAGTTGGTCTTAACCATCTGACGACCAGAGCCATGTCAGCTGGAGGGGGAGAGTGCAAAGCCGAACCGAAAGCCCGGAGGACATGCCCTTTCCACATAGAGGTGTCAACGTCTGGGAGGTGAGCACCAATCTCAATGAGCCAATGGGAAACTCTACTGATTGTGCCAACAACCTTGAACTTGCGGTAAAAAATAAAAATAAATTACTTCTCTTACTCATCATATGATCATTTAAGCCTTATCCAATTTACTGGAGTTGGCTACAAGAATCTTCCACCATTCTACATTTGAAATGTCATATTGTATCATCTTCACAGCTATGGTACAAGTTTAATGCCTACTACCAATTTAACGCAACTCTCCTCCCTTATCTAAATCACAAGCCATCACTTGATAATGGTGAACTGCATGCCACCACTCTAATCATGAGGAGGCTATTGTACACGCTAAAGGAGGATATAGATCTGTAGCGTCATAACATTTTTATTTAATGAGATGCATCGTGAGCAAAAAAGTTTGTGATATGATCATAGATGGGAGGAGTATTGAGAATATCGGTGGAAAGTTTGAACTAAAGACAGAAAAGCATGCCTTTTCCATACATAATTGGATGGATTAAGGAGGTTAGTAAAATGGAGGTAACTAAAAGACGTTGTATTCCCTTATCCAATGGTAAATATTATAAGGATGACGTAATTTGTGACCTGATCGACATGAAAGTTTATCATAAGTTATTTAGTCGACCATGGCAGTACGATGTTAATGCCATGTATAAAGGCTGTGATAATATTTTATTTTTATTAAAGATGGTATAAAGATTATACTTACGCCTATGAGAACTAAGAACAATGAGCGAATTCAAGACTTCTAAAGTTGAGGGATAGTCTCTCGTAATTATATGGGATTTTGTCAATGGATATGAGAATTTGGGAGAGATTAATGCATTTTTTTAAAAGAAAAAAGAAGTAGAACCCACGAACATCCTAGAGAAGGTGAAACCATTGTTGTAAAAGCTTAAGAGTTTAAGTGGATTATACCCGATAAACTTCATGGTAGGTTGCCCCATATATGGGATATACAACACCACATTGATATTGTCCTAAGGGCAAATCTGCCTAATCTGCCACATTATTGAATGAATTTGAAAGAATGTGAGATCTTATAAGGAGAAGTGGAGAAACTAATCCATATGAGTCTAGTGGGGAGAGCGTGAGCCTTATGTTGTGCCAGCCCTGTTAACACCCAAAACATTTCAAGATTCGAACAGTAAGTATAAGGAATATGCTAATAAATTAATATCAGTGTTAGAAAGTATTTGAAGCAGGTGATAACATACTGGTTCACTTGTGCAAGGGAAGGTTTCTGACTGGGACATAATAAGTTGAGGAATAAAAAGATCGACATTGTTCTTATCCTCAAGGAAATCAATGATAATGCCTATGTTGTTGATCTTTTCTAGGGCATGAAGAACTCACATACTTTCGATGTGGTAAACCTGTACAAGTATCATGAGTCAAGTTTGATGAATAATGATGAATTCTTTCTAAGTGGAGAGGACTAATGTAGAGCGTCGCACAAATGTACATTCTTATCACGGATAGAGAAAAAGAAGCCCAAACAGATGCGGAAGTAGTATGTCATATTCATGCCCATTTTTACATAGGCCATGACATAATTGGGCCCTAAGTGCATTCAGTTTGAAGAAATTCATTCCAGATAGGGAGAAATTGTCATCCAAACTGTGGATCGTAAATGAGCCGTAACTTTTGACCCAGACATTGTCATGAAATGTATGATTTATCGATTTTTATGTAATGATACTTTCAGGGTCAATTGGCTTGTATTGGCAGCTGAATTCATCCGTTTCATTATAATAATAATAATAATAATAATAATATAATAATAATAATAATAAAATAATAATAATAATAATAAAACAAATACCTCAGTCCAATACTACAATTTTTAGGAAAATTTTACTCTTTTTTATGAGTTTTAGAAGTTTACATCTTTTTAAAAGTTGCTCGTAATTAGACCAAAAATATTCTAGTAAGGTTTATCTAGACTTTCTATTTTTGACAAAATATGCTTTTCAAGTGTTTACTAAAATTAGGAAACTAGGCTTTAAAGGGGTGGTCTTTCTGATTATTGTATCAGTCTCTTCCCTGCATTAATTTTTAAGTCAGAATCTATGCAGGAATCAAAAGATGGCACAAAATCTGAAATTGGTTTTCAATTGGAAACTGTTTCTAACCTTTTCCTGGGTCACGAAAGCAGGAATTTATTCTACTTATGGTTTACATTTCCAAATGGGTACTTTTTCAAAGCTAAACGAACAAAAAATTGTTCAGAAAAAATATTTTAATTCATAATATAACCAGTATGAAGGGAAAAAACCTAACCTGTAGATATACTTGGTAAATAAGATCGGCATAACTCCCAGCCCTCCGTCCATCAGCTTTTTGGTAGGGAATGAACTCGTAAGGGACAGCATATGGAAGTGCCTCCATTACTGATTTGAATACATCGATGCAGTATCCAGTAACAGTGGTTGCATTTGTGAGAGGATCCTTCTCCACCTTCAAGAATTCGGTGAACCTTAGTTTTATAGGAACGGCAATTCTTAGCTTTTTCCCACTCGTTGGTATCACCCATCCCTTTGGTGTCATGAACGTATCTCCTGGCCAGATGATCGGACCAAAATCCGCCATGTTGGTTGAATAAATCTTCTCAAGATTCATGTTCAAGACCCGCGAAATCCCATGGTCTGGAGTCCAATACCCGACCTTCCTCTCCCCTTTTCCAATAACATTGACTATCTGGAAGGCCGAGGACGGTAACTCCCCATCGACTAAATGGAATTCACAGCCCAATCCTTTGAATTTCATCCTTTTGATGGCGTGGAGAAGTTTTGGACCCGTTTGAGAGACTCTCACTAGTTCCGTTGAATTTTCTCCAATCTCTGGCTTTTGGAAATGTGATTTCTCCTCCCCAACTCTCTCTGCAGCAATTGCAAGTGCCCACACTGTATCATATGCTCGAATGCCTAAAATACTAAGCGCTGCTCTATCAAAACTGGGATTCATCTGGATGAAATTCTTTCTCCATCTAACCATGAAATCACCCATCTCTTTTGTTTGATCAACATACTGTTTTACACCCAAAACACCTTGCATTGAATCAATGACTGAAGAATCCATGGAATCAAGAAGATTCATTAAACCATCCGTTATAATCCATATGTAACCTTCGCTCATCATTCCAATCTCATTCACCTTCAAAAAGAAGCGGGAGGCAAGTGAATATGACATGTGGACGATGAATACTCTCGTTTGCATTGTCATTAACTTGTAAAGCTCTCCAGCGATTTGATTGTTGGGAGCTGAAAGAGGAATCACACTCCTATAAGAGATCCGTGTGTCGATCTCTTCGAAGGCATCGACAAGATATGGAACAAGTCCATTTCCATAATCAGTGTCTTCATAAATAAGGATGACCGACCTCCATCTGAAGGATCGAATGATGGCTGCAATCGTTTTCACTTGTGAGGAGTCATTCTGTGCTGTCCGGATGAAATATGGAGTTCTGATGGGAGAGAGAGAAGAGCTTGTAGCGGAGAACGAAAGGATGGGCACATGAGCTTTACTTCCAAGATCCACCATGAAATGGGCTTGGGTGGACTTCTGCGGTCCGATGATTGCTTGCACTCCTACATTATTTAACAAGTCAAGTGCTGCATCATGGCAGAGAAAAACAAGTTAGTGGACTATGATCTGATGTGTGGCCAACAAAATAATGGATTAAAGTGATATTGTGGCACCATCCCACATTTAATAAACAATTTGAATGGTTAAAATCATCCGGTCAGTGATTTTTTTAAAAAATCTTGCTTCATCCATGATGAGTCCCATGATTCAGATGGCCACAATCTAGCTTTTGTTCATGAACACGTTCAGTTGGGCTTTTACCTTTCTTTTGAATTGACACTCATAAACCTTCAGTATCCACCCCACCCAACAGATTGCCCCGCTATGAGGATTACCTTGTGCAAAAATAAACCCCATCCTTTCATTAGTGAACCATACCATAGAAAATAATTTATAGCCACTAATATATAAGTACTGGTTTGCTTAAGGAGTATGGGGCTGGTTTTTATACATAAGGTAATCCTCATGGTGGGCTAACACGTGCATTAGGCAGGCTTGATGTTGTACGCACATAATTATCATCTAACTAGAGCATTCATTACTGAGAGAGACTCCAGAATTCTTGTGGAATGCCTGTTAGAAGATGTGGCTTCTCCATGGAGCATTTGGTACTGAAGAGTGAAATAAAAACCTTCTCAACAAGCTTAGATGCAAAGCATCTCACATCGTCGATGAGAACAATTCTGTGGCGGTGTGCTCCCACCTTTCTCCAATAAATAAATTAATTAATTAAAATAAAGACTATTTTTAATCCTTAGCCAAAACGAAAAAAAAAATAATCTCTAATAAATAATTATAATGAAATTAAATGAGATGAAACTCATTTTTAAGTGGCGCATAGATAAGCCATTTGTTTAAAAATTAGAATTAAAAGAAAGTATAATTGAAATTTGTTATAGGTAAAATTGGACTGACCAGACACCTGGAATAGAACGGAGAGATTGTAGGAAGACTCCCCATAAAAGGATCGGAGTGCCGGGTCGACCTCAAGTGTTGACCCCGACCTCTGCTACCAATCTAGTGGCGACCACAAGCACTAACCTCGGCCACTGACCTGAGGCCTCGCATCCACCATTGACCCTGGAGGTCGGCTTCGTCGACTTTCGTCCTCGAAGGGTGGCCTTGGCCGTTATCCTTCAAGGTCGGCTTCAACCCACGACCTCGGCCTCGGAGATCGACCTGACCAACGACTTCTGCCTTGAAGACTGACCACTACCTTGGGGGTAGAAAGTATCCAGGGAGGATCCCCACTGTGTGTGAGCGAGATTGCCCATCGAGATCTCAGTCGAAGATCCCGCTGAGCAAGGCGTAATATATCCGGGGAGAGATCCATTTTACAATACGGGTCTATCTAGCGGATTCACTACAACATGCTAGTGATCCAAATGGTTTATAAATAAAGGCCCTATTGAAGGGAAAGGGTATATGCACAACTACCCTAACCCAACTATGCTCATTGTGTGACTACCCTGACTTAGGAATCGGAGGGTCCTTGGCTACAACTAGTGCTGTAACAACTCCAAAATTTTACGGTTTCTTAAATTTTAAAATTTTAAAATTTTATTTTTTTAAAAAGAGATTAAAACAGTTACAACCTCTCTCATCGTTATCTTATCTGAACGATTCTATTTTCTTTATAAGGAGGGACACTACACTTCTCGCCAATTAAGAGAGAGAAAGAGAGAGAGAGAGAGAGAGAGAGAGAGAGAGAGAGAGAGAGAGAGAGAAATTAGTGGAAGGACGGCATGCAGAGGTTAGTACTTACTGTATTTTAATTTAGATTTTTTTCTTTATGTTATTATATCTTGGGTCTACGTGATGGACGGTGTGGATCTACCATGGGTGCAATGCATGTGCACATATATCATATGTGTGCATATGCACGATGCACCATGAAACGCCTTACGCATGTAACAAGAAATCAAAGGAAACACGTAAGTCTTTTTGTTTATTTTACTTGAATCACATATTTGACTTATTTTGCATATATGGCCCGATCAATTCCGTCCATTAGGTTCCAAGGACCAAAATATGAGAAACCTCCAAAAATTAGGCTAAATTAAGGTTTTGGTAAGCCACAATATGCAAAATAAGATTCATTAGGCAGTCACCATTGGAATATCCATCGGGGCCACAGGGAGTTCCGATGGAGATACCAATTATTTTGACCATTAAAATATAATTGGGTGGACCAATGAACAAATTGAATTTTACATAGAAAGTTAGGAGGGGGTTTGAAATCAGAAATGCATGTTTTAATGGTGGAAGAACAGTCAGTGTTGGTTCATGGTAGTATGATCCATCAGAATAACGAATCTACCTCATTTTTCTACCAATGTCCTAAAACTATGTTAGTAAAGTGGTGAATGGATTGGATCTTAGGCACACATATTATGTATAGGTCATCATGATAAAAGTGTAACAATATAGAGTGAGTGTAAAAAACACTCCAGGGTGCAAAAGTGAAATTGGGTTATTTACATTACCGAAATTAGTCCTGATTTATGGGCTTTATATACGGGGCTTTCTTGATGTATATATCAAATCCGTACCGTCTAATAATCTTGTCACTAATTAAAAGTCTTGGGGTTGAAAATTTTATTCGAAAGAAAACTCATGTGGATCACATCGCCTTAAACTGTGAAAATTAAATGGGCACCTTTGAATATTCTTGTGGGCCACAAAAGTGTTATTTCGAGTAGATTTTTAGGCTCGTCCTTTATGAGGAGATTACCTATCTCATTCATGGTTTAGATTTTCATGGGACCTATAAAAAAAATTAAATAAATAAATAAATACAAAAAATAAAGTTTGATTGTCAGCGTTGAAACCAAGTGCGGCTTTTAACGTTAGAAACCATCTTGGGTCATCAGATTATAGACTCACAGTGATGTATACATTGTATCCAATTCATCCATTTGATTTGGAAGGTTATTATGAGTTAAGAGTGTAAATTTAGGACATATCTAAAATATGTGTGACCCATACAGAAAGAAAATAATAGTAGTTGTACAATAATCATTTACGTTATAACAGGTCCCACATAGTTCAGATTAGATTGAAAATCTTTCTCAAAGGTCAATATAGCAATAGTAACCATATAGTCAATCCAGATCCCTGTAAGTAGGACCCACATAAAAATAAATGTGTGTTAGATATATATATCATATAATGTAACTCCACCTTCTGTTGCACGGTAAAACTTAAATAAGTTGCATGCATGTTTATGACAAAATATATATAGGCTAGATTATGTATCAATATGACATGCTATTAAAAGATCCAAGCCATCCATGTGTCTTTTGGGCCGAGATAGATACGATGAACCCTATCTATTACGTATGTTACTTGAGTATCACTCCCATGTAAAACCTTAATTAGTAATCAAAACAAATCAAATACTTTATGAATTTAATATATATTTTTTAATATTATGGTGTACTGCATATGGATTATTTATAGGTAATTTCGGATCCGCTCTATTGGATTCTTCTTTAAATCATCAGATGAGTAATCCCAACATATTTCCTCTCCATATGATTAAAATAATTTGTTGTTGTGAATGACTTGATTAAATTGTTTATAAACTGATTAGTGCTGACATATTCTTGGATTATGAACATGTGAAAGACCTCTCATAAGGAGAGATGTATTTGATTGCTAATATGATTACTGCTGCATCAAACATTCATACCTGGCATCATTAATACTTTTGTGCGATTACCTAGGGGACAGCTCATTGTACCCACTAGAAGCCCACTATATGTGGAAGCCTGCCCAATGGGGGATGCGGGCCTTGCCCTGCCTACCAACGGTAGAAGCCTGCCAAGTGCAGATGCGGGTTGTCGATATCCAACTCAAGCAAGTGGACGGTTTCTATTTATACCCACTTGATGCATCATCAGTATCATTCATATCATACGCTTTATTATTTGTATTGTATTTTTGATTTTTTATGCTTAATTGTATATATTATTTTAATTGTACTGTGCACGAACCATGATGGGTTCTCACTGGGCCTGGCCAGCTGACGGTTATTGATGGAAAAACGTCGTACAGATGGAATGAAGCAGATAGAACGACTTAAGAGCAAGAATATGAAGCCAAACCAGTGGATAATTCTATCGAGACGATGATAGATATAAGTGGCAGTATATTTAACTGAAACGACGTATTTATGTGGTATTAAATGTTGAATAGAACTAATATGAAGTAGACATATATGTTTTTTGATTATTTATTTTATTGTCTTTTATATTTAATGAAGTTATATTATAATTTTAGTTTTTATATTTTTAATAACTTTATATTCCAATGAGTTTAAATAAATAAATTTATATTTATATTTATTTAATATAAATTATTGATTTATTTTCTTTAGATGTGGGGTGATATAATGTTTTGATGAGGCTAGATCAATGTTGAATTGTTTTGATAAATGTTAATATAGTAAAATATAATGTTATGTATTAATATGATTGATTTATAATATCTGTAGAGAACCATTTAAGTATTTAAGATTACGTGTGACATGAGTTAAGTCCGTGTAATATGTCTATGGTACTCACATGTGAATTTTGCATAAGATGATATTCTGGGGTATAGATGAGAAGTTTTATATAAGGTTTCAATGTGAATTTCCTGATATAGAATTATCAGTTTTGTTAATGTGACTGTAGGTAATGTGGCTCACTCATGTACATAACTGGTAGGCCCCCTCGAAATTAGAAACACAACACTTATGATGTTTTTATTTGGATATTATTGTGAGAAATAATGAATTTGAGTGTACTCTAATTTGAGCGTATTTTATATATATTGAGATGAATTAGTTTGACCCTAATAATTTTTAGGATATTGAGTTCACAAAGTCTGCTGGACAGTAATGGGCAGCAGGAATCACCCAACTTGTAAATTCATAACTATAGAAGTATTTATCCGATCAAGGCAGACCAAAATCCTGATCGATGATAGACAAGTAGAAATAAAAATAAAAATAATTAGAAAAATTGAATCTGACTGTCATTATACTGATTCAGGGAGTTGGTATAGGCTAGTCACAATTTATCAAAATTTAGACAGATCTAACTACAGGGATTTTAAAATTTTCTGTGGTAGGAAGATTTAGCTAAAATTTTATGAGGAGAGTATATGCTTGTAATAAGATCTACACAAAAATTTTGGATTTAATTTAAAGTTCCAAACGGTAATTATAACCATAACAGACAACTAGAAATCTAATTTGCCTTAAAAAAAATGGTGTCCTATCAGTTTAACTGACAATGTCATTCATTTGGATCATTATCTTTGATTAAAATAATAATTTTATCTAAATTATTTTATTTACAGGTTATTATACAGTTAAAAATCCATAATCCCTACTAAAATTCAGATTCTTGTCTTATAGGGAAACTATGGCACCTAAGAAGATACGTAGCATCCGTGACTTAGTTCCTTCTACTAGCGCTATCATTTCTCATGACCTAGTAATGGACACCAATATTCTTGAAGAAGGTGAAACGATGAATAGAAATCAAGATGAGAATGAAGTCGAAGTGGACGAGGTTGAAGAGGGACTGCAAAATCCTATGTCTCCACCTGCAGCAGATCAAGGTAGGGCTGGACCAAACACTCAATTCCCTTTGTCTCCATCTGCAATGCCTACTAATTTCGCTGGACCAAGCACCCAATTTTCTTTATCCCCCTCTGCAATGCATGCTAATTTTGCTGGACCTAGCACGCAGCCGTGGGACGTTGCATTTGGATTAGTAAATCAAATGGCCGCCATGATGAAGCAACAACAAGAGCAATTTGCGGTTCAATGGAATATGTTGGCCAATATGAGCCAAGCACCTCAAGCTCATCATCAGGCATCACCAGTTAGGTCCGGGCAGACACGTGAAGTGGACCTCCTTCAGAGATTTATAAAACTCCGGCCGCCAATATTTAAAGGTGTTACAGATCCTTTAATAGCAGAAGATTGGTTAAAGCAAGTTAAGAAGATATTAGAAGCGATGAATTGCCCTGATACTGAGAAAGTGCGATTGGTGACTTTTATGCTTCAAGGTGAAGCAGATGTTTGGTGGAGATCGTCTAAAAGAATGGTTACAACTAATCATATATGGACTTGGAGAGGATTTTAAGACAAATTCAATGAGAAATACTTCCCTAAGGCCTACCGTAATCAAAAGATGGCTGAATTTTCGAAATTGGAGCAAAGGTCGATGACGGTAGCACAATATGAGGTGAAGTTCGCTGAACTATCAAGATATGTCCTGAAAATGATGGAAGATGAAGAATACAAGATCACTAAATTCGATGAAGGCCTTCGTCAAAATATTAGAACCAAGTTTTGTTGTGATGATATTCAAAAGTACTCTGAAATTGTTGACAAGGCTCTTCGAGCTGAAAGGGATAGTGAGCGGTTCCTAAAGTCTCGGGTACAGATAAAAGAGATAGGAAGTCAAGTGAGGACTACTCCTAGGCAACGACAGCCATTAGAGAAGAGGCAGCGAACTATTGGTCAATTTTAAGCTCACAGTAATCAAGATCAGTTTTTTTCTTGAAACTGTACCTATTGTGGGAAGTACGGACACAAATACCACTTTTGCAGAACCCGACTTAAGGGTGTTGGCCAGATCCAGCCACTTCAACAAATTCCTCCTCGGTTGCAACTTCCTGCACCATCTCAGCAGTCCGGGCAGTCTTCACAGGCATCACGATATCCACCTCCCAAGCCGCAACAGTATCAGCAGAACCGACCTCAGCAAGCAGCTCGACCTTTAGTATCTCAGAATCAAGGGGGACAACCTTTCAGACAACAAACCACTCAAGCTAAAGTACATGCTATAGCACCTGTCGAAGAACCAGATGCGACACGAAGCTTTAGTTACTCCTTTCTACAATTGCATTCCTTAGAACACTTCCGTAGACTGCAGTCGGCTTTAGTGACTCCTTTCGTAAACTTTAGTCGTCTGAGCTCGTTTCTACAACTGCACTCGCTTGGGGAATACCTCAGGGCTACAAGAACCGGAGCGACCCTCAGTGAGACACGCCCCGACTCAAAGACTTAAGGGCTCGAGACTCTCCATTTCGAGTCCCTTATTAGTTCCTGAAAATATTCCATCTCCTAGACGTCGTAGAGAATTGAGAATTCTAATTTGTTTAAATTCCGAGAATGAGAATGTTGTGAATAGAAATTCAGTATTTTTCAATGGCAACAACGTAAGGAACTGTGTGCAATTTTTGGATGAGGACAAGAACAATGTTATTGAAGGTACGGTTAATATACTCGATAAACCTGTTGCTGTATTATTTGATTCTGGAGCCACCATATCATTTATTTCTAGTGCTATAGTGAAAAGACTAGGGTTGAAACCTATTGACCTTAGTAAAGCAATTTCCGTAGAATCACCAGTGGGGAAAACTGTTACCTTGAACAAATTATGCAAGTCCTGTGAAGTCAATATATGTGGTGTTATAATGTTAGTTGATGCAGTAGTTATGGATATGATGTCATTCTCGGTATGGATTGGCTCTCCGCTAACCATGCTAAGATCGACTGTTATGCTAAGACCGTTACATTCTCTATTCCCGGGAAAGAATCTTTTCAAATTCTAGGAATACAGAGAGATAGTAACGTAGAACGTATTATAGTATTGAAGGAAGGGGAGTCATTAGAGTTGAGCATATAACAAATCCCAATTGCAAGAGAGTATCCAGAAGTTTTTCAGGACATACCTGGATTACCGCCCCGACGAGAAGTAGACTTTAGTATTGATCTATTACCAGACACTGCCCCGATATCAATGCAACCGTATCGAATGCCGCCGGTTGAGCTAAAGGAGCTGAAAGAACAATTGGAAGGATTGAAGAACTAGGGTTTCATCAGGCCCAGTACATCACCATGGGGTGCACCGGTACTTTTTGTAAAGAAGAAGGATGGAAGCATGCATTTATGCATAGACTATCGTCGGCTAAATGAAGTGACGATTAAGAACAAGTATCCTCTGCCACGTATTGACGATTTATTTGATCAGCTGAAAGGAGCATGTTATTTCTCCAAGATTGATTTAAGATCAGGATATCATCAACTGCGTATTAAGGAGCCAGATATTTATAAGACGGCCTTCAGGACCCGCTATGGGCACTATGAATTTTTGGTTATGCCCTTTGGTCTGACCAATGCTCCAGCTATGTTCATGGATTTAATGAATAGAGTATTTCAGCCATATCTTCATCAATTTATCATCGTATTTATTGATGATATACTGATATATTCGAAGACTAGAGAAGAGCATGAAGCACATCTAAGAACTACTCTACAGACGCTGAAAGACAATTAACTATATGCCAAATTCTCTAAGTGTGAATTTTGGAAGCACAGTGTTAAATTTCTAGGACATGTAATTACAAAGGACGGTATTGAAGTTGATCCAGCCAAGATTGAAGCAGTGATGAAGTGGGAGCAGCCCAAGAGTATAACTGAAGTTAGGAGCTTTCTGGGACTCGCCGGGTACTACAGGAGGTTCATCAAAGACTTCTCAAAAATTCGTGGCCCATTAACAAGTCTGACTCGAAAGGGTGTGCCTTTTGAATGGACTCATAAATGCGAAGAAGCATTTGTTATATTAAAGAAGCTTTTAACATCTACTCCTGTTCTCACTCTTCCAAAGGAGGGAGTAAAGTTTGTCCTATATACTGATGTGTCAATTCTGGGCTTTGGTCGTGTACTGATGCAAGAAAATAAGGTGATTGCATATGCGTCAAGGTAATTGAAGAATCATGAACGTAATTATCCAACTCATGATTTGGAATTCGGCGCAATCGTGTTTACTTTAAAGATTTAGAGGCATTATTTATATGGCGAAAGATTCGATCTTTTCACAGATCACAAGAGCCTTCGATATTTGTTTTCCCAAAAAGACTTGAATATGAGACAACGAAGATGGGTCGAATTCCTGAAAGATTATGATTTTGAGTTATTATATAATCCTGGGAAGGCAAACCTTGTAGCAGATGCCCTTAGTAGGAAGCAACATAAGCAACAAATCATAGCTAGACTAATGGTTCAAGAGTGGCAGATGATGAACTATGTGAAGGATTTCGATGTTGAACTACAGTTCCAAGAACAACGTATTCGCTTATGTAATATAACATTACAACAGACATTGAATGAAAGAATCATAGAAGCACAAGGAAATGACGAGTGGTTAATGAAAATGGTGACTAACCACCAAGGTGATGAGACATCATTTTGGAAAGTGTGGGAAGATAAGGGAATTCGGTATCGCGGTCGTCTTTGCGTGCCCAATATTCCAGAACTGAAGGAAGAAATTTTGAAGGAAGCGCACAGAATTAAGTTCACTATTCATCCGAGAGGTACTAAGATGTACCAGAATGTAAAGCATTCATTTTGGTGGCAAAACCTGAAGAAAGATATAGCTAATTATGTTTCTCGATGTTACACCTGTCAACAAGTAAAGGCCGATCACCAGAACCCGTCAGGACTATTGCAGCCTTTAAAAATACCAGAATGGAAGTGGGATTGCATTTCCATGGACTTCATAGTTGGACTTCCTATGACCCAGAGGAAGCACGATTCGGTATGGGTGATCATTGACCGATTAACAAAGTCAGCACATTTCATTCCTATTCGTATTACTTATTCAATGGACATTCTTGCCAAACTATATATCAAAGAAGTAGTGCGATTACACGGCATACCTAGTTCTATTATGTCAGATCGCGACCCTCGTTTTACTTCGCGATTCTGGACTAGTTTACAGGAAGTCATGGGTACGACTTTGGACTACAGCACAACTTATCATCTACAGTCTAATGGACAGACTGAGCGTGTGAATCAAATACTTGAAGATTTGTTACGTGCATGCGCTCTCGATTTTAAAGGTACTTGGGACGATAACTTACATTTTGCTGAATTTGCTTATAATAATAGCTATCAAACAAGTATTGGTATGGCTCCATATGAAGCATTGTATGGACGCCCCTGCCGTGCTCCTAACTGTTGGATCGAAATAGGAGAGAAAGGTTTGATTGGACCAGATATTGTCCAAGAGGCTTCTGAAAAGGTGGAGCTCATTCGGAAACAACTTCAAGCAGCTCAAAGTCGACAAAAGAGTTACGCAGATAACCGAAGAAGTGATTTGGAATTCTCAGTAGGGGATCATGTGTTTGTAAAAGTCTCACCAATGAAGGGTTTGATGTGATTCGGTACAAAAGGAAAGCTTGCCCCTCGGTTTATTGGGCCTTTTGAGGTGTTAGATCGAGTGGGAGCTACAACATATAGACTCGCGCTACCTCCACAGCTGTCAATGTTCACAACGTCTTTCATGTGTCAATGCTAAGGAAGTATGAAAGAGACGCCTCGCATATCATCGATTGGCATGATCTCGAGCTTCAGGAAGATACATCTTACATGGAAAAGCCTGTTTGTATTGTAGATCGCAAGGAACATATTTTAAGAACCAAGACAGTATCACTAGTCAAGGTGTTATGGAATCATTACGGAGTCGATGAAGCATCATGGGAGCAGGAAGCTGAAATACGCGGGAAGTATCCACACTTATTTGAAGAATAGCTCAGGTAAATTTCGAGGATGAAAATTTTCTTTTAGGGGGTTAGAATGTAACAACTCCAAAATTTTACGGTTTCTTAAATTTTAAAATTTTAAAATTTTATTTTTTTAAAAAGAGATTAAAACAGTTACAACCTCTCTCATCGTTATCTTATCCGAACGATTCTATTTTCTTTATAAGGAGGGACACTTCTCACCGATTAAAGAGAGAGAGAGAGAGAGAGAGAGAGAGAGAGAGAGAGAGAGAGAGAGACGATTAGAGAGAGAGAGAGAGAGAGAGAGAGAGAGAGAGAGAGAGAGGAGAGAGAGAAGGAGAGGAGAGAGAGAGGCTTGGAAGGAGGCTTGCAGATAATGTACTTACTGTATTTTAATTTAGATTTTTTTCTTTATGTTATTATATCTTGGGTCTACGTGATGGATGGTGTGGATCTACCATGGGTACAATGCATGTGCACATATATCATATGTGTGTATATGCACGATGCACCATGAAACGCCTTACGCATGTAACAAGAAATCAAAGGAAACACGTAAGTCTTTTTGTTTATTTTACTTGAATCACATATTTGACTTATTTTGCATATATGGCCCGATCAATTCCGTCCATTAGGTTCCAAGGACCAAAATATGAAAAACCTCCAAAAATTAAGCTAAATTAAGGTTTTGGTAAGCCACAATATGCAAAATAAGATTCATTAGGCAGTTACCATTGGAATATCCATCGGGGCCACAAGGAGTTCCGATGGAGATACCAATTATTTTGACCATTAAAATATAATTGGGTGGACCAATGAACAAATTAGATTTTACATAGAAAGTTAGGAGGGTTTGAAATCAGAAATGCATATGTTTTAATGGTGGAAGAACGGTCAGTGTTGGTTCATGGTAGTATGATCCATCAGAATAACGAATCTACCTCATTTTTCTACCAATGTCCTAAAACTATGTTAGTAAAGTGGTGAATGGATTGAATCTTAGGCACACATATTATATATAGGTCATCATGATAAAAGTGTAACAATATAGAGTGAGTGTAAAAAATACTCCAGCGTGCAAAAGTGAAATTGGGTTATTTACGTTACCGAAATTAGTCCTGATTTATGGGCCTTATATACGGGGCTTTCTTGATGTATATATCAAATCCGTACCGTCTAATAATCTTGTCACTAATTAAAAGTCTTAGGGTTGAAAAATTTATTCGAAAGAAAACTCATGTGGATCACATCGCCTTAAACTGTGAAAATTAAATGGGCACCTTTGAATATTCTTGTGGGCTATAAAAGTGTTATTTCGAGTAGATTTTTAGGCTCATCCTTTATGAGGAAATTACCTATCTCATTCATGGTTTAGATTTTCATGAGACCTATAAAAAAAATTAAATAAATAAATAAGTACAAAAAATAAAGTTTGATTGTCAGCGTTGAAACCAAGTGCGGCTTTTAACGTTAGAAACCATCTTGGGTCATCAGATTGTGGACTCACAGTGATGTATACATTGTATCCAATCCATCCATTTGATTTGGAAGGTTATTATGAGTTAAGAGTGTAAATTTAGGACATATCTAAAATGTGTGTGACCCATACAGAAAGAAAATAATAGTAGTTGTACAATAATCATTTACGTTATAACAGGTCCCACATAGTTCAGATTAGATTGAAAATCTTTCTCAAAGGTCAATATAGCAATGGTAACCATATAGTCAATCCAGATCCCTGTAAGTAGGACCCACATAAAAATAAATGTGTGTTAGATATATATATATATATATCATATAATGTAACTCCATCTTCTGATATATGGTAAAACTTAAATAAGTTGCATGCATGTTTATGACAAAATATACATAGGCTAGATTATGTATCAATATGACATGCTATTAAAAGATCCAAGCAATCCATGTGTCTTTTGGGCCGAGATAGATACGATAAACCCTATCTATTACTTATGTTACTTGAGTATCACTCCCATGTAAAACATTAATTAGTAATCAAAACAAATCAAATACTTTATGAGTTTAATATATATTTTTTTAATATTATGGTGTACTGCATATGGATTATTTATAGGTAATTTCGGATCTGCTCCATTGGATTCCTCTTTAAATCATCAGGTGAGTAATCCCAACATGTTTCCTCTCCATATGATTAAAATAATTTGTTGTTGTGAATGACTTGATTAAATTGTTTATAAACTGATTAGTGCTGACATATTCTTTGATTATGAACATGTGAAAGACCTCTCATAAGGAGAGATGTATTTGATTGCTAATATGATTACTGCTACATCAAACATTCATGCCTGACATCATTAATACTCTTGTGCGATTACCTAGGGGACAGCCCATTGTACCCACTAGAAGCCCACTATATGTGGAAGCCTGCCCAATGGGGGGGATGCGGGCCTTGCCCATGCCTACCAACGGTAGAAGCCTGCCAAGTGCAGATGCAGGTTGTCGATATCCAACTCAAGCAAGTGGACGGTTTCTATTTATACCCACTTGATGCATCATCAGTATCATTCATATCATACGCTTTAATTATTTGTATTGTATTTTTGATTTTTTATGCTTTAATTGTATATATTATTTTAATTGTACTGTGCACGAACCATGATGGGTTCACTCACTGGGCCTGGCCAGCTGACGGTTTATTGATGGAAAAACCGTACAGATGGAATTGAAGCAGATAGAACGACTTAAGAGCAAGAATATGAAGCCAAACCAGTGGATAATTCACACGATCAGTGGCCGTATTTAACTGAAGACGAGCTTACATTGTTGGACCAGTAGAATAATTAAATGAGACATTTGTTTCCCATTTATTATTTTATTTCTGTTTTAGAATGACTTTAAATTTAAATTTTGTTTTATTTTCTTAATAACTTGATGATTTCAATGATTTAAATAAAAGTCAAATTTTATTTTATTTTATTTATTTTCTTTTGATGTGTGGTGATAAATGTTTGAGACTAGATCAAGTTGATATGAATGTATTGATAGATGTTAATGGGAACATATAATTCAGATTTTATTGTACCTCTAGTAAATAATGTGACCCACTGATTTAAGTACATTAAGTGTACGAGTTGTGGTCCGTAACTCATGTCTGAGGGTGCACACTCAGAATGTGAATTTCGGGGCATGACAAGTGCCCTTAGTGTCTCTCTGTTTTACAAGTGCACGAACGGGCTAGTAAGGAGGAAGAGTAGGACCAACTAGATTACAACATCAAAAAACTTGGTTGGTTAATTCTTCACTATAATTGTTAGAATATATGTGTTGGAAACAATAGATAATATTTAATAAAATAGAAAATAAAATTAAAAATGAAGTAAAGAAAAGATGATTTATTTGTTTGAGTCAAGGTGACTCGGCTTGAAACCGAACCTACTCTCCTTGGCGTTGGGTTAAGCCGTTGAACAAACACTTATCTGGTTTCAATTTTACGCAAAACCAAAAGGTACACTTATCTGGTTTCAATTTTACGCAAAACCAAAAGGTGAATTATACTCTTAGTCCACACATAGACCCAGATCTGGTTTGGATCGAATCAGCTCATGCATTATAAAGATACGGTCCAACCGAAGTATTCATTCCTTGTTTACGGCCCAAGCCTTATACAATCCACTTCTCGTATATCCATGAGATTCTCTAATTTGATCATTTCCGATGTAAGATAAGAGAGTCCCACTAAAAGACAAAAAAAAAAAAGAAAAAATCTTTTTAAAAGAGAAACAAGGGAGAATTTGGATTTGAAACACCATCTATTTCTTAAAAACCTTTTTAAAATAAAACAATAAATACTACAAAACATCGCTACTTTTGTTATTTCCCGTTGGTTATATTAAACATCCGCAATTCTTTTCTCTTGTGGATCCAAACACATCCCAACTCTAAGAATCTTCATTTCTACCAATTAGTTAACCCGTGTGACATACCTGCAGACGCCGCTGCAACGGTGTCATTCTTCGAGTCTCTCGTATGGAGAACAAGCCTTGTGGTGTAATTACTATGGGTGGCGTAGAAATCGGAGACCGCCATGAAAATGCAACTCATACCATCTTTCCAACCCATGATTCCAAATCAAGAACTACCCCGACATGGACTGGCACTGGGGCATTTCCAGGACCATTGATTTGGGCCACCGCAGATCCATGGCATAGGCTCAAAGCACAAAAGATGGAGAAGAAAGAGAAGAAGAGATAGATTTGGTGCTTCATGTGGAGCTCTAGAAGTCAACGAAGAAGGAAAGACAGATCGGAAATACGCTAATTATTTGAGGAAGAAAAGCTTTCATTCACATTCAACTCTCTAGAGTATATTCAATCAATGACTTCATTTATAGGCTGACATATGTTTTCGAGGCCTTTTTCTACATGATTGACTCATTCATCATTTAAAGGGCCGTTTTTTAAATGGTGGTGGACCATAGAACAGAAGCTGAAAGGCTGTTTAAACGAGGACTTTGAACAACATGTCAATATAGAACGGCTGTCGAGTTTTGTATTTTAGCGACCGATCAAAAGATATTAAATGATGGAGTGCGGACTGTCAGTTTCGAGAAGACGGGGGATTCCTGTGCCTGCCCTTTTAAATGGGAGCAGATTAGGTGACCCAACTCACCGGGAGCGGATTGAATACTGAACGCTTCAGTGGTCAAAAGGGGAAACGGATTGGCTACTCGCCTGCCACCAGCCAATGGCTGATGGTCGGTTATCTGTGGGCCCCACCATGATGTATGTGTTTCATCCATGCCGTCCATCTATTTTTCCAGATCATTTTATGGTATAAGGCCAAAAATGAGGTATCTCCCAATCTTAAGTGGACCACATTACAGGAAAAAGTGTTGAATGAGCGTCGACCATTAAAAACCTTTTGGGGGCATAAAAGTTTGGATCAAGATGATTTTTGTTTTTTCCCATCATCTAAGCCTGTATGACCTAATCAACAGATTAGATGTCAAATAAACAGTACAATGGACCTTAGGAGGATTTTAATGATGGATATCCAATCAGTATTGTTTTCCTCTGGTGCGGTCAACCTGAGATTTATATCCCTCTGATTTTTGGGATCAAGCCCTAAATTGATCTGTAACAAATGGATGAACGGAATGGATGAAACACATACATCATGGTGGAGCCCACAGAGCACCGACCATCAGCCACGGGGCTGATGGCAGGGGGAGTAGCCCATCCGTTTCCGTCTAAGGGCTACTGAAGTGATGTGGCAAAACGCCATTGGTTAGATACCGATAATATGTTCCCTCGGTATAAATGCTTCTCCGTTAGATCCATTAACGGATCTTTCTCCGTTTCCGCCGCGCACCCACTTGGCCACGAAATCGGATTGTCTGATAAAATTCAGTTGAGCCCACTGTGAATTCTTGTGATCTATCCACACCTTCCATCTGTTTTTCCATCTAATTTTAGGCGTTGAGCCCAAAATTGAAGCTTATAAAAATCTCAAGTGGACCATACCACAGGAAACAGTGGAAATAATGTTTTCCACCGTTGAAACCTTTCCAAGCCCCACAGTGATGTTTATTTTTCATCCAAACTGTTCAAAGGATGAAAAAACATGGATGAAGGTAAAAATCAAATATAATTTTGATCCAAAACTTTTGTGGCCCCCAATAATTTTTCAACAGTATAAATTCAATTCACTCTATTTCCTTTGGTGTGGCCGATTTTAGCGTTTTTATATGCTTAGGTTTTGAGATAAGGCCCTATAATTATCTTATGAAATGGATGGACAGGATAAAATACATAAATCACGGAGGACCCCAAAGAGTTTACTCGGTACGCAATCCGCTTCCTTTGGCCACATACCAGTAAACTCCACTCCGGAAACAGATTGGCTACTCCCCCGCCACCAGCCCCGTGGCTGATGGTCGGTGCTATGTGGGCCCTACCATGATGTATGTGTTTCATTCATTCCGTTCATCTATTTTTAAAGATCATTTTAGGGCTTGATCCCAAAAATTAAAAGGTATATAAATCTCAGGTAGTCCACACCACATGAAAACAATAGTGATGGGATATCCACTGTTAAAATCCTCCTAAGGTCCACTGTATTGTTTATTTGATATCCAATCTTTTGATTAGATCATAAATGCCCAGATGAAGGGAAAAAAACAAAAATCAGCTTAATCCAAAGCTTTTATTGCCCCCAAAATTTTTTTAATGGTCTACGCTCTGTTTCCTGTAATGTGGTCCACTTGAGATTGGGATATACCTAATTTTTGGTCTCATACTGTAAAATGACCTTAAAAAAGATGGACAGCATGGATGAAACACATACATCATGGTTTGGCCCACAGAGCACCGACCACCAGCCATTGGCTAGTGTTAGGGGTAGCCAATCCGTTCCCACTCCACAGGACGCGGATTTCCTGCGAAAGCCTTCCGCAGCAAGTTCCTGTGCAAGGATGTTGGGTGCGGCCCACCTTGATATTTTTGATCAATCCACTCCGTCCATACATTTTTATAGGTCATTGTAGGACGTTTGATAAAAAATGAGTTGGATCCACAACTCAATTGAGTCACACAAGAGGGAAAATTGAAGAAAGAAATTTGTATCGTTGAACCTTCCTAGGCTCCATCTGATGTCTATGGGCCATCCAAACCGTTTATAAGGTCACTCTTAATAGGATAAAGTGAAAGAACTGAAAAAATTATATCCTGATACAAAACTTTCATGTCCATAAGAATGTTTCAACGGTGCTCACCGAATCCCCATTGTTTCCTCTCTTGTGGCTCACTTGAGTTTTGGATCCACCTAATTTTTGGTCACGTGTCCTAAAATGATCTCCTAAAACGGATGAATGGAGTGTATTTCTCCAAAATATCTCGGTGGGCCCCACCCAGCATTCGCAGGAAATCCGCGTCTAGTGGGGCCCACCGACATGTTTTTGATAAATCCAATCCGTCCATCTGTTTTTGAGATCATTTAAGGACTTGAGATAAAAAATTAGGTGTATATAGAACTAAAGTGGGACACACGAGAGGAAACAGTGATCATTCAGTGAGCACCGTTGAAGCATTCTTATGCCCCAAAAATTATTGTACCAGTCTATATTTTTTTGTTTTTTCACTTCATCCCATTGACAATGACCTTATAAACGATTTAGATAACATATAAACAACAAGGTGGAGCCTGGGAAGATTTCAACGGTAGAAATTTCTTTCCCTAATTTTCCCTCTCATGTGACCCACTTGAGTTTTTTATCCGCCTCATTTTTTGTTGCATGCCCTAAAATGAGATCTCAAAACGGATGGACGGAATGGATTTCTCACATAAATTGTAGTGGGCCCCACCCAAATCCTTGCGCAGGAACTTCATGCAAAAGGCTTTCACAGGAAATCCGCGTCCCGTTTTTTCTGGACGCGGACTGCATACTACCCCTACCCGTCCTTAGCTCCGAACGGGCAGTTATGTCTAGGCCCACCGTGATGTATTTGTACGTCCAAGCCGTCAATCCTTTTTCTCATATTATTTTAAGCCATGAGCACAAATAATAAGCTTGGTTGCATTAAAATGCACAAAGCTTTAAAAGTAAGTTGCATTAAATGCAAGAGTCATATGTGGTGTGGTCCATTTGACCATTGGATCTGTTTCATTTTTGTTTTAATGCGTTAAAATAATATGAGAAAAGGGATAGACGGCTTGGATGTACAGATACATCATGGTGGGCCCGCCCACAGAACTGCCCGTTTTAGGTTTAGGTTATAGGTTATAGGTTAACTTAAACCTTAACCTATAACCACACCTAAACCCGATTCCGAATCTGAACCCGATTTCCTAAACCTAAACTTATAGGTTATAGGTTAAGTTTTAGGTTAAAGGTTATAGGTTTAGGTTTATGGTATTTTTGTTTATGATGTTAAGCTTATATGAATTTATGCGTGGATGAATGTGATGTAGATAAGATTGTTTGTATTTGGATGAATGTAGTTTATGTTTGGATGGATTTACTAGTTTGGGTTTAGATGGATGTGAATGTGAATATGATGAAATATATTATATAACAGTTGTATATCAGGATGAATATATATATTGTAACAGGTGCATATCAGGAATTTTGTGCAGAATTTTTTTATTTTTTATTTATTTTTAAGAAAGAGACTTTTAGCGACGAACATTTTCGTAGCTAAAAGTTTTACAAATATTTTTTAGCGATGAAAAGTTTTGTAGCTAAAAGTTATACAAATATTTTTTAGCGACGAAAATATTCGTAGCTAAAAGTTCTGCAAAAATTTTTAGTGACAAAAATTTTCGTCTCTAAAAAATATTTGCAAAAATTTTAGTCACTAAACGTTTTCGAAATTATTTTCAACGACGAAAATTTTCGTAGCTAAAAATATTTGCAAAATATTTTGCAAAATATTTTTTAGCGACGAAAATTTTTGTAGCTAAAAGTTTTACAAATATTTTTAGCAACGAAAAATTCCGAAAGTTTTGCAAATATTTTTAGCGACTAAAATTTTCGTCGCCAAAAGTTTTTTTAGCGACGAAAATTTTCGTCGCTAAAAAGCTTGCCTTTAGCAACGATTCAAAATTTTCATGGATAAAACCCTTCTGCCTCGGTCTTTTAGAGACGAAAATTTTCGTCACTAAAACTTCTTAGCTACGAAAAGTTGGCTTTTAGCGACGAAAATTTTTGTCGCTAAAAGTGGGTTTTCTTATAGTGTCGACCGGTCGTGGGTGGTGCTCGACCGATCGTAGCCTCGTCTTGACCAGTCATGGTTACGCAGATTCGTTTCGTGATTTTGTGGATTGCAAAAATCTGAGTCCTTCTTTGCAACTAGAATGCGGAAAGGAATTTCCTAAAATTATAAATAGGGGTTCCTAGGGTTTTTAAATGTATATGAAAAAGACAAGAGGCTTTCCTAAAAGCTTTACAAGGGTTTGCTAAAGGGTTTAAGGCTATCAAAGGTATGAGAGAAAGAGAGAGAGGAAGCTTGTGGAAGGGAGGTTCTGCTCGTAGAGGTAACCTACTGTGCACTTGATATCTCAGCGCTTCTATGTCCTCGTAATCGATTAGATCTCTCCGTTTTTCTTTTATTCTCTTATTGTTTATCCACTCCTGCGTGAGTGAAGAAGGTTGTAACGTTTTACTTCATAGTGGATTGTTGATTTGGACGAGGTCTCGTGACTTTTACCTCTTTGAGGGTTTTCCACGTAAAAATCTCTTGTTGTGTGGTTTATGCTTTGATTTATTACATTGCATTATTATTCCATAATTCTGGTTTGTTTCGGGAGGTTAGATCCTAAGGTTTTGTGCAAGGCCCCCAACAAAGTGGTATCAGAGCCAAGTTCATTGAACGGGTAGGATCAGTTTTGAATTATGGAACGTGGCTCATCAAGGATGATCAGCCTCAATGGTTCTAACTGGACCATATGGAAGGCTAAGATGGAGGACTTGCTTTATTACAAGGACCTATATTCTCCAATTTTAGGTAGATCAGCAAAATCAAAGGTTATGTCTGATGATGATTGGAAGAAGATGGACCGAAAGGCGGTGGGGTTCATTAGACAATGGTTGGACGATTCCGTATTCCATCATGTGTCTACGGAGACCTCAGCCGCTAACCTATGGCTGAAATTGGAAGGGCTGTATGAGAAGAAGACAACCGGTAATAAAAATTTTCTGATAAGGCGACTTGTGAATCTCAACTTCAAAGATGGTGGTCAGCAATATAGTGAACCAACTCTCCTCTATGAAGATGGTCCTGGATGATGAATTGCAAGCTTTGCTATTGCTTAATTCATTGCCTGACAGTTGAGAGACATTGGTGGTGTCTCTAAGTAACTCTATGCCAGACGGAAAGATTTTCATGAAACAAGTTACTAGCTGTCTCTTCAATGAGGAGACAAGGAGGAAGTCTTAAGGGTCCACTCAGCAAGAGGCCCTTGTGACACAGGAACGGGGGAAAGGAAAGAACAGAAAGGGTGGGAACGCCCGAGATAAATCAAGAGGCAAGTCGAGTAACAGGAAGGATGTTGATTGCTGGAATTATGACAAGAAGGACCACTATAAGCATGAATGTCGTGGTAAGAAGAACGACAAGAAATGAAAAGGAAAGGAGAAGGAAGATGAATTAGATTCCATTACGATCGCTTCAGATGGCGACGTTGTAGTTATTCTTTCAGCAGATCACGATATATGTCTCACGGCTACGAGTCAGGACACCGACTGGGTGATTGTTCACTCCCCAAGTATAGGGTTGTGATGTAGTAATAAACTCGGTAAGACCGAGGTCGAATCCACAGGGACTGGTCGTCACAATTCAAATTCACGATTCTCCTTAACTAATTCAACAAATAAAAGATCAAATGGCTAACACAAATCTATGGAAAATAACTATTGAGAATAAGGAAGAAAATTCAATAAGAGAGAGCACTAGGACCTTCGAATCCACCCCTAACTATCCTAACCCTTGTCTTGTCTGTTGATTCACCTTGATCTAGATTGATACCACTTAAATAGAGAAAGTACAATCTGTGTCCTTAATCGGGCATACAGACTATCTAATTCCTTCAAGCAATGCCATGAACAACATATCCCATATCCTTGGTTAGGCATATGGAATGTACATTCATTAAAGCACCCTGTTTCTTCCTCTATAGGAAACTTGTTCTTGATCAGACCCAAGCACCTGTAATAAGCATCCAAACAACATCCATCTATATACTTTGATCAAGTTCATAGATGGAGAAGTATGGAATTTAAACCCATAAAGCCCACTTAGAGAAAAAAAACAAATTAATTAATATTCAAAGTAAATCAACCAATACAAGAGCTGATCAAATTAGGGGCTTCATCTCAGCCCTAGCTGAGAGATTAGTGACCCATAAAATCCGTAAAATATTCAATAAAATTCATAAAATCAAAACGCCAAACCAATCGATCTCTCTCTCTCCTCCTTCTCTTTCTTCTCTTTCTTCTCTCCCTGGCTCTGGATCTCGAATTCTCTGGATCTGAATCCCCTTCCTCATGTTTTGGAACTCTTTTATAGCTGATGGAGTGGCTGGAGTGGTGAAAATCGGATTTGGGAAGCTGTCGCACGCGCAGCAAAAACCTTTTCGCAGCCAAGTTTGGGACCTCGAAATACCATACTTTCCTCGTTCAAATTCCAACAAACACCGTCCCTTAGGACTTTCTTGGGTCCTCTACATGATGGACGGTTCAGATCTGCCATATGATCAAAGATGGTGGCCCACAATCGCCTGGAAAACCGGATTTCCAAATTGTGCGAAACCTTTCGCACCCTTTCGCTGTCGTGATCGGTGAGCCCCACAGAAGTATTTTCTGGAGAATCCACCCCGTCCACTGGATTCGGGACGAAATTTCAGTCAAGAATAGGTAGTTTTGAACGTCCATTAATGCGGCCCAGAGAAGAAAATACAAAAATATCAGTTTTGAACGTCGCCAGGTAGCCCTTTTGTGGACTCTGTATCACGCACGTGTGTACGCATGGGAGTGAACTATCAGCATGGTTTTGTAGTATTCATGGCCCTCTACAAGATGGACGGCTCGGATCATCCGGAAAGGTGACGTGTGGGGCCCACTGACGTCCGCAAAAACGGCCAGCGGCCGTTCCTCGCTGACGCTCAAACGCGGAAGCTGATTCGCTGCGAAGATGGTGGGGTCCACTGTGATGTGATTTTGAGAAATCCACTCCGTCCATTGAATTTGGCTCGGAAAACCGTCCGGGAAGGGATAGTTTTCTGGTGTCCATTGATGCGGTCCACCTGATTTCTGCTCCGCCGTCAAAGATGCTTTTGAACGGTTATATTTCCGTAATCGTTCTCATTTACGATTCGGCCACCTACACGTTGATGATTAGGCCCCTTCAAACATGATGGAAGGTCTGGATCACTCATTTAGACAATGTGTGGGGTCCACAACTACATCCGATCCCCGGACTCATCGACGCTGTTTGAGAAAAACGGAACTTTCCGTTTTTTTTTTTCTTTCTTCGAGAGGAAGTCGGTCAAGCCGACTTTGACCGTTTCGTGCGGTCCCGTGTGGCGCGGCTACACATATGCCCTGTGTACACTCAGCACTTAGTGGGGTCTGTTGCAACGTTCTGGAGAAATCTGTACCATCCATCTTTTTTATCTCCCTGATTAATGGGTTGGGACCAAAGTTGACGCATATCCTGTTATTAGGTGGGCCCCACTTACTGATTTAAGGGGCTGATCTGGCCGTTGGAACACTTCCCAAGATCTTCAAGAGCTGAAATTTAATATGTACGGTTGATTTACGGCCCCTATCACATGTATGAAGTTTCAAACTGATCGGATGGCGGGAACCATGTGATCTTCCATTCTGGACCCCTTTCGGGCCCTTTTGGCTCGCTTTCCTCAGATCTCAGGCGTGTAAACTCTTCATCATTGGTTCTCTGGGGTCCATCCCGTGCTCAGGTGGCTTTGGATCATCAAATCCATGCTTTTAATCCTCTTTTCGGTCCAACGCTCATTATTACGTCCTGCAGTGAAAACATGATTAAAACATTCCAATAAGCCTTATCAGGTATGTAAATTTAGGCAATTACTGGGGTCTGATATGTAATATTCGACCCTGATCACAACCCCCAACCAGCATTTTGCTAGTCCCGAGCAAAACATGCGAAAAATAATTTCGGAAATAAAAGACAATTCCTGTAAACTCAAGTGACTTGTGAACAGATAGTTGAGATGTGAAAATTCTAAAATTCGTGAATGGTGAAAAGGATTTTCTCCCGAAATCAAGTTCACTGTAAATTTCATAATCAAGTTCAAAATATTAATCCGTTAATTAGAACAAATTTAAACATTGAGTTCCATGAGTGTATAGTGTGATCTCAGCTTTCAACCATTAAGAGATTCAATTGTCAATTTCATGATATCATTGGTAATTAACAACAGAGCTCATGTCACCCAAAACTGAAACCAACACTTGCCTTACAGATTAACCTTTCACTCTACCATTTTTTTTTCTTTTTATTTTCTTTTATGAATAGTACGCCAAGGAGGAGAATCAAATCTGCACCTATAGGGAGTAAACCTATGGTGAAAACTTGTCGCCTAAATCTTTTCTCATGTCAACTATGAGGAATCGAATCTTCATCTATAGGGAGCAAACCTATGATGACGATTATGCGACTTATTCTTTCAATTCTTCTTTATAGACTGATGCTAAAAATTTTTATTTTTCAGGCTGGTTCCTTTCATGCTTAGTGATTACCAAGTTACCATTTAATATTGAACTGAAAACTTAATGTGTAAGTGAGATCTGATATGTGCAATCCTGGCTCAATCAATGTTTACAACTTCTAATCATGGATTAACAATTCAAACTTAAGTGTGAAATCTGCCAGACAACTGAATCCAAGAGTCATAAATTACTCACATTTTGTATCTTGTAATTTCAAAATCACAACTATCCTTCAAAATCACTTTGAATTAATAGAAATTCCAGAAAAAATTTAAAAATTTTCACAATTTTTGCTCAAGACCAAGAAAATACTGATTAGGTAACCTAATCTCCCACCCCCAACCGAAAATCTACATTGTCCTCAATGTAAAAGAAATAAGCATGCAATGCACGTGGGACAACGAAAAAAAGAGTGATGGGAAGATGGTACCTGGACGAAGAATCAAGAGGCTTTCCCAAAATTATCAATGTAAGAGCGAGTTAGCACAAGAGAGAAATCAGTAAAATAAAATAAAATCACAAAAGAAAAACCCTACCTATACCACTTTCGCAGGTGCTCTCGATTGCATTTAGCGTATGCAACAAGCCTTTAAACCCCTAGGTTACCCCTAGTGGACAAGTTGTAGTCTCGTGAGGGTTTGCAGTAATGTTACCCACAAACATTGAACTAACTAACAAGGAAAAAGAAATCAAATGAAATGCTGGGTTGCCTCCCAGGAGCGCTAAGTTTAACGTCTTCAGCCAGACAGGAACGGACCATGAATTCATTAATCTTTAACACCAGGGTCCGCCAAAGAACTTACCTCAACACGTGGTTAACCAATCCCAGACAAGTGATGTGAGTTCCCTTGAGCTGAGCTATCTGAAATGAGGTAACTGACACTATTATCAAATAATTTAAGGACTTCTGCTCGAACGACTTCTTCCATGTTAGGATCATGCTTCCTTTGTATTTTACGTGACATTTCCACAACATGATCCTTACATACAGTGGGGCACACTCCTTGTATTTCTGCTATCTTCCGTTCAATTGCTACCTTATATGTTCGAAGAACATTAAGCAACCTGTTCTCTTTTGCCTTCTCAGAGTTAGAAACTGTGCTGTCAGGAAGAGTCTCAGAGGGATGAAGAGGTTCCACTTTCGCTCTCCATTTTTCAGTCTCCAATATAGGAGTAGAGTCGAGCAGTGCATTGACTTCATGGATGGGACTATCGATGTCAAAATCCTTGCCCGATTGTGCTAAGCAGGTCTCAAGAGGATCTTCAAAAGATGTACGGAAGGAGTCCTGCACAAGGCTCTCGATCATGTCCACTTCAAATATGTCATCCAAATCTGCGGATTGTTGTCCTGCATTAAAAACATTAAGTTTAATATTCATGTTACCAAAGGACAACTTCATAACTCCATTTTGGCAATTTATAATAGCATTAGATGTGGCCAAAAATGGACGACCCAAATGACTGGGATCTGACTATGAGGATTCTGAACAGGCTGAGTATCTATAACTATGAAATCCACTGGGAAATAAAATTTGTCAACCTGGATTAGCACATCTTCAATAACACCACGGGGCACCTTGACAGATCTATCAGCTAGTTGTAATGTTATTTTAGTTGGTTTCAACTCGCCAAGTCCTAGCTGCTCATAAACCGAATATGGTAACAAATTGACGCTCGCTCCTAAATCAAGCAATGCCTTCCCTATCTTATGATCTCCTATGCCGCAAGAAATTGTGGGAGCTCCTGGATCCCTAAATTTAGGAGGAGTGTTATGTTGAATCATGGAGTTAAGCTGCTCTGCAAGGAAGACTTTCTTATGAACATTCTGCTTACGCTTTTGAGTGCATAAATCTTTAAGAAACTTAGCGTAAGGAGGGACTTGCTTGATAGCGTCAAGCAACGGGATGTTGACTTGCACTTTTTTAAACACATCCAAGATTTCATCAAAGTTGTTTCTTTTCTTCATTGGTGCCAGACGTTGAGGAAAGGGTGCTTTGGGCACGTCAGCGGCTCTTGGAGAGTCAGAGAGTTTTTGGACTTTGGATGCATTGGTGTGTCTCTCTGCTTCACCTTGATTTGATTCATCCCTAGGTATCTCTATTTTGTTGTCAATCTGTTTGCCTGACCTAAGGGTAATGATCGATTTGGCTTGCTCATGATATTGCCCTTGGTTGGAATTAGAGCCAATCTCATACTGTCCCTTTGGATTAGCCACAGGTTGGCTAGGGAACTTACCCTTCTCTCTCTCACTCAATGTGGCGGCTAGTTGACCCATTTGTACTTCCAGCTTGGCAATGGATTGGCATTTGCATGTAAGCTTTGCTGGTTGGCTAGTAAGGTTTGTTGGGTGTCTTTTTGGAATTGGAGAGAACTCTGCATAAAAAGATGGAGTGTATCCTCAAGAGATGGTTTCCTTGATTGTGCAGGCATTTGTTGATATTGTGGAAACTGCTGAGGTTGCATAGGAGGATTTCCAGATGGTCCTCCTTGTTGTGGTCCCTTTGCCCAAGAAAAATTTGGATGTCTAGCCCACCCTGGGTTGTATGTGTTCGAGTAAGGATCATTCCCAGGTTTTTGAAAAGTATTCATAGCATGTACTTGTTCAGAGAGAATTTCTGGGGATGCTGCACCAGATGGACAAGACTGCATAGGATGGGCAGGACTAGAGCATATGGCACAAGCCTCAGCTTAAGTTTGTGGAGGTCCATTATGCAACATCAGAGCATCAACCTTCTTGGTCAGGCCATCAATCTTGGCATGGAGGTCTGGCGTGACTCCTATCTCATATATACCACCTCTCTTTGTGGTTGGGGACTTCTGTCATCTCTATTTGAATAGTCCCATTGCTGGGAATTTTCACATAAGGTTTCAAAGAAGTTCCATGCTTCCACATCACTTTTGGTCATGAATGACCCTCCACTGGTGGCATCAACCATGCGACGGTTTTGGGGTGTCAAACCGTCATAAAAGTATTGAACCTGTTGCCACTTTTCAAAACCATGGTGTGGACATTTAAGAAGTAAGTCCTTCCATCTTTCCCAACATTCATGAAAGTGCTCTCCCTCTTTTTGTGTGAAATTAGTGATTTCTCTACGGAGAGCATTTGTTTTGTGAACAGGGAAGAACTTGTTTAAGAACTTCCTAGACAATTGGTCCCATGTAGTGATAGACCCAACTCCTAGAGAATTCAACCATGCTTTCGCCTTATCCTTCAAAGAAAAAGGAAAAAGGCGCAAACGGATCGAATCGTCTGAAAAGTTTTGAAACCTAAAGGAAGAGCAAATGTGTAGGAATTCTTTCACATGATGATATGGGTCCTCCTTGTCTAACCCATAAAAAGAAGGCAACAACTGTATGACCCCAGTCTTCAGTTCAAAGTGTGCTGCCGTGGTGGTGGGCAACACTATGCATGAAGGCGCATTGAATTGGACATGAGCTGAATAATCTCTAAGAGCTTTAGTTCCATTCTCTTCTGCCATTTCAAATAGGATGTTCTAAATCTTTTACGAAAAGTTCTTTCTATTTCAGGATCAAAAGGTGCTAGTTCTATATTCAGAGATCTACGTTCTAGCATAAACTATGTTATTGCAATGTAAGAAAGGAAACTAAACTAAAAAGCATCCTAAGAGAAATAAAACTAGAACTAGAAACTATGAGATTCTAAAACAAGTTAAAACTATGTCAACAAGAATGGGAAGAAAGAACCCAGGAAAGGAGATGATTGATGTCAGAAGATTTAAGAAGCTCCTCCTTCACTTAGTAGCTTCCTTCCCCAATTCCTGTAAATAAAAACAAAAACAAATTAAGTTTCCTAAAATAATGATAGAAAAAATCCTAAGCAACGGTTAATTTCTAAAAGAAAGTTGCTAAAACTAGAAAATAGAAAGTTACCAAATCCAAAGTTAGAAAGTAGAAAATTCCTAAAAATTGAAAACCTAAATCTCAAAATAGAAAGTAGAGAGGACTGGAGAATTTAGAAAGATGTTACCAATGGGAGATCTATGTTAAAATCCTGCAAAAGAAAACAAAACAAGTTAGTTTCTAAAACAGAAAATCTAAAATTAGAAACTTCCTAAAGAACAAAAAAGAAGAGTTAGTTTCTAAAAAGGAAAGAAATCCTAGAATTAGAAAGTTACTAAAAGTAAAAAGCTAAGTAGGTTTCTAAAAAGAAATTTCTAAAAATAGAAAGTTAGTTAAAAGAAGAATCTAAATCTAAAAATAGAAAATAAAAAAAATTAAAAAAAAAAAAAAGAAATTCTAGAATTAGAAAATTCCTAAAAAGTAAAATCCTAATTCTAAAAATAAAAATTAGAAAAAATAAAGAATTTAGAAAGGGATTACCAAATTAGAAGTTTATTTCAGGACCCTACAAAATAGGAAACAGGTTAGTTTCTAAACAAAAACTCTAATCTAAAATTAGTAAAATCCTAAGACTATGAATTATGATAAGAGAGAATCTTAAATCCAATTTGGATCGATACAATCCCCGGCAACGGCGCCAAAAACTTGTTCACTCCCCAAGTATAGGGTTGTGATGTAGTAATAAACTCGGTAAGACCGAGGTCGAATCCACAGGGACTGGTCGTCACAATTCAAATTCACGATTCTCCTTAACTAATTCAACAAATAAAAGATCAAATGGCTAACACAAATCTATGGAAAAAACTATTGAGAATAAGGAAGAAAATTCAATAAGAGAGAGCACTAGGACCTTCGAATCCACCCCTAACTATCCTAACCCTTGTCTTGTCTGTTGATTCACCTTGATCTAGATTGATACCACTTAAATAGAGAAAGTACAATCTGTGTCCTTAATCGGGCATACAGACTGTCTAATTCCTTCAAGCAATGCCATGAACAACATATCCCATATCCTTGGTCAGGCATATGGAATGTACATTCATTAAAGCACCCTGTTTCCTCCTCTATAGGAAACTTGTTCTTGATCAGACCCAAGCACCTGTAATAAGCATCCAAACAACATCCATCTATATACTTTGATCAAGTTCATAGATGGAGAAGTATGGAATTTAAACCCATAAAGCCCACTTAGAGAAAAAAAAACAAATAATTAATATTCAAAGTAAATCAACCAATACAAGAGTTGATCAAATTAGGGGCTTCATCTCAGCCCTAGCTGAGAGATTAGTGACCCATAAAATCCGTAAAATATTCAATAAAATTCATAAAATCAAAACGCCAAACCAATCGATCTCTCTCTCTTCTCCTTCTCTTTCTTCTCTTTCTTCTCTCCCTGGCTCTAGATCTCGAATTCTCTGGATCTGAATCCCTTCCTCATGTTTTGGAACTCTTTATAGCTGATGGAGTGGCTGGAGTGGTGAAATCGGATTTGGGAAGTTGTCGCACGCGCAGCAAAAACCTTTTCGCAGCCAAGTTTGGGACCTCGAAATACCATACTTTCCTCGTTCAAATTCCAATAAACACCGTCCCTTAGGACTTTCTTGGGTCCTCTACATGATGGACGGTTCAGATCTGCCATATGATCAAAGATGGTGGCCCACAATCGCCTGGAAAACTGGATTTCCAAATTGTGCGAAACCTTTCGCACCCTTTCGCTGTCGTGATCGGTGAGCCCCACAGAAGTATTTTCTGGAGAATCCACCCCGTCCATTGGATTCAGGACGAAATTTCAGTCAAGAATAGGTAGTTTTGAACGTCCATTAATGCGGCCCAGAGAAGAAAATACAAAAAGATCAGTTTTGAACGTCGCCGGGTAGCCCTTTTGTGGACTCTGTATCACGCACGTGTGTACGCATGGGAGTGAACTATCAGCATGGTTTTATAGTATTTATGGCCCTCTACAAGATGGACGGCTCGGATCATCCGGAAAGGTGACGTGTGGGGCCCACTGACGTCCGCAAAAATGGCCAGCGGCCGTTCCTCGCTGACGCTCAAACGCGGAAGCTGATTCGCTGCGAAGATGGTGCGGTCCACTGTGATATGATTTTGAGAAATCCACTCCGTCCATTGAATTTGGCTCGGAAAACCGTCCGAGAAGGGATAGTTTTCTGGTGTCCATTGATGCGGTCCACCTGATTTCTGCTCCGCCGTCAAAGATGCTTTTGAACGGTTATATTTCCGTAATCGTTCTCATTTACGATTCGGCCACCTACACATTGATGATTAGGCCCCTTCAAACATGATGGAAGGTCTGGATCACTCATTTAGACAATGTGTGGGGTCCACAACTACATCCGATCCCCGGACTCATCGACGCTGTTTGAGAAAAACGGAACTTTCCGTTTTTTTTTTCTTTCTTTGAGAGGAAGTCGGTCAAGCCGACTTTGACCGTTTCGTGCGGTCCCGTGTGGCGCGGCTACACATATGCCCTGTGTACACTCAGCACTTAGTGGGGTCTGTTGCAACGTTCTGGAGAAATCTGTACCATCCATCTTTTTTATCTCCCTGATTAATGGGTTGGGACCAAAGTTGACGCATATCCTGTTATTAGGTGGGCCCCACTTACTGATTTAAGGGGCTGATCTGGCCGTTGGAACACTTCCCGAGATCTTCAAGAGCTGAAATTTAATATGTACGGTTGATTTACGGCCCCTATCACATGTATGAAGTTTCAAACTGATCGGATGGCGGGAACCATGTGATCTTCCATTCTGGACCCCTTTCGGGCCCTTTTGGCTCGCTTTCCTCAGATCTCAGGCGTGTAAACTCTTCATCATTGGTTCTCTGGGGTCCATCCCGTGCTCAGGTGGCTTTGGATCATCAAATCCATGCTTTTAATCCTCTTTTCGGTCCAACGCTCATTATTACGTCCTGTAGTGAAAACATGATTAAAACATTCCAATAAGCCTTATCAGGTATGTAAATTTAGGCAATTACTGGGGTCTGATATGTAATATTCGACCCTGATCAGTGATTGACTCGGGAGCTTCTTTTCATGCGAGTCCACGCAGGGACTTCTTCACAAGCTACAAGTCAGGTGACTATGTACCGTGACCGTGAAGATGGGAAATTCTGGCATATCGAAGATCGTAGGGATCAGCGATATTTGTGTGAAGACCGATGTGGGCTGCACATTAGTTCTTAGGGATGTGAGGCATATCCCAGACCTTCACCTCAACTTGATGTCGACGGGAAGGTTGGATGATGATGGCTGTAAAAGCCGGTTTGCTGGTGGGCACTGGAAGCTCATCAAGGGTTCATTGATCGCAAGCAGAAAAAAGAAGTATTGCACCCTTTATAAGGCAAGTGTCAATGTGTGCAAGGGTGGGTTGAATCCAGCAGAAGATTTAGCTATTGACATGTGGCACAGGCGTCTAGGCCATATGAGTGAAAAAGGGCTTCAGCTACTAGCGAGAAAGCGGCTCCTTCCAGACATAACTGGTACACCTCTCAAAACCTGTCTTGATTGTTTATCAGGGAAACAACATAAAGTTTCATTTATTAAATTTGTTTCTCATGTTGATAAAATATATCCATTAGATTTGGTTTATTCTGATGTTTGTGGCCCTATGAGGACAAAAATCTTGGGTGGGGCATTGTATTTTATTACTTTTATAGATGATGCATCTAGGAGGGTTTGAGTTTAGCTTTGAAATCCAAGGACGAGGTCTTTGGTGTGTTTAAATTGTTTCATGATATGGTCGAGAGAGAGAGAGAGAGAGAGAGAGAGAGAGAGAGAGAGAGAGAGGTAAACCATTGAAGTGCATCCGCACTGACAATGGTGGCGAATACATTGGCGACTTTTATGAGTATTGTAAGTCCCTGGGTATACGACATGAACAGACGGTTCCCAAGACCCCCCCAGCATAATGGTGTAGCTGAGCGAATGAATCGCACCATTGTTGAGAGAATTAGATTCATGTTATCCCATGCGAAATTGCCCAAGTAGTTCTGGGGAGAAGCAATGCACACGGGCGGGTATTTGATAAATAGGTCTCCATCAGACTCGTTGAATGGAGTACCTGAGAAGGTGTGGACTGAACAGGATCCATCGTACAATCAACTCAGGGTGTTTGGATGCCTGATATGAAGATCAGGCAGTGTGTGTTATTGGGTAAGGTGATGAAAAGTTCGGTTACAGATTGTGGGATCTGACCGAGAAGAAGCTCGTCAGGAGCAGAGATGTGGTTTTCTTTGAAGATCAGTCTATAGAAGACATTGGTAAGCCAGAGAAGAACCAGCCTAGTTAACGTGAGATAGAGGACATGAATCCTATTATTCCTCCCGTGGTGCCTGATGACGGGGGAGTACAGCAAGGTACAGAGGACGAGGGAGTTCCTTCAGAAGATGGACCAAGGGAGCAGCCCCCACTTGATCCACCTGTTGAGCCACATGTGAGAAGGCCACATAGTGATAAATAGTCGTCTAAGAGGTACTCGCTGCATGAGTACATTATGCTAACTGATGGGAGAGAGATAGAAGATTATTTTGAGACCCTAGCCGACGAGCATAAGGAGTGGTTAAAAGCTATGCAAGAGGAGATGGAATCCTTGCATAAGAACCACACCTATGATATGGTGAAATTGTTTAAGGGCAAGAAAGCTTTGAGCAACAAGTGAGTGTTTAGAAAGAAGGTTGAACAGAAGAATTCACAGACGAGGTTCAAGGCCAAACATGTAGTGAAAGGGTTTGGTCAGAGGAAAGGCATAAACTTCGAGGAGATATTCTCACCAGTGGTGAAGATGACATCCATGCGGGTGTTGCTTGGGTTGGCGGCTATCATGGATCTGGAGATAAAGTAGTTAGATGTTAAAACTGCCTTCCTCCATGGTGACCTGGAAGAAGAGATATATATGTACCAACCAGAGGGGTTCAAAGTCAAGGGCAAAGAGCATATGGTGTGTAGGCTGAGGAAGAGCTTGTATGGACTGAAATAAGCTCCATGACAATGGTACAAGAAGTTCGACTCGTTTATGTTGAAGCATGGGTATGACAGAACGGAGTCGGGTCACTGTGTGTTCACGCGCAAGTTCTCAAATGGTGATTTCTTAGTTCTGCTGTTATACGTTGATGAAATGCTCATGGGAAAAGACATCAAGAAGATCGACAGGCTGAAACAGGAGTTGGGCAAGTCTTTTGCGATGAAAGACTTGGGTCCGGCTAAACAGATCTTAGGAATGGAGATAATCCGTGACAGAAGCAGTAGGAAGTTTTGGCTGTCACAAGAGCGGTGTATTGAGAAAATCCTAGAGCGGTTCAATATGAATGTAGCGAAGCCGGTCAGTACTCCAGTGGATGGTCACTTCAGATTGAGCAACAGACAGTGTCCTAAGACTAAGGCGGAGGTGGAAGAGATGCAAAAGATACCCTACGTGTCAGTTGTAGGAAGTTTGATGTATACTATGGTGTGTACACACATAGCATATACGGTTGGTGTTGTTAGCTAGTATCTTGTCAATCCTGCCAAAGAGCATTAAGCAACGGTGATATGGATACTGCAATATCTAAGAGGCTCATCCAGTTGAGCTTATGCTATGGTGACAGTAAACCTGTGTTAGATGGCTACACGGATACAAATATGGCAGGTGACATAGACTCAAGGAAGTCTACATTAGGGTTCATGTTCACGTTTGCAGGGGGAGCGGTTTCTTGGCAGAGTAAGCTATAAAAGGTCGTAGCATTGTCGACGACAGAGGCCGAGTACATTGCAGTCACAGAGGCATGTAAAGAGATCCTTTGGATGAAAAGGTTCCTACATGAACTTAGCTTGAAGCAGGAGGAGCACGTGGTCTATTGCGATAGTCAAAGTGCTATACACTTGAGCAAGAATCCAAGTCAGCATTCCAAGTCGAAGCACATAGAGATTTGGTATCACTGGATTAGGGATACTTTCGAACAAAAGGTGTTACAGCTTGAGAACATAATGACCAAGGCTTTGCTCAAGGGCAAGTTTGAGGTTTGTAGAAACTTGGCTGGCTTGAAGAAGGTAAATCTTTCCTGGGTTAAAAAGGGAGAGATTTGATGGGGTTTTTTCCCTGTGCTGGATCGGTTGTGAGCCTTACACGACCGATCGAGGGCTGGTGCACGACCAGTTGCGGAGTTGAGCCCTGACTCGACTCAAAGTCCAGCGACTTTGGACTAGTTTTTTCGGGGGTACTCGACCGGTCAAGGGTGGTGCTCGACCGGTCGAGGGTGGCGCTCGACCGGTGGTGGCCTCGTCTCGACCGATCGTGGTTACGTAGATTCGTTCCGCGGTTTTGCGAATTGTGGAAATCTGAGTCTTTTCGCAACTGGAATGCAGAAAGGAGTTTCTTAAAACTATAAATAGGGGTTCCTAGGGTTTTTCAATGTATATGAAAAAGACAAGAAGGTTTCCTAAAAGCTTTACAAGGGTTTGCTAAAGGGTTTAGGGCTATCAAAGGTGTGAGAGAAAGAGAGAGAGGAAGCTTGTGGAAGGGAGGTTCTGCTCGTAAAGGTGATCTACTGTGCACTTGATATCTCAGCGCTTCTATGTCCTCGTAATCGGTTAGATCTCTCCATTTTTCTTTTATTCTCTTATTATTTATCTACTCATGCGTGAGTGAAGAAGGTTGTAACATTCTACTTCATAGTGAATTATTGATCTGGACGAGGTCCCGTGGTTAATTTTTACCTCTTTGAGGGCTTTCCACGTAAAAATCTTGTGTTGTGTGGTTTATGCTTTGATTTATTACATTGCATTATTATTCCATAATTCTGGTTTGTTTCGGGAGGCTAGATCCTAAGGTTTTGTGCAAGGCCCCCAACAAAAAGGTGACGGAAATCTATAGAGAGAGGAAAGGCAGGACAACAAACAAAACATGGATGGGCTGTGATAATTGTAGCCAGCAAAGGTTTTGAAATATGATAATCTTTTTGTTTCAAGATCAAACAAGGGTTATAATAATGACATAGTAGACTTTTCTTCTTTCATGAAGATTTGAAGAGATCATGTTGTATAAACTATATATTGAAGTATGGTGTAAAAGCTGTTTCAACCATCCAATTGATGCAGGAGGGCATCAATTACTACCACCTCTTGGATAGGTCTTAGGCCCATAGCCTAAAATTTTCATCGATCGAATATTTTTAATCCCAGCTAGCAAGAGGTTTACCACATTCAATTCGCAATGATCCATTAATAAAATTTACCATTGCTTGGTGGGCCACAGCCAAACCAAGATGTGGCCCATAACCAACAAGATTATTGTCCTATGCAAGAATAGGAAGGAAAAGTTCATTTTGGGATAGGCTGAGGAAACGTTCCCAAATGGCTCAAGACAAGATACATTGCATAAACAGATGATCCACAAACTCTGCATCTCTTTTGGTGATGACCAGGCGATTAACATCATTCTTTTGTGCAACTCTGGACTTGTTAAAAAACGTAGAAGTGCAGGCCATCATAGGTTCGCAAAAATCAAAAGCAGCTGACTTTGTGGCCAAAGTCAGAGTGAAAATGCAAGTGCCCATTATTTCTTTCTCTGTAACGAGCCCTTCTCTCTCTTCCTCTCGAACTCCTAATTTTATCCGAACAACACAGAATGACTCCTCCCAAGTGAAGGCAATTGCGGCCATTGTTCAAACTTTTGCATGGAGGGAGTTCGTTCTCATCTATGAAGACACTGATTACGGAAATGGAGTTGTTCCTTATCTCACCGATGCCTTTCAGGATATCAATACTCAAGTCTCATTTAAAAGCGTCATTCCGCTACAAGCAACTGATGATCAAATACTCAAGGAGCTCTACAAGTTGATAACCATGCAAACAAGAGTATTCATTGTGCACATCTCATCTTCTCTTGCAATCTGCTTCTTCCCAAAGGCAAAAGAGGCAGGGATGATGAGTGCAGGTTATGTGTGGATTATTACAGATGTGCTAACGGACCTCTTGGATTCGATGGACTCTTTAGTCATCGATTCGATGCAAGGGGTCTTGGGCCTGAAACCGTATGTGGCAAAGTCCAAAGAGCTTGATGATTTCACAGTCAGATGGAAGAGAAAGTTCTGTCAGGAGAATCCCGATGTAGAAAGAGTTGAACTAAGTATTTTTGGTTTATGGGCATATGATACAGTTTGGGCACTGGCAATGGCGGCAGAGAGAGTTGGGACTGTGAAGTATCACTTTAAAAAACCAAAAACCAGTGAAAATTCAACGAAATTGGAGACTCTGGGTGTTTCTCAGGCAGGTCCAAAACTTCTCAATGCCATCTTAAAAACAGAATTCCATGGCTTGAGAAGTGAGTTTCGCCTTGTCAATGGGGAATTGCAGCCGTCGGCCTTCCAAATAGTTAATGTGATGGGGAAAGATGGGAGAGAGATCGGAATTTGGACTCCAACTTATGGAATTTCACGGAATTTGAACTTGAACACAGGTCCCAAGAAAATGTACTCAGCTTCCAAGGATGATCTTGCACCTATATTTTGGCCAGGAGAATCAACGTTTGTGCCAAAGAGATGGATGATACCTACAGGTGAGAAGAAGTTGAGATTTGGTGTTCCTATGAAACAAGGGTTTCGTGAGTTCGTGAAGGTGGAACGAGATCCTCACACGAACATGCCAATTGTCACTGGATTTTGCATAGATGTGTTCAAAGCAGTGGTGGAGATTCCCTTACGAACTCATTCCCTTTGAAGGCCCAAATGGGCACATGGCTGGGACTTACAACGATCTGGTTCATCAGGTTTATCTCAAGGTTCGTTGGATTACCACTATATTTTTAAATGTGTTCTGGATACCGCTCGAAACAAACTTCTGGCTAATGCCATACTGACCTCACATGATGTTTAACAGTGTGTGACATTTGAGAAGTGCAGAAAATGCATTCTTCTTTAAGTAAAATGACATTTTCCTCTCAAAATGGCCTAAAATTGACATTGGCTCATTTCTCATGGTAGATGAAATGAGCCGAATGAAAATTTGAGTGGAAGTCCATTGCAGCCAATCGAGATTTTCTGAACGCACCGTAAATTAAGAAAAATTATGATCGGCGTTCTCATTTGTGGGTCTTGTTGTATTTGAAAAATGACAGAAATATTATGTCGTGGTGGGAGATACAACAATCATAGCCAATTGCTCTTTGTACGTGGATTTTTCGCTGCCGTACACAGAGTCAGGGGTGTCCATGGTAGTATCAACGAAAGACGACAGTAAAAACATTTGGATTTTCTTAAAGCCCCTCAATAGGGACCTTTGGTTGATAAGTGATGTCACGCCCCAAACTCGGAAAACGGGCTCACAAAATTTTTGATCACTGAATCCGGCGCCGACAGCCTCCGTAGTGCCCAATTCTCAGATCCCGACACTCATATGCCAGATTCCGATCCTAGGATCCTACAAGGAAGATTTTCAGTATGATTTTTTTTTTTTTTTTTTTTGTAATGGAGCAAAACCACAAGCATAACCAAGTCACAAAACAACATCACCACATATCCACTATATCAAAAAAAATTTAAGTATAGTACGGAAAGGGAATTACAAGGTGATCAAAAGGCTCCAAAATAGTCTGATACGCGCCCCTGCCTCAGCGCTGCTGCGATCCAACGACACCTGCAAGCAACGGTCGTGCATAAGCTTACAAAAGTTTAGAGGGTGATGTAAGTATGTGTGCAAGGGAAGTGCCAAGTATACAATATCAGAGTAATGTAAAAATATGCAGGTAAGTCCATGAATGTTATCAGCCATACTAAGGCTATGCGATGCAAGGCAGAATGCTATCGGCCATACCAAGGCCATGCGATGCGAGGCCTATGTAGCCAAATGTCATATGCGAAATGCAAAGCAAGCATGCCAGTCCCCATTAAGTACACATATCAGTACAGTTTCTCTCTGGGATAACACCGGGGTCTAATACACTTCACACTGACTGCCGCCTCCCTAGCCGCACAACCCAGTAAGTGGAAGAGACCACACTATCCACCTGACCAGTAGTCTGCTAATACCTACCCGGCTCGTCAATAGCAGACTCATTTGCGAGCTGGTCAAACTCAGCCTAGCTTACAACCCCCTCACTTGGGCGGATAAGGCCACACCCCCTTCTAACCGACCACGACATAGTGGGAAACACGACCTACTGGTATTTGGCACTCCTGCGCTCGTGTATCCACTCGGTCTAGACGTCTGAGCATCTTCTGGTACCAAAAAGGTTCTGGGACTTTCACTCAAGGACATCCTAAGTACCCACAGTGTTATAACCAAGTATTTCCGGTATTCGATATGGCCATCCATGATGTGCCTGTAGAGGCTACGACCCTGATGTCGCTAGAGCGTACAATAATCAAGTCACACATATGAGAGATGCATGAGTCACACTGTCCAGTCATGCAGCAATCTCGTGCGTACCACGCGCTCATGTGGGTAACTCCTATCAATAGTCCCATAAATAATCTATCCAAAGGCATATGCAATGATCAGTCACTACTCATATCAAGCATACATATGATGTGTATGGGCATGAATCATGAAGTTACACTAAGCATGTTATAAGGTGATGAACTATCCTCACAACAAAGATGGACCTAAATGGCCTACGCACAACAAGTATGGGCCTATCAATGGGCCCTAGGGAGATTTATAATGCGGACATTAAACCAACATTATTCTTACAATGTGGACGTCAAACCATCATTGCTCCCAAGGCATAGCCTGTCATAGCATCATTACATAACCAAGGTGGAATCACACATTGCAAAGGGCCTTACATATATCCCATTGGGCCTCGACCCATGGGCCCCAATTACATCAAATGGGTCACATCACATGGGTCTCATGTATATCAAGGTGGGCCTCAACAACGGGTCTCATACATCACATCGGGCCTAATCAAATAGGCCCCAAGTACATCACATCAAATGGACCGAATCAAATGGGCTAAGTTGAATGGGCCGAGTTGAATGGGCCAAGTTGAATGGGCCAAGACGAATGGGCCGAGTTGAATGGGCCAAGACGAATGAGGCAAGTTGAATGGGCCAAGACGAATGGGCCGAACCCAACTCATATATTTTAGAAATCAAAAAATATATAAAAGAAATGAATTATATCAAAAGATCAGCTGGACCATATCATATATAGCAGTGGAGATAATGATTTCCAAGCTTAAATTCTAGTGGGCCCCATCATAGGGTTTATTTCCCATCCAGCCTATTCATAAGGTCACAAAAGGCCTAGATCTAGAGGAAAAATAAATATCACATTCGTCCAAAACCTGTAGTCCAAGGGTTTTAATGGTGGACGTTCAAACCCACTATTTCCTATAATGTGGTCTACCTGATCCTAAATCTGTCTTATTTTTAGCCTCAAGCCTTAAGACAAGCTTACCAAATGGTGGACAGTTTGGATGCAACAGATGCATCATAGTGGGTCCCATAAGGATGGACGACATAAATATAGCACATACCTCATGGGGGGGGGGGGGGTCCACACCATTGGAAGGAGTGGATACAATACATACATCAGTGGGGCCCACCATAACGTTCATTTTCCACCCAATCTGTTGGTAAGGTCAAGCAGACCCAGATGAAGAGGAAAACAAATTTCATAATGATCCAAAACTTCTGTTACCCAAAGAGGGTTTCAATGGCAGACGTTCAATCACACTGTTCCCTGCGATGTGGGCCACCTGAGCTGTGTATACAGCTGATTTTTGGGGTGGGACTCATAACTAAAAGGGGCCAACCATATGTACGGTACGATGTTCAACACATCACGTGGGGCCCACGGCTAGGACCACGTCCCTGCCTCCATCGTCCTCAGCGTAGTAGGACGCTGCTGACGCGTCCTCTGGATGGTTTAGCGGCAGCAACGTCTGCCGCTGTTTATATATATATATAATATATATATATATATATATATATATATATATATATATATATATATATAATATATATGGAAAACATGAATTTCTGCTGTTTTTCGTACGTGGGGCTCACATCAGGAGAATCCAACCCAACATTGCATTCTACGGCTCAAGACAGACCAAACAAGCTCAAATGCGGGTATGTTTGGCGTGTAGAAAAATTAAAGTGGCCCTTAACGAGTTTTTAACAGTAAAAGTCACCATTTTCTATGCTATGGCCCTCCAGAAAATCAGATTGGCCTCATATTTCGGCTCAACGTCTAAAATGAGCTGGGCAATGGAATAGACGACGTGGATTAGACCCATACATCAAGGTGGGGCCTACATAAGCGGTCCACCCAACAGTTAGAATCAAACTGATATTTTTGTTTTTGTTTTGACTGCCAGAACACCACACTATCCGTGCACACTTCACGGCCTAGCCACGTCCAGTGTCCCTGGACGCTGAACGGTTTGCTTTCATCACATTTAAAGGTGGGTCCCACCTACAGGTGTGCTACCTAGGTGGGCCACCAAATGGTTGGATGGTGTGGATAGGACATACATCAAGGTGGGGTTCATCCGAGTAGGCCACACAATTACATCATCACACACAAAATAAATGAAAAAGAGAGGAAGAGAGAGAGAGAAATAAACACGTGATGATGGAGGGACCCTGACACTATGGGCCCTCCCTTGCATTCAATCATACATCAAGTGGGTCTCATTACATGTGGACCCATCAAATCGAAAATCAACGGTAGAGATCCTTTCTCCACCAAAATGTAAGGTCTAGATAACCCTATTCATGCAAGGAGAATAAACATCATGATGGGGTCCATGGAGAATGGCCCCATCATGGAATGATCATGAGAATCAAGGTGGGCCATCGGCCACACCTAGGGTTCAAAGTGAGATCCATACCATCAATCGGTAGGCCCCACTTCATCATCAAAACCATGCAATCTAGGCCTATAGAAACACCCACCGTTCGATCTACTTGGTCCGATGGAACGTCGAGCTCTTTGTGTCTCACTTTGATGGAAGGTAATGAGGGTTGAAGGGTTAGGATAAGGATTTTGGGGTGGGAAGTGGGCCACACACATGCACTTTCTCTCCTTAGAAATGTATGGACGTCCACCACTTCTTTTGCTTGAGATTTTTTTTTTTTTGTTGTTTGGAAAATGTGAAGAGAAAAGAGAGAGAAATGATGTGGTTGTAAGAGAGAGGTGATGGATGTGAGTGATGAATGTGAGGTGATAATTGTACTTGAATTGAGATTTGACTGGTGGTTACTTGACTTGGGGGAAAGAAAGAAAGTATGGGTG
>JAJHSJ010000015.1:57123842-57250128 GCA_021015155.1 Magnolia officinalis
ATTGGAAACAGTGTGCAGGGCAGCGAACACCCTACAAACTGTTTCCATTGGCATGGCCCACTTGAACAGGAATGGGCCTGACTTTCGGGCCCCATACCTAAATTTAGGTGTGGTATCCTATGGTTAGAGTGGATTTTGTATAATCATCACAGTGGACCCTGTAAAAATCAAGAGTGGGTGTCCCACTAATTTTGGCGGTAGCCCTTGCAAACTAAGATAAGCTCATATATATATATATATATATATATATATATATATATAATCTATATATATATATATATATATATATTATATATATTATTAACCGCCCTTAATTTCTCATAGCCCACCGTGATTTGTATATGAAATCTATTGACCATTAGATCCACATTAGGATCAGGGCCTGATTTCAGGTGAGCCACACTAAGGGAAACAGTTTGAAGGGTGCGCATTGTCCTGTGCAACATTTCCAATCATGTGGTCGCACTGAAGCTGAGAGCGGAGGTAAATCACTTGTTGGCCAAGGAGAATTTCACATAAACTTCACAGTGGGGCCCACCCAAGCAGCTGGCCTTCTTTTTGCACGGCCTACCCAAGCCGTCATTAAGAAATCTGATGGTGTTTACACTAATGATAATTCCTTCCCTTAATGAGGTAGCTTATTGAAAACCTTCATGAAAAAAGTACAGGAATGTAAATTCGTATATTCATTGGAAGCGGATTGCGTCCAACCCCCACCCGGACAATAATCCGTCCATATAAGGGCTTATGTGGGGCCCACCATGATGTATCTGTTTATCTACGCCTGTATGAATAGATTATTGTCCGGGCCGGATCGTAAGCAATCCGCGTCCAAAGTCAACCTGATTTAGTTATTACCATTCCAACCCCTAAAGTCAAACAATTTAGACTTTGCAAGTTGCAAAGGAAACTAAAAAAGTAAAAAAAAAAAAAAATACTCATTGACTAATCATATGATATGCTGGGTTTCATTTCCCGAAAAGTGGGTCGACGGTTTGGTAATCTAGACCACTGATCTGTTGGAAAGCCCCACCATGGATGGGCCATGCTCAAAAATCCCCTCGACAGAAAATAGAACACTAATAACCTTTTCAGCAGTCCACACTAAGCTGAGAAAGACACCACATGGTGGGACAGAACATGCCAATGCTTTGGATTGCTGAACCATGGGTCCTACTCATGAGAAGCAAAAATTAAAACAATGCAAAGATGCAGGTCTACTTGTTTTTCTTGTTCATACCTGTATAAATAGAACTGTGAGGCTGTCCATATGAATTTCACCTTGTTTAGCTTCAGTAATGAAGAACCAAAGCTACTCTCTCTCCTTTTATTTCTTGCTTTGCATCTTCTTTCTCAGATTGTTCTCCAAATGGGGAGTTGCTCAGAAGAACGATGTCGGGCCGGCTGAATTCAAAGCTGGAGTTGTTCTTGATTTCGAGACGTTGGTTGGGAAGATGGGCCTTAGCTGCATCCGAATGGCACTTGAAGATTTCTATGTAGCCCACACAGATTACACCACAAGGCTCAGTCTCCATATTAGAGATTCAAAGAACGATGTTGTCGTTGCAGCGTCTGCAGGTTTTTTTTCTTTTGAGCTCTTTGGCTAATCTCTTCTACACTGCATCATTCATGATCATCATCTGCTGTTGTTGTGTTTTAACATATTGCATATTCTCAGCTGGCAATTCATGGTAGTGGGAATCTCAACTCAAAAAGTTCGGTTAGGTTGGAATTCTAGTTGGATTTGCACAGGAATTTCCACTAATGTGTATGAAGAAAGGTGGAACCCATTGTTGCAATTGTCGCCACCACATGCATGAACATCAATACAGAGTCCAAACCATGTCCTCCTTTAACTGTCCAAGGATCGCAAATCACAATAGAGCATAGTTCAAAAACTTGACTCAAGGTGTAGCCGAGTCAGGTCGACTTGAAGACTTTCGATTATGGTATGCCCTAAAAGCTGTTATGTAAAAGTGACTATAGCAACCGTTATATGCCATGGGGTCGTAACAGCTGTGACAGCGGTTATAGAAAACATGACCCATAACCGCCATTGACGGCTTGTTATGCTTCTTGTAAAGGCTGTAACAACTTTGTAATAATTTGTTATGGGGCAGATACAAGTTTTTGTATATATATATTTTTTCAACATTATGGGCTAGATATAGGTTTTTTGACTTTTTTTTTTTTTTTAAACAAACAAACAAGTAGACCGTAACAGCCATTATAGGGGCTATAACAACCATTACAATCCGTATAGTAAAGGTAACGATGGTGACTATTACGGCCACCGTTACCATTACAGAAAACCTTGTTGAATCAATCTTTTTTACTTGATTCGAGTTTTGATCTTTAATAGTTATAATTGAACCATATTCAAGATACTAATTACTATTTGGATGGGGATAAAATAAATAAAATAGCTGATTTATACAAATTAACAGCTTCATGAGCTAGTTTAGGAACATTCCACTCTAAAGAGAAGCTGTGGATTTAAAACTACAGGGTGCACTCAACAATTGAGTAGCAAGCCTCGATGATTTGGGACTGACTCACTCTCACAAATAGAGGTGTACATGAGTCGAGCCGAGCCGAGCTTTGCCCAGCTCGTGCTTGACTTGGACAACTTGAGTCTCAGCTCGTGCTCGGCTGGACCTTCGAGCTTTGAACAACAGCTCGTGCTCGGCTCGACTAGAAGCTCAGTCCAGTTCAATCCGAGTTCAAGATGAGTTTTCGAGTCGATCGAGTTCGATTGTACTAAAGACATCGTCCGACTGTACCAGAGGTTCGTCCGGCTAGTGGTCGCTGGTCGGATGAGTTCAGACTGTACCAGAGGTTCGTCCGACCAAACCGGAGGTTCGTCCGACTGTACCAGAGCCACCCGGCCAGTGGTCGCTGGTTGGATAGGTTTCGCTACTCAGACGGACACTACTCGCCGGAAAAAATGGAGAGAGGGGAGGAGAGGACACACTTTACGAAATGAGGTCATCCGGACAAACGCTGGAAGGGGGGTATTCGCCGGGCGGTAGAGAACGGCAAGAGTATTGGGCGAACGGACGATCGATTTGGGCGAAAGGGAGGGAGAAATGGGTTTGAGTCGGGCAATTTGGGCACTGGATGCTGGGTTAGGGTTGGGCGAAATGGGTTAGAGTTGGGCGAATAAGGTTTTTTTTTTTTTTTTTTTAAGCCCTATATATATGAGTACTTAAAACTCGATCCAAGTCGAGCTCAATACCGAGTTGAGCTAGGTCTAGCTCGGACTCGACTCGAAATGTTCCGAGCTCCCAAAAAATGCCTCGACTCGGTTCGAACATAGTTTTGATCCGAGTCGAGTCAAGCTTTTCCGAGTCGATCCTAGTGAGCTAACGAGCTAACTCGACTCGTGTACAGCTCTACTCACTAATGAGTTTCTCGCTCACCTATTTTGAAATCTCACCAAATCAAGTTGACTGGGCTGAGTTTGAGTCAACTCGGCAAGTTGTAGAGCGAGTTCTTGAAACATACAATATCTAGTGAACCGATAGATCACAGCCAAGACCACCCTTTCCTAGATCAAAGATCTAAATAGATTCCAAAATTAATAACAATAACCAAAGAAAGAACTACTAGTGACGTATTCCAATTTCTCCTATCTTTGTAGCCTTATGAAAAATACATATTAGATTAGACCACAGTTCTCACTGACCCAACTTGAAACTCGGCTAAGTCAACTTGATCAGCGAGATTTCGAGCTGAGCTGCTATGAAACTCAGTCCTCGTTCTGGCTCGACTCGGATTCCATTGGACTCGTCTAGTCAACTCACAGCGACTTGAACCGAGTCACTCAGTTTGACACAGACTTGCTGGTAGTAAAATGAATAAGTACAGAGTAGGATTTGAACTTGAATATGTACAGCTGTTAGTTTTTATATATTATACCCTTTATTCTATTAAAATTATTCTAATATCTATTATTAGTTTTAGATTTTAATTTATAGTTATTAATTACCAAGTAGAGTAGGATCAGTCTTTCGATCAACCCAACTCAGCCAAACATAGAGTCGAGACAAGATTTTGGGATTTAAACTGCGGATTAAACTACTAACATTAGTATTTTATTGGTCTTCTACCCAAAACATCATATGAAAGATATCTCAAGAGAAAAGGTAAAAGAAATTTATGCAGAGAGAATGAAAGACAAGACAACAAACAAAACATGGATGGGCTGAGATAATTGCAGCCTATGATAATCTTTTGTTTCAAGACCAAAGAGGCACTATAGTAATAAGATAGTAGACTTTTCTTCTTCCATGAAGATTTGAAGAGAGATCATGTCGTAGAAACTATATATTGAAGTATGTGTACAAGCTGTTTCATCCATCCAATTGATGCAGGAGGACATCAATTGTTACCGCCTCTTGGATAGGTCTTAGGCCCATAGCCTAGAAATTTCGTTGATTGAATATTTCCAATCTGAGCTAGCAAGAGGTTTACAACATTCAAATATCAATCCTCCAATAAAATTTACTATCGAAGAAACGTTCCCAAATGGCTCGAGACAAGATACATTGCATAAACAGATGATCCACAAACTCTGCATCTACAAGCACATGATACAAACATTAGTGATGACCTTGTGTCTTTTCAGAAGGCGATTAACATCACTTATTTTTCAAATTCTTTTGTGCAGCTCTGGACTTGTTAAGAAATGTAGAAGTACAGGCCATCATAGGCCCACAAAAATCAGCAGCAGCTGACTTTGTGGCCAAAGTCGGAGTGAAAACTCTAGTGCCCATCATTTCTTTCTCTGCGACGAGCCCTTCCCTCTCTTCCTCCCGAACTCCTTATTTTATCCGAACAGCACAGAATGACTCTTCCCAAGTGAAGGCAATCGCAGCCATTGTTCAAGCTTTTGCATGGAGGGAGGTCGTTCTCATCTATGAAGATACTGATTACGGAACCGGAGTCATTCCTTATCTCACCGACGCCTTCCAGGATATCAATACTCAAGTCCCATTTAGAAGCATCATTCCACTCCAAGCAACTGATGATCAGATACTCAGGGAGCTCTACAAGTTGATGACCATGCAAACAAGAGTATTCGTTGTGCACATCTCATCTTCTCTTGTGGTCCGCTTCTTCCCAAAGGTGAAAGAGGCAGGGATGATGAGTACGGATTACGTGTGGATTATAACAGACGGGCTAACGGACCTCTTGGATTTGATGGGTTCATCAGTCATCGATTCGATGCAAGGGGTCTTGGGCCTGAAACCATATGTGGCAAAGTCAAAAGAGCTTGATGATTTCACAGTTAGATGGAAGAGAAAGTTCCGCCAGGAGAATCCTGATGCAGAAAGAGTTGAGCCAAGTATTTTTGGTTTATGGGCATATGATACAGTTTGGGCACTGGCAATGGCGGTAGAGAGAATTGGGACTGCGAATTCCCACTTCCAGAAACCAAAAACCATTGAAAATTCAACAGAATTGGAGACTCTGGGTGTCTCTCAGGTGGGTCCAAAACTTCTCGATGCCATCTTAAAAACAGAATTCCAAGGCTTGAGCAGCGCGTTTCGCCTCGTCAATGGGGAATTGCAGCCGTTGGCCTTCCAAATAGTTAATGTGATGGGGAAAGGGGCAAGAGAGATCGGATTTTGGACACCAACTTATGGAATTTCACGGAATTTGAACTTGAACACAGGTCCCGAGAAAATGTACTCAGCTTCCAAGGATGATCTTGCACCTGTATTTTGGCCAGGAGAATCGATGTCTGTGCCAAAGGGATGGATGATACCTACAGGTGAGAAGAAGATGAGAATTGGTGTTCCCGTGAAATATGGGTTCTGTGAATTCGTGAAGGTGGAACGAGATTCTCGTACAAATGCATCTATTGTCAGTGGATTTAGCATAGATGTGTTCAAAGCAGTAATAGAGACTTTACCATACGCCGTCCCTTATGAACTCATTCCCTATGAAGGCCCAGATGGGCACATGGCTGGGAGTTACAATGATCTGGTTTACCAGGTTCATCTCCAGGTTCGTTGGATTTCAACTGTTTCTGTGGGATGCATTTCAGATACCTCTCACATGATGTCTAACACTGGCATTTGAGAAATGCAGAAAGTGCATTCTCAATTAAGAAAAATGACATTTCCCTCTCAAAATGGCCCGAAATTGACATTGGCTCATTTCTCATAGTTGATGAAATGAGCCAAATGAAAATTTGAGTGGAAGTCCATTGCAGCCAATGGAGATTTTCTGAATGCACAGTAAATTAAGAAAAATTACGATCGATATTCTCATTTGTGGGTCTTGTTGTATTTGAAAAAGGACAGAAATTTGAAGCAGTGGCGGGAGATATAACAATCATAGCCAATCGTTCTTTGTACGTGGATTTTACGCTTCCGTATACAGAGTCAGGGGTATCCATGGTAGCACCAATGAGAGAGGACAGGAAAAATGCTTGGATTTTCTTAAAGCCCCTCACTAGGGACCTTTGGCTGGTGAGTTGGGCCTTCTTCGTCTTCACAGGCTTTGTGGTGTGGGTGCTAGAACACAGCATAAACAGCGAGTTCAGAGGCCCGGCTTCTGAACAACTTGGCATGACCATGTGGTTCTCATTCTCAACGCTCGTCTTTGCAAACAGTTGCGTAAATTACACTTCTACATCTTGACATCTACTAAGAGAGTACAGGGTACTAAAATCTATTAACTAGTTATCGAGCACATACTATCCACACATGTGGCTAGGATCTCTAACTAGCTTGCATTTAGCATATAGCCCGACAGACCAAGGGTTCAGCTGTAATACATGCGCGCAATGTGTATACAGACTGGTTGCTAGATAACTGGCCTAAATATTTCCATTTAGCACCAGTTAGTCCTCTTAAGCATACTCAAGACTTTTAAACTGAATTCCTTTTGACTGTTGCAGAGGAGAGGGTGGTTAGCAACCTGTCTAGATTTGTGTTGATCATATGGTTTTTCGTGGTGTTGGTCCTGACATCAAGTTACACTGCAAGCTTGACATCTATGCTAACTGTTGAAAGGCTCCAACCGACAGTCACCGATGTTGCAGAACTTATCAAGAATGGGGACTATGTGGGGTATCAACGAAACTCATTCGTGTTTGGGCTACTCAAGGAGATGAAGTTCGATGAGTCCAAGCTTAGGGCCTACGGCACTCCAGAAGAGTTTGATGAGGCCTTAATCAATGGAAGTAAGAATGGTGGTGTTAGTGCTATTTTCCATGAGGTCCCTTACATCAAGCTCTTCCTCTCAAAGTACTGTGGTAAATACTCAATGGTTGGACCCATTCATCCTACAGCAGGGTTTGGTTTTGTAAGTCTCTCCCTACACATACATACAAACATACATACATGTGGTAATTCACCATCCACTGTGGTGTATGTGAACATTCCTTGTATATATAGATACACATGTATGTGAGCAATAATTCTATCCGACAAGGTTGCACCAGATCATGGTGCAAACAAGTTGTATCGAATACGTTGATGGTCCAATCATCTATTTAGACCATCCATGCATTTGGTTTGGTACTTGAAATGCTAAGACATGCTTACATGTAAAATGGTTTAATGTTATGTTGTTTCCTTGTCAAATTCACAGGTCTTTCCTAAAGGGTCACCTTTGGTCCCAGACGTTTCAAGGGCGATCTTAAATGTAACTCAAGGCGACAGAATGGTGACGATCCAGAAAGCATGGTTTGGGGATCAGACCACTTGTGTAAACCAAGGCCCCACTGTAACATCACAAAGACTTGCCCTTGATAGCTTTTCAGGCCTCTTTCTCATCACCGGCTTTGCTTCAATTTCTGCCCTTACCATATTCTTAGCTTTCTTCCTTTTCAAAAACAGGGGCATTTTTACCAATGCACAACATGATTCCATTTGGGAAAGATTCATCGCTATAGTCAAGCGTTTTGACCAAATGGATTACTCTGCTGATCGCTCAAGGATGATCGAATCCATTATCACGCTTTTGGACTTGGGATTGTTTAGCACTTGTTGTTGTAGGATGATGGCACCTAATGGGCAAACACTAGTACGGATCGAAGGTGTTGAAGCTCCAACTCATGTTAATGTTGCACAAAGTCCGATGAGCATTCCATACGATACAGATGGAAATAATGCTCCTGAAGATGAGATTAGCTATGTTCATTCAGATGCGTCACCATCTGGAGAGAGAACTATACAACTTAGAAATATGAATCCAAATACAGCACTATCTACACAGATAATGGATGAAAATCAACGCTAGTGTTCTTTTGTTCTTCTTCTTTCTTACAATGACCCATTTATCCATTTATTGTTATCAAATAAGTGTTGTGCTCCTAACATTGTCACAAATTCACAAAAAAAAAAAAGGAGATGTTGAAATTGGTAATTCAAAATGTCAGGTCCACATTTGGATTTGTGTTCTTGATGAAGGGCAACCTTCGAGAAAAAAAAAAAAAAAAAGAAGCCATGTTCAGATGATGTAGAATCAAGTTCTTAAGAAATAAACTTAACGAGTGTGTGTACAAATATTACATAAATAATGGTATTCATATTTTTTAGGGTTTTGAGGTATCTTGAAAGTAGAGGACTATCCACAGGTGTTGCTCTTTTATCCACTTGGAATAGATACAACCACAAGGCAATGATTAACTCACTACTGTCAGCAGCATATTGTTCTGTTATGGTGAAAGAATATCAGTGCACTAATCTTAGTTGCTCCGCTGTAGAGAATATCCATGTACTAACCCGAGTACATCATCCACCATAGCGAATATCCGTTGACTAATCCAACTATATTCTCCACTGTATATAATATCCCTGTGCTAATCCGAATAGATTCACCACCGTAACGATTCTCAGTATAGTTATCTTAGGGCCCGTTTAGATACCACCAAATAAGTTACTTTTTCTACTTACAGCAGTAGATAAGTAACTTATTTGAAATGAGTAAGTTTGGTTTATGATCAATTATAAGTAACTTTTAAAAAAAAAAAAATTTAAGTTACTTAATCACTTCAGTTTAATAAGTAGAAATCAAGATAAGCTACTTAAGGCATTAGTAGCTTATCTTAAGTAACTTACGATCCAAACGCCCCCTTAGCTTGAGCAAGTTCAAAAAAATAAACCCATTTCCTAGCCATGCCCCCTTATAATAGCTTGAGCAAGTTTCAAAAAAAAAAAAAAAACATTTCCTAGCCATACCATGTTTATGATTAAGACTAACAGATCTTTAACAACTTAGACATCACTGCCATGGATCTCGTTGGCCATCTTCAATAGCCAAGTGGGTCCTGACTCTTCAGTAGTCCCCAGAATTGAGCTTCTATTGTAGCCAATCATATATGAACATGAGGTTTTTGGTTCTTTGTGCTAAAAAGATCAAGGTACTTCAGGCCTCGTTTGAAGTCTCCAACTCTTTAAATGAGCCCATATACAACATCCTGGAGGCATACCTTGGCTAATGCTTTTCTGGATTTAATAGCCTACTCCAGTTCTAAAGGCTTGTTTGTTTTTTCCATAACTCTTGTTTTTCACATATGGTTTCAAGAAACTCTTCCACTGATAATTCTTCTCACCAGACGAAAAAAAAAAAAAAAAACCATTTCAGCTCACCTTGCGAATTTCACACTCAATTTCCTACATGAATCAAACCTTCAGAATTGGAGCACAAAATCAACCTTGCACAATATGACTGTTTTCCACAATATAAACATTCAGAGTACATGTTTCAAACTTCCATGACTGAATTAGCAGAACAATCCCAATCCTTCACGATTGCATCTTAACTCTAAAACCACCTATCAGGTTTGCAGGAAGAGGAAGGATGACAAGGTAGAAACAAGGACATACACAAACTGGAGAAGATCACACAGGCAACCAAGGAAAACATGCCAATGTTTGGTTCAAGTATCATGGTTCTCTCAAGAAATCACCGAATGTTAAGAAAATAGCTTGATTGTTATCTACTTGCATCAATTATCAAAATATAAGATGACAATAACATGAAATGTAATATTTCAGAGAAAAGGCCCTTTTTGGGTGACATCATAAGCTTTACAATACATGCATATTCGATATTTCGATTTAATTGAGTAGTGGGTAGTGTTTGATTCTAATGCTTGTTGATGGTAACTGGCCCATAAGTTCCAACTCCCATCAAGACCATCTTATCATAGCAATAAAAAATAAAATTAAATTAAATTAAAATTAATAATAATACCTCATCTCACCTTGCTACTGAAAAGGGATGATATCCTGTAATGCTCCCTGACTATGCCATAATGCTGTTACTCAATTCATTTGATCTCTCTCTATTCTACCTAGCAATAAAAATTACGTCACTATAACTGGAAGTGAATTAATACAAGTGCCACACTAGTTAATGTAAACTAAACAGTCAAAGACATGATACCACCAATAATGCAGGGGCATTTTCACACCGGGCTCGAGTTTGGTGGCTTGTGTGAAGCAAGGGCACGCTAGGGGAGGGTGGCTCGGGTGAGGAGGGACCCATGTGAAGTGAGGCCCACGAGGGGGTTCGGGTGAGGGCCTTACTTGGGCTATGAGTAAATTGATTGATTTGCCACTCTATCAATTCAAGCTTTTAGAGCAAGTGGTTAGTTGTCCTGCGCCAAAAATGATATTAGAGCAGAAGATCTCGTGCTCGAGATCCCTCACTGGGAGTGATTAATGCAGGGACATTTTCACACCGAGCTCGAGTGGTGTGACCTGTGCAAAGTGGGGGCATACTTGGAGTGAATAATCTGTGTGAAGCAGGACCCATGTGAAGTGGGGCCCACGAGAGGGGTTGAGCCGAGGGTCTAACCTGGGCTATATGAGATAAAGGGATTGATTGGAAGATCCATGTCAACCTCTGTTGGCTTGCAGCATTGGCTTTCACACCTTACTAGAACTCCAAATATTCAAGGGCACCATAACAGTTAGAGAAACCATAATATTAACATCTTCAGCAGTCAAGTGGCCATAATGGCCATCACAGCCCCTGTAACGGCCATTACAGTTACTTCTTCTTCTTCTTCTTCTTCTTCTTTTTATGATAAAAAACTGAAGGAAAAAAAAAATGTGTCACCCCTATAATGTGTAACAGTTGGCACCGTTTCCGTTATTTAACGGTCGATACAGCTCCGTAATGGCCATTACGGCACACCATGTTGTCTACCGCCTAAAGGTGCATCACACATGAATAAAACAGCTCCATGTTAACCTCTGTTGGCTTGCAGCAGCAGGTTTCACTGCCTACCGGACACTTCATACAGTTGATCTCCCTTTGCTTTGCTTGTCTTAAATTCCAACATTGCATCTACTTTACCTTACAAGTATGAGCAAACTTCGAATTTCTTACTCAAAATAGAAAACTGTAAAGCTAGGATACGTAGTAATACATTTTAAGATATGTAGTAAATAGTAATATGAATGTGCAAAAGAACCAAAAAAGGCACACCAGGTCCACTCTGTACAATCCCACACACTCCTTATAACAGCAAAGACAATGATAATTCAGCTGATATATAAAATAGTTGTATTCTTTAATGACCTTTAATCCAGCTGTGTTATCTCCAAAGAAACCGAAAAATAATAATAATAATAATAAATGGATCACACAATCTGCAATTGAGATATAGAGCATGTTCCGCTTGAAATAAAAAGTCCAGCATTGAGCTAATTAATGCCACGGTCCAGGAAGAACTATCGTAAGGATCCAAAGCATACCAAAATTCTGATCACATGAAGAAGTTCGCTCGATAATCATATACTTACCTGTTTTCAACCTCAATTCAACTTCAAAAAAGAAAAGAAAAGAGAAACAAAAAGGAACAAAACACGAGTCCTGGAAAACTAAATAGTTTACACTAACTCTTTCTTTTTTTTCTTTTTCTTTTTTTGAGAGAGAGAACTAAAATTTATTAAGAACCCCCTCAAAGGTGTAAAAAGAATACAGCCTGGCAACTAGGACAAGAACCAAGAAGCAAGATTAGCAGACTTTGCTGCTTTTACAAAAGGAGCCCATTCCGAAACAGCAAATTTCACTAAACAAATAATCTCTTCAACAGAGGGACTCTTCTTTTGGAAGCATTGATTGTTCCGGCCTTTCCAGATAAACCAGAAGATTCCCACAGCAACAAGCCTCCAAATGGCTTTCCGAGAATTACCCATAGCAGCTCCGCGCTAAGCCCATAAGAGATGATCAACATATTTCAGCATCACCCAAGACATGGAAAATAGAGATGAAGTGGTCCCAAACTTTGTGCGCAAAGGAGCAATGGATGAAGAGGTGATTGACTGACTCTGCTTCTTCCATACACATCAGACAAATGTTAGGGCAAAATAAGAAATATCCTTTGAAGGTAATCTATGCTTATAACTCTCTTCCTCCCAACAAGCCAAATGAAGGCTGCAATCCTCAGAGGGGCACCATAAGACCAATGGTGAAACGGAGAGGGAGGCATGGAGGTCGGCCTAGAAATCAAACTGTAAAACGATCTTACCGGGAAGACGCCAGAGATATAAGCTTCCCAAATCATCGAGTCTTCTTCTTGAGGTGATGGCATGAAGAGCTTCAAGTAGCCAAGGAGACTAAGAAACTCCTCAAATTCCACATCCGACATCTTTCAGTAGACATGGCTAACAATGGAATAGCAATGGCTAACAAGAATAAAGCGGTCCACAGCAATGCTAGTTAGTTTACACTAACTCATACATGCCTAAAAATAAATAAATACATAATCTACTGCAGAAAAAGGTCCAGCAAATGTTAAGTTTCGAAATTACCAACCCTTCTTTCAGTAGGCATAGATGAAGAGAGTTTCATTTGGGGCCTAGAAGGGCTACTAAATTGAGTTTACATACAGATTATCTATGCTTTGAAAGAAGAGGAAGAATGGTAGCAGACTGGCTTAACGGATGAAGTTGCTTTACTAAGCCGTCATGGATTTCAAGCTGACTTGGGTTGTTAGCAAAAGTTTTTCCACCGTAAAATGCCTTTTAGCATCTTCTAAGGCTCTGGTAACCTTTCCTGTGGAAGAAATTATCTGGAATGCATTGATATATAAAGACCCAGGCTGCGCCACCTATGGGGGATCCATACCAACAGCACAACTCCACCTCCAAAACAGAGTCCACATACAAGGTACACCAGCAAATATTTCCAGTAGGGCCTATTTATATGTTGAGTCTGGAGGTATAAACCTCATAATCAAGTGCTGAAGGATGGAATGTATGGAGGGATGAATTGATGTAGAATGAGAGAGAAACTTCACAAGAGATTGGGGATGGTGATGAAGATGAACTGATTGACAATATTCCAAGCTCCCCACTATTACTATGTCATGTACATGACATGACATCGAGAATCATCTCAAGTGACATGGAATTAGATTCACATGAAAATGAAAGGACAAGATGTGTACAAAGATATCATCCATACACCACCATGCAAAACAAAACCAAGATAAGATACTTGCAAAAATGAATACACAAGAAAAGTGCCATGCATCTTCCTAAAAAAAAAAAAGAAGAAGAACATAAAGGACCACTTTATCCATGCGACCTGACGACCATGTCTTTGATAACAGATAACATCACCCTAATGAATCATGGAAAATGGCACTAATGATCACCATGTGCATTCAAGAGGGGAAAAACGCTAATGAGCACTCATGTAGAAAGATGGAATGCATGATGCCCATCATGTGGTCTATACTAATTCTCTACTCTTAATTAAGAGCATAAAGAGTAGACTATGCCCCTTCCGAATACTGAAAAGTGGGAGCTTCATTATTCTCAGCTGCTTGAATGATGTCATTGCTTGCATCCTTCCTTCTTCCGAATGGGTTCTTCGAAAATGTTCCAGATGTCAAGGACAAACATAGCAATATTCTTTATTCGAAATTTACAAATCATTATCAACATCATCATGCCTTTCTTCCAGCAATTTGGGGTCGGCTTTTAAATTGTAAATTGACATAAGTTTCACGATTGGCGACCCACTCTTTTACCCAGGCTCTTGGACCAACCATGGCGGAGGCTCAAAATGACACCACTCATGGAGGGGCAGCTGCCAAGCAAAACTCCAAAAACCAAGCACCCACAACATGAAGGTCGTGCTTGAATGATTGGATAAACAAAATGGCAGGGACTCATCAATACGCGATTGCCAATGCCACTCACATGCAAATAGAGTCATGCCCCACACTGCAACTTAGCACAACTATTGCATGACACCCACAAAGAGGAATCTGCAGTTATGCACTGCCAGAAGAGCCCACCAAGCAAACCATCAAAATTTAGAACTAACAAAAATGTGATCGTGAGCACATTTTATTTAGTTTTGCAGTTGCTCGTCTTTTTCTCTCTTTTTTTCAACCATATTGGAATTGCTATGGCCAACCCAATTAGGATAAGGCTTAGATGACGCTACTGCCGCTGCTCATACTGGAATTGCTAAGCATGATTAAACCAGTAAGATAATATTATAATTTATCTGAAGAAAACATGACATTGGCCAATGGCATCTAGCCCATGAGGAATAATATGATCCTAAACTCAAGGATATGTATGGTACCAGTACTTCTCAGTTTGTAAAAGTGGGGTGTGGTTCTGTGATCCAGACATTAACCCACAAGTTGGATGGACCATGCTAATGTTCTCCTCATCTGTACAATCCAAAGTTCTTAAATCCTAACTGATAAATTGGTGGCCCATGGATAGACAGTTGAGATAGGAAATAGAGAAATGATCCACATTGGACTGAAAAAATAGGCCAAAGATTATTATGGGGGACTTTAGGGGCTTGATCCACCCACGAGAACCCATCAGATCGGTGGTCTGGAATCTGGACCTTAGAGCCAAGGGCCCCACCCATACAAAATGAAAACCTAAAAATACAATGAATATCCTCAAGTTGAGGATCATATAGTTCCTGCCCAACTCAATAGCCAGACTACGACACCAATGTATTTCCCTGTTGAAGGGAAATCCTTTTTAGTTTGATCCATTAAATCTGGTAAATAGGGGATAAACAAAATATATTACACTACCTGGACATTTTGTCCATTCTCCCACTGATAATTAAATACAAATAGGAGAAACAGTTATTTGTCCAAACACAAAAGATTCATTTCCAATGATGACTCTGTGCTTCACAGATTAATTCGGCATCAAAATTGCAAAGTCATAGGAAATCCCTTCCTCTGACAAACCCAGAATGGCAAGATTGTGTGTGTGTGTGTGTGTGTGTATGTGTGTGTGTGTTCTTCTTTCTGTTCTTTATTGTAGAGAAGCAGCAAGATGGTTTCTGCTGGCAAAATTCCAGATTTTCCTAGTATAAGGCTTCCACCTGAAATCATCATCATAGCCTTGTCCCAGATATTGGGGTTAGTCTCGTGAACACTGTTTTGCCAATCATTCCTAAAGCTTCTACCTCAAAATATTTCAAAAAAATAATAATAAAATCCATCAGGCATCATAAGATAATAAAAGGATATTGTATTCGGATGCCACCACGTCCAGAACTAGGGATGACAGCACCCTGCAAACTGTGGTGCACAGTCATGGCACTGTTCACATCCTGCGCAGATGGCCCAAACATCATACAGATAAGATATCAGATAATATCATTAATCAAGCTATCTTCATAACAAAAAACTTAATTTCAATTGAAAATAACCAAAACAGTTATATAAATGGATTCTATTTGGATTACTTCAAATTCAATGAAGCAGACTGTATTTCTTTCCTGCCGCAAAATCTTCAGTTGCTTGTAACCAGGTTGCCTGTGAAATCAAACAAGAGGATGAAATACAAGGTTTCATTATCAAGAGCAATAAGAACATGGCATGAGCAGAAATTTATAGAATTGGATGCCTAAGGCGATGGTTGTGGGAATTGAAGTAATAACAGAGATGGAAAACATATACCAAACAGCATGTGGATAAACATGTATATTGAGCCTCTATAGGGTAAAGATTCGTACACATCAAAAAGCTCCCTCACTTCTTCCTCGATTACATTTTCTCCAAGATTTCCAATAAAGAGCGTATTGCAAGGAGGATTATCTTTTGTTTTCTGAAGAAAACAAGATGAGCGAATTTAGTTCCATATAATTCAATGAGTTGTAAGAACAGAGACTTGTTTTAAATAAATCCTCTGAAACTGAGTAGGTTTAAACACGTAATCAAAACCATAGATACCCACAATGAATAAATAAAAGAAAAAGGGGGAAAGAAAAGAAACAATACCAAAAGGCAGCTGAAGCTCTAAAGAGTGGGGACATTGTGTAAAACATGAGCTTAATTCAACACAAATTTATTGTATACATAACAAAAATAAAGGGAACAGGCAACCGTAATCAGTCTCCATTGTGCAGTGAAACCTTTGAGAAAGAAAATATCCTAGTCAATCTATAGAACCAAACTATTTGGTCAGTTCAGCATATATTATATCATGTCCTGCTCTTTTTATTGAACTGCGAATTAGCAATGTGGTCTCCACATCATGGGTTTAAATACAGGGCAAAACTGAGTTGACTTGGTTTTAGTGGAGAGCAAAACCAGTCACCCCCACTGAAATATGCATGTCTGACCTCATTAGGAAGAGACATACTGGTTTCAGTCGCCAGGTGAGTCCCACTATGGAACCAATATTTAAGGCCATGCTCAACATCAGCAGTGTCCACACGCAACATGGTTGCTGGCATACAAAATGTTGAGTTCTGTTGTGGATGATCTTCCATTAGAAAGGTCTGGGGCCAAAAACCAATTCAAGACCTCGGGTAGCTTACCAGATCCAACTCAAACTTGGTTAAGCAGGTTTGGCACATTCTCCAAATGATTTGTTTCTTTTTTTGAGAATTAATCATTTTATTGAAAGAGCCAAACGACAAAATAGGAAACAAAACAAAGGAGAAAGAAAAATACAAGCTAACCCCCCCGGCTTAGGATCCCCATTCCCTAACAAGCAAAAACACCTTTCTGATAATGGTACCATGATGCTAATAGCTATCCTCAAAGCATCTTTCATTTCTTTCCAACCAGATGCACCACAGAGTAGCCATCAATGCTAGACGCCAATTATGCCTTTCTTTGAATCTAGGACCTCCCACGTGCCAAGACAAGAAAATGTCCCCCATAGAATTCAGCATAACCCAAGACATGTTGGAGGTGGAGAGGATGCAATCCCACACACCTTTGGCTTATGGGCAATGTATAAAAAGATGCACTACTAATTCCCATCCATCATACACATGAGGCAGACATTCAGCAAAACCAGCCCTCTCTTACAAATGTTATCAATGGTTAAGGTCCTATTTCTGCCCATGAGCCAAACGAATGCTGCCACCTTCGAAGGGGCATGATACCTCCAAAATGAAACCTGTATGGGAGCATCTAATTGTAGGACCCGTCCCCTGGATCACCTCAAGGAAAGAAGGCACTAAAAATCCGCTTGACTTATCCCTAAGCCAATATAGATCATCGATGGCATTTGGATCGGGATTAATGCCTTGCATCAGAGAGCAGATTTGTCATCTTGTCAATCTCATCATCAGTCGAGTTGCGGCGAGCAAGTGGGAGCCACACGCCACTAGTGTCTTGAACGTTGAAACATTCAGCGACAGAGATGGATTGGTTCGAGCACAACCTCTTAAGGTAAGGAAAACGAGATCTTAGGGAAGATTCCCCTAACCAAATGTCGTCCTAGAATTTCACATTAATCCCGCTGCCCATTGAGATTTCCATCTCGAGGAGAACTTTGCCCGCCATTCGAGCAATGTGTTTCTAACAAAAAGAAGCCCTGTACATTGAGGAGTCCTTCCATGTACCCAAACTCAAGGCATCATACTTACCCACGATGACCTTTCTTCACAAGCTCTCCTCCACCCCCAAACCTCCACACTCATTTTCCCAGCAATGCCGAGTTAACCGCCTCCAAGACTCTAATTCTACCTCCACCCACAACGTAAGGCCTACAGACCTCTCAACTAAGAAAAGGAAGTTATGACAAGAAAGGGGGAGAGAGGATCCCCATGGCGGAGGCCTCTGGACCCTTTAAAGCAATGTTTTAAACAGTTGTAGCATGTTGTATAGCATTCAACCCTTCGTAGCGTGTAGCGTAAGCTACACGATACTTCTATTTTTTAATTTAAAAATAAGAAAAATATGATAAATAGTAAGCAACAAAAGCAACAAAAATATAAAAATGTCACATTCTTCAAAATAAAAATCCCACAGGTAAGAGCACATACTTTAGCGGGCCACACCATAGAAAACAATGGATAGCCACACGTATATTGAAAAAGAATTGAAAAAAAATGATAAACAACAAAAAATGCAAGATAACCAACATTAAAAAAAAAATAATAATAATAAAATAAAAAATAAAAACTCAAAGTAACTAATGATTTTCATTGTATATGAAAAGAAATTCACTAAGGGGCAAAAACATAACAATTGCAGGCTCAAGAGGAGATTCAATTAATGAAAACTCTAAAAAATTAAGCCACCATAGAAAACAATGGATAGCCACATGTATATTGAAAAAGAATTGAAAAAAATGATAGACAACAAAAAATGCACGATAACCAACATTAAAAAAATAATAATAATAAAATAAAAAATAAAAACTCAAAGTAACTAATGATTTTCATTGTATATGAAAAGAAACTCACTAAGGGGCAAAAACATAACAATTGCAGGCTCAAGAGGAGATTCAATTAATGAAAACTCTAAAAATTTAAGCCCCATAGCCGTTTTTTGGAACCGGAATTAGGGAAATCTGATTTCTCCTTCATTTCTTCTCCAATGATTGTGAAAATACATTAAATGGACCTCCTTATAGGCTCCAACATTTGGCCAAAGAAGCCCATTTGATGGCCTTTTGGATCGAAAGATTTGAAGAGGGGGAGATGAAGTTGTTTCAGCTAGCGCTTTCCAAGGGGTTTTCAAAAACCCTATTTCGATTTTCTCTTTTAAATTAAGTTTAGGACATCTTGTAGTGTGAGTTCAACACACGTTATATCAATTAAACACCATTCTTTAAGAATAAAATCAATACAATTATATTAGTTGTTGGTTTTATAATATAAGATTTTTAAAAATATGAGTTTATCACCATTTTGAACAAAGAAAAGTTAGAAAAAAAAAAAAGTGCAGCATATACTGTGTAGCGCACACTACCTATGTTACACACTACGCATTCGTAGCGTATGCTACAAGAGATTTACGCTATTTGACTGTGCTACGTAGCGTACGCCACACGCTGTTTAATACATTGCTTTGAAGTAACCAAAGGGATACACGTTAGTGAGAACAAAAAAGTGGGTAGATGACACACAAGCATGCATCCACCCCTCCATTTGACCCTGAACCAAGGTATCCCGTATCGGTATCGGTTGGCGTAACGGTGCCCTCCGATACCGATACGGATACAGGGGTGTAACGGCGATACGGGGGCGTAAGGTGCAAATTTTTTATTTTTTTTTACCAAAAAAATATTAAAAAATATAGATTAAATCCGGAATATTCTAAGCATTCCAAATATGCATTCATTTATAAATTGAAATATGTTTATGGTGGTGTAACGGTCCACTCTTTGGTGAGAAGTTGTATCGGACTGTCTGATGAATTTATGAACCAGATAACTTGAATTTGACTACAAATTTCATGTATTTAATTTTATAAATATCTAATTTATATACTTAACAATTTGATATCATTTCTCCCAATAGTTCTTTAAAAAAATGAAATTAAATTCAGGTAGATGGCGTTGCTAATTTGGGGCTAACTTGGAGGACCAATCCATGCCCCAAATCAGCCTCAAATTCATACAATTTATTGACATCATCCCACTTATGAATTGGTGGACATTTATTGGATAGTGAATCATGAAAAAAAAAATAAAAAATCAAAAGGCACTATTTTAAAAAATAAGCGTCCACAAATTAATAATTAAAACTATTCAAACAATTTGATTTTGGCATTGTGAATTAGCAATTACAGTCCATAATTTAATTGGTAAATTTTAAGTTAATACGTGTCTCGTGTACAATTTTTTAAGGGCCCGAATTAGGTGAGACCCGAATTGTGAAGTGTAGCACATGAGTGTCAAAGTTTTTTGGGCCCCACTCGTGATGAATGTGTTATATCCACACCGTCCATCCATTTTGCCAAATAATTTTAGGGCATAAGCCCAAAAATGAGGCAGATCCAAAGCTCAGGTGGACTGCACCATAAGAAACAACAATAATTAAACGTCCACCATTAAAAATTTATTGGGGGCTACAAAAGTTTTAAATCAAGCTGACATGTGTGTTTTCCCTTCATCCACGTCAATGTGACCCAATTAACAGGTTAGATGAAAAATAAACATTACAGTGGACCCTAAGAAATTTTTAATGGTGAGCATTCTATAACCATTGTTTCCTATAGTGTGGTCCACCTAAGATTTGGATCTTACTAATTTTTTGGATCATGACCTAAAATGATATGGCAAAATGGATGGACGGCATGGATAAAATATATACATTATGGTGGGGCCACACGGCATGTGTACAAAAGCGTGCTGCGTAACTCCAGAGAGTCCGATTTCTTTGGAAGTCTGGTGTACCTATGTGTATTGACGTCAGTAAGTCCTGTGGGTCTGATCATGAGGTATGTGTTTTATCTAAACCGTCCATTCATTTGACGAGATCGTCTTAAGGCTTGAAACGAAAAATAATACAGATCTAATTATCAAGTGGACCACACTGCAAAAGGCAATGGGGGATTGAACGTCTACCATTGAAACCCTTTTTGGGATCACAGAACTTTTAGATCAATATGAAATTTATTTTTCCTCTTCATTCAGGTCTTTTTGACCTTATGAACAGATTGGATGGAAAATAAACGTTATGGTGGGCCTACAAATTGTTTAACGATGAAAATCATCATCTTCGCTGCTATTTTTGGTGTGGTCCAGACGATCTTTGGATACGATTCATTTTTTGGGTAATGCTCTAAAATGATATTTAAAAATAGATGAACGGTGTAGATATAATAAATACATCACTGTGGAGTCCATGTAACTTTGATCTCCTTTGAACCGCTCGTACAACTCGGAGCTCGAGGAGTGTCAGCGCTCGTCTTAGCATGACACATACCTATAGCAGCTATACTGGTGTGTGGTACACTAGTCAATTCGCTTCCGATTTCCAATAAAAAAGACGGGAGAGAGGGAAACCGAAAAGAAAAAGAGGGAAAGAAGAGAGAGAGAAGAAGAAGAAGAAGAAGGCCCGGGCCGCAACTACAACCGTAGCCGCAGCAAGGCGAGAAGAAGAAGAAGCGGAAGAAGAAGAAGAAGAAGAAGAAGAAGAAGGAGAGAAGAACAGAAAGAAAGAAACAGGTATGCTTTTTTTTTTTCCCCCTATTTTCTATGCCCGTAACAGCCGTTACGGGACTGTAACGACCATTATGGCCCGTAAAGGCCGTAACGGCCTAGTAATGGCCGTTACGGTCACAGAATCGGGGGGGTGCCCGTATCGAGTAACGGTGTCGGCCGTTACCGTTACGTATCGGGACACCTTGCCCTGAACCCAAGCCTACCCAACACGTAGTCCAGGAATTCCCAATCCATATAACCGTACACTTTTTCTAGATCAACCTTATAGACAATACCTTTCAGACGCGCCCTGTGACAGGAATCTTTGCACTCATGAGCAAGAAGAGAACTGTCAATGATTTGCTTGTTAGAAATAAATGCACTTTGAAAAGGGGATGTAACCTTAGACATGACTGACCTGAATCTTTGGGCTTAAGACCTTAGCAACAATCTTATAGGGAATGTTAATAAGGCTAATAGGGTGGAAATCTTTGAGAGAGGACGCCCCTTCAATTTAAGAATGAGTGCAATGAAAGAACCGCCCAATTCCCTCAACAACCTACCAGACTCACAAAATTCCAATACATATGCACATCATATCACCCTTGATGACCTCCCAAAAAACTTGGAAGAAAGCCTGATTTGTTTCTAATATAGTACACAACTAAAAAGTATAACCTTCATAACAAGTCATGCAATATACCTAAATAGAATATCGTAGCCATAATATATTAATTCCCCTTCTAAGAACCCTTGATAACATCCTCAAACTTGAATTTATTGACATCCCAACCATCTCCATTAGCAAGAAATGCTCTGGTGAATGCATCGGGCCATGGAATTTTAATTTTCTAGGCCAATTACAACCTAAATCTTGGAAACTAGAGGCTATTTGTACAATAGTTGCCAAGCATCAGATCCATCTGGAACTTGGTCCCTGTCACTAATGTATGAAGACTGCTCTCTCGTCCAACAAAAAGATGAGAATGATATGATTAATACATGGAATCATGGTCCACGGTAATTAGTAACAAATACTGAAATTGGTGATAGACACCAAAATTTTAATCCACACAAGGATCATTCATTGAAGCACTGGTATGGATATGGCTACCTAACCTTTCAGACATTCAGTGAAACATAAAAGGAAACAATTTCACTATTGTAAAAGCAGCTTGGCTGTAAGTGCAAATTCAGGGACCAAGCCAATAAGTATCTAATCCTAGGTTACCTGGATCACTAGTTGCTCTAGTATGTGGTATGGGAACAGGTACGTGGTACACTACTTCCAATGTGTGGTAAGTGAGGGGTAGGATAATGCGGCTCACTCCAATACATGCAACAGGTATGTAGAGTAATAGTATAGTTTTATATATCGATTGTATATGAAATGAAGAACATTATTATTATAGGTGCCACAAGCATAATATTATGTATATGCATCGTCATCATCATCTAAGCCCTATCCCAACTAATTGGGGTTGGCTACATGAATTCTCAATATAAATTTATACAACAATTTAATCTACAATAGAAGTATATAATCATGATTTAGGATCAGTAAAAATAGCAATCCAGATTGCAAACACCCATAATCTGGATTATCAGGATTTATAATAGAAATGTAAGGGAGTTGGTGGTTTGGGTGACATTGACTTTCTTTTCAAATATTTTGGGTGACATTGATCAAATCCTCAATATGCTCATATTTGCACATAGATTGATACTAATGATAGAATTGAGTGAAAGCATGAATGGGGATTCAGGTTCCGATTGAGAGATTTTTGGCAAGTTCTAGAATATGAGAACATTCAAAAATTTTGTGACCATTGCAAAGTTGCAATTAATGTTAAAGAGGAATGCATATATCTCATGTCACCTTATAAGACTCCAAATACGGTAGTGGAATTGTAACGCCCCGAACTTTTCGATACTCGAGCATCGAAAGTTCTCGAGCGTTACCATAAGATTTAATGTAACATATACGTGTGTATGATACCAATCCAACTATTCTAGCCTTACATCCTTGCCCTGACACTAACTTAACCATTGTGAATGATTTTCATTCATAGATCAAGCCATCCGACCGTTGACTTTAAAGACTAGACCACCCATCATGAGACTTGACTTATGTACTTCTCTTAAGTAAATTAGCGAATCTAACCCTTGAGAACAGCTGCCATCTATAAATCAAGTCATCCGACCGTTAATCACATGGATTAGTACATATACATTCCCTTGAACTAAATCAATGTATGATCCTTCATCCACATGGATTTGGACGTAAGTTCTGTAATAAGAATCATTTAGAAACATGGCCACAACCACGTAGAACCATTAGATTACGCAAAACTCTTAGATTAGCAATAATTATGATAATGCCATTAACATAGACCTCGTGATTCTAGATCACATAGTTCCCACGATCCGTTTGATGCGAAATTTTACACCATGTCTTTATATCACACATTAGTTGTACACATCAGATTTCGACCCTTAGATCATTGTAGAAGTGTCCCATATTAACGAATCAGTCATAATCGTTGATTTTGATGTCCATCGAATGAAGAAACTGTGTAGGTAGTCGTAGTTAGACATTTCCTTTCATGTGAACGGAGTAGAATTCTCAAGAAAACTGCATTTGTGGACCCCTCTATAGCCGAAATGTACACGGCGCAAGTGCACTGGCAGTGCACTAAATCAAGAATCGGGTCAAACGTGGTTTGAACCGATTAGAATTGCAAAGGAAAACGGACGTTCGTCCGCTGTGACAACGATGGGCCACCATCATCATCCAAATGGATGATCTGAGCCGTCCATCGTATCCGGGAGACAAATTCGACTAAACCCATGTCATCCGTGTGCATCCGTGCATGCACACATGTGCACAGAAACAGTCGCCAATGGCCTGGGTGATGCACTCGACAGACGGACAGCTCCCGTTTAAGGCTTGTTATGGCCTACCGAGACCATCCACCTGTGTGATTTGAGCCGCCCATCGTGGTCGTAAAATGGGGCCGACCAAACCCTTGTTGTCCATATGCATCCATGCACATTCACAAGATCATAGCAACCGGTGAATATGGCATCATGATAACTAGTGGAGTGGCCACCCAAAACTTGGATTTACCTCACGTTTTAGCTCATGGCCTAACATCGTCCTACAAAACAGATGAAGGGTGTGGATTTTCCAAGGGCACACCATAAGTGGACCCCACCTGATCCGGCAGTCGACGCCCTTTCCGCGCTTGCTGCAATAGCACCCGAACAAAATACATCCGCGAGTTCCCCCACCGAAACTCACGGACACGGCAACTCTATCAGATCCGGACCGTCCATTGAACTCCAACAGGCCATCTAATCAAGGCCTAGAAGAAGAAATTACAAAGAAGTATCAAGAACAGCTTCCACCCATTCAAGCGTAAGATAGACGGCAACAAGAGAGATCATGTGGGCCACCACAAATTCGATCCATACCGCGTTCGCTTGGGCCAAGATTTCAAGGGAATTATAATGGAAGGAATGGATTTCTCAAAACATCAGAGAATATGGGCCCCACAGAGTTCAGCGCAACCGGCAAAACATAAAGATTGGGCGTCCGAGAAATCCGGACAATCCACCAGGAAGGACAATCAAAGCAAGGATCTTAGGAGCGATCCAGACCATTCAGGCACTCCGGGGAGGGATCCCGATCGTCCCCAAGAAGACGGATCAGGTAGATCTGATCACAGATTTCCATAATAACCACCGCACGCAAGTCTGTCTTCGTGGTTTCGCCGCACTAGAAACAGAATCGTAGGAAAGAAGATCTACGAAGGGCCTCGCAAGAAGAGTCTGAAAGACTCGTTACACCCTATAAAAAGGCACGCGTGTCTCGCTGTTGGAAAAAGAAAATGGAAGCAAGAAAGAAAAGAGAGCAGGGAGAGAAGAAAAACGAGAGGAGAAGAGAAGGAAGAAAGAGAGCAATGGTACGGGCGCTGGGTCGACTCAGGTCGACCAGGGCTGAGTCAGGCCAGGTTTTGGCATCCATCACTAGATGTTTTCAGCAAGAAAGAGAGAAGAAAGAGAAGAATAAAAGAAAAGAAAGAAAAGAAAAAGAAAGGAAAAGAGAAGAGAAAGAAAGAAATGAGAGAGGGAGACGTGCATAACAATCATCCATCCGTTCCTTCATCTTCGGTAAATGATAGGTTTCAAATTCCAAGTTGATGATGTGGAAGGATGAACAATTGTAGTTTTCTTCGAGATGAGTAAACGAAGTTGACTCAACGGATGAATTATAGGTGTTAACCAAAGTAAGTCATCTCCTTTCGTAACAACTTATATTAAAGTCCTAATTTAGAATGATAATTTGTGTAACATAAATGTAGATAGAAGATGAAATCCTAGGTTAAGGCTTAATCTTACGATTTGTGTAAATTATAGTTAAAGTTGAACCAAAAGTGCATAGACCAAGTTCTAACGACATAAGAGCTTCGACGTAAGAGGTGAGGGTTTTATCCTTTAAGCTTACAATAATTTAAGTTGATCTAATTATCCTGCCTACTACCTGTATTTCTGTTATTTCATCTAGCCTTTTTGATGCCTTTAATGATATGAATTATCCTGTCTTTCATGTTTACATGTTTTCTGAGAATTATCCTGTCTTTCATGTTTACATGTTTTCTAAGAATTATCCTTTCAATTGATTTAGTTAATATCATCACAACTATTGGCCCTTTTGGGATTATGACATGATGTTAGTTACAAATGATTTATCTGAATTTATGTGGGGTCATGGATGCAAGCCTTGCCCTTGCCCTATCAAATTTATTGAGTTGACTCTTCCAGTCGTCTCTTTATTTGAGTCGGCTCTGCCACTTGTCTCTTTATTGAGTTGGCCATTGTCACTCCTTATTATTGAGTTGACTATTGTCGCTCTTCTTTTTTAGTTGACCACCGTCACTCTTCTCTTTATTATATTGGCCTTGTGATATTTATCTTTAAGGCTTGAGCATGTGTCTTGGTATTCCAGAACCTCCATGATTCAATTTATATTCTCTATAAGTGCAAGCGATGTGGTCAGATGTATCACAACTAGTGATTCAAATAATCTATCATGGACGTAATGCGCTCTGGGTAGAGACCCTCTTGGTCGTCACGTAATTCCTTGGGTTTTGGGTAGTGGTGCACAAATCGATGTGTGTAATTCGCAAATGCAGTGTCACATCACTTCCAAGATTGGTCGCAAATAATCACTCCATGAACAAATCGTGTCACGTAAATCATCTGACTCATGTATTGTGCGCCTTGAGGTGTTCACGTAAATCCACGGTAGCATTGGCCATGCCAGCAAATATCTGTATGGTGAGAGTGCAGATCGAACCGGATATCATCAAATTGTTCTCCACATTGTGATAATCACTACGTATGATAAGCAGCACATGCTTTGCTAGGCCTGCATCTCATGTAGGTTGTTTGCGCATGCTGATACCCTAGTGTTAGTGGAGCACGGGACGTATCAGACCCTTACTCTACTTTTATGAATCTCTTGAATTATTGTTAATCTTAAAGGATAACCATCACTATAAGTAGGGCATTGCCCCTCTCCCAACCGTACAGATTATGTAGGTGATGTACAGATTGAAGACTTAGATCTATAGAAGATTATACAGAAAGAATGAGAAGATAGTTTTATGAATTAGTTCTATACTTCCGTCGCGAACTTTGATATTGTAATAAGCTCCCATTGAGAGGGCAATTGATTATTCTTATTACTCTGATGAAATATAATCAATACAGTTGATTTTATTCTTGTGAATGTTACCTTCATGAATGTATCTAGATGTGATCCAAATGAGAAAAAAAATAAGGTGCGATTTTTAAAGCATCCAGGTTTAAACATTATTAACACCCGGTTTTCTCGGGCACGAGTACAAACTCTGGCCATGAATATTCGGGATGTTACAGGAATAGCTTGAAATTATATTTCCATTTGCACGTACATATATACATATATAATACTTTGAATAAATATAAAGTAAACATAATCAATCAACTTGTACTCACAAAAGTATGTGCGGACACAAACAAACAGACACAAACCCACAGAGACTAGAGACTGAGAAATTGATGGATGGTTGAAAAAGATAAACATAAATTCAAGTGAAGTAGAATGGAAGTGACACAGGGAAGTGTGCGATGAGGAACATCACTGTCTACCTCAAGTGTGCAAAACCTTGAATCCACAAGGAAAAAAAAAAAAAAAAAAAACAGGAAAGTCGGAATTTTTATTAATGAATAATTGTGTAATCTGTCTAATTTCTCAATTACACCACTAATAAAGAAAAATTAAAACCCTAATTCATAATTACCTAAAATAGCAAAATTCTAACCCTAATAGAAGTCCTAATTCTAGTAAAACTCTTCCAAAGCCTACCCAACGAGGTTTGGGTGAATGGTCTTCACCATAGGTTTGCTCCCTATAGGTGAGAGTTCGATTCCCCTCCTTGGCTTTACCCGATACGCGTGGTTGTGGGTGATTGCGTGTATCTGCAGGGGCTTAGTCTCACTTCAAAAAAGAGGTGGGGGCACCCTGTGTCTTCAAAAAAAAAAAAAAAAAACTCTTCCAAAGCCTAATTTTCAAAAATAAGCAGTCTAAATAAACCTTCCTAGAAGAGTCCTAGCATAATTACAAGTAATTTCTAAAAAAGATTGAAATCTAAAACTTTAAAAATAAGAAAATACGACAAAATTCAGAATGACTAAAAATAGTAAAATTTTCTAAAATCGAAATTACCAAAAATAGTAAAATTTTCTTGAAAATCCCATTTTTGAACTGGAATGAAGCATTTTCTCATGAAATGGACCGACGTGACCCACAATGTGGGTTGGTTGGCCCCGGATGGCCCGTTTTGGTAAAGATAGGTTGTGCATCTCGTAACCATACCTAGATCAAAGTTATGGCCAATCTACAGTTCACAATTCAAACATCAATTTCTCCCTATCTGGATTGAAGCTCTTCAAACTAGACGAGCCTAGGGCCCAATTATGTCATGCCCTATGTAAGATTGGGCCGGATTTGACGAATTACTTCCACTTCCGTTTGCCCTTCTTTTGGTTCAGTCACGCTAGGAATGTATCTATGCGCTAGGAATGTATACGTGCCACGTCCTACATCAGGAAGGAAATGGATGCATTCACAACCACATTCAATCACTATAAGTAGGCCCAAGTGGACGCCACAGCCTGCACAATGGACAGAACAGGCCACTGAAATTGTCCAGAGGTCGGATCAATGGTTTTGGTCACCTTGTGGGTCTCACTCTACAAACAAACAGCCCAAACATAGTTTGGATTCACCAGGAGTACATGTGATAATGAATGTGTGGAATTATATTTAGGTCAACCATAGGCTTTTAAAGGACATAAGGTTGTGCTTAAGAGTCATATTTTAGTTGTTTCCTTATTTATTTCTTTTTATATCCTTAGACAACAAGTTATTTAGTAAGAGAAGTTTTCTTTATTTAGTGACAGTCATAAACATGGCTTTAAATAGCATTTTCAAAGTGTGACACCCATAGAGACTGAATCATCCCAAACTCTATTGAAACCGATAGGAGTTAGGTGAAACCAAGTAGTGTCAAACAATATTTTGAAAAATGATCAAAGTTGTATTTTCTTCTTGCATACATATTTAAAAGAATTTTTGTAGGCCGGGCATATTGTTGAAAAGGGGATTTCATTGAACTTTCTGCTTCTTTTCTTCTTTTTTTTTTTTTGAAGGATGAAATGTTTTTGCTTCTTGAAACTTATGATTGCTTTCTCTAAAGGATGCAATGCTATTCCATGGAGCTGCAATGCCACTAATGGGTGTAGAACTAAGGCCATTCAACTTCTATCCTATCTATACTGGTCATAGCCCATTTACCTAGCAATCTCAAGTTAATTTTCTGATGCATATGGTTCGGTTCTTATCCTTTTCTGGTCACTCAGAAAGTTTGCTAGGATCTGAGCCCTATTTTTCAGTTTCTCCTACTAAATACATAAGATCTGCTGCTACCTCTGAGATCATGCTACATCAGAAAACTAATAAGTTGAATATGGTATGGTCATCACCTGAACAGGAGCATAAATGCAAGGTGCAGGCAGCGGAGCTGGAGCAGGCAAGGCTACTTGAGGAACTGAATACCCTCCATATGGATCATATGCAGCCGGTGGAGCTACATACCTAAAAGGAATCCATATTAAAAAAGGGTATATCTAGAATATCTACAGAATCAACAATCATTCACAATCTGAAAAGAGTATCTATTGCCTCCTGATCCAGGCAATATAAATACATGTTTATGATGTTTATGATTGTTACTGCCAATATAAATCCTAAACAAGATTCTTACCCCTGGGGTCCCCAAACATGTGTAGCCGCGGGGTGAAAAGGTGCAGGACTTGGATAACCTGTGTGAGTATAGTCACCGCCAGTTCGCATGCGCTTACTTTGATCGAAGGAAGTAGAATCAGCTACTACACCTAAACAACAGATGAAAGTACATATTCATGCATTTAATAATAGTAATTAAACCTGCGACACCATGAAAATGCAACAGCCAGATAAACAACAATGAGTTTAAAAATTCATCAGCTAACAAAATGAAGGAATTAATAGAACACATGTATTTGTTAATAGTGTCCAATAATGTGGTGCAACTAGGATACCCACAATCCTTCAAAAAACTGTACTACCCGAATTGAAAGTGTGGATGATTGAATAAGGTTAAGTAATCCCCCTTTCTGGAGACTTGAAATCCAAATCTACAAGTCTTTTGTGCTCTAGAGCTGTTAGTTACCTAGATTTTATAGTTAAAGTAAGAAGCATCAACAAATTCAACTTATGAAACTGTTACATAAGCATTTTATTTTATTTATTTTTATTTTTATTTTTTATTTTCTTTGAGAATTAACAATTTTTTTAAAGAATGGACCAAAGGCCCAAAAAGAATACAAACACAGCTACAACTCAAGCAAAGAACGAAGCATGCAGGCTTTAGCGGGAGAAGCAATTGAAGCCCACTCAGCAATTAGGCATTTTGCCTTCCAAGTAACCCGAATGGCCGACTCCGCAGCTACATAAGCATTTTAACATGATTGCCCTTATGAGCAGCAACCATTATTTGTGATATTTGTATCCTCAGAATTCTTTATTTTATTTTATTTTTTTTTTTTAAGTGAGTATTCACCAACCTGATCCTCACTGTATATACCCTTACACATCCTGTGGTAGCATAGGCATGGAAAGAATTCCAATCATCAAGGATCATAGTGTCCATTGTTGATCATTGATGGAAAGCTCACCCTCTCCAATTTGTGTCTACTCTTGAAGTAACTCTTAACTGCTTAATAGCTATGATAATAACAGTTACAATGCTGATCCCCTATAACGGCCGTTACGCCAATACACCATATCGATAAGGGTGAGGACCATTATGCCCACCCTTACCGATACGGAACACCTTGGTCAGGATTATGCCTAATTTTTAGGCCCGCTTAATTGGGCCAAGCCCAGCCATGTTTGATAACTTTTCAGTTTGCGTGCTGGCCTGAGTCCGAGTGAAGGCCCACATATGGCAATAATGGCTTGAATTTCAGGCCTAATGAATAAATAGACCAGGCTTTGGCATTGGGATGACTCCGACCCAGTCCATCCCCACCCCTATAACTAGCATTGATCCCTGAATGAAATACCACTTACTCATAAAAAAGATCCCCAATAAAAGTTTAATAAATGTACATCTACTTCATGATCGGGAGGAGATTCAGTCCATCTTCAAGCTCCCAGGTATATGCCATAGGCGTAAGATATGTGTACAATGATCTAAACCATTCATCTGACATAAGGTTTCATAAACGGACCATAGTCCAAAACTCACAATGATCAGACAATCCTAAGCATGTAAAAAATCCCATACAAATATTGCAGACAAGGTATGAGTACTCAGATCACCATCTCTTTAAGTAGTTAGGATTGTCCGATCACTGCAGTTGTTGGTCTACATCCCGTTTATGGTTTTTGTCCCCAACGAATAGAAGAACAGTTGGGGTCATCATAGATGTGTATGGATTTCCTCAAGCATTTCTAATGAACCTTGACTGAACATGAAGAAACATTTCATGGCATCAACTCCATGAAGAATAATAGTCCACCAAAAATCAATTATGAAAGAACAAACCACAGATAAATAAAGAGGTATTAATGCAATGCTAGGGCTGACATTCTGGAGAGTAGACTAGGGTATCCATTTTGTACAAGTGGGATGCACAGCTCGAGTAATCCAAACCATTGATACGGTGAGTCCATCCATTGATGGCTCATGCACCAAAAATCTCCTGGACTGCAAGATTCTACATAGAGAATATACATCATTTTCTTGCTTGAATACAAATTGCTGCAGCAAATTCTTACTTAAAAGGGTTAGGCTTTTCCCATCTGGGAGATTTCCTTGCAATGTCCATCCGCAGTGGGGCCCATGATATCATCGGCTTAGATCACTCAACCACGGACCCCACAGGTATGAACTTAAACCCCAAGATTGTATACCATATTGACAAATCATATCACCTCGACCCCACGGGTATGAACTTAAACCCCAAGATTGTATACCATATTGACAAATCATATCACCTCGACCCCACAGGTATGAACTTAAACCCCAAGATTGTATACCATATTGACAAATCATATCACCTCTTTTGACGAAAAGATTCTTCTTCGCCATCTCTGCGTGAAGAACAGACTTGGATTCTGCGTCAAAAACCATGTCCTGTAAAACCCAAAAATTTAACCATTCAAAGACAGTCAATATGGGAAAAGAGGACGGCGTGAGCGGAAATTTGTTTCCATTGAAGGAGGACTGTATTCTACCTGAATGGTGGCTTTGGCGGTGAGTGCAAGATGGGCCGTGGAGAAGAGGGCAAAGCCCATTGGCTGCTCGCCCTTGAAGTTCACCTGAGAAGCCTCATAGCCCGGCAGCCATCTCAGCAGGTTCTGGAGCTCTCTCTCTTTAACGTCAGCCGGAAGACCGGAGATGAAGATCGTACGGACCTGGAAAGAAGGCATTGAAACGACATTTCTAGGGCAGAGAAAAACAAGAAGAAGAAGAAGAAAATGAGGATGGTGGTGATGGAGAGAGAGAGAGAGAATAGGACCTCTTCAACGTTGGGGTTAGGAGTAATGGCGTGGGTGTTAGGGTTTTCGACGGTGATGGGAGGAGGACCGGTGGATGGGGCCCACTGCTGATGGTAGGGATGACTGCCAGGAGCTGCCATGGCCGGGAAAACAGCCCTAGCTCTCTTTCTTTCTTCCTTCCCTAGTTATTTTTTCGCGGGGTATACTATCCGCGCGGAAAAGGGGGTTCGTTTTGCCTCTGTCGCGACATAATATGTTGCGTGTGTCGCAGCCTACTGGGGCCCACATGCTGAGTATTTTAATGATCGGGACCGTCCATATTGTGGAACCTAATAACCTACTTCCAAAAGATGACTGCGATTATAAGTAACCGCATATGAATACAAAAGTGAAACGAAAGTTTTGCTCGACTGACATTCAGCTCTAAAAATATAAATTCACCGTCTTATACCAGAAGCCATGCGGGAACGGATTGGCTACTCCCCTGACACCATCCATTGGATGGTGGTCGTTGCTCTGTGGTGCCCACCATGATGTATGTGTGTCATTCATTCTGTCCATCTATTTTTATATATCATTTTATTATACGAAGAAAAAATTATATATCTCAATCTCAAATGGACCACATTACTGGAAATAGTGTTGAATGAATTTTGACCATTAAAAAGATTTTGGGGTCATAAAAGTTTTGGATCAATCTGATATTTATTGTTTCCCTTCATCTGGTCTTTATGACCAAATCAACCTATTGGATTTCAAATAAACAGTACAGTGGGCTTTAGAAAGATTTTAATGGTGAATATCCATTCATTATTTTTTTCCTATGGTGTGTCCAACCTAAGATTTATATCCCTAATTTTTTTTTTGTTGTATCAAGACCTAAAATGATCTGTAAAAATGGATGAACGGAATGGATGAAACACGTACATCATGGTGGGCCCACAGAGCACCGACCACCAGCCACGGGGCTAGTGTCAGGGGTAGTAGCCAGTCCGTCTCCAAGCCATGCTATTCCACTTCTCAGTGGGCCACACTTGCATCTTAAATGCAGACCATTCGTGATTTTCCTTGATTTTCGTTCTAATTACCGGTCCTTCTCATACGAGTCTGGCCCACCTGATGAGAAGGTCACCCGTGCGGCCCGTGCCAGAGCTTCTTAACGGTTGGCCCCACCTAACCACTGGTCTTCTCTTTTCACACGTGCCTGTAGCCCATCTGCCGCAATTCCCGCATCAATCTATCTTCGCGCGAATCACCGTTGAATTCCAATTGCATAAAATGACCAAACTACCCTCTCTAGGACATAAGCCCGCTGTGTTATTTTCTTCAATTGAGAGAGAGATCTTCTTCCCGCTTCTTCCTAGGGTTTTGGCAGAAAGCGAAATCGCAGCCATGGCGACTACCAGAGTTCAAAGGATTATGACCCAGCCCATCGTACGTATATACTCTCTATCTACTATATATATACGTAGATGCGTACGTATACTCTCTTTGTTGTCGTATTTCATCTTCTTCTCTCTTACATTTTTTTCTTGTTTTCTTTTTATTTTTCCATGTGATGGTGGCAGAATCTTATCTTTCGGTTTCTTCAGAGTGTAAGCGGGATCGATCTTTCTTGCCTTTCCATTTTCACAATTCATTTAAATCTTCCATTGCCTTTTATTGATTCCTTTTTTTTTTCCTTTCCTGGTTTGGATTGGTGCAGAAAGCTCGCATTCAGATTTGGCTTTTCGAACAGAAGGATATGAGGATTGAAGGGCGTATAATCGTAAGAACATGATATATGTCTTTACTGTTTTGATTTTTCTCATATATATATTTTTTTATATTTCTTTTATTCATTCCAGCCTAGATTTTAATACTGATTATCAAAATGTTCCAGTCTAGTTTTGATTTTTTTTTTTTTTTTTTTTTCCTGAAGTTTAGGTTTTCCGGATTTAGGGATTGATTACTGGTTTTAGTAAGTATGTGGGTAATGCATGCAAAAGATGCAGAAAAGTCTGCAAAACTGAGAGAAATCTACAGGAAACTGCAGCAATCTCTGAAATTAAATATCAGTAAGAGGGTTGCAGGAGGGTGTGGATTTAGTTTTCAGGATTCGGAAAGTTTTGGGGTGAGCTCAAAAAAGGGGCAAAACCCCTAAGAAAACCTCTGCTGGATGGAACTTGCTCTTTAGTAGATTTAATGCATGCAAAAGACCATTGCGGCTGAGGATTCAGTGCCAGGTGAATAAAGTAGAAGATAAAGGGTTAAAAAAAATTATGAGCAAAACTCAACAGCCCTCTAGCTGTATGGTAGAGTTCTCAACTCCCCCATCCAACACTTCTCCCATAAAGTAACAGTCACCAGCAACTTCTATTCAATATCATGTAGAGGAGTGTCTATACATATGGCCTCTGTAGTCTTACTTGTAGAGTAAGGATCACTAGGTTTCCTAGTATCTAGTCTCTAGAAAGGACACAAAATCCTAAAGAGACAACTTCCTAACAAAGTAATAATAAAAAGGGAGACTTCTAAAATAGTAAAACAATGATTAAAGGCAAACAAGGAAAGAAGTCTTGTGTGCTTAAGCGGGACCCCATCCGGGCCTCTTCTTGTGCGCACATGTGGAGTGTGCACGTTTTGGATGGTGTGGATTGGCATCAGCAAGGCTACCTGAAATTGGAGTTTTAAAGCCCCTCTACCTGGATCATGGCGTGCCGTAAAGGCCGTTACATGGCAATTGTTACCCGTTACAGGGTCGTAACAGCCACTATGGAAAAAATGACTTATAACCGGCATTAACGGCCCGTCATGCCCCCTGTAAAGACCGTAATAGCAATGTAATGGGGCAAATACAGGTTTTTCGGGTTTTTATTTATTTATTTATGTTACGAGGGCCAATACAAGTTTTTTTTCTTTCAATAAAAAAGAGACCATAACGGTTGTTATGGGATCTGTAACAGTCGTTATGACCCGTTTCATAAAGGTAATGGTGGTAGTCGTTATGGCCACCGTTACTGTTGCAGAATACCTTGACCCGGATAGAACACAATGGGTGATTGGAACCTTCAATTTGGTAGCACACTATCATGGATGGTCCATGGTTGAAATTTTGTACTGATCAAGCCAGTCTATTTGTCCAAGTGGAGTGGAGTTTTCTATGAAGACCGTTATCATTGACTTTCTTGCTTTTGACTATCCCTTTCAGCCTGTGGTGGGGTCCACAAGATTGTTGAATTGGTGGGATATGTGGATCATAGGTCATCCATGGTCGAGAAAGATTAATACTTCTAATCATTGTGACATGTATTCCTTGTTACTATATATCCTTCTAGATCTTAGGAGTTGGCCCTACAAATGCATATCTACATCTACTCATGGAAGATTGGCCATCAAAAACTCTCTATCAATCAAGAATTTCATCTTTGTCAGATTTAATGAAAGGAAAGTAGCTATTGGAGGTGATCACCAATCTCCATTATTGATGGTTGTCGGGGAAGAGACTTGCAATCAACTCACTTAACACGGGTTGAAGCTCCTTGGCCCCAAAACCATAGCTAGTGAGATTGGAAATTATTTAGGTTGAAGGCAACAAAATCACAGAGGAGATTAATGAAGAACAAAAGAATGTAGACATGAAAATCTTAAGAGGAGGCCAAAGGCTAGAACACATTACCTAAGGCAAAGGTGGACTTGAAGAGTGATGAGTTAAAAAGGTCTTTTAGGAATGCTTTATTGGGAAAGCCAGAAGCCAGGTGATTTCAATGGAGACTTCTATCCCCAAAAATCATATGGTTCTATAGAAGATCAACAAATGGTTAAGGAGGAATTGTGAATGGCTGGATAGACTAGTGGGATGCAGATCTTAATGTTCTTTTAACAAGTGACATTGGTCGATGAACCAATGCAAGTTGGGGCCTTACGGATCATATTAATGTCAAAAGGATATCTAAAGTTGAAGTTATTCTCATTTCCCCTTCAAACATGGATATGCTTGGAGCTACAAACAAGCCCATTGATATCTCTATACTGGTGTAATGCAATCTCCAAAGAAGTACAAAGGAATCAAGAACAAGAAACCAAGATTATGGGAAAACCCACAACTCTCTAGTAGATAACTGGAGATCACATGTTTCCCCCTCTCCTCTTTTTCCAAGTAGAAATGCCAACTCAAGAAAAGTGACTTTATTCTCAAAATGTCATAATATGCTTGACAAATCCCAAATATAGCCTTTTATGTGGCTTAAAATAAAGAAACCCTAGTAAGAGTGAAAAGACCATAATACCCTCTACAATTACTTCCTAACAACCTGCAGTAGTGGTATTTAAGTTGGTAGCAAAAGAAGAAGAAGAAGAAGAAGAAGAAACTATGGACCACCGACAAGTGTGAACTTATTGATGTGAAAAACTATGGACCGCCCATAATACACTCTATAAGTGTGTACTATCAACAAACAAATAACTAGACTGATGTGGTCATTTGAAGACTTTGGGAACTTATTGCAATGTCTTGTAGGTGATTGCATATGCATGTTGATGTTGTTCCATCCCAAGTTGAGTTTGCCTACAACTCTTCTGTGAATTGTAAACAAGATTATCTCCTTTCAAAATCGCCAATGGACTTAAACCTCAACAACATGTCTATCCATTACCCCTCTTAATTGCAACCAAATCGAGTCATTATGTTGAGGATTTTGCACATCATATCAAGGAGATACACAACATTATCAAACGTAAGATTGCAATTAGCAAGGAGAACTATAAATGATACATTGACATGGGACAACATGTCATACAATTCAAGGAATGTGACCAGATTATGATCCAGCTTGAACCTAAATGGTTTCCTCCAAAATTGTAGCATAGCTACATTCAAGGAAGGTGAATTCCTACCATGTCAAGAAATGACTTTAAGAACGTGTTATCTCAGAGAGTTTCCACCTAAATTGAAAAACAATTCTATATCCATTGTAGAATATTTGACTACCTATTTTGGACACCATAAAGGTGAGACTGCAAGCAATTCAGATACCTAAGGTGCCACGACAATGCGGCGAAGTGATCAAAGACATACTCAATGACCATATCGTGTCTACCCATCGAGGTGGATACCTAAAATTTATGATTAGGAAATGGTCATCGAAGGTCTGAATCAAGGTGTTCGAAAACGGTTACGTATCGGTCGTTGCCGATACGTAACAATAACGGTCGTGACCGTTACGCGTTACGGGGTTGTAACGGCCACCTCTTCTTTTTTGTGCCCGTAATGGCCGTTATGGGGCCATAAAAATTTTATACATGAGGTACATATCAACTTAAAATTAACCAATTAAAATTTGGGACCATTATTGCTAAGTCACAATCACAAAATTAAATTGTTTGAACAATTTTCACCATTAGTTTGCAGACACGTGTTTTTTGAAGTAGGACCATTTGATATTTTTCATTTTTCACTGTCCAATAAATGTCCACCAATCCATTAGTGGGATAAGTGCCAATAGATTGCATTAATTTGAGGCTAGTTTGGGGCATCAAATGGTCCCCAAATCAGCCCCGAATCGACAACACTATTTACCCCAATTTAATTTAATTTTTTAAAAGATCTATGGGGAAAAATGATATCAAATTGTTAGGTATATGAAAAGTCCCTAAACTCTATATATTGAAATGAAATGTATGTGAGTCACGAAGTATGCAATGCACACTAGCACTATAAATAAAAGGAAAACTTGAAGATATAAGATGTTTTGGTATTACATTCATTATAGTAAATTTATATAGATATTATATAGTTAGAAAATTAAATATAAAAAGTTTACAGTTAATTCTAAGTTGTCAGGTTCATAAATCCATCAGACAATTCGATATAGTATTCTCACTAAAGAGTGGACCGTTACACCACCATAAACATGTTCCAAATTATAAATGAATGCATATTTGGAATATTTAGAATATTCCGGATTTAATGGATATTTTTCTATAATTTTTTGACCAAAAAAAAAAAAAAATTGCACTGTTACACACCCCGTATCGGCCGATATGGGGTGTATCCGTATCGATAACAGTGGGCACCGTTACGCCCACCGATACCACAACGGAACACCTTGGTCTGAATGTACATGTCTCTGGTGAAGAATTTCATTGCATCAACCTAAATCTTTATAAGCATTAAATGATATCAACTCGATGGAGCCAAGTTCTTCCAAGATGTGGGGAATTGATGCAACTAAGCCATTCCCACATGGGTTTTCTTTAGCACACATGTGGTTCTCACATGATCATACATATGGGCCATGGTCACATGTATGAGTGGGAATAGTTATATTAATTTTTTTAGTCTTTTTCTGAAAAAAGTTAGTGGCCTAAATACCCCTGCATGTGGGTTATTGAAGTAACTCTAGCAGGGTATTTACGTCTTTTCATCCTTATTAGGGTTTCTTTTGCTTTAAGCTTGTAAAAGGCTATGCTTGGATGTATGAAGCATTATTATGTTATGGAGAATAAATTTTTATTTTTTTAGGGCTTGTTTGGATTCATGAAAAGCATAAGAAAATAAATAGTGTTTTTTGGGAAACCTTATTTCCAGGAAACTGAGGGAAAAGAAATGTTGTTTCCCTCGTTTGTTTCTCAACAAGATTTTTGCAGAGATTTAGGATCTATTTTTAAATTTTCTGTTTGGCAAGACAAAAACAAAAATTCTTAGAAAAAAATTTTAGGTAGATTGTAGCATGTGCCAGATTAGCACATGTGGCACATGTGGGATGCTTAGAGATGAATGGTAGCACATGTGGCATACACGGCATTTGTCGATAATTGGAGCTAAATTGTGGCACGCATGGTACATGTGAGGTGCTTGAAGTTGTACGGTGGCACGTGGCACAAGACACGCATTGACACATTTGACATGTGGCCGCTGTAGCTAAATGACAATTCTTGTGCACATTGGCACGTGGCATATTTGGAGGATTGAAGATGGACAATGGCATGTGTGGCACATTGGTGCATGTGAGGGCACAAGTAAGGTGAACTACGTTACATGTACAATAGCACATGGGGGGCACAAGAGAAGATGGATGGTGTTACATGTGGCACATTGGCACATTGGAGGCTCTTTACACATGGGGCACAATATAAGATGGATGACGGCACATGTGGCATAGTGGCACATGTGGGGCATGACCAAATATGGACAATGTCTCATTTGGCACGTGGCACATGTGGCACATGTAAGGCGATCGAACATGGTGATGGCGTATCTGAGCTTAACTGTCGAGAAACCCATTTTCCTTCCACCATGAGAAAATGTAAGAAACTGCATTTCTTAGGGGTGGAGGTGGGAAAATAAATTTATTTATTTTCCAACAAAAATAGAAAGTAGAAAAATGTTTTCCACAATTTCCCACAAACAATGGAAAGTGAGTTTCGTGGGAAACACTATTTCCTTTCCCTTGCTTTCCATGAATCCAAACAGGCCCTTAGAGTTATTACTTGGAAGAAGAGAAGAGGGGGTGTGTGATCTCTATTCTTTCAAGAGGATTCCGAGCTCTTCCCGTAATCGTTGTTGTTGATCCCTTGTTTGCATTGAATCAGGAGTTAGTTCATAGGCCTTTATTGAATGGTATGTCCCCTAGATGCTTATCCTTTTGATTGGCTAGTGAATCGGAAGGTTCTTTCTATGAATAAGAAATCAAGAGTGGTGTCTTTTCTATGGAGAAATTAGGCACCTGGTTCAGACAGTTTTATAGGGTGTCTTCCAAAACTGTTTGGAAATGTTGAAAAGTGACCTTTTGTGATAGAGTCCAAATCAATAAAGGGCCTAGTTCAACTTTCATTACTCGCATCCCAAAGATGTAAGAAGTTGTAGGGTTATCAGACTAGAGACCAATAAACTTATTGAGTAGCATTTGTAAAATTATCATAAAAGTTTTGGGACCCTCATCCCAAAGGTGCTGGGGCAAAGTGTATGACCCTTCCGAGGAGCTTTTATCCAAGACCATATAACATTGGACGGGATCCTTATTGCAAATGAGGGTATCAATTCAAAGGGTAAAGAAGCAGCCGCTTGGGGAATCTTTTTGTAAATTAAGCATGGAAAAACCCTCCAATCATGTTGAGTGGTCTTTTCTTTCATATATGCTGAAAGTAATGGATTTTAGATGTAGATGGATAAAATGGATCGAGGGTTATCTATCCTCAGCTCAGTTCATGATCCTTTCGTTTTTAATGGGTCTTAAAGGATTTTTCAGCAGCCCAAGGGGATATTACAGGAAAGTGATCTTGTCTCTCCTTTCCTCTTGTTTGTGGTGATGGGTTTAAATGGGGGGCTTATTCAGGCGACGGTTTCTAATAGTGTGCTGAAGGCTTCAAAATAGAATCATTTATTGGATCACCTCTTCAGTGGACAACATGAATATTTTTTGTGATGCTGAATTGTGCCAAAAGCACGATGTAGAAACGAGCCAATATGAGAAAAAGCACGATGTAGGAGTTGCAAGACTTGGTCCTTTTGTTAGCATTTTTGCAAAGGAGTTGGAGTGCATGGCATTTTCCCATCATATGACCTATCTTGCTCCTACTTGGAGCTAATCATAATCTTGAGGCATTTGGTGTTTTTATTATTTTTTTCCTCTTCAGGCCGTGTTTGGATACTAGGGACTCCATGCCAAATAATGGAAAGAGTTCGGCAGTTGGATGTGTCGATTTGTATTGTTTGGATAGCAAAGAAAATGATAGAATCCACATAGCAATCATTACATTTTTCTATAATTTGAATTCTTGGCACAAGAAACAAGGTGAGTCTCGTGCCTTTCGGGGGGAAAAAAAAAAGAAGGTGAGACTTGTCACTTGTGAGATAAATATGAGCTTTCCACTTGCGACCCTAACAAGACTTCAAAATTTTGTAATCCATGCTTCAATAATTCCTATGGAATTATCATTGGATAGTTATTATTGTTTTCCTTTCTTTTCCCTTGGATTCTACGTGTCCAAGCATGTCCTGTGTTTTCCTAAAATTAGTTGTGTTTTCTTGTATTCTGTGGAGAATCTCTTTAATTGTTAGTGATGTGGTCCCTTCAACGGTTGAGGTAGAATTCTGTGGAAGATGCTCCCTCGTTTCATTTTGTGGACTATGCAGGAAGTATAAAAGAATCGTTGGAGTGGTAAGATTGGTTGAGAACATAAAAGAGAAAATTAAGCTTATGCTTATGGTAGGGTAGAGTGATGAAAGAATTTAGAGGTGTTTTCCTATTGAACTTGGATAAGAAATGGAGTGCGATTCTGGCAAGCCACCTCTTGTTTCTACCTTCGGATACCCTCCTGAGGCCAGTTGGTGGAAGCTTAATGTGGGTGGTTGCTCCATTGGGAACCTGGGTCGCTTCGTGTTGGGGGCATTTTGAGAGAGGACCAAGGCAGATTTTTTTTTTTTTGAAAGATGATGATTTATATATCAAGAAAGAGGAAAAAAGTACAGAAACAGGAGAGGATCCGCTGAGAGAGCAGATACTACTATACTCCAAGAAAAAGAAACTCAAAATCCTTTAAAACATCTCTACATGAGCGGCCCATTCTATCATCAAGCGCTTTACTTTGGAAGCAACAACCTCTGCGGGGTTTGAGACATCCCTAAAGCATCTGTCGTTTCTTTCTTCCTATACAGACTACCAAATTGCAAGGATAGCCATTCTCCATATTTGAGTCTTTTTCTATTCTGATCCCATGCCAAGCTTTCAAAAGAAGATCCGCCGAGCCAAGAGACACCGATTGATTCTGAATCGAGAAACATAATCAGCCCAAATGCTAGCAATAAAAGGACAATGAACGAGAAGGTGATCGACCAATTCTTCTTCCCCCATACAACATAAGCAGATATTAACTAAAATCATCCCCCTTTTCCTCAAATTATCAACCGTCAGAATCTTCTTTTTTCCAACTAGCCATCCAAAGGCCACTATCTTGGGAGGGGCCAAATAATTCCAGACATGATTTGGCAAGTGATCATCGATAGCTTTTTTTTTTTTTTTAATGAATCAGATTGTAGAACGATTTAACTGAAAAATTGCTAGACTTTTCCAATCTCCATATGATCATGTCTGCACTCAACTAATTTAGGATAGATTTATAAATGCAGTCAAGGAGATTCACATATTCATTAATCTCTCAATCTTCAAGATTCCTTCTACAAAGCAGGTTCCACTCTGTCTTACCAACCGAAACAGAATGACAATCAGCTAATAGATTAAAGAGAGTTATCGGTTCGATTATAAGCCCAAATCAAAGTGCGTTCATTCATGGAAGACAAATTACTGATGCAGCTCTTATTGCCAATGAATGTCTCCATTCCGGTCATCACTCGAAGAAAAAGTATATCCTCTATAATTTGGATATGGAGAAGGCGTATGATCATGTGGAGTGAGAATTCCTTTTATATCTGATAAAGCGTATGGGCTTCGGTGGTCTTTGGTGCCAATGGATTAAGGAATGCATTTCTTCTGCTCATTTCTCTGTTCTCTTGAACGGATCCCCGAAAGGATTCTTCAAAAGCTCTCGTGGTCTCAGACAGGGAGATCCCCTCTCCCCCTTCCTTTTCCTCATTATCGTTGAATCCTTATCTGTTATGCTTCTGCGAGCTCAATCTGAAGGCATTTTCAGGGGAGTTCATATAAAGGACGTGAAAGATCCGATAACCCACGTTCAATTTGCAGATGATATCCTCATTTTCTCCAAAGCTCGTCCCGATTCAGTTTCCAATCTGCGAACAGTAATCCAATGCTTTGAAGCAGTGGCAGGTTTAAAGGTGAATTTATTCAAATCCAAACTTTTTGGGGTGAACATGGATGCCAAGGAGAAGGCAGATTTTGCTGACCTAATGGGATGTATCTCGGGTTCCCTTCCTTCTACGTTCGTTGGCCTACCCTTATGTTTTGGAAAACCCAAAAGACAACAGTGGGAAAAAGTTATTCAAAGGTGTCGTCATCTCTTAGCTGGTTGGAAGCGTCGTTACCTTTCAATCGGTGGGAGACTTACGCTTATTAAAGCTGCTTTGTCCAACCTCCCCACCCATTTCATGTCCCTTTTTCGTTGTCCTGTTGCGGTTCTCGAGTCCATAGACAGGCTCCGATGTAATTTCCTATGGAGTGGAAAGGAAGACAGAATCAAATTCAATCTGATGGATTGGAGAAAAGTTTGTAGAAGCTTTAAAGAGGGAGGCGCTGGCATAAAAGACCTTAAATTGATGAATCGGGCCCTTTTAGGTAAATGGATCTGGAGATTAGGTTATCAAAAAGATAGTCTATGGAATGCTATAATCAAAGGTAAGTATGGGAGATCAAGTGGAGGTTGGTGGACAAACGACTCCTCCCTCTACAGGGCCTCTATGATTTGGAAAGATATAAGTCGGATGAAACAAGAAGTCATCCGTTTCATCGACTTTGAAGTGGGTAAGGGAGACTGCATTCGTTTCTGGCAAGACATTTGGATAGGAGACACAATGTTTAAGGATAAATTCTCTTCCATTTTCTGGTGGCAAGTAAGCAAAACAGTTTCATTGCCGATAATTACTCCCTTCTTGCGGATAAGGTTGTCTGGAATATCCCCTGCAAGAGAAACCTTGAAGATTGGGAATGTGATCACTTTGTGGAGCTGCTGCAGCTCATCCAAAACGCACCTCCAAATCAACACTGCAATGACAACATCATCTGGAAAGCCGATAAGTCATCTCTCTTCACGGTTAGGTCCTTTTTCACGGTTCTCTCATCCTACAATCACTCTAACCCCTCTCAACACCCCCATTTTATTTGGAAATACGTTGTGCCTCCCAAGCTTCAGGTTTTTGGATGGCTGGCTGGGAACAATAGAATCCTAACTCTGGATAACCTTAGAAAAAAAGGAATGATTCTCCCTAATATCTGTTTAGGCTGTATGATCGCTGAAGAGTCGGTTAATCACTTACTCATCCACTGTTCATTAGCATACTCAGTTTGGACTGTCATTCTCTCCTGTTTCAAGATCAGCTGGTGTTTCCCCAAGGATGTGGATACGCTTCTCAAAGCCTGGCATGGGGTTAGAATTGGTAAACATAAATCCAGGATATGGAAGATGGGGATCCTGGCAGTGTGGTCGGTCCTCTGGATCGAAAGAAATATGAGGTGTTTTCAGGATGTAGCAAAGCCCTCCCATCTTCTTTCCTCTTATGTTAAATGTTACTTAGCTTAGCTGAGTGGGCATCCCATTGGGAGGGAAACACTGTAGACATTTCTTTTCTTTTTTCTTAAGTGCCTACCTCCTCAGCAGCTCCCTTTTTGTATCTTTTCCATTTTATATTAATAGTCATCTTTCAAAAAAAAAAAAAAAAGAATGACAATCAGCTACAGATATGTCTTGTTTTGGGGCCAGACGAAACATGTTCGGAAAGCTTTCTTTTAGTGGCACTTCTCCCACCCATATGTCTTCCAAAAACAAATTCTATCTCCCTTGCCTAACTCAAAACCAACACCTTTAATAATCTCTTTTTTCATATGGAGAATTCCCTTCCAAGGGCCGAGGCCCTATAAGAGGACGAGTCTTTTGTCCACCAACCACCCACCGAACTACCATACTTTTGATAATTTTGTTCCAAAGACTCCCATTTTCCGTCCCTAATCTCTAGGTCCACTTCCCTAGAAGAGCTCGGTTCATCATCTTTAAATCTTTTATGGCTGCTCCCCCTTCTTTAATATGCTTGCACACCTGCTTCCATTCAACGAGATGAAATCTCTTCTTATCCTCCTTACCATGCCATGGATAATCACGTCTAAGTTTATCTAAGGAAGCCAGAACTGAGGTCGGACATCTATATAAGAACATGAAATACAAAGGCAAATTAGAAAGAGTGGCCTTAATAAGGGTTAAGCGTCCTCCTAGGGATAAATAACAACATTTCCATCTGGCGAGGTATTTCTCAAACCTGTGAATGACCTTATCCCATAAGGACTTTGGTGGCTACCCTATGCACAACGGGAGGCCAACGTAAGTGGTCAGGACATAAGCCAGAGAGCAACCGAAGAGTGCCGCATATTCACATACCTCCTCTTTCTCAATGTTAACCCCGAACATCTTAGACTTCGCCATTTTTACTCTCAAACCAGAGGCTACCTCAAAACAACGGATCGATGTGCGCAAGTTGTCCACCTTATCTAGATTTGCATCAGAGAAAATCAGAATGTCATCCGCAAACTGAACATGCGAGATCGGGCTGGACATTCCTTTCACGCAGATGCCGCTTAAGATACTAGCTTTTTGTCCTTTGTGTAACATCCTAGATAGGACCTCTCCCACTATGAGAAAGAGGAACGGGGGCAAAGGGTCGCCTTGCTTCAGACCTCTCGAACTTTTAAAGAATCTTTTCGGGGATCTGTTGAGAAGGATAAAGTATGTTGAACCGTTGCATTTGCCTATCCACCCTCTCCATTTGTCACCAAATCCCATCCGCTTCAGCATGTATTGCAAGAAGCCCCAATCGACATGATCGTAGGCCTTTTTAATATCTAAGCTACATAAAATGCTCTTCAAACTGGATCTATGACTAGAGTCTAGACATTCATTCTCTATAAGCGCACAATCGACTATCTGCCTACTCGGAATAAATGCACATTGATTAGAAGAGATGATCGATCCTATTACCTTCTTCAAACGGAAAGCCAGAACTTTTACCAGAATTTTATAAGGTCCCCCAATTTAGCTAATTGGTCTGAAATCATTGAAAGTAGCTGCGCCCGAAGTTTTTGGGATCAAGGCTATAAAGGAAGCCCCGAGTCCTTTTGAGAGTCTACCTCTATCATAGAATTCCCTGAAGAACTCCATAACATCGTCTTAAATCACCTCCCAAAATTTTTGAAAAAACATAATAGGATAACCATCTGGAGTCCTGGACCAGGAGCCTTATCTCCACCTAAGTAGCCTACTGCCATCTTTACTTCTTCCACAGAAAAAGGAAATTCAAGATAAGAAACATCTCCAGATATATTGTCTACCTGAAGATGATCCACACGAGGTCTACCCCAAACTTCTCCCTTTAGCAAATAGCTGAAATAAGATATTGCCTCGTCCGCAATTTTTTCTTTATCTTCAATTCGAGTATCGTTAACGATGATGCTGCTGATCTTGTTGGTTCTGGCGTGCATACTGGCTATGCTGTGAAAATATTTAGTATTCTTGTCACCCTCCTTAATCCATTTCGTACAAGATTTTTGCTTCCAAGAAATCTCATTTTCAAGAACTCTGGCGGATAGAATTTGAATGAGTTGAATTCTCCTGGCCAAAGTATCAGTCGATATCGGGCCGTCTTCTACTCAAACATCTATCAATTGCAGTACTGACAAAATCGATTCTATTTCCGATTCCATGTTACGTAATTCCCCTTGCTTCCACTGCTTTAAGTTTTCTTTCAGGAGTTAAGTTTGGAACAAAGCCTGTGACCTGCAAAACCTTTCACCTGGAAACCAGCCCACCAATCAAAAATCATCTTACGGAAACTCGAAATTTTAAGCCAAGAATTATCAAACCTAAATGGTTTTGGACCCCAATTTTGCTCTTCAATCGTGAGGAACATTGGCCAATGGTCAGACGTAGTTCTCGGGAGAACTGACTGAGAGACAGAGGGGAACAGTTCCAACCACTCAGGGACGATAAAAATCTATCCAATCTTGAAAGAATTGGATTCAATGTCCCATTGGTCCAAGTATATCTGGAACCGAGTAAAGGGAGATCCACTAGTTCATGATCATCGATCCAAGAAGAGAAAGCTCTCATCGTTGAATTGACCTTGGTGCCATTTGATTTTTCTTCCGCATATCTGATCACATTGAAATCCCCAACAAAACAACAAGGGCCTGAAAAACTGTCTTGTTGCGCTCAATTCATCCCATAAATCTTTCCTGTTTGCTTCAATGGTAGGTCCATAAACAGAGCAAACGAGATAAGAAGAACTCGACGAAATATCCTACAAAATAGCCGAAACCGAAAATATACCAACCCAGCTTTTCTAAACCACCCACTTAGAAGATTTCCATGCCAACAAAATGCCTCCAACGCTTCTAATAGCATCGAGGGCTAGCCATTTAGCGTCTTTCGCCTTCTAGAGGGTACCCATCAGACGATCGTCGAACTGATGCACCTTTGTTTCCTGAAGGCAAATTATATCAGGATTGCATCTCCCACAGGAATCTTTTATGAGCCTTCTTTTCTGCTTTGACCCCACACCCCTAATATTCCAAGAGACGGTCTTCATTGAGAAACTGACTGCCCCGATTACCTTGACGTCCTGTATCGACATTGAGGCCAACAGACAAACCGGGACTCATCACTAGATGTTGTAATTCTCTATTACTACACGATCTGGATAGGCGACTTTTGGGAGATCTCGTTGTTGATAGAGGCCTTCCTTGAGATTCGACACATTGAAATAAGGCAATATAATCGTCCGAGCAGTCCCCAAAAGACCTCCCTAAGGATCTACCAACATGTCCCATAGCATCCTGATCTATTTCTACTTCTGAATAATATCGATTAATTTAGCTCTGTGTTCTTCATTGTCCATTTTCTTTTCAATATCTCGCCCCTGATCTACTGAAGTTCCAATTCTAATCTGCAACGGCTCCGCTTCGATGATTCCCTCACCCATTCCATCCTAGAAGAGCGTGATAAGGTTGTGGTCTGACCAATTGCAGGAGGAAGAAAGAGGAGAAGATAAGTGGGAATCAGGAGAAGTCAGAATCTTCGAATGCGAGCAATAATGTTCAAACCCATCGTCGCCCACACTCCCCCGAGAAGATGCATCAAACGGGATGACATCATACGGGATGACATCATTGCTCGTATAGACTGGCCGAGATTGCATCGACTCTCCCATCTGCTTGGCTTGGACGAGAGGTGGAAGTTTCCATTATCAACTTTGGACTGTTTGAGGAAAGAAACTCTCATGTTAGAGATGAAGTGTCGAGAGTTAAGTCTTCCGAGGCTCTAGATATTGGGACCAAACTATGATCGTAACTATGGTCAGGAAGTAACAAAAGGTTGAGATCGAGGGGAGTTGGTATTGCAGGACTCGAAGCACCCGAGGCGGCCAACACATGAGGTTCAAGCCCCAGGCTCAAGTTATCGTACATTCTTGAGCTGTCGATACAGCCCTCGATGCTAACACGCGTCCCTTTATCCTGACAGGAGATAAGACTCTCTGACTCCCTCAATACTGATGAGAGAGTTGGACGACGTGGCACAATCTCTTCCAAACAAATGGACGACTAGACGATTCGAAAATCGAAGGCGTTGGGATTCAGAGTGCTTTCGATTGTTGCGATGCCACGTGTTTCTTGAAGACCCTAACCTCTGACGCTCTCATCAATTGAGACAGCTGGGGCGATGGGAGTTTGGTTCGGTACTCCCTAGGAGCACGGAATACATGCATCGTCATGTTCCATCGCCTCTGACCTTTTCACTAAAGGGGGAGGAATGAGTTCCTTTGTCCTCCAGAGATCGCCCCATCTAGGAGCTGGATCATCCTTTAATTCCATTTGCAACGGCAAATCAATCCTTCTATTGTCTGCAAAAATCTTGATCTGGTTTGGCAGAAGAATTCCCTTTTTTCTTCTAACCCGAACCCTGATCACAGCCATCTCTTCGAGTTTTGTCTTCAGATCGAGCTCGATGAAGGAGCCTAGCAGAGATGCCACTGAGATGAAAAACTCGTCATTCCATAGTTCAAGAGGGATCCCCCGGATGAGTATCCATACATCTTCCATACCAAAAATGGAGAACTCATTCCATCTCTTCACACAGATAACCGGATCATCTGAATGCAACGCTCCCACCATGATCAAAATGTCCAAATTTAAACCCGGGCTCCCCTTGATCCACAACTTGTTATACCCTATTGGTTTGATGTTGTACATTTCTGGTCGGATTTTGCAGCATTCATCGATCCAGATTCTAACTTGGGAGATGGATGTCCCTTCTCTCGTGACCACCACTACCGTATCCTGCAGCTCCTTCATTGAATGATATAAATCTTCTTGATTAATCTGCAGAACGCAATCCGTCCCTATCCCTTCTGTGTGATCTATACCATCTTTCTTCTTCCGTCCCTTTTCTTTTCTGTTACGCTGATTGGGTTTTTGGATATGTTGTAGCTTCGCTGACCCTTTAGGTTTGATAAGCGCGTCTTTGAAGGAGATTCCGTCTGATTGAAGAGGTCACTTTAGAGTAATTTTTTTTCAGAACCACCTGATGATCCGTTAATGTTGAAGAGTTTTTATTTGATTATTTGCGTTCGGGACCATACCTCGCCCTTTGTACCAGCATCCTTGCCCCACCAAAACTTTCGCCATGCAGCATTTGCACCGCTCTGGATAGTTCTTCTTCTAAACTCATCCTGATCAACACAAATCCTCTGTAGTAACCACTTTCCTTATCCCTTGGCATAACTACATCCATTACCGCACCCGCACAACCAAAAACTCTCGAGAGGTTGATAGGAAGCCATCCTTCAGGGTAGCCTCTGACAAAGAGAGTTGGATAGCTCGCAATATCTCTAACCTTCTTTTCTGCTTCCTTTCTTTTTCCTTTTCTGCGCGATACTTCCAGCCAGTCTCCCTTCATCGTCATAGCGTGTTGTTTTTCCGTGTCCTCTGCTCCATTTTCCGTCGTTGTCGTCGTCATCTCAAGCTCAAGTAGCCTCTTCTTTTTTTTCCGTAGTCATCATCTAAAAAAAATAAAAATTGTTCCATATAGAGGAGAATTAAAGGATTTATGTTCCCATTGAGGATAATTTTATGGTATGTTCCCACAGAGGACCAAGGCAGAATTAAATTGCTTTTGAGTCCTTGTGGAGTTGTTAACTCGAATTGCACAGAATGGCGCAGAATTGAAGCGTTAGAGTTGGGGTTTTAGTTTAACCAAAAAACTTAATGGGATCTCTCATTCACCTCATTCTGTTTGAGCTCCTTGGAAGTTGGTTTTTGTTGTTCTCCGTGTATGTTTTCTTTTTCTTTAGTTCTTATAGAGGCTAATATTGTTATGGATCACTTGGGCAAGACTGATATGACCAAGCATTCCATACTTTCTTGTGATTTTTTTCCATCAGCATAATGGATGGAGTCACTTGTCTCTTTTCTTAATAAATTTTACCAGTTTATTGAAAGAAGACGACAAACAGTTCCGATCATTGAGCATGGACTCCGTATGTAGTGGAAGGCACTCAATTATAATTTGTGTCTCACACCCATGGACTATCAATAGGTGTGTCTTTATGATTTCTACCCTACATAATATGTTTCTGCCTGTTTGCTTCTTTTTTTTTCAAATGCAGCCAAAGTTTTCATTCAAGAAACCAAAAAAGCAAATAATTTTTTTTTCCTTTTCTTTTTCTGGGCACTTCTTGTTTATTCATATGCAAATGAAACGAACTAATTTACCATCCAACTGTGCAGACAACTGATACTTGAGTATCATATATAAATAAACATCAAGCTCCTTGAATTTTGCAAATTGGTCATTGCTCATGTGATTTTATTTATTTATTTATTTTTATTTTTTTTGAGATGACAATAATTTTATTACTGCTGTGATTGTTATTTGGAATTTTTTTAATAATGTAAACATGATCCTCGGAATTCCTCACTACATGCAAATAAAAGCTTTGAGTTTTGGGGCATTGTGTAGTCCATGTACATATAGTTGTAATTAGCATTAGTCATTATATTTAGTGCACTAGAGCAACTCAATGAATACCATCATTCTTTCAGTTCATGGAAGTGCATAGGGAAATAAATTATTAGAAGTATATATTTGGAATACCCTGGCTTGTTTAGTGCTGCCAATTTCCAACATCATACATATTCTCTGCTTCAATTGTGCAACGTAGACCAGAACTGCACCAGTTAGGAGTGAGTTGGTACAAGTTGAAGGCTCTAAAAGGGAATGCCCAAAAGGATGTGGATTGAGGTAGTAAGAAAGGACTTGATGACCTATAGTCCAACTGAAGGTCTTGCCCTTGGTAGATTGGAATGGCGGAACAGGATTCATGCTGCCAACCCAATTAATTGGTAGATGATGATGATGATGATATTCTTTGCTTTAATCTCTGCAAGGGGGTAAATGCTTCTAGCTGGAATCTTTTGGGGGCTGTTTGATTTTGTAATTTCCCCTGGAATTCCAAGGAAATAGTCAATATTTATTTACCTTTTTTTTTTCCTGCCACTTCTTAAAAGGTGATGTTGACAGCCCCTCTGTTGCAGCAGTCAGACACACCACCCAACGAAAAAAGTGCTGAAACTATGCTGCCCACCATGATGTATGTGCCTAATCCACACCGTCCATCCCTTCAGCCAGCTCATTTTAGGGCATTGTCTAAAAAATGAAGCAGATCCAAAGCTCAAGTGGACCACACCATAGGAAACAGTGGGAATTGAACACCTACCATTGACAGCTTGTTGTGGGCCCCAGAAGTTTTGGGTCAAGATGATATTTTTGTTTTCCCTTTATCCATGATTGTGTGACCTTATGAACAAGTTGGGCAAATAAACATCAATGTGGAACCTAGGGACAAAATATCTTTCAACGGTCGACATCTTTAAGACCACTGTTTCCTGAGGTATGGTCCACTCAATCTTTGGATCTATCCCATTTTTTGGGCTCATGCCCTAAAATGTGCTACTAAAATAGATGGATGGCATGGATAAATCACATACATCATAGTGGGGCCCACATTAAATTTAGTACCAACAAGGTTTTCTTTCAGACCAATTTTCAAGACAATTCCTCATTCGTTTTCATCTCCATCAAACAGATGGAGGTAGTCATTATTATCCATTTCGATGTATTTACCATGGAAATTGAAAATCAAACAGCCCCTTGAATTTGTATCCACTAGTCACCACCAATTGGCTTAAGGACCTGGTGCATGCCCACCCCCTTCATAGGTGTCAACAACCCTATAGACCTTTTTTCTTAACTATATCTCTAACAAGCACAAATTTCATGAAGGTGAACCCTTGAGTTCTGTGTCTATAAAGATTTTAAGCACGCAAACAAGATGGAAAATGACAAACTTAAAGAGTACACTTGTGACCACCTAACAAGCTACATGTTCACATAGATATTGATAGTGATGAGCATGAAAATGTATCATTTAAAAAGCAGACACGCTTTGATTCATCTTACATGGAAGGGCAGGAACTCTATATGTTTGCAGTCATGTTTATCCCTAGCTCAAACATCTGCTTCAGTCCATGCTACATTGGTTCAGGGTGAACCTTATGATGGGTCATAAAGAGTGTATATGCCTGCTATGACTTCCCTGCCTGTGTATGTGATGCTCTGTACCATATGGCCATACACATCAGTAATCGGAGGTACGAGTAAAACCAACCAACATCACATACTGAAAAAAAAAAAAGTCCCAACTATCATACTTGTCAAATTCCTGTGACACCTACAGTGGTGATCTAATCATCATGGAATGGCTGCATATACATAGCATAACTAGCACATAGGTTATGCTTATATGTGAGAATAGCATAGATTTGAATAACGCAGTCCAAATTCACGAAATATGATAAAGGGCTGTACATCCATTTTGGAAATAAATTCACCATCATATTTAGTGGACCTGGGGCTTATATAACTAGTAGGGCTGCAACTCAGGCAGATTGGGTCTGGTTGAGGATTAAGCTGAGCTCAACTCGACATCAAGAGGACCCAACATGCAAACCAACTCGACCCGAATTCCAACCCAAGCTGCCTAACCCGAATCCCTTTATAGTCAACCCTAACCCGACCCAACCCAACGCAAATATATGTGATTTTTCCAAACCCAAACTGAATTTGCTTTTCCAACCCTAATTGACCCAAGGACCCTGGCAACCCAGCCTGACCCAATCCAAACACAGTTTGTGTCAGTTGGGTTTGGGTTGACACAGGCCCAAGTTGCAGGCCTAATAACTGGTGATAATCAACATATCCTGTTGACAGTTGATTGTAATGCACATTATTCTACATGCAAATCTTGAATTTGATATTCATATTAGTGTATGTATGGATCATCTTTTCAAGTCCGATAATCATAGACTCATAGCACTGAGTAACAATATCATCAAATTACTAGTTTGTGTACAGCTTCATTTGTTTGTAGATCTAGAATGCTAATGTATTGATTTCTTGCGGATCTGGTAGGGGTTTGATGAGTACATGAACCTGGTTCTCGATGATGCTGATGAAGTCAACGTTAAGAAAAACACCAGAAAGCCATTGGGTGGGTCACAGTGCTATGGTACCTTTTTCCATATTTTTCTGCTCATATCCTTCCGATCTGATTCGGAAAATTTTCTTTTGATTATTTCAGGGAGGATTCTTTTGAAAGGAGATAACATCACATTGATGATGAACACGTGAGTAAAATGATATATTATATATCAATTTTCATTTTTTCCCTTTGATCATTGTATGTCAATATCATTTTTTATCTCTTTCTTTTCTTTATCAGTTTCTCATAATTTTCAATTATCTGTCTTTTATTCTTCTTTTTATTATTCTCTTCAGGGGAAAGTGATCATTTCACTAGGAGATGTCTATTCTGAGTTGAGCGCACTGTAGCTTTCAGTAAAAACCACATAGCAGCAAGCATTTTCAAATATCTGTCTAATCAAACCGGATATTTTGTGATGACTGTGAATGCCTCTTAGTGCTAGTTATACTGCTTGGTGTATGCATTTTATTGCTAGCTGTCAGCTTGTTTAAATATCATCAGTAGGAAACTTTTGTTGTCCCGTTTGTTTTTTGTTTTGTTTTGTTTTTTTTGTTTTTTTTTTTTTTAAATTAGTGTAGCATACTCATTGGCCTCAATTTCTTTCTAACACAACAAATCTATGGATCCAAAAGTCAGGAACACTGAAAATGACCAACAGTGAAATGAGTAAAAGCCGGAAATGGTGAAACATACCACATATGGGATGGTGTGACATAGTCGAAGTAGAAACTGAAACATGCCACGTGGGATGGTGTGAAATGGTCAAAGTAGAAACCGAAACATACCACATGCGGAATGGTGTGACATTGTAATATTAGTATCAACAATATACATACCGTAGAAGGGATTGGCCATCTATCTGAAATTTCAAAAACCGTAACTAACATTTGTTTTAAGTGTTATGAACGTGATGGTAGGTGAACTACTGGTGAGGACATGGATTCGATATCAATATCAGAATCCTGATTGGAGAACCTTTTTTATGTTTAAAAACTTGGAAATTATCCCCGATTTGGCTGACAGCCTGAGATGAAGTCAACTCCGACTTAGGTCCAGTGCTTGATTGAATCTTTCAAATCATAAAGGTCAAAAACATGAAGACTCAACCCAACTCAATGTTCAGCGAGTCGGCTCAACTTGAGTCTTTAGTTAATTTTAAATAATTAAATAAGAATGTCACAAAAAAAAAAAAAAAAAAAACAAACAAACATTTGAACTGCCTATGTATAACATAAAATAGCCTTTATAAGCAAATTTGTAATGTGTTGCAATGGATGTTTTCCTTCTTAGCCAGAGGTTTTAAGTGTTGAAACCACTGCAGGTTGGTAAATGTGATGCGTGTCAGTTAAGTTGTTTGCCTTCTTAGCAAGGACCAAGCCACAAAATAAACTTGACAAGCCTGGCCAAGTAGGGATTGAGTGCTCCCCATGAGCAAGTTTCTTACTGACTCGACTTTAAACTCAGCTGAGTCAAAACTATGTTTTAAAACTCAACCGAAGTAGTTGAATCTCTTAGGGCCCATTTGGATACTACCAAATAAGGTTTATGATCAATTTTAAGTGGTTTTTATTTATTTATTTAAAGTTACTTAAATCATTTCAGTTTAAACAAGTCCAAACAAGTCCTAAGTGAGTTTTGACATTTTACTGATGTGGAATATTTAGTTAGGGCCTGTTTGGATACTGCCAAATAAGTAGCTTTTTTAACTTTAAGTTAGTTTATAAGCTACTTTTCTTAAATAAGTTTGTTTGGTTATTAAACTTAAATTAGTGTTTTAGAAAATTATTTAAGGGAATGTGCTCTTTGTAACCATGAACTTCTTAAAAGTTCTTGAGATTGTAAAGGCATCCAATGAATAGGTAGATGATCTGGTGGACTCCACATGATGATGGCTCATATCGAGGTGACCCACATCAAAGGTCGAACCTTCATGATGAATGGCCCACATCCAAGGCGAGCGCCTCATGATGGGCAACCCACATTCAAGGTGGGGCCCACATGTTTGGCAATTAGTAATGGTGGGCCCCCACATGATGGATGATCCACGTCAAGTTGGGCAGTCCTCATTAAAGGTTGGCCTAATGATGAGTGCCCCATATCGAGGGTGGGTCGACGGTCCACATTAAAGGTGGGCTCCATGTGATGGGCAGTGGATATTGAAGATGTGCCCCCACATGATGGACAATAACGTTGATGGGCTCCACACGATGGATGACTAACATCAAAAGTGGGCCCTACCTAATGAATTGTGCACATTAAAGGTTGGCCTCTAATGGCCCCTGGGGTTGCTGCCTGCCCATTTGCAAGCAACTGATCGGTGGCCAACATCATCCAAGAGTGCGGATCATCGGCTTTTTGTAGAAATGACCCTGCCTATGGATCAAAGCCGTTCGATCAGAGTTGTGCGTGTTAAGGTTTTGGTTCCCTTATCAGCAGCTTGCCTGTTAATCGAGATAAATTGATCCAAATATTTCTCATTAGTTGAGTGGGCCACACTGATCGGCTTGCGTAGGGAGTCCCACGTGTCCGCAGACTGAATGTACCATCCATGCATAGATCATAGACGAGAAATGGAGTTTTTTCGGCCCAGGACGTGGGCCCAGTTGTCCCACTGTTGATCTATTGGTACCCCCGAAATCTCTTCAATTGGCTAATCCCAACCATTCAATTTGTGACCTGATCTACCAGAAGATCTTGATTGGATGATTACAATCTTTCGGTTTGTGATCTGCAAGTGAAGGGAAGAGTAGATACAGCAACGGTCCGTTTTCGACTGAGAATGGTTCTCAATAGGACAATCCTAACCTTTCAATTTGATTTTCAGGCATGGTCCATCCTCTTCATACCAACCATCTAGATATGGTACTGTGGTGCAAGCCATGTTCCAGACCCGAGTATAGGGTGCATATCCTCGGGTGGGGAATAATATGATTCCTCGTGAAGTGTTGGCTAGGTGACTTTAACGGTTGATATTCGCCATTCGCGCGATGGGACAAGAGCATTTTAAAAGTGCTGGTGACTCATCCTTCTTATATGTGGCTATCTGGGCCATCCAAGTCGTTTGGCAGATCGTGGGTGGAGCATGGCTTCAAGATCTCTTGTTGATGGAGCAATCCCTAGCGTTTATTTTGTGATCCAAATTGAATGGGAAAATCAGATGATTAACATCATCTCCTCAGTGGGGTTTTTTATAATGCTCCATCCACAACTGGGTTAGAGATTTAGACGGTCTGGATTGCCCTAAAACAATGCCATGGTACAGTGGACAGACGTCATTCACCACCACAGGAGTCGAGCGCTCGCGTCATGTTACTCGAGATGGGTATCGAATACAAGGGGTTATTTGATACTCTGGCAGAGTATGGTGGTTGCTACGCATATGCACCAAAATTGTACATGTGGTATATACGTACCTCAAATTGAACCGTTAAAAAACTAAGAACCATTCTAGGTAGGGTAAAAGAACCAAAATCAGGGACAAAAATTATCTACGATTAATGGACATTTGTCCATTGAATTCCTTTCCATGTTAACCGTCCGTTAGATACTCACCAATCGTCTAGCTAGAATCACTCGTTCAGTAAATCCATATACAGTAGTTCCCACTATATGTTCGGTTTAAATTGAGGTACATCTATGCCACATGTAAAATCTGTATGCGCCTGTGTATAGAGCATCACCCCCTGCCGGAGTATTGAAATTTTTCTCATCGTATATCGGCCGGTTTGCTTTTTGGGAAATGCCCGTGTTTGGGTAATTGCGAGTGCATATGGAATAAATACTCCAATTACGAACTCAAAACCCATCTCGAAGGCCCAGTTGACTTCAAAAGGTCAAATGCTCTAGAGTACAATAACCTTTAGTGCTCCAAGTTTTATAGGACACGTGGACGGTCCAAGTCATTCGATCTAGACTGTCCATTAGGTCCATCGAACTCTTCTTAGCTGGCAGTGCTCAGATCATGCTCATCAAGCGGTCCGATCAATCCAAAATTTCGCCTTATTTTTTGTCGCCGTCAATTTTCCAAGCAATAGATGGACGGTCTAGGATTACCTGATTGGAGTCATTTTTAGAACCATAAGCAGTCCATGATGGACCGCACCATATGGATGGTCCAAAACATCAAGTCACGCTTTTCTAGAAACAATATTAATAGATGATCTTTAGTCCATTGATCGGATGGTTAGATTCATCCTATAGGTCTGAACTGGAGTGTGAGATCCAAGTCGTTCATCAGGCAGCCTCCACTGTGAGTGGGACCTGATCAAACAAGCAGTTAGTCTGTTCATCAGGTGGGCCAGACATATTGTAAAGAACTAGGGGCTCCAACTAAAATGGTCACAAATTGTGAAATAATAAGGTATTGTTGCATCATAAATTGATACGTCGTCCATGGTTGAATGATCTAAACCGTTGATTTGATGGGTCCCATTCAGGGTGACGGTTGCCTCAAAAATGCCCCAAGTTGAAAGATTGTAATGCTCTGTTCAGTTGCTGAAAAGACTAGTCCAGAGAAAAGGCAAGAAAATGGATGGTAGGATCTTCCACTCTAAAAGATATTACCGGCATCTTCCATCAATGATAGCATCCATCAGGTCAACGGTCTAGATCATCTAAACACGATCCCATGTGTAGCATCTGGCCACATCGTGACATTATTCTCATGGTGATGCATGAGGGCCTTGTCATGTCTCCCAACAATTCATGTAAGTGTGGCCCACCTGATGTGCCAAGGTTGATGTGAAATCCAGGATCAAGCACTAAAAAAGAAAAAGTAAAAAAGAAAGAAAGAAAAGAGAATTGCGTGTATAAGTCAAATTAAATTATTTAAACTGTGCTTCCAATCAAAACCTTAAAAAAAATAATAATAATATAAGTAAATAAAAAGTCACTCTCTTGGATCATCTAACCATCAAATTGGTGGACATTTATTGGGCGATTAAGAATGAAAAGTATTTGATTGATCTATTTCAACATACAATCATTTATAGATCAGAGGTTTCGAAGAAGTGTGTTCCACAATTCAATCAATTTAATTCAAATTAATGTATGGTACGAGATCCACCATATACTACTTTCTTTTTTTTAACACACGCATACTCACAATCTCTCACACAAGCGTGCACATCAAGAGAAAGATATTGAAAAAAATAGACGAACCACAACATAAAAATTTATAATGCTTTTATTTCAATACATTCACAAATTTATGCTGATTTACTATGCTCAAAGGTAAAAAAATAAAGAAGCAATTTTCACTACATACTCTCTTCTTTTTCTTCCTCACGACACAGAATGTATATATTATCTCAAAATGAATTAGAGTTTATATAAAACTCCATGTGAAATGTACATTTCCGATGATTAAGCACTCGAACCCATGACCTCAATGTTTACACGCACTAAGTACCATAGAGCCTTGAGTTTGGACCCAAACACTATACATTATGTGAGCATCACATGACTCCACTTAAAAAAGTGAAGGAAAATCATGCAAAATCCTCTTACCAAAACCCACCCAATAAAGAGAACTTTAAGCTCTCTTAATTCTTTCTTTTCTTCCATGAAACTTAAATCACAAAGAAATTTAATTACATTGCACAAACAAAAAGTATATATTACTTGTGAAACTAATCTCTAACTAAATTTATAATTAGAACATTAATCATCCTAACTAATCTCCTTACTAACAAATTAATCATTTAAAAAAATGCTCAAAAGAAACACACATGTCACATAATTCCCATAGTTAGGGCATCATAAAGCTGTCAAAGTACGATACCATCAGGAAGTGAGAATAGAATTTCTGCCAATCAAGCACGTATCACAGGTGGGCAGAAATACTGTGGGTCCCTGAGAGGTTCTAAATTCTGTCCTCCCTATGGATGACCCATTGAGGAGCATGATTAGACCCGGCATATATTCACAATTGCTTCCTTGGCATGTTTCATGCATTACAGTATTTAGAATGTATACCCATAGGGCCCACGACGAAGGTTCCCGTCGCCTTCGAAGGACACAAAAATTAAACATGATTCACCTTCAATTGAGAGCTTTAAATGATTGAATAGTAGGTTTTTCGGCGGTCGCCACATACAAACATTTTAGCTCACTTCGTTCTGCATCAATGGTCCACTAAGCCTGATGAATGGCTTACGATACATGTGCAACAGTCGCCCGGCCGGTGGCACCGTTTTTGTGTCGGAGTCACCGAGTTTGTGACGAATGCACTGAGTTTCTAAACTCAGCTCAGCTGCTCTACACTTGAGTGAACTTGTTGTTCTTCGCTTGTTTTGGCCTCTTTCATTTATAGCCCTGTGCATCACAAAAACATAAAAAAGAAAGAACTTGGGCATTTCCTCCCATCGAAGCCACACCGATGATCAAGATCAATTTTTTTCATGGCCGAACCATGTTTATCATGGGTACTTGTTTTACACTTAAAAAACGAAGTGCCGGCAACATGCTCGAGGGTGTCACATACCATACGTGGAGCTTTTTCTTTTTTTTTCCTTCAAATTCAGCAATTCATGAATCTATTGGTTTGGGATTTGGAGGTGTTTGGGCCGTTTTGCTCACTACAGAGAGCAGATTAGGTGCAGTTCCAGCCTCACACAAGATGGTGTGGCCCCTCCGAAGGAGCCCACCTTGATGTATGTATTTTATATCCACGCAGACCATTTGTTTAGGGCATGAACCCAAAAATGAAGCAGATAGATCCAAATCTCAGGTGAACCGTAGTAGAAGAAACAGTGGTGATTGAACGTCCCACCATTAAAAACTTCTTAGGGCGCACTGTAATGATTCCGTACATATGTTTGCCCTCCAACCTGTTTGTTAGTAAGGTCACAAAAACCTGGATGAAGGGAAAAATGAATATAAGCTTGATCTAAAATTTTTTTAGCCCACAAAAGTTTTTAATGGTCAATCACCACTATTTCCTACAGTATGATCCACCTAAGATTTGGATTTGCTTCATTTTTGGGCCGATGCCCTAATCCAAATTTTCAAAATAGACGGATGCGTGGATATACAATACATACATCAAGGTGGGCCCCACATTAAGGACTGCACCTAATCCGCTCCCAAAATAGCCGTGTCGTTCGAACGGCATTGACATGTGAAGAATGTGACAAGGATATGGATTTGACAAGCATGATTGTATGGATGCCTCACCTATTTTGAAGTATCTAAGTATCAAGAGCACTAAACAAATTAAGGGTGATGATATGCATCCGAGAGGATTTATTTTGGTCAGTGAAGAATAGTAAGGTTATCCAAACTGTACATCTGGTAGATTATGCTACTTATGGCCTATTATTCTTCAATAGGGAGTGGGGACCAATGTTCTTATATTTTCAATGATCCACTAGAAGGCTATTAATAAAACTGTAAAAACGAACCGTTGCGACAGAAAACTAACACATACAAAACATGGTAAATTTATTTGGCATCACGCCTACTCTATGAATGAGTCTCTATCAAAATCACTTCTTTTCAAAAAGAGAATTACAGCTCTAAAAGTTTTTAGAGCCTGAGACTCAGAAAAAAAATAAAATTATCTTTTGTGTCACGTAATTCAACCTCATAGAGAATATTCAAAAGGCACGTATAAAAATACCCAAAATACCTTTTTCAGTCAGAGCTGATCTCCAGATTGAATCTTATATAATCCAAGCAAAGGGAGCTTCCCCAAACCAACGCAAGGGAGCAAGCCCCTCGTTGAGGCTTTACATATAATTCTCCTTTTTACTATTATGCAGAATACACAAGACATCCATCGCAACAAAGATTATAAGATTTTTGTATTAATTAATGTGATTTTTATAAATTTTCCATTAAGAAGAAAATGGAGAAGCAATCTATCATTAAGAAAAGAAAGACCAATAGCAAAGATTGCGTGCCTTTGTTAAGAAAAAGATGAAAAACAAAGATGTGCAATCCTTAATTCCGTGCATACTCAGCCAAAGCTGTGGATGTGACCGTCCAAGTTCAAGGGCCAAATATGTGCACACGAATCGTTGTTAGCCTTTATATGCACTTGTGATTTGTCTATTGTAAACGTGTCCATGCATTATAAATACTACAATGCTACATGTGCCACCATCCATATTAACCTTTTATACATGTCACCATCAATCCTTATCGCAGGTTTTTTCCTTCTTTTATTTCTTTTTTTACACACCACATGCACACTGGATCCATAATCTTACTGTTGAAACAGTCCATATACCACCGGGCCATGAAGCCAGGCCCTCTTTACTCCATGTTCCAATTAAGGAACAAAATGGTTCTTCCAAGACCAACATGACTTACATAGCCTATCTAAGGAAGCATGTGCCAACACAACATCTTTTGCATCGAAACTGGCTCTACAGATCCTATTTTTATAAGTTGTAGCGCGATATGTGAGATATAAGTTGTAGCGTGATATGTGAAATGTCTATTTTACCCTCTAACTTGCAAGTAGTTAAATTGAAAATGATGGCCTTGCAGTTGTTTGGAAACCCAAGTGAAATCATTGATTTCAAAACCACCGAATGATAAAGTGTTAAAAGATCAAACATGCATGCTTCTCAATTGATCAAGTGAACCCCGAATTAGTTAAATTGGTCTCTGGATAGTTTTGGACAGGTTTCATCGGCTGATCTCGGAGGTTCGAGCAATCGATATAATTCAAAAAATTCATGTTAACTCTCTAGACACTTTTGAGTATGTTTGATTAATCGAATATGGGTACTTGAACGATCAAAGGTTGCTCGATCGATACTTAGATTGACGGCACATACAGTTTTACGTAATTGCACGATTTGCTTTCTATTTCAGGTGTAACACTATGTGTGTGTGTGTGTGGGCGTGGGTGTAATCATGAGATTAAGTGAGAATAATGAGTGCTAAATCGATTCTAGAATTTGGAATATTGGATAAAACAAGGGTTTTCGCATCTATAAGTAATTACATCTCTTATGCTTTCATTTTCATAGTAGATTTATTTGTCGCTTTGTGTCATGATTTTTTTTTCCACAAGGGTTTTTCACTTAAAATCGTGTATTCATGTTCATGTTTTGTTTGTGTTTATGTTTCGTCATGTGATTTGAATTCGGGGTTTGCTTTTATAGTTCCCTAACAAGTAGTACCAGAGATATACGTTGGAATTTGAGTTTAAATATGAAATATGACAATGAAAAAATATAACGTGAAGTATGAAATGTAAAAGTTCACCAAGAAAAATAACATTAGACTATGAAAGGTAAATATGAGAGGCATTCTAGTTCAATAAGGATTACAATAAGCACTCCTTAGTATATCAAACCGTCCTGTACTATGAGCGATGAAGAGTGGAAAGAACTAAATAAGTGGGCGAAAACATCGATACAATTATGTTTGTCGAATGATGTCCTTGATCAGAACACCACTACAAGACTTTGGACAAAGTTAAAAATCTTGTACATGACGGAATCTCTATAAATCATTTGTATCTAACAAAGTAATTATATAATCTAAATATGGCGGAAGTGTCAGATATTAATGAACACATTAATGCATTCAATTAATTACTTTGCAAGTTGACGAGTGTGGAGGTGAACATCGATGAAAAAAATCAAGCCCTAATTCTATTGAATTCTCTTCTAGAGTCATACGTAAGTCTTGTAGACACTATGTGCCACAGTAGGGATACCACTGATGTCAAAACTATTATCTCAGCCTTTCATTCGAAACAACTAAGCTTGATGAAGATTAAAAAGAAGCCTCAATCGATGCCCTTAACCCTAATCCAAACCCTGAACATACATTCAACCCAGATCCAAATCCTGATTTATACCCTTAACCTTGATCCATACCCTTAACCATGATCCAAACCCCGAATCATACCCTTAACACTAATCAAAACCCCAATCAATATCATTAACCGTAAGCTAAACCCTGATACATACTCTTAACCTTGATCCAAACACTAAAAACCTTAAAACCTTAGGAACCAACCCTAAAACCCAGTTGTCCCATTCACCGTAATTCGACAAAATCCTAAACTTATTCCCCAACCCAAGCTTTAGGAAAAACCTAACCCCTAGAGTTAACCCACTGAGTCAACTCACCTAATCAGGCCACATAGCCTACCTAGTCAACTCACCTTGTCAAACCCAGCCCATAAACCATTTTGGCCCAAGCTCATTTCATAGACCAATTTGGAGAAGAGGAGAGACAACAAGGCAGCTTTGGAGGACCAAACCTGTCCAGGTGCATAGGGGGAGCCTCCCTCTGAAGTTAGAGCAAAAAGGAATAGCGAACGACGCACAGGGTACCGCTCGTCACGTGGCATAGGTCACACTTTGGCCAACTACTCACGCATGTTCTGTTATCCTCTCTGCTTATTTCATGCATGTATAAAATCTAGAAATTACTTCGATACCTTCCATTAAGCCAAAATTACACATTATGTCATCCAAACCCTTTTAAACCTCAAGTTTTATAAGAATTACTAGAAAATCGGGCAAGATGACTATAAATACCTCATTCCCTTCACATTTCAAACATCCAGGAAGAATCCACTCTCATTTCAAGCATTTTCACTCACCCCTTAAGTCCCTATAGGAAAGAGTCCAACCGGATATAACTAAGTCCACTAGAAGAAATATGGTTTTTACCTACGAAAATATTTTTCGTAGGTAAAGATGACTTTTACCGACGAAAATTACTTTCGTAGGTAAAAGCATACTTTTACCAACGAAATTTAATTTCGTAGGTAAAAGCCATCTTTACCTACGAAAATTTTCGTAGGTAAAGGGTGCAATTACGCAGGTGAAACCCATCTTTACTTACGAAAGTATTCGTAGCTATAGGGTCTTTTCTATTTATCAATACTTTTACCTACGAAATTAAATTTCATAGGTAAAACCCATATTTACCTACGAAAATATTCGTAGCTAAAGGGTCTTTTAAAGTTTTCAAGTCTTCGGTCAAAGTTTTCAAAAAATAGAAAATCCAAAACCTTTCTTTTACCAACGAAATTTAATTTCGTAGGGAAAACCCATATTTACCTACAAAAATATTCATAGCTAAAAGGTCTTTTGAACATTTAAAAAAACAAAAAAATCGAAAACGTTACTTTTACCTACGAAATAAAATTTTGTAGGTAAAAAACCTATCTTTGCCTACAAAACTATTCGTAACATTTAAAAAAATAAAAATTCGAAAACGTTACTTTTACCTACGAAATAAACTTTCGTAGGGAAAACCCATCTTTGCCTACGAAACTATTCGTAGCTGAAGGGTCTGTGAAACTTTTCACAAAAACCCATCTTTGCCTACGAAACTATTCGTAGTTGAAGGGTCTGTGAAATTTAAAAAGTCCAAAACGTTACTTTTACCTACGAATTCTAAGTTCGTAGGTAAAACCCACGAATTATAAGTTTGTAGGCAAAACCCATCTTTACCTACGAAATTATTCGTAGCTGAAGGGTCTTTTGAGTAAAACCTATCTTTATCTACGAAATTATTCGTAGCTGAAGGGTCTTTTGAATTTTAAATATCGAAAACCTTACTTTTACCTAGGAACTCTAATTTCGTAGGTAAAACCCATATTTACCTACGAAAATATTCGTAGCTGAAGGGTCTTTTGAATTTTTGCAAATTTTCGCGGGGTGTTGGAAATGTTGGCGGTAAGACTTTTACCGACGAAAATTTTCGTCGGTAAAAGTGTTTTTCCTAAATATTTTTTCCAACGGCTAAAAACCATCGGTAATAATGTAAAAATGTTTTAATTTTTAAAAATTTGTCTATATCCTAAATGTGTGTGTGTGTGTGTGTGTGTGTGTGTGTGTGTGTGTAATTAATTAAAAGGTAATATTTAAATAATTTGTAATATCACATGAAAAAGAATATTGAAAAGTTACGAAATTTTAAATATGTTTAAGAAAAATTTTGAGAATAAAATAATGCTTTTGAAGAGAAAAATTGGCATTTTGAAATTTTTGAGAAAAAATTAAAATATGAGAAAATTTTTGAGATTTTGCAAATAAAAACTCAAAATTTGTTTTTTAAATATTTTATAATAAAAACGATATTTATTTAAAAGAGTAAAAAAAATATACCTTTTGAAAAAAAATGTTAAATTTATTTGTGAAAAATAAAATTACTAAATTATTAAGCACACCCACTAATTGAACCTTTAGTCGTTTTTGGACAATCTAATCAGTTTAAATTAAAGAGTAAATAACTTCAAATGTTTAAATCAAATTTCACTGAAATTGTTGATCAATCTTGTATGCCCAATATCTTTCTCATATGTAGCCTGATTGAGGCGAGTAACTAGTCAAATTGAGAGTATTGATCAGTAAAATAGAGTGAATGCATCGGACATGTAAAATGGGCCAAATATTCTGGTTAAAATTGTGACCCAACTTACTGACCTCGTGAGAACCTAAGAATTGATGTTAGTAAGTTTTGTGGGCCCTATCATGATGTCTGTCGAACATCAACACCGTGGAATTGATGTGTCCCCTTTAGGTTATGAGATATCTCAAAAATCATCGGTAAACGAAACTCAAGTGGACCATACCATTTAAAACTATGTGAAGACATCCTAAAAAATATATAAGCACTTGGTGGGGCCCACATGAGTTTTAGATGCGGTTAAAACTTGGTCTGACCCCTCATCTAAGTGGGACACACATAATGAGTGGGTTGGATATGTGAATCACATTTAGGCAAGCCCAATATATGATTATGAATGCTTTAAGGAAACCCCTCTCCACTCCATTTAGGTGAGTTACTAATTACCCTTAGCATACTGGGTAAACTCTGTGGGGTCCACCATTATTTATTTATTTTATCCACTCCGTTCATCCATGTTAACAGATAATTTGAGGTCTAAATAACAAAAAGGAAGCATATTCAAAGCTCAAGTAGACCACACCACAAGAAATAGTGTGATTGAACCTCTACTATTGAAGAATTCTTGGAGGCCATAGCAGTTGTTTGTGTTTTCTCTTCATTTACATCTTTTTGATATTATGACCAGGTTAGATGGCAAATAAGCATTACTATGGGCCCAAGGAAGGCATCAACTGTGCAAATCATTATTCCACACTATTTTGTGTGGCATGGTCCACTTGAGCTTTGGATTTATCGAAATTTTGGGATCCACAGTTATAACGCCCCGGAAAATCGAGGGTCGTGCATAGACTCGACTCCCGAGTTCCCGAGTGTCACTTATCATGGATTTATGGTTTTTATGATTAATCCAATTTAACTGCGCAATTTGAAATTACCTGAGGCACGAAGCACAATCACACTAGTCTACTGAAATGAAGGATATCTCACATATATACAGGTCCAAAAATAATAAAGGGTCGCCCAAGGCATTGCCCAACAGAACAACAAAAGAAGCTATGTCCAAAAAGAATAAAGCTGAGCCCGCGGCTCAGCAAATCCAAATTCAGCCCGATCAAGCCAATGGGGAGCCGCCCATCAGCTGCAAGTAGGAGAGCCCGTCCTCCTCGTCCAAGCTCGCCTCGTCAGGCTCCTCATGCCCTGAGACACCTGCATCTATGAATGGGTCTAGTTGGTGTTTTAAAACACCATCCCAGAGTGGGAGTGAGTGATCAACTCAGTGTGAACTATTGGTCTCAAGTTACAACAGGCATCAATTGTAATATGAACTTAATGAAAAGCAGACACTCATCAACACCTAATAACTCTTATTTAAAATGCATGCATGCGGGATGATATGATGCATGCCCTCGCCACAACACTCCCCCAAACGACTTCATCTAACGATCGTATATGACAACACTCTCTCAGAGCGACCTCGACTTCCGAGTCGCCACCCTAACTAATGCGTGCAATGCGATCGTGTTAGCCAAGTTATTAGTTAAGTCCATTCATCCAGCAGGTTGGGGATTTTGATTCACCCTACGTATCAATGCCCTAAGCTGGTTGAGAGGCCAAGACCCCATCAACGCGTGAGGCCGATACCTCGTGGTCCGTGATCCCGTCGGGTTCCTCATCCCCGACACCAAGCACATGAGGAGTGCCGAAAGGAAGGGATCGCTCGGGGTCACTACGGGGAGGCGGGGTACCCCAGCGTAGGCCGACAGCTCGGATATAGTGTCCTATTCCACCATGCCCGGCTCACGAGGTTGTGGACCAGTTTCAAGTGGGTTAGTGATGGGCTACAACGGTTGTAGGGTGGTTCAGGTTCCATACATATGTGAGCAACAGGGTTGGTCAGCAAGTAGGCTAGACCGCACGGATCAAGCGAGCGTTAGACGAGTGACATCGGGCACAAGGGACCCATGTAGTCGAACTACAACCACCCGAACACACCCGCCCAAACCCACGGGTCTAGCCATAGCGTAGTCCTACCAATGGGACTACCGTCTCTCCTCATGATTCCTGACCAACTCAAGGGTATGGAGGGTAATTCATATCATGCCAGCTACCAATGTATAATCTAGTACAAACCACATCATGCTCTCATACCTCTCAACATATTATTCAGATTCTCATAGCAAGCATGGTTAACAATATCATGAAACAAGTGTATGTGAGGTGTGTGTGTGGGTGAGGAAGTTACGCACTTCCTCCATCTCAAGCCATCATATGCACAAGAGTAATGAAAGCATACATACTATGAGGTAACAATATATGGGAAAAACAATAAGGCATAAACAAAGATTCATCCATACACATAAACATGTGAGAAGCAAGAACAACATCGTGGAGGCTAAGCATGCAAATCCATATAGTTTCAACAACATACATTCCTAGGGCTTTCTCTATATTATTAAATCATAACATCCAAGCAATCAAAATCATTAAGCTCTTACTAAAATTGGTGCTAGGCCACCTAAGAACAATAGTTCGCACCTTCAGATTTGTTGAAGACTTGAGAATGACCTAGGAGATATTGATCTTGGTGTAGAATGGTCGGAATCCTAGGAGCAATCATCACATGTTAGATTCTCATCTAAATCCCCTTCATTACAAGGGTTTCAAGGAAATTTGGTGATGGATCTTACCTAGATGCCCAACGGAACGAAAGAGCGGTCGTGGATGAGGGATCCTTCTTGGAGAAAGTGTAGGAGGTTGTGGGTTTGATCCTCTTGGGCCCCACCTTGATTGAGAGTCCACCTTGCTCACCACCACTCACACTACTCCCTTGCTCTCCCTTCTTTCTCCTCTTTCTCTTCTCTTTTCTCTCTTTTCTCTCCTAGGGCAAATTCGTATGGGAGAGGGGTGCCCAAAAGAAACCCCTTTTTATAATTCTAGATTTTGTGCAAATGGCCCCAAGCTTCTACAATTTCCTAAAATAGACCACTAGGACTCCCTATTGGTGTTGGGGCGGCCCTAACACCTCTCTAACCACCAAATTTGGTGTGTAGGTGCCCTATGCTTGACTAGGGTCCATGCAAAAATTTAGGGCGAACGGATGAACGGATATATGATCTGAGCAAGCGTTTCCGACCTTTAAGTGGCCCTTTGGGGGCCATTCTGATTGATGGGGCATTTTTGGTAGCCCTCTGGCCATGAAATTTATAGGGTAGGTGATCCATGGCCCGATAAAGGGCCATGCAAAATTTGGGAACGATCGGATATGGGGTTTGATCGCACGGGTCCGATTTACAATCAACGGTCATCGTGCCACGATCGGGGCCCAGATCTGGTGGACGGGCGTAGAAAAATACATCAAACCTTGATCGTGAATTTGAAAGAAATCCGACGGCTGGAACGCCTGGTATCCCAGTTTTATTTGTAAGTGCCAGATTTCAATCTGGCATTGGTGGGGCGTATTGGGCAAGCGCCAGATGGTACTTTTGGGTGTCCATTGGGTCCGCAGTCCGCGATGGACCACAAGCCCAGTGAGATCTATGATTTCCTAAATTTTTAGATTTTTTTGACCTTCATCGGTCGCTGGGCAGCCCACACGGGCCGTCTTTAAGTGTAAACAGCCATCTAGCTTGGCGGCCCGCGCTAGGCCCTATCACGGCCTGTCTGGTCTATTAAATTGGGTTAATCTTTGATTAATTAACTCATGTATGAGCTAACGTTGAGTACTAATGGTCAGTATGTGATAATATAAGTTAATAAAAAAAAATTCAAGGATTTTTGGAAATCCAAAACAGTGAAAATCCGGGATGTTACAACAGTTCATCCATTTTTCGAGATCATTTTAGAAATTATCCAAAAAATGAATTATATTCAAAGATTGAATGGACCACACCACAAGTACCAATAGGGGTGATGATTTTCATAGTTAAAAAATTCGTAGGGCCCACCATAACATTTATTTTTCATCCAATCTATTCATAACGTCACAAAGACCTGGATGAAGAAGAAAAACATATTTTATATTGATCCAAAACTTCTATGGCCCCAAAAGGGTTTCACTGGTAGATGTTCAATCCCCCACATGCTTTTGATCATGTGGTCCACTTGATAGTTAGATTTGTCTTTTTTTTTTTTTGTCTCAAGCCTTACTACCAACTCGCCATTTGGATGGATGGTTTGGATATAACACATACATCATGATAGAACCCATCAAGTATCCACGGGATTTATCAAATCTCCGTCAAGATTTAGCTGATTAATAGCCAGATCAGACCTAGGTCTATAGATTCATATCCGATTAGAAATCAGGTCTGCTTAGGTACTTAAAATTCCATACCAGGCTTCTTCCTCGAGGCAGAGCAGCCTCGATGGACTATCCTTAATGCATATATTTCAAAGTTGAGCCCTTATCTGAAGTTCATATGTTCTTGCAGCCCATTGGCGCATTGAATGCTGATCGGCTAAGAAAGTTCCAAGAAAGGTATTCAAGCTTTGTTTATCCAATCATCCCTAAGTACCATTATTCTTCACATTACTCCAGTGCCAGAACTATAAGTTCAATCCAGTTGTTATTTTCTTAGCTGCTACATATAATATATATGGAAAAGGTTCTATATAGTGGAGCTCATGGGAGCTCCCCATGAGGTCAAGCTGTGTGGGCCCCACCATGACATGTGTAAAACATCAACACCTTGCATTTGATGGGTCCCCTTTAAATTATGGGATATCCCAAAAATCAGTTGTATATGGAACTCCGGTGGGCCATACCATCTAAAATCATGTGAAGACATGCCTAAAACATATAAAATCACTTGGTGGGTCCCACCTGAAATTTGGATGCGTCTGAAACTTGGTATGACCCCTCATCCAAGTGGCACACACATAATGTATGGGCTGGATTTGTGAACCACATCTTGGTGGGCCCAAAAGATAATGGATGGGCCTTAGGATAGTTTCAATGGTGGGAATCACTCTCCCTGCTATTTTTTGTGGTGGGGTCCACTACAGATTTTTATCTACCTCATCTTTGGCTGATGACTTAAAATGATATTTCAAAATGGATGTACGGTGTGGATATAACACGTACATCATAGTGGGGTCCACCAAGCACCGACCAGCATCACTGGCCAAACGATGTAAAACGCACACCATGCGTGTCTGAAATCCCCAAATTCAGACTCCCGGTCTTGTGCCTCTCATTTCTTCCCCCTTTTCTCCTTCTCATTTTCAGATTACAGAAGCCCTAAAACCCGATTCCAGCTCTCATTTTTCCCCCTCTCTTGCTCTCATTTTCGGATTCAAGAAACCCCAAAACTCGATCTCCATTTCGAGTGTGATTCTGTTTCTAACGGGCGTGATTTCGGGCGTGATTCTGCATCGGAAGGTATGCGATTTGCACCCTCTCTCTCTCTCTCTCTCTCTCTCTCTCTCTCTCTCTCTCTCTCTCTGGTTGTCTCTCTCGCACCCTCTCCCTCTCTCCCTGACTCTCTCTCTCTCTGTCTGTCTCTCTCGCACCCTCTCCCTCTCTCTCCGTCTCTCACTTCCTCTCTCTCCGTCTCTCACTTCCTCTCTCTCTTTCTCCCTCCATCATGTCGAGGTAGACCACATCACAGGTAGACCACACCACAGGAGACAGTAGCGATTGAACGCTGACCGTTAAAAACTTCCTAAGGCCCACTGCAATGTTCGTTTGCCATCCAACCTATTGATTAGTCACACAGACCTGGATGAAGGGAAAACCCAAATGTCAACTTGATCCAAAACTCCTTTAGCCTAGAGAATTTTTTATTGGTGGGCATTCAATCAGCATTGTTTCTTATGGTGTGGTCTGCCTCAGCTTTGGGAAACAGGATCCTCATTTTGTCCAAACCTCGATTCTTGGTGTGGAAATGCTAATTTACCGTAATAAAAGGGAATATTTGTAGACATCTTCTATGGTTTGAAACACATCTCCTATGGAATTGATGTGTCTCTTTAGGTTATGAATAATGTGTTCAAAAGAAGAGCAAAATAAATTCTAACAACAGGGGAAAGTTAGCAGTGAATCACGTAGCTTGTTCAAAGTCATTTGTACAAATTCGTCATGACATGGTAAGAAATTACTGGTAATTATTAAGTTGATATATTCTTTCAATGTATTTTATATTAACTTTATTGTCCTTTCGATTGCGCAGCGAGATTCCGTCACTGGCCAGGAGCCCGGACCAATAGATCTTTACAAATGGACTCATTGTCGGCAGGCGACGGGATCTTGGGTACATCCTAGTGCCGACGAGATTTGGGTAAAAATTCTTATATTGTAAAAGTTAATTGCAATAAATTATAATAATGTCATTTTTTTGAGAAAATTCATATGTTTTCATTACAGGCGGCGATGGACACCTTACGCAGTCAGCCCACTCCTGATGGTACTCAGCGAAGTGAGCCAGAGATCCTGAGTAATGTGCTTGGCACCCGTTCTGGATATGTGCGTGGGCTTGGCCATGGTGCCAAGCTCATGGCATCCGCTAGAGCTGCCTCCACCCGATCCATCATCGTTGGCGAGAGTGTCACCCACCGAGCTGATATCGTAGAAAGAGAGGTTCAGCAGCTACAGGTCGTCGTCAATGACATCAGAGAGCAGCTGGAAAGGAAGAGTGAGCAGCTGGATAGGCAGATGGAGGAGCAGCAGAGGAGGATGGAGGAGAGGATGAGGATAGAGAAGCATGCGAGGCTGAGAGAGGAGCAAGAGAGGAGGATGGAGGAGATGTGAGTGGAGCATGAGCGACGGATAGCGGATATGTTTTAGGCTCTCGCCGCACGCTTACCCACCGATGCCCCACCACCTCCGCCTCCATCTTTATAATTTTTTTATTTTATTTACGTTGTTAAACTTATATGTATTTATGCATGATGTAGTTTATGTTTGGATGGATTTATTTATCTACTTTGGAGTTAAATGAATGTGAATGTGAATATGATGAAATATATTACATAACAAGTGTATATCAAGAAATATATTGTAACAGGTGAATATCAGGTTGGAAAAAAAAATACTTTTACCTATGAAAATTTTCGTAGGTAAAAGTCTCAATTTTCGTAGGTGAAAGACTCATCAAAGTGTTTACCTACGAAAATTTTCGTAGGTAAAAGTCTCATCCAAGTTTTTACCTACGTAAATTTTCGTAGTTAAAAGTGTCATCCATGTTTTTACCTACGAAAATAGGCGTAGCTAAAAGAAATTTTAGCTACAAAATTAACTATTAATGTTTGGTAAATAATTTTACCTACGAAAATAGGCGTAGGTAAAAGAAATTTTAGCTACAAAATTAACTATTGTTAAGTAAAAACTGTTTTCAATATTTTTAGTTACGAAAGTATTGGTAGGTAAAAAGTTATTTTTAGCTACGAAATTGTTGGTAGGGAAAAAGTGTTTTAAATATTTTTAGCTACGAAATTGTTGGTAGGTAAAAAGTCTTGTAAATATTTTTACCTACACCATTGTTAGTAGGAAAAAAAGTGTTTTAAATATTTTTAGCTAGGAAAATATTCGTAGGTAAAAAGTCTTTAAATATTTTTAGCTACGAAATTGTTGGTAGCTAAGGGCAATGGTAAAATGTTTTGTCTACGAAAAATTTCATCGGCAAAAGCCTTACCTTTATCAACGAAATTTTTTCATGGGTAAAAGGTGTTACAGTTAGCTAGGAATTTGCCAACGAAAATTTTCGCGGGTAAAACTTTTTACCTACGAAAATAAGACTTTTGCCTACGAAAATTTCCGTTAATAAAAGTGGCTTTTCTTGTAGTAATCCAATCAAATCCAAAAACACTTGAGTCATCTATCACTTATGCATTAATTTTCATGAGGGATTTGTTTGTCACTTTATGCCGTAGTTTTTTTTCATAAAGGTTTTCCATGTAAAATTGTGTGCTCTTTTGCATACTTTATTTACGTTATCTTTCATCGTGTGATTTGAATTCGGAGTTTGCTTCCATAGTTTCCAATAAAGCTTACTTTTTAAAAGAAATAATTCAATCGTTTATTGGAGAGTCAACAAAAATATTGCTTTTCTAGAAAAAGGCTTTTACAGAAGTTACATCCAATTAAACAAACCCTAGCACTTGCCAAACGATAAACATGTCGTCATCTGCAAGCCCGGCGGCTCCTAACAAACCCCACTTGCACAAATGAAATCAAACCCATTTAAACGTTTGGTGTGGGTCACAAATCCAATCAACTCATCAATGAAGCGTTGTGAATACGCTAATAATCACAAAAGATAGTGATCATTGGGCCCATCGATCGGCGGCTTAGATATTATCCCGATTCAGTGCACTAGTGACTTTATCCATCTACTATCTGGACCCCACTAGATAAAACAAAATAACCCAAATGATAAACTTAGTAGTGTGCGGGTCACGTAATCCTAGTGCCATTGGTTGTCTCGGATCCACATGCAAATGCGTTCCTATTTGAAATGCACGATAGCGACGGCTATCATACTAGCATGATTGAAGTGGGCCACACATCAGAAAATCCACCACCCATAGGGAAACAACTGCTCAACCAGCTTCTTTACAATGCTATGTGTGATGAAAGATTCCAACATATCTAAGTCGTGCAGACCCTTTTTCTTATATTAACGCCTAAATCCACATTAAAATAATGGGCCATTAGGCCCATTTCCACAACATAAGGCATTTTCTTCAGGTGGGTCCAAAATATTAGATTAATCAAGATATGCTTCTTAAATTGATCTTATTCTTATGAAAATCAGGTGCGTATGGGAGGCGGAATCATGGTGGTAACCCCACTACTAAGTACAATTAATCGAGTCGAAGTGGAAAAGTGATTTGGGTAATGATATGGAAGAGTTATCCAATTCATCTGCGAAATCTGACCGTCCATCAGGTGGTAGCCGTTGTGAATATGTTCCCGGACTGAAATCTGTTTGGTATACAGTGGCTGTGTATGAACTTTTTCTATCCGTCTATTCTCTTCCGGACAAGTTGTCATGTGAATAGGATATCCAGTTGGTTGAAAAGGTGGGCCACATCATGATGAGTATCTGGTACAAAATTCAGATTGATCCATTCATCGACCGGGACACAACATCAAAATCATTGTACATCGGATGGTATGAGTTAGTGTTCCGGTGTGGCCACCCAGTGAGTGGATACGGTTGATTTTCTCACCAGGTGAGAATCATGATATTTTCCACCTTTTGTACGGGTTGGATATTTTACATATGTGACATGTTTGTGGGATTTAAGTGATGTGAGGAGAATGAAGTAATCAATGGTCTATATTCAACACGACTTACCTGATTAGTTGAGCTGCCTGAAAATTAGGATAAGGGCATGTCCACGGTGGGCCCCAACTGATGAACGGACTGATTTCACACATGTGTGACAGGTTGGCACGTGTTGTGGAAAAGATACTAAAGCATTTTTCCAACTGAAAGCAACGGAAGCTTAAGCCATTTTTATTCGATTACGTAAAGCAAAATGAAGGAATATTCGAAACCGGAGTGGGGCGTTTTCATTTTGTTCTTTTTTCGATTTTAAATGAACGGCTAATGTACCATCTCCACCATTAGTAGCCCCAACCATGGAAATCTGAACCGTTCATATGATTATCCATCACAATTTGTCATGATGGAAGACCACACACATTTTTAATCTTGACCGTATGATGAATGGAATCCTTTATTGTTTGAGGATGTACATCAGGCCTTAACTGGGCCCCAACAAAAGTAGAACTATTGTCAATGAATCTACGATCCATACCAGTCGTTCGATGGGGCCCACCATGGATCGGTTCCTGGAGAAAAATCTCAGCGATTGAATGGACGACCCACAAATGGATGGTAGAAAAGACTCTGCAACGCTGGTTATCCGTCAATAGTGGGACCGACTTGGGGAATGGTCCACCTGAGCCTACGAACAAGATAATGCAATTGGTGATCTGGTTGTAGGTTGGATGTCCCTTCGATTCCATTGGCCCATCTATACTGGGGCCCACATGGCCAATGGATCTGATGTGTCGATGGAAGGTGACGATGGATGTGCGAGGATAACAGTTTTGGGTGCACGCGCACACGTCACCCTCCTTTTTCCATCTTCTCTTGCTTTTACTGTTACGAGGTACGGTCCAATGAGGCAGTTGTTTGTTTCTCATAGTGGAGGTGGGGCCCACTGTCTGACCAATGGGATACCGTCCTTTTTCCACGTGTCATAACGTATATACTTGTACCGAGCGTGTACGTGGGGATATGACGTGTGGGTGGGGGCCACCTAATCCGAAAGATGACACGTGTAGATGCTTTGGATGCGCCTCTATCTGTACGGGAAGGGTAGTTTTGGTGGTGGGCCCTGATAGAAAGGAACGGATGCGTCGGCCGCCGGGAAATTCTTTGGGAGCGTATCAGGGGGTGGCAGGCAAGGCACGAAGTGGAGGGTCCAACGGCCCCAACCGAATGTCTGATGCGCGGGGCCCACCTTTTCGTCATGATTAAACCACCTGAGCCCTTGGCTCGAGCCTGGCTTAGCCGCTCATTTCTCCCTTTCTATTTTATTATTTATTTACTTCAAAAGACAAAACTTTAATACTCTGGCGGAGTGTGATCGATGATACACATGTACTTAGAAATTATTTTAAAACTGCATACGTGGCACTAATTTTACTCGAATTGTGTTCGTTACACATGTGATCGATCTTGGCCAGTCAATGGTGTATTAACTGTGATATACCAAAAACTATAGTATATTAATCAAGTGGGCCGCACGTGTATTTTGAATTTGTACCGTTTGTTTTTTCTCTAACAGTTCGTTTTTACCGTACAATATCTGCCTAATCAGCTAACAGAAGTTATTCCTTTTTTGTGTAGGGCATGTTCGCAGTGTATATTACCTGATGAACGGCCCAGATCTCGGATATACGTTCCATCGGGCGGTAGGAACTATGCCCCATTTGGTAGAAATGATGCGGGCCAAAGTGTATTGAAAGGGCGCGGCTTCGGTGGATCCCCGGATCCCCGGATACACCCGGGTGGGTGGATCCTTGATCATGGGCCCACTGTGATGTATGTTGCTTATATCCACGCTGTCCATACCATTTCAAAGCTTATTTTACCGCATGACCTTAATAATAAAGCAGATACATATCTCAGGTGGGTCGTTACTCTTGCCCGGTGGTAGACTCTCAGAGTTTCAACTCCTTGGTTCGAGTACCCATAGGTGGTGAAATTCCACCAGCGTGAGTGTGTGGGGTGTGTTTGCGTGTGTTAAAATAAAATAAAAAGATACATATCTCAGGAGCATGGAACATATCATTGGAAATAGGGTGATTGAATACACACTATTAAAAACTTCTCGAGGCCACCGGATAAGGTCACAGAGACCTCAATCAAGGAACCACATAAATATCGGCTTCATTCAAAACCTTTTTAATTTACTTGCCATCTAAACAATTGATAAGGCCACAAAGACCTCAATGAAAAAACCATATAATTATCAACTTTATTTAAAACCTTTTTGATTTATTTGTCATCCAAACTGTTGATAAGGTCACAAAGACCCCATTTAAAAGCTTTTTGATTTATTTGCCATCAAAACCACTAATAAGGTCACATAGACCTCCACGAAAGAACCACATAAATATCAACTTCATTCAAAACCTTTTTTATTTATTTGCCATCCAAACTATTGATAAGGTCACAAAGACCTCAACCAAGGGATCGCATAGATATCAGCTTCATTCAGTACCTTTTTTATTTATTTGCCATCCAAGCGGTTGATAATGTCACAAAGACCTTCATTCAAAACCTTTTTAATTTATTTTCCATCTGAACTGTTGATAAGGTCCCAAAGACCTCAATGGCTGGACCATATAAATATCAGCTACATTCAAAACCTCTTTGACCCACAAAAAGTTTTTAATGATCAATCACCACTGTTTCCTGTGGTGTAGTCCACCTAAGATTTGGATTTACTTCATTTTTAAGGATGGTGCCATAAAATGAACTAATAGAATGGATGGACAGCGTGGATTTAAGGCACATACATTACGGTGGGCCCCACAATCAAGGATCCACTGAAGGGAGGCGGATCGCATCCTACCCCGCCGGGACGGTAATCCGTCAACCATTAAAAATTTCTTGGGAGCTGGAGAAGTTTCACATCAAGCTGATATTTTTGTTTTCCCTTCATCCACGTCTACATTTTCTTTTCTTTTTTTTCTTTTTTTTTTTTTTTTTAAAACACACGCACACACACCCCACACACTCACGCCACACGCACACACACCCCCACACACGCACACTGTGGGTACTCGAACCCTTGACCCGGTGTTGAAACTCCAAGGAGTCTACCACCTGGGTAAGAGTAAGGACCCCTTCATCCACGTCTACATGACCTTATTAATAGGTTGGATGGTAAAAAAACATCACGTTGGCCCTTAGAAAGGTTTCAAGGGTAGGTGTCATTATCAGTGCACTTCCTTTGGTGTAGTCTCATTTTTAGGATCATACCTTAAAATGATATGATAAAACTGTTGAACGGTGTGGATAAAACACTTACATCACAGCAGGCCCCACATTGTCCTGCCGGATTACCTTCCGGGCGGGGTAGGATGCAATCCGCGTCCCCACTGAAGTCGCGCCCACATTGAAAACTTTTTTTTAACACACCCCCACACAATCACTAGTGGGATGGGAACTCCTGAGAGTTTACTAGAGCAAGAGCAAGGACCCACGCCTACATTGAAAACTTGCTAGCTGATAGTATGCGTTAAATCTACAAGTGTCCGTTACCTGATGGACGGCTTGGTTCAGAGAGCATGCCACACTGCAATGGCCTGATAATACACACCTATGGGATTTGTAAACAGTTGATATCTCTCCAGCCCACTGGTATTTTTCATCCTAGCCAGAATTAGCACTCAAATACAAAATGAGAAGCATTTTTTACAGACTGGGATTCAGAAGTGACCTCCACTGTGGGCCCCACTATGATGTATGTGTTTTATACATGCCGTTCATCAACATATTGAATGGCCATCATTAGATGGTTATTAGGGCCCACTGTAATGTTTATCTGCCACTTAACATGTTGATTATGTCACACAATGAAGTGAAAACATAAATATAACCTTGATCCGAAACTTTTGTGACCTTGAAGAAGTTTTTAACGGTGAGTGTTTAATCACCACTGTTGCCTATGGGGTGGTCTACCTGAGATTTGAATTGTTGATGCATAAATCTGGTCGATCCTGCCTCACCTCCTGCAAGCCGGAGTACTTCTTCACAAGCTACAAGTCAGGTGACTATGGGCCCGTAAAGATGAGAAATTCTGGTGTATCGAAGATTGTAGGGGTCGGTGATTTTGTGTGAGGAACGATGTGGTTGCACATTGGTTCTCAGGGATGTGAGACATATCCTAGACATTCGTCTCAACTTGATGTCGACGGAATGTTAGATGATGATGGCTATGAAAGCCGGTTTGCTGGTGGGCGCTGGAGGCTCATCAAAGGTTCGTTGATCACAGCTAGAGGAAAGAAGTGTTGCATCCTTTACAAGGCAAGTGTCAGTATGTGCAAGGGTGGGTTGAACGCAGCGGAAGATTCAGCTATTGACATGTGGCACAGGCGTCTAGGCCACATGAGTGAAAAAGGGCTTTAGCTACTAGCAAGGAAGCGGCTCCTTCCAGACGTAATAGGTACACCTCTCAAAACCTGTCTTGATTGTTTATCAGGGAAACAACATAGAGTTTCATTTGTTAAAACTGTTTCTCATGTTAACAAAGTGCATGCATTAGATTTGGTTTATTCTGATGTTTGTAGTCCTATGAGGACAAAAACCTTGGGTGGGGCATTGTATTTTGTTACTTTTATAGATGATGCATCTAGGAGGGTTTGGGTTTATGCTTTGAAATCCAAGGACGAGGTCTTTGGTGTGTTTAAATTGTTTCATGCTATGGTCGAGAGAGAGACAGGTAGATCATTAAAGTGCATCTGCACTGACAATGGTGGTGAATATATTGACGACTTTCATGAGTACTGTAAGTCCCTGGGTATACGGCATGAACAGACGGTTCCCAAGACCCCCCAACATAATGGTGTAGCTGAGCAAATGAATCGCACCATTGTTGAGGAATCAGATGCATGTTATCCCAAGCGAAATTGCCCAAGACGTTCTGGAGAGAAACAATGCACACAGCAATGTATTTGATAAACAGGTCTCCATCAGCCCCATTGGATGAGATGTACCTAAGAAGGTGTGGACTGGACAGGATCCATCGTACAGTCATCTTAAGGTGTTTAGATGCAGGGCATCCGTTCACGTACCAAAGGACGAGAGGTCTAAGCTCGATATGAAGATCAGACAGTGTATGTTCTTAGGGTACAGTGATCTTAGGGTACAGTAATGAAAAGTTCGGTCACAGATTGTGGGATCCGACCGAGAGGAAGCTCGTCAGGAGCAGAGATATGGTTTTCTTTAAAGATCAGTGTATAGAAGACATTGGTAAGCCAGAGAAGAACCAGCCTAGTCAGGTAAGCTAGAGGACATGGATCCGATTATTCCTCCCATGGTGCCTGATGACGGGGGAGTACAGCAAGGTGCAGAGGACGAGAGAGTTTCTACATAAGATGGACCGGGGGAGCAACCCCCACTTGATCCACCTGTTGAGCCACAGGTGAGGAGGTCATCTAGGGATAGACAACCGTCCAAGAGGTACTCGCCGCATGAGTACATTATGCTCACTGATGGGCGAGAGCCAGAAGATTATTCTGAGGCCCTAGCCGACGAGCATAAGGGGGAGTGGTTGAAAGCTATGAAAGAGGAGATGAAATCCTTTCATAAGAACCACACCTATGACATGGTGAAACTGCCTAAGGGCAAGAAAGCTCTGAGCAACAAGTGGGTGTTCAGAAAGAAGATTGAGCAAAGAATTCATAGATAAGGTTCAAGGTCAGACTTGTGGTAAAAGGGTTGGGTCAAAGGAAAGGCATAGACTTCGAGGAGATATTCTCACCAGTGGTGAAGATGACATCCATATGGGTGTTGCTTGGGTTGGTGGATAGCATGGATATGGAGATAGAGCAGTTAGATATTAAAACTGCCTTTCTCCATGGTGACCTGGAAGAAGAGATCTACATGCACCAACCAGAGGGGTTTGAAGTAAAGGGCAAAGAGCATATGGTGCGTAGGCTGAGAAAAAGCTTGTTTGGGCTGAAACAAGCTCCACAACAATGGTACAAGAAGTTCGACTCGTTTATGTTACAGCATGGGTATGACAGAATAAAGTCGGACCACTGTGTGTTCACGCGCAAGTTCTCAGATGGTGATTTCTTAGTTCTACTATTATACATTGATGACATGCTCATCATGGGAAAAGACATCAAGAAGATCGACAGGCTGAAACAGGAGTTGGGCAAGTCGTTTGCAATAAAAGACTTGGGTCCGGCTAGACAGATCCTAGGAATGGAGATAACCAGTGACGGAAGCAGCAGGAAGCTTTAGCTGTCATAAGAGCGGTATATTGAGAAAGTCCTATAGCGGTTCAATATGAATGCAGCGAAGCCGATCAGTACTCCACTGGATGGTCACTTCAGATTGAGTGACAAACAGTGTCCCAAGACGAAGGCAAAGGTGGAAGAGATGCAGAAGATACCCTACGCGTTAGCTGTAGGAAGTTTGATGTATGCTATGGTGTGTACACGCCCAGACATAGCATATACAGTTGGTGTTGTCAGCCGATATCTTGTCAATCTTGGTAAAGAACATTGGACAGCGGTGAAATGGATACTGCGGTATCTAAGAGGCTCATCCAGGTTGAGCCTATGCTATGGTGACGGAAAACCTATGTTAGAGGGCTACACAGATGTAGATATCGCAGGTGACATAGATTCCAGGAAGTCTATATCGGGGTTCATGTTCACGTTTGCATAGGGGTAGTTTCTTGGCAGAGCAAGCTACAGAAGGTCGTAGCATTGTCAACGATAGAAGCCAAGTACATTGTAGTCACAGAGGTATGTAAATAGATGCTTTGGATGAAAAGGCTCGTACAGGAACTTAGCCTGAAGTAGGAGCAGCACATGGTCTATTACAATAGTCAATGTGCTATACACTTGAGCAAGAATCCAAGTCAGCACTCCAAGTTGAAGCACATAGAGGTTCGGTATCACTGGATCAAGAATATTTTGGAATAAAAGGTGTTACAGCTTGAGAAGGTCCACACGGACGATAATGGGTCAGACATGATGACCAAGGCTTTACTCAAGGAAAATTTGAGGTTTGTAGAAACCTGACTGACTTGAAGAAGAAGAACTCCTCCTGAGTCGAAAAGGGAAAGATTTGATGGGGATTTTTCTCCTCATTGTTGGGATCGATGAAATCGAACAAGTTTCGATATCATCGATAATTACAGGATTTTTCACTCCTGGTTGTTGTACAGTTTTTTGGTCCTGTCGATATCATCGAGAGACCTTCAAATGATATCGAGGCTATCATCGAGAGTGGCTCGATGACATCAAAATTGTTGAAATTTTCAACCCTGGTCGCTGGACAGTTTTTGTCCCGTCTCGATAACATCGAGAGACCTTCAGATGATATCGAAACTGTTATCGAGAGACCTTCGATATCATCAATAAGTTCCGCAGATGCGATTGCAGAAACGCAGATTTTGCGAATTTTATTTCCTATTTGGATTCTGCCTCTTTCTATTCTTATATAAATGGGTGTATGCGGGATTGGAGTGTATTCCAGGGCATTCTAAGTTTCCTAAAAATTTTTAGGAGGGCTTAGGGCTATCAAAAGGTGAGAGAGAGAGAAAGATAAAGAGAGAGAGAGAGAGAGAGAGAGCTTGTGAAAGGGAGATTCTGCTCGTAGAGGTGATCTACTTCGCAGTCCACGTCTCAGCACTTTTACGTCCTCGTGATCGGTGAAATCTCTTCGTTTTCTTTTGTTTCTCTTATTGTTTATCCACTCCTACGTGAGTGAAGAAGGTTTGATCCAAGCGGTGTGTGCTTGTGATCGGTTGTAACGTTCTGTTTTATAGTGGACAGTTGATCTGGACGAGGTCCCGTGGTTTTTACCTCTTAGAGAGTTTTCCACGTAAAAATCCCTGGTGTGGTGTGGTTTATGTTTTGATTTAGTTCATTACATTATTATTCCATAATTCTGGTTTGTTTTGGAAGGCTAGATCCTAAGGTTTTGTGTAAGGCCTCCAACAAAATCCACCTGATTTGGTTTAAACTAAGGGAGCTTGTTTGGCAGCTTAGATTTAACCCTTGTGGAATTGAGTGGATTTTAGTCTAACCCAAGTGGGATTGAAATCAAACTTTGTGGTGGAAGTTCAAAAGAGCACCTTTTGTAATATTTGGGTTCCTCTCAAATTGAAATCCCTTTATTTAAAGAAAAGAAAAGAAAAGAAAAGAAAAAAAAAAAAAACTATTGAACCCCTGCAAATTCGTTTGATACAAAGCTACCAAGGGCCCGTTTGGCCGGGTGGATTGGAAGGGATTGAATGGTATTAGGGTGGATGGCATGGATTTCAAGGAATGATCGTGTTGTCAGTGGATTGTCTTAAGATCCATTGGATTGCTATATCCCGGGATTGCTATAACGAGTCTGTTTGGCACGCCCAGCCAATCCTGGGATTAAACCTTCCCATTCCTTCCAATCCCTTGAACCAAACATCCCAGGCAAATTTGAGCAGATCAGGTGGATTGGATGGGATTTAAAGGTAATGATGGTGTTGTCAGTGGATTGTCTTAAGATCCATGGGATTGCTATATCCCGGGATCAGATCACCCAGTCTGTTTGGCACGGCCAGCCAATCCCGGGATTTAACTTCCATTCCCTTCCAATACCATCCAATCCCTTCCATTCCGCCCGGCCAAACAAGCCCCAAACGAACTCTAAAATTCACCAGCTCCCACAGGATTTTGCTACCAAACAAGTCCTTAGTTTTGAAGTATATCTAGCAATTCTAAAGTGAACGATACACTCATCATTTCACTTCCACTTGATTTAAAATAGAAGATGTGACGTAGATGTGGCTGCCCGGGAGTCTCCTCAATCTCCAGGTGACTAATATTCCACTAAAATGACAGCTTTATGCTACGGAATAATTCCATGCATTCCCCAATATTTACAGTACAGATCCTAACCGGGTTGAAATTTCATAATGAGCTTGTCGCAGTAGCTTCCAAAAAACTCCCCAGCACCCATCACCAACATTGTCCATCTGACAAACCATAAAAGCTCAATTTGAAGAATCCATCATTCCACACAACCCATTTTGTATATACGGGACTATTGTGAGAATCAGTAACCTGAGTGTGATTCCACAACGGTTTGGGTGATAAAAAGAATGAATAACTCCAGAAAAAAAAAAAAAAAAACACAATGGTAATCTCTAGAGATTGCGTATCTACATATAAAGATGTGAGAATTGCAAGCTATTGGATGTGCCAGTCATTTCATGTATATTCAATGGTCTAATTGTTGAAACGTATGTGCGTGCATGCATACTTGAGTTGTGGGCCTTGTGGCTATATAACACATTATCTAAAAGATCAAAAACAAGAGTTTCAACACGTGGTCATCCGGTCGAGTACCCATTGTTGTGAAAATCCACTTTGGTGTGAGTGCATAGGTTTGTGACGTGTAAAGAAAGAAAAAAAAAGGTCCATATCTATCCTAAATAAAAGAAGAACTAGCGGTCATACATGTCATGTCCAGTTTGGTTACATGAAATACTAGTGGTAATATGACGTAAAACTCACATAATTGCTCCTTGGTAGTGAGTGGATAAAGTGAGCTGTCAAATCATGATAATCCTCTCTAATTACCATCTACTTAGATGGGTTGAACTGAGCTGATGTGCCATAGTTTCATATGCCCCACAATGATGTGTGTTATATCACACCATCTATTCATCTTTCAAGATCATTTTATGGAAAAAGGATTTTTAAAAAATTAGGCCCATCCAAAGTAGAAATCGACCCCACCACAAAAAGCAGTTGGAATTGACTGTTCCCATTGAAAACTTCCTACGGTCAGCAAAAGTGTAAAAGTGTTGGATGAAGCTGATATTTGTGTTTTACCTTCATCTAAGACCGTATGACCTCATGAATTAGTTGAATGGTAAATAAATATCCTAATAGAAAGAAGGTTTCAACAGTGAGTGTCATTGTCCTACCGTTTTTTGTAGTGTGGTCCACTTAAGCTTTAGGCCTTTTTGAATTTTGAGTTCATGCCTTAAAATAATATTGTAAAATGGATGGATGACATGGATATAATTCACATTGGGCAAGATGAAAAAAAAAAAAAAAGTTTATATATGTAATGATGGTGAGTATGGCTTTACATTGTACTACTAAGGTGGTAATAATCATTACTCATTTATAAAATATTATAGTACATTAGTGATGTAATTTTTAAAACAAACAGGTCCTTAAATAATAAAAGACTTTTGGAGTGATCCAAACGCTTAAAAGATGAATCCAGATCCTCTATTTGCCACTAACAGGATTTTCTGTTTTCTCGCATTGGTTGACATCATCATTGATATTATCAGTAATGCTGTAATAAATACATAATGTAATAATGTGGATCAATCACATTGCAACAAATAACAAATGTATGTTTGTGGCAAACAAGAGATCGGAACTCAGCTTAAAATATCAGAGAGGAACAATAACCCATTTAGTGGCTAAGTAACTCATCCTACCTCAAAATCATAAATGGTACGTCTGATTGCTCATTTTGATTTGCGAGATAAGTCCATTTTAAGTTTATTTTACTCCATCTTGACTAAATGGTCCGGATCATCTCCGTCTCCCATCGAAACTTTTTCACTCCATCTTGGCCACAAAATTGTCCGCGACCCGCTCTACATCACCCCAAGTGTTCAACCCCCTCTGTTTCATGCAGCATGGCCCACATGAGTTTAGAATCTGCCTGAGTTTTAGAATTCTATCCTATTGTAGTCTTTCGAAACAGATGGACGAAGTGGATTTGTTACAGAAACCTCTGTGGATCCACACATCTCCAAGCGGGTCACAGGAAATCCTCATCCAGTTTTTAGTGCTTCCTCCTCAACCTCATGCTCTGCCAAAGTATCAAATAACTCCCGTATAAAGATGTAACGGCACTCTAATAAGTGGTGGGCCACATGATCTGTTTCATGTCCAGTTCATATGGGCCCACACGGGATCATTCTGGGCCACACGTCTTATCAACATGAACTTTTGTTGCGTAATGCGTGCGTGTCCAGATGGAACGCTGCATTGGTGAGTGCCCACCAATCACGTCACTTGCCTACACATATCAGAGGTGGGGTCCACATCTTATCACCATCTGATCTTCTTCAGATTTCAATGATATTTTATCCATCTCTCACACCGCACGCATAACATCCTTTTTTTTTTTTTCATGTTCTTGAATTGTATTTCGTTTTTAGAACTGGCCATCTTTGCAACCGTCCATCTTCCCCATCTAATCTTTCCTTCAGGTGATATGCACTATTTAGATATGCAAACATAAAAATCAACCATTTTATACGTTAGTCGGACCACAGAATATAAAAAAAGAAATTAATGACTAGAGAAAATTGTAACCGTCAATTTAATTTGTATTTTGTGGACCACTTAGAGATTGAAAATTTCTTAATTTTTTAGTCTGAAGATCTATAAATCATTTCCAACATTATGGAAAGCTCAGATCTCAACATGTTTTCATATTTGCACTTATGCCTGCATGCGTGTAGAAGACTGTGCGTGAGCCCAGATCTCCGACCATCTTCCAAAAAGAGATTTTCGAAAATTCTTATTCTAGAAAATGTGCACACCGACTCTTCTGTGCGCACCGTCAGCCCAAAAGATGAAGAAAATAGAAGAGAGGGAACATGAACTGAGAATGAGTTTGCAAATGAGGGCCATGGGTTATTGATCCACACTGTAGATCTGATGGGCCCCACTACGGATGGCCCATTTACCAAAAAGTTCCAATTTTGATTATTGAATTACCCCAACGTTGGCTAATTTTATATTGAATGAGGACCATTGCTGTTTTTTCACTTCAACTATTTGATAGAACAATTTTCTCTTCAGGATCGACACGTGGAATCGTAATCCGTGGTGGGCCATCATTTCAACGGTATGGATCAACTCAAAGTGGGTCACACTCGAGCTGAGGATCTTGGGCTACACTACAAATGTTACAAATGTACCTTGTGCAGTAACTCATCCACTCCACATGCACGTGCATGATAATCAAGACCGTCCAAAACGTTGGCCCACTATTGATGGTATACATCCAAAAAACCAGCCTATCGGATCATCTTAACCGTCAATCTTAAGGGGGCGTTTGGCGCATGGTACTAATGGATTAGGTGGGATGGAATTGCATTTGGTACCGTGCCAATTCCACTCAATGTTTGGGAAGAACGGTGTGGATTGGATACTGACAAGGTCAGTAGCGAAATCGCTACTGAAGTGACGTCACCAAGCTCTGTGGACCACAATATGATGTGTGTGTTGTATTCATACCGTCTAACTATTTGTAGAGATAGTTTTATTGCATTAAAAAGAGAATGACATAGATCTAAAGTTCAAATGGACCCCACTATAGAATATAGTGGGGACAGTGATATTCACCGTCCAAAACTTATTAGGGGACACAATAGTTTCCAATCAAGCTGATATTTTTGTTTTCACTTCATTTATCTCTATGTTAACTTATTAATAGGTTGGATCTCAAAAATTCATCACAGTAGGCACTATAAATGTTTCAACGGTGAATGTGATTGCTCCCACAGTTTTCTGTGATGGTCCACTTGAAATTTAGATCTATCTCATTCTCTTTATAATGCCATAAAACGATCTCTACAAATAGTTGGATGGTATAGATATAAGACATGTATCATAGTAGGGTCCATTGAGCTTAGTGACGTCACTTCAATAGCGATTTGGCTAGTTACCTTTTGTGTATCCAATCTGCGCCCGAGAAGCTTGGAATTAGATTAGATGCAATTGCATTGGGTACTATGCCAATTTCACTCAATGTTAGCAAGTTGTGTAGTCCCACCATGATATGTGGGCTATATCCACATCTTTTACCTATTTTTCGAGATCATTTTAGAGCATGGGCCAGAAAATTAGGTAGATCTAAAGCTCAAGTGGACCCCACCATAGAAAGTAGCGGGGATTGAATACCTACCGTTAAAAACTTCTTTAGGGACATTTTGGCGCATGGTATTGGGTGGGATTAAGTGGGATGGAATTGTATTTGATCTCATGCTAATTCCACTCAATGTTTGGGAAGAATAGAAAAGCTTGGAATTATACTAGATGGAATTGCATTGGGTCCAGTGCCAATTCCCCTCAATATTAGCAAATTCTGTAGGTATCACTATGATGTGTGGGCTATATTCACACCATCCACCCATTTTTTGAGATCATTTTAGAGCATGAATTAAAAAATCAGGTAGATCTAAAGTTCAAGTGGACCCCACCATAGAAAGTAGCAGAGATTGATTACCTACCGTTGAAAACTTCTCTAGGCCACATAAGTTTTGGATTGACTCATTTTTAAGTCCATGCCATAAAATGAGATTACAAGATAGATGAACAGTTTGATATAACACATACGTGTTATTCTCATTGGTTTCAAATGATAGTGGGTATATCCATTCAATATACCACCGTGTTATCTTTAACCTAGCATGATATTAAGCTTATCCCAGGATAAAAGGCACCATTCCAGCCACATGTAACAATAATGTTTTTGAATCTCATCCCACCTAATCCTTCCCAATACCATGCGTCAAACACCCCCTTAGGGCCACATAAGTTTTGGATCTGCCTCATTTTTAGGCCCATGTCATAAAATGAGGTCACAAAATAGATGAACGGTTTGGATACAACACATACGTGTTATTCTCAATAGTTTCAAATGATGGTGGGTATATCCATTCAATGTACCACCTTATTACAAACATAGCATGCAATTAAGCTTATCCCATTGTGTCATATGTAATAATTACTCTTTTTAAAAAAAAATCTCATCCCACCTAATCCTTCCCCATACCATGAGCTAATCAACTCATTATAACACTCCACTTATTAGGCAGCGAGGCAATCTGCCGCATCAGATCAAACGTCATTTCCAGACCATGCTCAATACACAATGAGATCCACGGATCGGATGATCCTGATCAGCGTCCACACTGCCACGTGGACGGCGAATGAGTTATCACAACTTAGCCAGAACTAACGAACGCACATTGTTTAGCTTATGAAGAAAGATATATTCTTAAAACTTAAAAGCATTAACGTTATAAGAGCTGAATCGCAACGCACGTGCGTATCTACAAAAACGTGTGAGATCAGAGCCATTTATCAGATAGATCTCTCTATTGAGGCAAAACTCACAAGGAAAATAAAAATCCATTCTACTTGTTTTCTTTTAAAGAGAAATTTATGCTGAAATAGGTCAACTGGTCATTTTCTTTAGAACCGTCCATTTTCTTCATACTAAAGATAATCACATTGTTATATTATATTTTATTTATTGTACATAAAGGAATAAAATTATCGGTCCGGATCTTAAACATGCATTTAAATTCTTCACATATTCCGCGATTCATGTCTACCATATCGTATCGCGCGAATATCTTGAAGTTTCAGGAAAGAACAGGATATCCGAGTTAGGGAGTTGGAGCGACTCAGCCGAGCCGCGTCGAGTCGGATGGGAAAGCAGACAGAGGTGGCCAGCTCGGAATGCATGATAGCGCAACGCCAAACGCGGATTGCGTGGACGGCAAGTTGTCCACGTCATCAGAACCGCTTCCATTCTTGGCTAACTGCCACGGAACTGCTCCGACGTACCCAGCACCTCCACCTTTCCTCCATTCCATAAATACCCATGACCTTTTTTAAAATAACTCCTGTGTCCCTAGAGTAGCTTTTTCGGCGTGTAATTCTAAGGAAATTCGCGCGTGGAGAGATTCAATAAGAGAATCGCGCTACGCATACCCATATATCACGTGCATGCTAGATCTAGTCCGGTATTCAAGTGAATCCCAACCGTTAATGTTTTCTCACCCGTAATTCAATTTAATTGTCTCTTCATGTAGGCCACATATATATATATATATATATATATATATATATATATATATATATATATATGAGAAAAAACTGAACGTTTAAATGAGTGGGCTGGGATTGATTTTGGGATAGGATACTTTCACAAAGAGAGATGTTTTTTAGGCTGTTATGTCTCATAAATTGTGCTTTATTGGCAAGTCTCCCGCGATTCACCCATTGGATCACTCCTCCTGCGAATCTCTCATACTTACTATAAAAAGGTTCCTAGTTAAATCTCTATCCTGCACTGACCTTCATACACGTAGCCTACATGTACAACATCCGTACCGTTCATGTACTAGATCCCTACCCTTGATGAAACATACTCTAAAGTCAGATCACTTGGATGATCTTATCCACCAATTAGATGATTTTCATTGATAACAACGGACGGTTTGAAGAATGTCCAAACAGCAGCTGCAATGAAAAGTACGGGAGCGGATTAGGTGCAGCCTCGGACTCACCCAAGACGGTGTGGCCCTCACCGTGGGACCCACCTTGATGTATGTATTATATATCCATACCGTTCATCTGTTTTTCCAGATCATTTTAGGTTATGAGCCCAAAAATGAAGCGACTCAAATATCAGGTTGACTATACTATAGGAAATAGTGTTGATTTAACGTTCCACAATTAAAAACTCGTTAGAACCCACTGAAATCTTTACATAATGTTTAATTGCCATCCAAACTGTTGAAGTTAAAAAACAAATAACAACTTGATTCTGAAACTTATGTGGCCCATTTTAAGTTGTTAATGGTCAGTCACCACTGTTTCCTATGGCATGGTCCACCTGATTTTTAAATCTGCTTCGTTTTTCGATCTTATGCCCTAAAATGATATGGAAAAACATATGGATGGAGTGGATATAGAATACATGCATCAAGGTGGGCCCTACAGTAAGGGCAGCACCCTCTTGGGCAAGGCCGGCCGGGGCGGCGTCTAATCCGTTCCCAAAAATAAAATACATGCTTGAGTGCTAGACCCAACAGATGAATGGATCAGATCTCGTACACGTGTCTCTCAAGTACCCATATAAAGAGTGCTTGATACCTAACTTGGATGTGATTATTTAGGCACGAATCTTTCTTTCTTTTATGCTTATTAATTGTAAGATTAAGATAACCATAGAAATTACTAATATAATCAATGAAAGTGATGGTTGAAAATTCCTAGTGTGGAATATGTTACAAATTGCTGATATCTTACACGTTATGTACCGACGCTTATTACATAACATTTTTTTTTTTTCTTTTTAATTTGACTTTTTATATGGTTGCCACAGGTGAGGAATTTGTTAGTAAGCCACATTTAGAGATGATGAGTGGTCCTTTTTTGAGCCGTACAATAATTTTTTAAAAGGGTCCAGCCAATCATGGCACCATGGTGTCACAATGGCACAATATCTATTTAGTTGCATGGGGGCATATGAACACTCTGTTCAATCGATCTGGACCCTTCATTGGGTCTAGCCACTATTTATAGGTCAGCATGCAGAAAGAGCAGTGATCAATATTGGTGCTATCTATACTATACATGTCTTCATTGTTTTTGTAACATATGTTTTCTAAACCATTACTGGGAAATTGATCCTTAGAAACATAATCAATTTCGATGGGCTTAAACAATAGCTGGCATGTTTTTTAAGAACAATCTTGATGGTTTATTTATATAGGATAGTGGTTGGATGGTTAGAATTACCTGATCATTGTGGTGTTGCTCCGTGGACTTGGAGATCAAGTGGCCAGACCAAATGGACAATTCAGATTGATTAATTGATTAGGTTTTCCACGTGTCAGGTGCAACTAAGAATAGTATTGTGCTTGAGGCGTTCACACATTTCACCTACAAAAGAACAATAACCACCTTCCAATAACCAACTTTGTGACTTAAGAATACATTTTAACACCCATGCATGAAAGAATAATATATATATATATATATATATATATATAATATATATATATATATATATCTATATATATATAGGGAGAGAGAGAGAGAGAGAGAGAGAGAGAGAGAGAGAGAGAAGAGAGAGAGAGAGAGAGAGAGAGTCATGTTCACCTGTGCACCTTTGCACACGTGTCATGGGCGTCTAATCCGAACTATCCATATGATGCGGAATCCCATAAAACTCTCGGGGAAAAATTTTCACCCTGATCTAAAATTCTAGTTAGTCATAAGAAAGATAAATACAAAATTAAGGGAGGAAACTGTTTTCATTTTTTATGGCCTGCCAAAGTTTTGGATCAAAGTAAAAATTGGTCGGCAATGGCAAAAGAAAACAATTTCCTCTCTTAATTTGTATCTCTCTTTCCTATGACTCACCAAAGTTTTGGATCATGATGAAAATTGATCCAAGGTTTCATGCAGTGCGGTATCACATGAGTTGTTCAGATTTCAGGCCTATGTTTAGGTGATCATGTGACGTAGGGAAGGACGTGAGGTCGAGCACCGTCTTCCTCAAGAGGATAACTATTTTGAATTCACGAAACTTCTCTGGACTCCTTACAGAGACTTCCTTGAATCCACGAGGAAAGAAAACAAGAAAATATAAATAAATTATAATAAATTCGAAATTGATTAATTGAAATAAATGAGTTCACAACTCTTTAAATAGGGATACTAAGAAATAAGAGAGAAATCAGAAGCAAATTATAACTAAAACTCCCTAAAATTCGTAACTTACTGTAAATAGTAAATTTACTTTTATAGTAAGTGTCCTATGTGGCTTAACTACATTATTCTCCTAATTATTCTAAGAACTTTTCATGTTGGACACAACTCCTAAAGCTCAATCGATGAAGAGTTATAATCAAACTAAAACTTATTATTTATAGTAAAAAACGGAACTAAACATGGAAGTCGGCCGTTGATATGATGAAATCTCACAAATTCAACTTGGATAACCCAACATAGCTAGGTTGGTTGGATAAAGTAGCTCGTCCTACCCCAAAATCATATATGGTACGTCGAGTAACTCATTCTGGTTTGCGAGATATACATGTTTTAAGGTTTTGATGGTCTTGATGACTTCTGCCTCTGATCGGGCCTTTTCTGGTCCATCTTAGACATGAAAGTGTCTGCGACCCGCTCTACATCAGTCCCCTCTACTTCAAAAGAACTCGTCCTCGAGTTCTCATGCTGCTTCAGTTCATGATACTCAGACTAGTGCACCGAAACGATACCCAGATCAAAAGTTATGATCAATTTATGGTTCCCTTCTTTTGGTCCAATCATACTAGGAATGTATCTGTGACACATTCTACATCAGACCCCTCCGCTTGAAAAAAACTTGTCCTCGAATTACTCAAGGGACATGGTTCATAATTCTAAGATAACTTTTGATGCCGATGTTTATTAGCCATTTTCTTGTAGTTGGCATTAGGCTCTTGAACTATCACAATACATGTATTCATGTTTTCCTTGACTTGACTAGTATCGATTAGATCCTTCACTTCTGCCTTCAAGATTTAACATTCTTTCTGACTCACCTGATAGTGAAGGCGATTGGACAAGCTAGCCCCATGGACAAGGCGTATGTGATGTTGGATGTCCCTCATGGGGGGCAATCCATCGAGTAAATCTTCTATACATAATAACTCATTAAAACTAGGAAGTTCGGCCTTATCTCGATAGTATCTTTCAATATGATATAGACGATCTCCTCCATGGACTGGTCATCGGGCAAAGCCGTCATTGAGGTCCTTGTTGCTAGAACTCGCATTATCTGGTATAGCCCTACGATTCACCACTGGTAGTCCTTTATGAAAATCGAGGTTGTGTCGTATACCGACTACGGGCGGTTGAGCATCACATAGGGCTCGTGGTGGAATTAACGTATTCGCAATACGGTTGAGGGTTACTTGCATCCCTTACATGGTCAACTGACTCTCCCGGTGGAAAGCTTCCATTCGTTCCTAAAGATAATGAATCCCTTGATCACCGTCCACAAGATTTTTGTTCATACCTTCATTATTTGTCATCGGCCCGAAGGGAGTCCTCGCTTTGATACCAAACTGACGCAGGATGAACGTGATGAAGTCGAGCACCGTCTTCCTCAAGAGGATAACTATTCCGAATCCACTGAACTCTCTGGACTCCTCACAGATACTTCTCGAATCCACAAGGAAAGAAAGCAAGAAAATAGAAATAAATTCTAATAAATTCAAAATTGATTAATTGAAATAAACGAGTTCACAACCCTTTAAATAGGGATACCAAACAATAATAGAGAAATCAGAAGCAAACTATAACTAAAACTCCCTAAAATTCGTAACTTACTATAAATAGTAAATTTGCTTTTATAGTAATTGTCCTATGTGGCTTAACTACATTATTCTCCTAATTATTTAAAGAACTTTTCATGTTGGACACAACTCCTAAAGCCCAACGGATGAATAGTTATAATCAAACTAAAACTTACTATTTATAGTAAAAACGGAACTAAACATGAAAATTGGTCGTCGATGTGATGGAATCTCGCAAATTCAGCGTGGGCTAAAGTAGTTCGTCCTACCCTAAAATCATATATGGTATGTCGAGTAACTCATTCCGGTTTGCGAGATATGCATGTTTTAAGGTTCTGACAGTCTTGATAACTTCTACCTCTAATTGGGCCTTCTCTAGTCCATCTTGGACATGGAAGTGTCCTCAACCCGCTCTACATCAGCATGCCTCTCTCTCTCTCTATATATATATATATACACACACACACACACACAAAAATAAATACTATTATATATACATTAAGGGAGGTCCCAAAAATGTTGTGAATGCGAAATCTGATCATTCTAATAGGTTTGCCCCACCATGAGATGGATTAGATCATCCAATACCAATGTTTTTTTTTTTTTTTTTTTTTTTTTTTTTTTGCATAGTGGCCGTTAGATGCATTATGAACTTAACAGGACAGTTGAGATCAATCAATTGTTTAAGATTGATCATTGGACTGTCCAATAACCTGGTAAAACTAGGAACTCTGCAACCTATAGTGCTCTAAGAGCAGCGGAGCATTTCTTATATTTGAAAAGTTATTTATTAAGTAAAGGTCTCACAAGCAACCACATGTAAAATAAAACTAGTTGGGGGTGTGGGCCCAGAGCGGTGTATGTTCATCCAGCTGTTCTAATATGAGTGTCATGTCATAAAAATGGTATGCATGCCCTGAAAATCATCGAGCAAGCCACTGCGTTGTTAGGTGGTTGTTCATTAGCCCATTTAATAATTAGATTAGCCTGATTTTTGAGCCATTCTATTTTCACCACGGGCAATAATGTCGGGAGGGTTGGATGACATACATATACTACGATGGCCCCACCCACAGCTACTTACATGCATGTTACTCCACCTACAACTAGTTCCATGCAAGACATAATTTTCATTTATTATTATTTTTGGTACTTAATAAGTCGTAAGAGGGTGTTTTGGTACTTGACTTACCCAACAAAAAAAGAAGAAAACCTCTCTCTTGAACCCAACATCACGTAACTACATGAGTGAGGAGTGGAACCCACCATGATTTGATGTATGTGTTTTATCCACGCTTTCTGTTGTTTTGACAACTGATTTTAGAGTATAAACTCCAAATTGAAGCATATCCCGAGTTCAAATTGTCCCCCCACATGAAATAGTAAAGACAGTGACGTCCACCATTGAAACCTTCCTACGGCCCACCATCATGTTTAGTGACGTCCACCATTGAAACCTTCCTACGGCCCACCATCATGTTTATTTGTCATCCAACTTGTTTATAACGTCGCATAGACTTCCACGTAGGAAAAACACAAATTTCAGCTTTATCCAAAACTTCTATAGCCCTCAAAAAAATTTCAACGTTAGGTATCCAATCCCATCTATTCCTTATAGTTTGGTCCATTTGAGATTTGGATATGCATCAATTTTCAGCTCATGCCCTAAATTGAGCTGGCAAAATAGATAGATGGAGGGGATAAAACACATACATCACAGTGGGCCCCACATATTCCTGGTGTAACATGGCTGTATTAAACCGAGTTAGGCTCAACACCCAATCCACGCCAATCACTCTTTCTTGTTAATTCCATGCCCAAATGATTGCAATTTCCATCATCCACCTCTTCTATAGTGCATTTTTGTTGTGTTGTAAACTTGCTTTTGAGTGTGTTTATATATATATATATATATATGTGGTGTGTGTGTCTTAATTCCAATAGGTTGGACCACAAGTTATGGTCTGCCCAGCGGATAAGTTGTCGAAAAGGTTGGCCCCCTCACGAGAATTTCTATATACAAAAATCGGCCACTTTCACTAATGAGTAAGTGACCCTTTTATTTCACTATTTATCAATGGCTAGGCATTGTTTTTTAGATGTGGCCACTTGATGAGTAGATGGGAATAATTTTAGCAGTTGTTGATTCTCAAAGTGGGCCTAGCATATTCGAAGGGTTGGATGTCACATTCACTTAATAGTTTGAAAGATCTCGTGGTCCAGCCTATTGGACTTCACTTGAAAGCAGGAGAGAGAGACCTTCCGGATAAGCTCACACCCAACGTAAAAGCAAAATAAAGAACTACTCACACGATGACAAGCTGTTGTAAAAGCCAAAATGAGAAAATACAAGTACTCCCTTAGAGTAGGAAATTTTGATTATTGTACTTTCTCTTACCGAGTATGACCTGTAAAGGAACAAAGCTGGCTCCAAATGACTGAAACAATAGTACGGTGATGATGATGATGTAGAGCAATTGGCCATGTGAAACCATGGTAATCTAAAAGATAACATGATTTATTGTCATTGTCATGGAGATGGTTGAATGGTTACCCCACCTTTGTTTTTTTCTTGTTCTTACACACCCATGCACGATTTCACCATATGGGTGTCGAACACAAGACCCTATGTTGAAACTCCTCAGAGTATACCATTGAGGCCAGGACTGGAACCCCCACCTCAATGAAGGACCTAACCTTTCCATCCATGGTCCACTAATAAATGGATTAAAATTAAAATTTTGACCATTAGACCTACTTGGATAGAGAAATCCAAAATGTGAGCATAAAAAACCTACCGGAATTTCTCAGCTAATGAAAAATTGTAAAATCCAATTTTCATTATACTTTTTCTAAAAAATGTTAAAAGATTAATAATCAAACAATAAAAAATGTCTCATACGGCTTTAGAAGCCATCTTTGGATGACTTTTGTTAAAGTCCCTTTATGCACATTGATACACTGTTCTTTAAGCTTTTAGAGCAAATGGTTATTTGTCATGGTGTGAGAGTACCTTTATCCTTGTCTGATAACTGAAAATAAACTACCTTGCTTATGATGTGAGTTTATCCTGTAGTATTAAAGTTTCTTAATATACATTGACACACCATTCTTTAACAATTTAAGTTTTTAGTGCAAGTGGTTATTTGACGATGTGATAACCTAAGAGACCTCTAGAACATTACTTATCACCCTTGGGCCGGAGACCAAATTGCTTACTTAAGTTACTTAGTAGGCTTTCATCCTACTGTGGAAACTCTGCCAGCCCACCTTGAATGTATGTGGTTTATCCGCCCTTAATATATTTTTCAATCATTGAAGGGGTTAAGCCCAATATTGAAGAACATACAAAGCTCAAGTGTACCACAGAGTAACCATTGAAACCTTGCTAGCGCCCACAGTAATATTTATTTGTCATTCATCCTGTTCATAAGATCACAAAGACATGGATAAAGAGAAAAGACAAATATCATTTTGATCAAAAACTTCTTTCGGCCCCAAGAATTTTTCAATAGTGGATGTTTAATTCACACTATTTCCTATGGTGTGGACCACTTAAGGTTTAATATATATTTCATTTTTGAGATCGAGCCCTGAAATCATCTGGTAAAATGGGTGGACAGTGTGGATTAAATACATAAATCATAGTGGATCCCATAGAGTTTACTGAGTACGCAATATCCGCTTAAATTAACACACCTGATCATTTAGACATGCACCCATGGGTTGCAAATCTAATAGGTTCTTTTCCAACGGTTAGGATCACCTAAAAACTGTATGATCGTGCATAACATATCCATGATGGACCTGCCTTCTTACATAATCCAATCACCACCGTCCACATGAGTTTCAATACTCCCTAACACTACACCATCAGTGCGTAAGCACAAAAACCCTACTAGTGGAAAAAAGCGTACCTTTCTCTCAAACCCACTTACAAAAGCTTCTATAACAAATGACGACATCGGCACCGAAATCAAATCAAAACACTCACAAAATAAAATCCCTCAATATTTTTTTTTAAAAAAAAAAAAAAATTAAAAAAAAATCCACCTACTTTTTCATTTTTATTTTTTATAAATACCCACCACCTCTTCTCCCATTTCACATCTCTCTCTCTCTCTCTCTCTCTCATTCTCATTTCGAAGAAAATGAGGCCTGTCAGCAATACCTTCAACACAACCGGTGCTCCGGCACAGCACTCCCCATGGCATTCACCTGTACCATACCTCTTCGGTGGTCTCGCAGCCATGCTCGGCCTCATAGCATTCGCTCTCCTCATCCTGGCCTGCTCTTACTGGAAGCTTTCTGGGTACTTAGAGAACGGAGACAACAGCGAGAGAGAAGCTGAGAACAGCGACGAGAAGCCTTCAGATTCTCTGAAAATCCCACCCAATATGGAGGCAAGAGTGGTGGTGATAATGGCGGGAGACGAGAAGCCGACCTACCTCGCGACGCCAATTTGCAGCAGGGCGTCATCGTTTGCAGACAAGAAAGAGAACGAGAAGAAGGAAACTCAGAAAGAGGGAGATGAAAATCAAGAGACCCAGAATCAGAACCCATGAAATTCTTGGGTCTGTTTGGATGTTTTCTGATTTGGGTTTCTCCCTGTTTGGAGCTCGAATTCCAGGTTTTGGTTTTGGGCTGCTGAGACGAGCTCTGTGTTAGATGGTATGGGTATTTTGGTCTTTTTACAGCTCATGTTTTGATTTTTATTTTTTTTTTTTTGTTGTACTCGGCAAATGTAAATATGAGATAGAATGGAAGTTTTTCGTAAATTTTCTGCTATTTGTTATTGACATTTCACCCCCTTATCGAAATTATAATTACAACCTTGTTTTTTTTTTTTTAATTTATTTATTTAAAAGTTTTTGGTGAGACGGTAGTACAATCGTGTGCGATTGTATTACCCAAAATGTTACATCCTATTTATTTGATGTAAACACCCCTATTTTTCTGCTTGGGGTAGTAAAATAGTAGAAAAAAGAAACGCTTATCTACTGTTAGTACCCAAAAGTAGGAAAGATTGTCTTATGCTGCAAAATCTGGGGGGTGTGAATTGTGGGTCCCACCTACTTTATTCTTAAGGAAGGAGTAGTGCTTCTACATTAACTGACATTTTCACCCCCCACTGTTGATAGATACAACCCAGTCGTCCTTTATGTTCACCTAAAGGAAGGGTCTATGATCATAACTGAGGGACTAAAAAGTCATGTTTCTCTTTTCTTTGAAATTAAAATTACACCCTTCATTTTTAAATCTTTTTCTTGTCATGCAAGGAAGGGGGTGAAGTAAAAGGAAAATGGTGACACGTGGCAGGATTATGTTGGATGGAGTTAGTTACATTGACAGGTGTAAGCTTATACATGCTGTTTGCCTCTTGCGTGCGGCGACGAGGAGGCGCGTAGGACCCCGTTGGCGACTTGTCGTTGCCACGAGTAAGAGTAGCCGCCGGACTCCGAACTCCCGCATGCGCTAACATGGCACGTGCGGGAACGAGATCCATGCCGTTCATCACGTGTGCCTTGGCCTGAAAGTAAGGCCAATCCATTGATCGGATTGGAGTCGCATGATCGTCCAATCAGACCGTTTGCTACACAGTGGGACCCACCATATGAATATCAGGATTCATAGGGTGTCAACGGGCCGGGCCTGGGGTTGGTCTCGGCCCAGATTTTGAACTGTTACGGGCCGGGCCTACAAAAATTCTATTTTGTAGGCCTGAGCCCGGCCCATTGACACCACTAATCAGGTAGCTAGCACACACGTGTACGAGTGCACTCTCGCACCTTGGAGCCATCAGATCTCTTCACTTCCCAGCACTGAACGTCAACCGTTGTTCATTTTGTTTTCCACCACTGCTTTGAAAGCAGCTCTGATCAGATGGATAATATCATCTATTGTCTGTGTATTTTTAACCATTTACGATCCACATTAGGTGAAATTGGATGGACGGTCCGGATTGGAAACTAACCTCTCTACGAATACTGTAGAGAGGTGGTGAGTGGTCTGGATTGCTACTCGCGATACTTTCTGCGAGTAGCTATTGCCTTTGTCCGGTTAAGGTACATGACTCTCGCTGTTGCCGACACGGAAACGGATTTGTATATTATCCACTCTGTTCATCCATTTAACTAGATAATTTTACGGCTTCGAACCAAAAATGAAATATATCCAAAGTTCAAGTGGGCCTCACCATGGGAAATAGTGTGAATTGAAATTCTACCGTTGAAATTTTTTTGGGGGCCACATAAGTCTTCGATCAGGATGTTACTATTTTTTTTTACCTTCATTCATGACTGTGTGATCGTATGAATAGGTTTGATGACAAATCAACATCACTGTTGGCCTAGAAATGTTTCAACGGCAGAAGTCATTATTCAAAATGTTTCGTATGGTATAGTCGACTTGAGATTTTTATACGCTTCAAGTTTCGGATCAACCACTAAAATAATCTGGAAAAACGGATGGACGGTGTGGATGAGACCCCGTACATTCACAGTGGGCCCAACTGAGTTTACTCAGTACGATAAAAGCGTACTGAGTAACTCCACGAAATCCGATTTCTGCCGCCACCGCATTTACTGTACCGAAAACCTGACGGGTGTACGGAGAGAGATTCCCGAAATTACCCTTAATGTGATATGTATTAACGGGCTGCACCAAGAGGTGGTTTTGATATTTTAGGCTATTGGGTGGGGTTTTTTCTGACAATAAATGGCGACGGATAGGGGTTGGTATACACGTGGAGGGAAATACAGTCGGTGGATCACAGGATCTATGCTGCTGACGGCAATTTTCGAAGGAAAGGTGATGGTTAGTGCACGTGCAGAGATGACACACATGTGAGAGATAGCGACCCCTCATCAGATATATGCCCTAGAAAACGTCTACTCGCTAAAAGAAAATTATAGCGGTCCACACATCAGGTGAAATGACATGGTAGGAGCTGCCTGTATAAATATGATGATGGAGCCATCTTGCACGTCCACGTGGAAGTCTAGACGGTGAATCAGGACCATTCAACTAGGGGGTTCTGCCCCATCCGTGGCTCTCACCTTTTGGCCCTTGAATTGCAAGGTTTACCGTCCGTTTGGAGGGCCACCAATCTTGTGTATGGAAGCATCATTTTGGGGGGGGGGGGGGGGGGGGGGGGGTTGATCCATGATAGAGTCCACTAGATGTACGGTCCTGATCCACGGGGTTGTGAAGATGAGATTGCTGACTTGGCACGTTTGCCGCGTTTTCATCTTCAGTCTCGACTCCCGCGAAATTCTGGTGCTGAGTGACGCGGCGAAGGGATTTGATATCATTAATCGCAGTATTATTCCTTGAGTTCGTTTTCCTCTGTCGCGACTAAGAAGGTAGAGTGTGTCGCTGCCGACAGAGGCCCACATTCTGCGTAGGTCAATGATCGAAACGGTTCATTTTGTGGAATATAAAATAGTTTCTACTGTAATATTTTTAGTATGAACAGATGACTGTGACCAACACTATCTACATATGTATTTGAAACAACGAAAATAAAATTTTCAATGCGTCATATTCATCTCTAAAATTCAAACGGTGGGATCATCTCTGAAGCTTTATTATTGAATAATATTTTTTTTTTTATATAGTAAAGAGAATATGAATCGCTCAAATCCTTGAACCATCTCAGATTATGGACCCAGTGCGTGGCGACACGCTGTAATCTGAGTCGCGAGAGACGCGACAGTAGCTCCATTTCCGTGCGGTTGCTTCCCGTTTTAAAATTTATGTTCGCACCCAAAAAATGGTGATATTTCTACCCTATAGGGTACTTTCGGTAAATGTAATTTACCTTTGTGGGGTGGAACCTGCAATTTAAGGTGGAAATGTCAATATTTCGAGGCCAAGAACACGATCGCTCCAAATAGGTACATGCACTGGTAGGTAATGTGAAAATCCGCGCCGTCCATCTATCTAGGAGATTGATCTACACCGTCCATCTGACGGCTATCCAACGAATGATCCTAGCTATCAGTTTCTATCATCGAATTCATTCACATTTTGACCGTCCATTCAAAGGCCACTATTAATGTGGATGGGATTGTCTGTGTTGTCATTTTCAACCGCAGGCCACCTATGTAAGGGAGCCTGCAAATGGAAGTTCTTGATCTGCTGCTCGACCTTGTGTGTCAAATAGGCGGAAACGGATTGGCTACTCCCCCTGCCATCAGCCAATGGCTGGTGGTCGGTGCTCTGTGGGCTCCACCATGATGTATGTGTTTCATCCATTCCGTCTATCTATTTTTCTAGGTCATTTTAGGGTATGAGAGCAAAAATGATTTATATCCCAATCTCAAGTGGACCACATTACAGGAAACCACGTCGACCATTAAAAACTTTTTGAGGCCATAAATGTTTTGGATCAAGCTGATCTTTGTTTTTTCCCTTCATCTGGGTCTGTATGACCTAATCAACAGATTGGATTTCAAATAAACAGTATAGTGGGCCTTAGGAGGATTTTAATGGTGGATATCCAATCACTATTGTTTTCCTGTGGTGGATGAACAGCATGGATGAAACACATACATCATGGTGGGGCCCAGGGCCCACAGAGCACCGACCATCAGCCACCGGGCTGGTGACAGGGGAGTAGCCAATCCGTTTCCCAAATAGGCTGGGTTGGATGGCATGTACAGGCTACAGTGGGTCCCACACAACATCTTTAAAGTCTTCGTGCTGTTGTGGGTCCCAATTCCATTATTCCCTGTGGTTTGGTCCACCTGAGTTGTGGCTCGGGTTGATTTTTTGGCCCCCGGACCTACTTTGAGGGTGCACCTGATGGGCGATGGACGGAGTGGATGTCACACGTGTGTTCTCGAGAGTGTTTGTTTTTTTTTTTTTTTTTTTTTTTTTTTTTTTTTTTCTTTTTTAAGATATAATTGGATATTATGTGTGGCCCACCTGAATTTTGAAATGGCCTATTTTTGGTCTCCAAGGAGAGGGCGGGCACCGGATATAGATGGACTGAATGTCCGTCCCACGTCATGGTGGGCCCTAAGTACCAGCCTTTCAAGTTGGTATAATGGCCATGACTCACCCGCACTTTGCGCCAGATAGTTACAGTTCCCAAATCTAGTCTCATTCGCAGCCACCCCATCAATGGGTGGAGTAGTCGATTTCTCAGCGACATGAGATCATAGACCATTACCTCTCTGTACATCTCATACATGAACCCCTCTTCTTTCTTTCTTTCCTTCTTCTTCTTCCCTTTTTTTTTTTTAATTATTATTTTTTTTTGGTTAACTTGTTAGTACACACCCATTTCAGTGCAGACACTCCATATTAGCCACCCCCGCTGAGGACGGATACCAAGACCTCAAGTGTTGAAACAAGGTATCTCTACTCAGTCTGCCAGTTGAGCTATGAATCTGGGTGTCTCATACATGAACCTTGCTATGCTTACTTGCAATGGCAACCATTCAAATTGTGCTTTCTCATGTGGCACCATGGCCATAAATCAAGTGGGACCTACCATAAACATGCCTTCACCCACAAATTAGGCATGCCCAGTCATCATGTGGGCCATACTGCACCTCACATTGACGTCACATTAAAAAATGGATAAACCATGGTTATTATTAAGTGAGTTCGTATATATATATATATATATATATATATATATATATATATATATATATATATATATATCCTTAAAAAAATAATAATTGAATATTAGTCTTATAATATTATAAAATCAATAATTTTCTTTACCATTCAAATAAAAAATTACTTAATAAAATAAAAAATATATTTTTTTCAAAAATTCAACAATCAAATCTCTAATATTACTGTACATTCAAGTATCACCTAGAACTGGCAGACTAGTGGAGATACCTCGTTTCAACACTTGAGGTCTTGGTAACGATCCTTAGTGGGGGGTGGCTAACATTTAGTGTGTATACTGACATGGGTGTGCACTAACAAACTAACCCAAAAAAAATAAAATAATAAGTATCACCCGGTGGATGAGCCAACTTCGGAGATTTAATGGGCTGTCTTATGTGATCTCAAATAAATGTTGGGTGTACAATTCTAATTATAAGTATAGATAAAAGAATAAAATTAGAAGAAAATCATACTCCGTGTGGTTGGAGTGGCCATGCATGACTTTGAAAAAGGATAGTACATTCTTCCATTGCAGCGACATGCAGCACTAGGTCTGCATCATAACACTGCCTGCCAATAACGTCTGCAAAAAAGGAATGATTACCACTTTTGATTGGAATGATTAGTGATTGCATCAGAGAGATTGTTACTAGCACTTGGATTTCTTCCTCTAGAATGTGTGGATCCTAGTGGGCCAAATAGCCTAATTTGACTCTATGCGATACTCACTTGTCAAAATGAAGGTGGTACACGTGTAGATCACTAGATGACTGATCACCTACAACCGGTTGGAAGTTATCCACTAGGTGAATCATAACTTGAGGTCCAACTGGTTGGACTTAAACCTTCTACCTTTTGAAACGAAAGAAGTGATCATTTACAGTTGTATGTGTGCTAGTTTTCCCACCAACGTTTCACATGTGCAGCGTGACAAATGCAAATTCGGGCCCTACTATGGTAATCAGCTGCCTTAAAAGTCAGGCCCATGTACTCATTGGGTGGATAATGCCTGGACGTTCATCAACTATTCATTTATTCCAATGGAGTGGCCCACCTAATGAGTGGACCATTCTGATTTTTGCTCCAGGGAACTTAAAAACATGAAAACTCAGCTTGACTCAAAACCTGGTCATGAATTCGAAAATTTGGATGAGTTCTTTGAAAACCTGTACTAGTTTTTCCAGACTTATTAATATTAAGTAATTCCCTAAATATAAACAATATATTAAGCATGTCGAGTCTTGTGAGTTGAGTCGAGTTGTATCGAGCTTTTGTGCTGTGTATTTGGAGCTGAGTTGAGGTTTTCTTGTGACCAGATCGAGTTCTTCTCTGGATCTTGGTAAAATCTGGTTGAGTTGAGTCGACTCGAGTGAGTGTAGCCAAGTATTTTCGAGTTTTTAAACTATGCTTCTGGGCCATGACTGGGACCAAGGGTTCTGATCACTATTGTGGCAGTGACCCACATATTGTCTTCATAAGATTGCCAATATTCTATGGTGGTGTATTGTTGGTGTTCCACGTCCAAAGTGCACTAATTTATGATCTGATGGCCATAATATGTGTCCTGTAATGGGGTACTTCAAAGCATAATGACAAACCTTGTTCCCGGCTCGGCTTACGATTTTCTCTGAAGTGTTTGGACTTTGACTCTTTTTTTTCTTTTTTTTTTTTCTTTCTCATAATATTATTGGAAAAATATCACTGATAATAAAATATTAAAGTATTACTATAAATTAATAAATTGTTTAAATTTTTTAAATATATAGGTATAAAATAAATCATTTTAACTTTCAAATAATTTTTTTATTTATTTAAATCATGATAATTTCACAATAATAATAACAACAACAACAACAATAATGATAATAATAACTACCAAGATTTTGAATATCTTATGATAATTGTGATAATATAATTTGATCAGTTTTACATGAAAAAGATCTGGGCAATATTTGTAAGCAAGTGGAGAAAACCTAGTTTAAAAATCCACTAGAATGGCTGACTCAATGTTAGTTGGAGTCTGACCCAATAGTTTAAAAAATGTAAAATAGAACTTTTAGCAATAATAAAGAATTTAAAATAATCACATCCCATTTAACAAAGGAATTTTGACCATACTAGCCTTGTGGTATTGAGAAAAGCTCTGAAAATTTGAGCTCTAGAATATGTTCTTTGGTTGGTCTTCTTATCACTTTTTAAAGAATTAGTGGACGAAAATGCCATTGTTTAGAACTTGGTTGCCACTAAGTTTCTTTTTCTTATTTCTTTGTTGTTTCCATATGCCTTTTTTTTTTTCTTTTCAAACATGTCTTCTAAGGAACTACTCCCATTTTGATTGCATTTTCCAACATACGTTCACTACCATCAATTTCTCCTGTGTATAGGCACCACCAACAACTTTTAAAGCCCTAAAAAAGGATTGTTTTTACGTCAATGATTACATTTCTTATATAGATAGAAGCCATGATACGTGGAAGACATTTTAAATAAAAATTTTATTTTATTCTTTGTAAACTAACATTCTAATAGAGATGGAAGACACTTTTAGTTGTAGATAGAGATAAATATGGCCGTATACGTAGTTGTTGTTATCATAGGAAGAAGTGACTATTACAAGAAATTTGAGGTAGATAAAGATGGTTGTGGTTGTCATGTGGAACACAATATTGAAGGAGATAAAATTTAGATTTTATAATGTATTGCCTTAATTGAAGTGTTTGTCATGTGTTAAGGGTTTCGGTTGTCTGTGTTAAGGGTCTAGGTTGCCGTGTGTTAATGATTTAGATGTGAGTTGTCATGTGTTAAAAGTTTAGGTTGTCATGTGTTAAGGGTATAAGTTATTATGTGTTAAGGGTTTGAGTCTTTGTTGTCATGAGTTAAGGGTTTATATTATCATATGTTAAGGGCTTGGATCGTAGATTTCATGTGTCAAAGGTTTAGATTGTCATGTGTTAAGAGTTGAGTTTGATATAGTAGCCTAGAACCTTAACACACGATAACCTTGACACTTTCAAAAACAATGACTATGATACTAATGGCTACGGACTAAAATTCTAGCTATTGCTTTTCACTACAGTCTGATTATTTTGGTAGCGAATGCATGACAACCTTGACCTTTAAGACATGACAACTTCAACTCTCAACACATGACACCTTCGACCCTTCAAAAGCAATAGATAAAGAACTATTACCATAGTTGTTTCTATAGTTTTACTCCATTTTTTGTAGTGCATGCATGACAACCTCAACCCTTAACACATGATAACCTCGACCTTTAACACATGACAACCTTGACCCTTAATGCATAACAACCTCAACCCTTAACACATGACAACCTCAACACTTGATGGATGACAACCTCAACACTTAACACATGTTAACCTCGACCCTGACTCTCAACACTACGAGGAAGTTGTTTATGGGGCCCACTATTGAGTATGTGTTAAGGGACTAGGTTTCATGTGTTAAGAGTCTAGGTTGTCATGTGTTAAAGGTTGTGGGGCCTACCATGTGATGTATGTCAAAGATTTACTCTGTCATTGGATTCAAAATTTATTTAATGCCATGGTGAGTTTTCAATCTCACTATTTTTTATTTTTATTTTTTTTTAAAATTTTAAATTTTAATCAAAGAATGAGTTATATCCACATATAAAGTGTGCCCCACCACAAGAAAATAGTTAGAAGTGAATGACCATTGACAACCATTATTGGTTGTTATGGGCTATCATGATGTATATAATTTATCCGTGCCATTTATATATCTTAATAGAATAATTGAGAACATGAGCCTCCAAAGGAGGCAAACCAAAGGCTTAAATGGACTGCACCATGAGAAATAATGGTGATTGAACTCCTATCCTCGAAAACTTATTAAATATGGACTACACCAAGGACATTTCCACACCGTTTATAATGTCCACCATCGCATGTGTGTGGAATCCACTCCATCTATTAACCTCAGAATTTCATTGAAGGCCATGGTTGGAAGCATGTTTAATATCAGCAAGTCACATGGACCATATCACAAGAAAATAGTTCTTATCGAATGAACACCGTTATATGATATTAAGTTTTGTGTGCCACACAAAGATCATGTGAGTAAGAAGTTGCCATCTTCCTATATAAATAGAGAGCTACAAAGAAAATCAATGGATTGGATTTAGGTTCTAGTAAGACCGATAACAAATCTTGTCTTTGTCACTTTCTCGGATTGAATACTACGTAACTTGCTCTTCACTCAAAATCCATATAGATGCTGATATAAGGACATGAGCAATTTAGTCCGAAAAACTTTTAAAAAATTATTAGTAGGCTAACCTCAAAATATTTGAAACTTTCATTTCTTTTTAGGATTTTGACCATACAACAATTTTAGTACGGTCAAAATCTACATAGCCAAATTGGGCATGGTTTTCTGGGTGGGAATATATGCAATGTGAGTAGAGGACATGAGCTTAATTACCTTTGTTCTTTTTATATTTATTAAAAATTACCTCGACATTGTGAGTGACTCGGACTGATTCACCGTGAATCAACCGAGTCAGGGCTGAGTGATCACTGTCAGCATAGAGTTTCCTCAAATTAAACTCAGCTCAAGATTTCATTGAGTCGAGCTGACGCGTCCAAGTTTCAAGCCCAATGAGTTTTACTGATGAATTCCGCAAGTCGTTGAGTTATCAAATTCTCTCAAATTTCCATTTGAAATTGTGCCAGATCACTAACAGTACTCATTAAGTGGGGCATACCACCACTCATTAGGTAGGAACCACACGAGTGGCCATGGTTCTTCCATACCTCCTACATGATGAGTGGGTCGGTTGAATGTTAGATTGTTTGGCTGTCAATTTGTTGGGGCTCCCTTCTCATGTGGAGGTGGACCCACACGCCATTTACTCGAATCAATGGGGTTAACCCTATAAAAGATTTAATAGATGACAATCACTTCAATACCTATCTATTCAATTTTCTAAGAAATTTGGTCCATTGATGAGTGAAATGACCTGATTATTGGTAGGTAGCATTTTAGTCTGGGACCCACAACTATGGTCTAGAAATATGTGATCACTGTAAATGAGTTTAACTAATGAATTTGGATGACTTATCGCATTCTCTCAAATTTCCATTTAATATTGTGCCAGATCAATACCACTCATTAAGTGGGGACGTACTACCACTCATTAGGTGGGGACCACACGCGTGGCCATGGTCCATGCATGCTTCCAGTGCGATGGCTTTTGATTGTATGGTAGACTGTTTGGCTTCCGTAGAGGTGAGATCACCCACACATTTTTCTTCTATGTGTAAGCCAATGGGATTAAATATAAAAGATTTGATGAATGACAATTACTTCCAACACTCATCTATCAACTCAGTTTTTTAAGACGTGAGTAGAATGACCTGATTAGTAGTAGATGACGTTTTAGCCTGGGACCCACAACTATGGTCTAGAAGTATGTCACCATCGTAAATGAGTTTTAGTGATGGATTTCAGTGAGTTATCAAGTTTTCTCAAAATTCCATTTGATATTGGGCCAGATCATTACCACTAATTAAGTGGGGGTGTACTACCACTAATTAGGTAGGGACCACACAAGTGGCCATGGTCCATACATACATTGTGACAATGAATAGCTCAGTTGAATATTAGACTGTTTGGCTGTCTAACTTGGTGGGACTTCATACTTAGATGGAAGTGAGACCCACCATCCTACATGCAAATCAATATTGATATTAGCACTATAAAAGATCCCCTTGTGGGGGTGGCTAGCAGAGAAGTGTGAACTGACAGTGGGAGTGTATTAACAAGCTAACTGAAAATAAAAATAATAATAAATAAATAAATAAAGAAAAAGAAAAAAAAAGCAGTATAAAAGATCTAATAAATGATAATCACTTACAACACAATTATCTATTGGCTACTATGTGTGTTCAATTGACCAGTAGAATGACTTCGATACGGGTGCATGGTTGATGTAGAGCGGGTTGCGGATAATTTTATGGCTAGGATGGACTAGAAAAGGCCTGATCGGAGAAGGAGATGATTCAGACTGTCAGAACTTGAAACGGATGTATTTCGCAAACCAGAATGAGTTGTCGGACGTAAAATATATGATTTTAGTATAGGACGAGCTACTTTAGCCACCCAACCCCAATATGCCGGGTTGCACAAGCCAAATTTGCAAAATATCATTGGATTGACGGTCGTTCCATGCCAAAATAATAAGTTTACTATTTATAGTAAGTTGCGAATCGATCGTATGAATTTTAGTTGTATTTTGATTCTCAAATATTTTTTATTGCTTCCCTATTTAAAGGGTCATGAGCTTGCTCATTTTTTTCATCTTTGATTCAAGAAGTCGGAGGAGTCCAAAGAAGTTAACGTGGATTTTGAATAGTTATCCCCAAAGGAAGACAGTGCTGGACCTCATGTCCTTCCTGCGTCAATGGCATTTTAGTGTCTGATAAATGGCATACCCTAATCCGGTACCCATCTGATAAATGGCTCCTATCTCACACGTCTTCCTTGCGTTTAGTGTCTCTTCCAAACGGATGCATGCATGAATGCGGAGAGGTATGTATAAGCAACAGGCAAACATGAATTTCCATCATATCTCTACCATAGAAGCTTTATGTAATGGGGTGGACCGATACCAAAAAGTTATTGAGATTGCAAAAACAAAAAAGAAAATTTCGCCGTCTGTGGGAATCGAACCCACGACCACATGGTTAAAAGCCATGCGCTCTACCAGCTGAGCTAAGACGGCAGACGTTTAACCAACCTAGTTTATTATATAAATAGCATTAAAATCTCATCCACGCTTGTGTCAGTCGGGAGGGTCCCAACATATGAACGGTACATCTGAACGATGTTCTTGGGATGGACGCTGGCCCAAAAATAACACTAATGAAGCAATCACTCGTTCTGGGCCGTTGGATCTGCAGCCTACAAGGTACTGATCTGTGATCAAATGAGCAACCATCCGTAGCCAAAGCGTATCCCCTAACAGAATGTTTTTTTGTAACGAGCGAAAACGACATTCCATGGCTTATTTTTTAGAAATGGACATGATGAACGGTCTAATTATTTTCACGTGTACCGTTTAAGTGTCTCACGTCCAAGAGCTGTCCTTACTCTCACATTTTTTAGAACTCATCTCAAGTTCCCAAGTCACAACATCAGCTTGATCAAGTGTCCATGTGCCAATTTTCGTCTCATCCGCTCGTTCGGAATCTACGCTTGAATTCTGGGCCATGACATCAGAAGCAAACAAGGGGCGCCACGTAAACTAACGGCTAGTATCACGATGACTCATTTCTCGAGGGAACACAGGAACATGCACGCCATCGATCGATCCCCACATGGCTGCACGTGATCCTGCATGCCGTGCCAGGGCGTGGTAGACTGGTAGTTAATTTGCTAGAGACATGGCGATTACACTCGGCTCGGATTCGGTAGTGACCCCTCTGGAACCAATGTCAGTGATCCAAAGTTCTAAGGGCCAACCAGAATGTATGTGTTTTGTCCACGCCGTCCATCCATTTTACCAGATCGTTTTATGGCATGATTAAAAAAATAAGTAGATCAAAAGCTTAAGTGGACCATATCACAGCAAGTAGTGTAGTCCACTTTTGTAGTGGACCATATCTCAGGAAGTAGTGTAGTACACCTGATATTTGGAGTGGGAATTTCACCACTATAGGTAGAGTTGGGCATTGAGTCGAGTTGGAACGTGTTATGGTTGACTTGACTCGATTCGATTTTGAAATAGGCCTGACCCAAACTTGATCTAACTTGATACCGAGTCTAGTATGCCTGACTCGATCCGAGTCTGGTCTGGCCTGGACTGATCCAGACTGAGTCCGATCCGGTCAGAAGTACTGAGTCGGATTGAGTTGGCACCGAGTTGGATTGAGAGATGAGGGAGGGAGAGACCAAGCGAGTGGAGAGGAGAGAGAGGAGGAGGAAGAGGAGGAGGGTGATGGTAGTGGGTGGTTGCCGGGCTTGGAAGATGAGGAGGATGAGGGAGGGATAAAGAGAGGTCGGGCTTGGAAGATGAGGAGGATGGCGGAGGGAGAGAGAGATTTTGGGTTCGGGTCGAGGTGGGGTGCGACGGGTAGGGTTAGAGAGTTGGGTCGAGTTACTAGGTAACTCGAACTCGACTCGGTTTGAGTTCGGATTGGGTGAAGCCTACTTGGTTTAGACCGACTCACCTATTCAGTTCGGGTCGAGTCGGACATGTCAAGTTAGCTAGATTGAGTCGTCCGATGCCCACCTCTAACTATAGGTACCCGAACCCTTAACCTAGTGTTGAAACTCTCATGCGTCTACCAGGAGAGCAAAAGTAAGGTAAGGGTATATTAAGAGGGGATCTATATTTAAAGGGGGCAAAAGTAAGGTTGGGATGTATGCAAATACTTTGCTTCCCACAAGCAGAAAAATCCAGCTTGTTACAATTAATTGGACCACATTATCACATATTGCATATAATGCAGCAGTAATGACAATGTTAGTGATGAAGTAAACCAATCACAATGCAGGAAATCAATATTTTCTTGCTTGTGCAAGCAGAGGATCCGAATTGGATTTGGATATATTAGAGGAGAATCATATTTAAAGGGGAAAAAAAAATCTTTAGTAGTTGGATATCCCTCATCTAAGGTGAAGCCCATCATGGTTTGGATCAGTCAAGATTCAGGCGTGGACTCGTCTATGAGTCACCCCTCCAGTTACCCCAGATTTCAGGTGAGTCATGACTCGACTCGAGGCTAAACGGGTTGGGTTGAGTTGCCAGGTTTTGTTTTTTTTTTTTTTTTTCTTTTTCTTTTACCATGATTCAGGGTCGGTCAGATGGGACCCTATCAGGTCCCATCTGATAGGGTCCCATGGTACAATGCCACTCTAATCTTCTAATTCACACAGTAGACTCTTCCCTTTTGAATATGGACCATTAGGCTGTGTTTAATTGCACCAAACACCAAATATCACTAGGAATTTCATGATATTTGGTCCAATGGGCCTACTAGCCCGCCCCATGTGAAGAGCCTGACCAGGATTTGGGCCAGGTTTGCATGGATGGTCTAATCAAATTTCAGGACAGGGCTGGTTCAAGTCATTTTACCCTGACCTTGACCCGACCTAACACAGCCCAACTAGAGTTTATATGTACATGTGTTATATCATATAAATATGCTACACTCATCCTTAGCTAGGCAACCATTTATCTTGAATGTGGATCCTTAATTTCATTCATCTAGAATGCTTATTTCTTTGAACATGTCTGGCCCACTTGATTAATGAATAGATTACAAAAATTCAAAAGGGAAATAAAGATTTTACGAATTTTCAATTAGGTCACATAGGATCAGGCCCGACCAAATTTTCTTTGGTTGGGCTTGAGCCTACTATGTTAGCCCATGTTGGGCTCGAGCCTTGGGTCTTAAGTGTCAGGTTGGGCCAAAACCTAGCTAGGCCTAACCATTACCACCCCTACTTATTATCTACGGGTAAGATTTTTATTGCGCCGCACATCTATGGTGAACCTTCTTAGATGAAAGGTCTGGGTCATCACATGGCAGGGCAGAAGTGTGAGCAGATCGGGCGAGCCGCCTCCCCATAGCCAGGCTAGACCGGGCTAGAGCTGACCAGGCTCATCCCACAAACTACAGACCTCAAACCAGGCCCATTCCAACCCTTGAGCTAAGGAATTGGGCTCTTGCTAAACCAATCAGTCAAATACATAGATAGCCTGAGAAGATCTGGGCTGGCCCCACTTATTGATGCTTTTTGTATGTGAGATGTCGCATGCAGCCTAAGCTCTCATCAGACCTCAGATCAGGCTTGATTCAGACCCATTTGACTTGTGACTCGGCCAAACATGGCTACGGTCGATTAGATGACATTCCTCTATCAGACCCACCTCTTTCTTCAGATTCTCCATCTAATTCGGAAATAAAGATTCATATTGAACTTTTGATGGAAACTTCTTTGAGGCAATGACATGTTGATTGGGTTGCCACGGGAGCCATAAAGGACTATGTAAATCGATCATTTCTACCAAAGTGCTTTTATAGTGAGGTTTTGATGGAAACTTCTTTGAGGCAATGACAGGTTTTATAGTAAGGTTTTTCGTTAATTCAGATTTTACCAAAGTGCTTTTGGATGTGTGAAATTACCAAAATGCCTAATTTATTTATTTATTATTATTTCTTTAAATAGTATTGAAGTTAAGAATTGTGGGGCTTAATTGGCATGTGGATGATATCCAAGGCATCTAATAGATGCACCCTGCCATGATAATTAGATGAACGGAAAACATAGGCATCCAATAGATGCACCCCACCATGATAATCAAATGAACAGAAAATATGGTGGATCCAATCATTAGATGGGCCACACCGTAGATTTTTTTTTTTCTTCTTTTTCTTTTTGGGTTAGCTTCTTAGTACACACAACACTTAGTACACGCTCCACTCTTAGCCACCCCCGCCAGGGAATCGATACCAAGACCTCGGTGTTGAAACGAGGGTATCTTCACTCAGTGTACCACTTGAGCTATGTATCAGCACCCAAAAATATCTAAATTCGCTTATAACCCATCCAATAATTTGATAAGCTAATTTTTTTTGGGTGATTATCATGTTCGAGTGCATATGGTAGATAGGTTTGATGTCATACACAAACCACACGGACCCTACAATTCTCAATTTTATTGCTTTTTAAGAAAAAAAAGTTAATTAAGAGCATTTGGGTAATTCCCTCTCACTCGGACCTGTTTGCTAAATGCATGAAAATAAGTTCATCTTATTTTAGTTAATCATAATTATGTGTTAGAGATTATGATTCTTAATTTTATTTTCAATAACTCATGCATTATAGATCACGATCTCTAATATAAGATTACAATTACCTAAAATGAGATAAACCCATTTTTAGGTGCCTGCCAAACAGGGTCTTATGTTTATGGTCCATTGTTGCATTTTCATAGTTTTTCCATGAATACTCTATACTCTTCACCTTTCGGAAAAGTTGGTCTGCGCCATTTTTTTTTTTCTCATCTTGTTTTTCTTTGTTTCAATAACTTAAACTTTCTATTGATTTAGTAACTGTCCAATAAAATATGATAAAATATCTACTCTGTCTATCATGTTGTTGGGGGCCGTTGCACAAAACTTTAAGATCTAACTTTCCAAAAACACCAGAATTATGGGATAATAAAGCAATGAAATAAATTAAAGCACAAACCATACGACACAAGAGATTTTTACGTGGAAAACCTTCAAAGAGGTAAAAACCACGGGACCTAGTCCAGAGCAACAATCCACTATGAAGTAGAACGTTTACAGCCGGTCACAAGCACACCTCGCTTGGATCAAACTTTCTTCACTCACACAGGAGTGGATAAACAACAAGAAAATAAAAAAAAATGGAGAGATTTCACCGATTATGAGGATGTACAAGCGTTAAGATATCGAGTGCACAGTAAATCACCTCTACGAGCAGAACCTCCCTTCCACAAGCTTCCTCTCTCTCTTTTTTTCTCTATCGCTCTCTCACATCTTTGATAGCCCTAAACCCTTTAGCAAACTCTTATAAAGCTTTAAAAAACTCTCTTGCATTACCTAGAAAAGCCCTAGGAATTCCTATTTATAGTTTAGGCAACTCTCTTTCGCACCTCTTGCGAAACCGCATCAAATTTATGCAGTCCGCACAAAATCCGGACATGAATCTGTGTAACTTCGACTAGTCGAGTAGAGTCCTCGACCGGTCGAGCGGCCCACTCGACCGGTCGAGCACCTCCCTCGACTGGTCGAGCACCACGGATTTCCAACCCAAATAGCTCGCCAGACTTTAAGTCGAGCACTGTTCAATCGGTCGAGCGGCCCACTCGATTGATTGAGCCGTGCCCTCGACTGGTCGAGCAACGTGGTAATACCAAGCTTTGTGGCATCCGAACCACACCACATCTCCTCTGAACTGAGGAAGAAAACCCCATCAAATCTCCCCCTTTTTGACTCAGGAGGAATTCATCTTCTTCAAGGCAGCCAGGTTTCTACAAACCTTAAACTTGACCTTGAGCAAAGCCTTGGTCATCATGTTTGACCCATTATCGTCTGTGTGTACCTTCTCAAGCTGTAACACCTTCTGTTCTAAAGTATCCCTGATCCAGTGATATCGAATCTTTATGTGCTTCAACTTGGAGTGCTGACTTGGATTCTTGCTCAAGTGTATAACACTTTAACTATTGCAATAGACCATGTGCTGCTCCTGCTTTAGGTTAAGTTCCTGTAGGTACCTCTTCATCCAAAGCATCTCTTTATATGCCTCTGTGACTGCAATGTACTTGGCCACTGTCGTCGACAATGTTACAACTTTCTGTAACTTGCTCTGCCAAAAGACCGCTCCCCCTGCAAATGTGAACATGAACCCCGATATAGACTTCCTGAAGTCTATGTCACCTGCTAAATCTGCATCCGTGTAGCCCTCTAACACAGGTTTTTCGTCACCATAACATAGGCTCAACCTGGATGAGCCTCTTAGATACCGCGGTATCCATTTCATCATATCATAGGTGTGATTCTTATGCAAGGATCTCATCTCCTCTTGCATAGCTTTCAACCACTCCCTTTTATGCTCATCAGCTAGGGCCTCAGAATAATCTTTTGGCTCTCCCCCATCGGTGAGCATAATGTACTCATGCGGCGAGTACCTCTTGGACTGTTGTCTGTCCCTAGATGACCTCCTCACCTGTGGCTCAACAAGTGGATCAGGTGGGGGCTGCTCCCCTGGTTCATATTCTGTAGGAACTCCCTCGTCCTCTGCACCTTGCTGTACTCCCCCGTCATCACGTACCACGGGAGGAATAACTGGATTCATATCCTCTAGCTCACCTGAACTACGTTGGTTCTTCTCCGACTTACCAATGTCTTCTATACACTAATCTTCAAAGAATACCACATCTCTGCTCCTGATGAGTTTCTTCTCGGTCGGATCCCATAGTCTGTAACCTAACTTTTCATCACTGTACTCTAAGAACACACATTACTTGATCTTCTATCGAGCTTGGACCTCTCGTCCTTTGGTACGTGAACGGATGCAAGATCCAAACACCCTGAGATGATTGTACGATGGATCCTGTTCAGTCCACACCTTCTCAGGTACTTCTTCATTCAACGGGGCTGATGAAGACCTGTTTATCAAATACACTGCTGTGTGCATTGCTTCTCGCCAGAACGTCTTGGGCAACTTCACCTGAGATAACATGCATCTGATTCTCTCAACAATGGTGTGATTCATTTGCTCAGCCGCACCATTATGTTGGGGGGTCTAGGGAACCGTCTGTTTATGTCGTATACCCAGGGACTTATAATACTCATGAAAGTCACCGATGTATTCACTACCATTATTAGTACAAATGCACTTCAATTATCTACCCGTCTCTCTCTCGACCATAACATGAAACAATTTAAACATACAAAAGACCTCATTCTTGGATTTCAAAGCATAAACCCAAACCCTCCTAGATGTATCATTTATAAAAGTGACAAAATACAATGCCCCACCCAAGGTTTTTGTCATCATAGGACTACAAACATCAAAATAAACCAAATCTAATGCATGCACTTTATTAACATGAGAAGCAGATTTAACAAATAAAACTCTATGCTGTTTCCCTCATAAATAATCAATACAGGTTTTGAGAGGTATACCCGTCACGTATGGAAGGAGCCGCTTCCTCGTTAGTAGCTGAAGCCATTTTTCACTCATGTGGCCTAGACGCCTATGCCACATGTCAATAGCTGAATTTTTCGCTACGTTCAACCCACCCTTGCACACACTGACAAGCCTTATAAGGGTGCAATACTTCTTTCCTCTGACTGCGATCAACGAACCCTTGATGAGCTTTCAGCGCCCACCAACAAAATGACTTTCATAGCCATCATCGTCTAACCTTCCCGTCGACATCAAGTTAAGGCGAATGTTTGGAATGTGCCTCACATCCTTGAGAATCAATATGCAACCCACATCGGTCTTCACACAAATATCACCGACTCTTACGATATTTGATATGCCAGAATTTTCCATCTTCACGGTCCTATAGTCACCAGACTTTTAGCTTGTGAAGAAGTCCCTGTGTGGAGTAGCATGAGATGAGGCTCCCGAGTCTATCACCCAGTCGGTGTCCTGACTCATAGCCGTGAGACAAACATCATGATCTGCTGAAAGAATAACTACAACGTCGCCATCTGAAGTAACCGCAGTGGAATCTGATTCATCTTCATTCTCCTTTCCTTTTCCTTTCTTGTCGTTCTTCTTACGACATTCATGCTTTTAGTGGCCCTTCTTGCCACAATTCCAGTATTTAACATCCTTCTGGTACTCGACTTGCCTCTTGACGTATCTCGGGCCTTCCCGCCCTTTCTGTTCTTTCCTCTCCCCTATTCTCGTGTCACAAGGGCCTCTTGTTGAGTAGACCCCTGAAACTTCCTCCTTGTCTCCTCATTGAAAAGACAACTAGTTACCTGTTCCATGGACACATTTTCGTCTGACGCGGAGTTACTTAGAGACACCACCAATATCTCCCAACTATCAGGCAATGAACTAAGCACTAGTAAAGCTTGTAATTCGTTGTCCAGGACCATCTTCATGGTGGAGAGCTGGTTCAATATATTGCTGACTTCATTCATGTGCTCAGTCATAGAACCACTATCTTTGAACTTGAGATTCACAAGTCATCTTATCAGAAAATTTTTATTGCCGGCTGTCTTCCTCTCATACAACCCTTGTAGTTTCAGCCATAGGCTAGCGGTTGAGGTCTCCTTAGACACATGGTGGAATACGGAATCGTCAAACTATTGTCTAATAAACCCCACCACCTTCCGGTCCAATTTCTCCCAATCATCATCTGTCATATCCTTTGTCTTTATTGATATGCCAATGATTAGAGCATACAAGTCCTTGCAATAAAGCAAGTCCTCCATCTTAGCCTTCCATATGGACCAGTTAGAACCATTGAGACTGATCATCCTTGATGAGCCACCTTCCATAATTCAAACCAATCTCACTCCATTCAACCAACCTGAACGCTTTGATACCACTTTGTTGGGGGCCGTTGCATAAAACCTTAGGATCTAACCTCCCAAAAATACCAGAATTATGGGTTAATAAAGTAATGAAATAAATCAAAGCACAAACCACACGACACAAGAGATTTTTACGCAGAAAACCCTCAAAGAGGTAAAAACCACGAGACCTAGTCTAGAGCAACAATCCACTATGAAGTAGAACGTTACAACCGATCATAAGCAAACCTCGCTTGGATCAAACCTTCTTCACTCACGCAGGAGTGGATAAACAACAAGAGTATAAAGAAAAATGGAAACATCTCACCGATTACGAGGACGTAGAAGCGCTGAGATATCGAGTGCACAGTAGATCACCTCCACGAGTATAACCTCCCTTCCACAAGCTTCCTCTCTTTCTTTCTTTCTTTTTTCTCTCTCTCTCTCCTCTCTCTCTCTCTCTCTCTCACCTTTGATAGCCCTAAACCCTTTAGCAAACCCTTGCAAGCTTTAGGAAACTCTCTTGCATTACCTAAAAAAGCCCTAAGAACCGCTATTTATATTTAGGCAATTCCCTTTCGCACCTCTTGTGAAACCACCTCAAATTTACGCAGTCCGCATAAAATCCGGACATGAATCTGTGTAACCTCGACTGGCGAGCAAAGTCCTCAATCGGTCGAGCGGCGCACTTGACCGATCGAGCATCACGGATTTCCAAACCAAATAGCTTGCTAGACTTTGAGTCAAGCATTGCTCGATCGCCACTCGACCAGTCGAGCCATGCCCTCGACTGGTGGAGCAGCGTGGTAATGTCAAGCTTTGTGGCATCCGAACCGCACCACATCTCCTTTGAACTGAGGAGGAAAACCCCATCACATGTTGGTCTCTATATTCTCCTTAAGAGATAAAAAAATTAGGTTGATCTTAACATTTTGCTGGATCACACAAAAATCATGCCTGAAACCACTAATATCACACGATTTGGCCATTTAGGTTTTGGAATGTTCTGATTTTTTAGTAGTCCATTCATCCTGTTCCTATGAGACAAAAAATTAGGTTGATTTAACATGTAGGTGGAAAACACATGTAAAATGATCACTCCCCAAGTATAGGGTTGTGATGTAGTAATAAACTCGGTGAGACCGATGTCGAATCCACAGGGACTGAAACCTGTACGTTATCTGAAAATAACCAGATCTAGAACTAGGCTAAGATGAAATCTAAATCGATTATGATTGAAGAATAATGGTGAAATAATTATCTAAAACTTAAGAAAATTCAGAGAAGGGAAACTAGGGATTCAGAGGATGCACTTGTAGAGATCAGGGAGATCTTATGCCAGTATAACGAATTATGAAAATTTATTGAACTGCCTTTGATATAGTTTTCAAGAGATGAAAGGTGTATGAATTAGAATGGATTTCATCATCAAACCATGCCCAGGAGACAAAGCTAACAACAGAATTAGACTAATTACCAACCACATCAACATGCCATGAAAGTTAGGAAGGGTACTGACATCCAACCATGCCCAGGAGACGATGGTGAACAACAGGGCTTCCTGACGTCATAAAACATAAAAGGAGAAGAACATGCTCAAAGCCATTGCAGACCCATTGTAATTTCAGTCACAACAGACCATTAAAGACTAAAAACATTCCCTTAAAATCACACTAAAATCAATATTAATTCAGTCTTAAACAAAAGGCATAAGCAACAGGTTCTCCCATCACGCTACAAGCTTCACCTCTTAGCCCTAGCTAAGAGGTTTAGCCTAGCATGGATAGGCTATACATCTTAAAAAAAATAAATAAGGAAAACTATTAAAAATAAATAAAATAAAAAAACTCACTGTTACTTTCTCTCTCTGCTTCACGTCAAAGCCCAAGCCAGAATCAGATGCCCCTCCATTCTCTCTCTCTCTCTCTCTCTTTTATAACAACAGCAAGGGACCGTGGAAGGGAGAGTCCGTGCTGGAGTTATGAACAGGTGCGAATGGAGGAGAGTTCAATGTTTACGCAGTAAGGCAAGCTTTTGTTGTGCTGAAGTGTTGGTTGGCCCACTTCAGTTGCCTTTTATGAAATCCACTCTATCCATTGTCTGGCCCTCAGAAATTTGACCACAGAAGGGTGGTTTTAATTGCCTGTTGGCGCGACCCAGGTGCGAAACTCCTGCTGAAATCGGTGCAGGCTGTCCATTTGTGGCCGCTGAACCCAGTACGTGTGTGAGCATGAATGCACAGGGTCAACGTGGTTTTGACTAGCTCGCAGCCCTTTGCATGATGGATGGTTCAGATCAATCGTCAGATCACGGACGGTGGCCCACAGCTGCCCGCAATCTCTGGATTTCCCGGACCGCGAAACAGAGCTTTCGCTCTTACGCTGTGAAATCGGTGGGTCCCATTCCACTCTTTTTCTGAAAAATCCACGCCGTCCACTGGATGCAGGATAAAAATTTAGGGAGGACCGACTGGTTTCGGATCAAATTTGATGTGGCCCATGGGTCATTTCGTTGAACCGTCAATCCTGCGCTTGAATGGTTAAGATCTGATCTTTGCTATCTTTCGCAATTTCGCCACCTAGGCGAAGGTGAGACGTACTTTAGAAACCTAATGGATGGTTCAGATCATCGAGTTGGAGGATGTGTGGGACCCACAACTCAAATCAGCGTCCGCAAGGTGCGGACGCTGTTTACGTGAGAATCGGATCGGGTCAGCGTTCGCTGACCGATCTCATCGGTATGGTACAGTGCGGGAGTGCACCGCCTGTGCACTCGCACACCCCTCTTGTGGGGTCCACCATGATGTATATATGAAATCTGCTCCATCCATCCATTCTGTCATATCATTTAAACCGTGGGGACCAAAGAATGAAGCATATCCAGACAGCAGGTGGGCCTAGAATCATGATTATAAGGGACGATCTATCGATTAGGCCACTTCCACCAGGATCTAACGGCTGAAATTCTACATGTACGGTTAATTTATGTTCTTCAGGCCGTGTATGAAGTTTCGGACAAACGGATGATGGAAAACCTGTGATCTTGCATTCTGGACCAATTTCGGTCCACTTGAGCTTCAATTTCTTGATTTCGCGGATCTCTGGCGTGTAAATTCGTTGATCTTGGTCCCATGGAGTTCGTCCCATACTTTGGTGAATTCTGAGCAACAAATCCACTCTTTATCATTGTTTTTAGTCCACACTCGACAATTCACCTTGCATTACAACAAGATTAAAATAGGCCATTAAATGGTATCATGTTCGTAACTTCAAGAATTAACTAGGGTCTAATATGCAATATTTGACCCTCAACACAACCCCAACCAGCATTTTGCTAGTCCCGAGCAAAGTATGTGAAAAATAAATTGAGAATTATAGGACAGTTTCTATGAACTCGAGTGATTTTTTGGAAAACAATCCAAATACTATAAGTCTAAGATTCATGAATGTTGGGCATTAATTCTCCTAGACTCAAGCACACGGTTAGACTTCATAATTAAGTGCAAAGTATTAATCTATCAATTAGAAAAAATTCTAAACATTGAGTTTCATATGTGTATAATGTAATCTCGGCTTATCACCATTAAGAGATTCAATCGTTACTTTCCATGATAACATTGATGAGTCAAAGAGCATTCAGGACAACCAAAACCTAAATTAGAACATGCCTTACATTTCTTCTTTCATTTTTTCCCTTTTGATCTTTCCATGAACAGTAGTGCCAAAGAAGGGAAACAAATCCTCACCTATAGGGAGCAAACCTATGGTGAGAACTAGTCGCCTAACTTTTTCCAAATGTCAACCATGGGGAATCGAAATTTAACCTATAGGGAGTAAACCTATGGTGAAGTCCGTTCGCCCAACCCTTTCCTGCAAAGCAAACTATCTTGTAGCTGGGTTTTTTTTTTTTTTTTTATTCTTCTTCTTATTGAACATGATGACCAAATTCCCCAGGTTGGTTCCTTCCATGCTTAATGATCACCAAATTACAATTCAATATCGAATTGAAACCTTAATGTGTAAGCAAGATCTATCCTATGAAATCATGACTCAATCAATGTTTAAAACTTCTAATCATGGATTAACAATTCAAACTTAACTGTGAAATCTAATAGACACCGAATCCAAGAGTCATAAATTACCAACATCACGTATCTTGAAATTCTAGTGCTTTACATGACCGTCAAGATCACTTCGAATGTACAAGAAAGTCCAGAAAAAATTTTAAAAATTTTCACGAATTTTGTTCAAGACCAAGAAATGCTGATTAGGTCACCTAATCTCCCACCCCCAACCCAAAATCTACATTGTCCTCAATGTAAAAAATATGAGTATATGCAATGCACTTGGGACAACGAAAAGTAAAGAAAAAGTGATGGGAAGATAGTACCTGGATAACGAATCGAGAGAGATTTTTCAAGAGATTGCTGGGAGAGAGCAGGTTAGTATAAGAGTGAAACCAACAAAATAACAAAACAAAATCCTACCTATACCACTTTCGCAGGTGCTTTCGATTGCATTTAGCATATGCAACAAGCCTTTAAACCCCTAGGTTGCCCCTAGTGGACGAGTTGTAGTCTCGTGAGGGTTTGCAGTAATGTTACCCACAAACATTGAACTAACTAATTAGGAAAATGAAATGGAATGAAAAGCTGGGTTGCCTCCCAGGAGCACTAAGTTTACCGTCTTCAGCCAGACAAATAAAGCAAACTACCCTAGTCCTATGAAAGCAGGGAAAAACTACTCGATCATGTCGTAAGGTTCCTCTTCCGGCCAATATCGTGATAAGTTTCTCAGTAAGTTCCTCAACAGGAACATCCAAAAGCCCTTTTTGCAATAAGCTTGGATGCCGTGGAGCTTGACTTTCCAGAAAAACTTATGTACCTCATTAAAAATTTGACATTGATTTGCTTGAGGTATCCAAAGTATATATGATTCACCTGTGTCAGAAAAAGTTTCGAAGTTAGTATCCCATGGTGAATCAAAGACTACAGGTAGATAAAAGTCAGAAAATTTTTCGAGAAGTAATGTAGTCTCAATGCATTCCGAAGTTCCAGGCTTCGGTTCAATTTTCAGCTCCTCTTCCTTTAATGGTAAACATTCAGGGTCTGGGGGAGGAGGGGCTTCAGAGTGAGGGTTCTCTCGGTCAGTGATGACTACCAAGATGTTGTCTTGCAAGGCATTCACTTTTCCTTTTGACATGAGATCGTTTGAATATGCAAAGTGTGCCAAACAATCATCCAAAGAGTTGAGAAGTTCAGCTGAACATGACTTATTTTCTACATTGGAGCTCGTGATGATCTGTCTAAGGAATCCATCATCCTTGAAAGTGGATGGAGGTACGCTCTCTTGCTCCAGTCCTGCACAGACAGATTGAAAATCAATAGGGGAAGCATCGATGTGGTCACTCTGTTCATTGAAACTACTCAATCGAGGCGTTGAATCGTAAAAATTTAACAGTTCAGATGGTGACCTCAACTGGGTGGTTTCAACTTCAAGAGTCATATTAAGTGGCTCGTCTATCTCCCGCATCGTATCATCAGTCAATTCAGGGAGTGGTCTAAACATGCATCACAAGGTTGGAAGGGTCAGTTGAAATTGACTCGTTCTCCACATTCAAATCAGTCATGTCAGACAGGTGGAGTAGATCATTATGGTTGACAACTTCCTGAACCTCTTGATCATTGGCAGAGGCTACACTTGAGATTGAATCCCAATACTCATCATTGTTAAGTTCCGTGCAGTGTGCACTTGGGATGGGATCACATTCCTCACATTCTATTCTTGATTGGGTTGAGGTTCGAATAAACTAACCTCTACCTCGTCAATGTAATCATGTGTATCATGTGAGTGAAGTGTATCACTATCATTATATTTTAAAGACACACCCATGTCTCTTGATCATTCCTTTGGATAGTCATCGAGATCGACTCATCGAGAAATTGAACCATGTGCTCATCAATACAATCCAACTCTTCATTCTCAATTGTACTATTTTCCATAGTCGCATCACGTGAACTCCACTGTTGTACATCTTTTACAAGTTCTTGAAATCGTTGGAGCGTGTTTTTTGTTGAATGAGCTCCAGATTTTGTATGGAGTTCTGAAGTGAATTCTCTTGGATCGTTCTTTGTTGGATTTCTGAGGTATAGGACCCAAAAGAATCGTTATCATGATGCATTATTGATTCAACTTCCCAATTTTGATGGTTCCATTGATCATTTGTATAAGATTGTGTATGGAAAGTTGGATTCGGTTGAGGCTGAGGTGCATTAGCCTCAATTATCCTATCAAGGCGTGATTCAAGCTCTTCTATTAATTTTCTCATGTCCGCAGCAGAGCCTGTGTCACTTTGAGATGACTTCTCTTGGATCGATTTTGGTTGAATCTCAAAGGTAGGGGATCCAAGAGAATTATCACTATAACATGTTGTTGGTTCATCTTTCCGACATTGATGGTTCCACTGATTAGAGTCATACGGATCATGTGTGGGAGAATCTGATGGTTGGTAATACATATTATCACTCATAATATAATCACGCATTGTTTTATTTTTCTCGGATGAGTGATAATAATTCTCACTCCCATAGTTATGATAACCCCAACATTCACGTACTGTCTTGTTAATCCGTACGGTGTAATTGTTCTCCTTCATATGATCACGTAAGGATTTCTTAACCGATGAAGTGTTATACTCTGGCCGGTTCTCGATGATTGTTTCAGGAAAATTCTGAGACATAGGTTGATTTCTATCATAATTATCATCCCAATATAGATTATTCTTCTCAGCATACTGACGTTCTCACTCGTGCATATACATGATGAGTCCCCAACTTTGATTCTAATCCTAAGAAAATAGAAGAAAAAGGTCCTACAGCAGTATGGAAAGTAGGTAGACGAGAAGTTAGAAGGAAGTTACCAAGTTAGAAATTCCTATGTTAAGATCCTGCAAAAGAAAAACAAAAGAAATTAGTTCCTAACATAGATATTCTAAAGTTAGAAAAATTCTAAGATGGAAATAGAAAGTTAGTTTCTAGAATGGGAAGAATAAAAATAGAAAATACAACCCTAAGCCTAAAATAGAAAAA
>JAJHSJ010000015.1:57250228-57326028 GCA_021015155.1 Magnolia officinalis
GATATATATTTCATCATATTCACATTCACATCAATATAAACAACCCATATTTCATCATATTCACATTCACATTCACAGCCATCATATTCACATATCCATATTTCATCGTATTCACATTTCACATTCACAGCCAACTGCTGCTCATCAACATTTGCCTTTCATGGGATCAAGAATAGAAATTATACTGGGTTTTGCTCAAGCTCGTACTTGTACACTTGGAGCATCTTACAAATTGAATATGATAACAGATCCTTAATGTATAAAATCAAGCAAGAGACACGTTAAAAACTGCAGTTGGCTTCAACCTTGAGACTCAAAACTCCTTTTCAATTGGTCAGCAAATATAATTGAATTAAAGAGGAGAAAATCAACATTTTGTTATGGAAGAATCAAGCCTATGTTTACACCGAAGAAGCCTGCAAAACAATGCAGTTGGCTTTTGCTTTGCAAAGTGGCTCTTGAAAAACCAAATAAGTTTTTGAGGAATGCCTGAGGATGGCAAATTTCTCCAAGACTTCATCAATTATATATCACTTCAACTCAATAAACAAAACACAAACAGGAAAAGCTGGAGAAAAAACTAGAATCTAAATGTTACAGTAATAACCTAGGACTGACTATTGCAATTGAATTAGGTTTTATCAACATCATGTAAATGCAAATTTTCGGTGCTCATTTTGTTGGTTCATTTCGATTCACAAGCCAAAGGAAATTACCCATTTTTTAAATAAATCAACTGGTAACTTTGTGAATTGGATCATATAGAAGCAAACAAGGTATACTTTTTTATTCACACAACCAATTCCAAGACAGAGAACCCCAACTTCTCATTAAGAACCCTAATAAAATTTCAAATATGCCAACAAAGATGGAATTTACTCATAGAAGGATTGAAATTCTAAGCCATACCTTTCCACTGCAACTTAAGTTCTGCAACCCTACCTGAAAGCACCAATACCCACATTCCAAGTGACCACCTGTAAAAAAGAAAAGAACAGAATGATTTTACAAAGTGTGTTGGTGTCAAAAGGATGGAGAACATAAATAAATACTCACCAATCACATTCCATTCCAGCTCTAGATGGAATACTAAATATGCACAAAAATCATCTAAGCAGAGCAAAGCAGCAAAAAATCTACTTGAACGACACTGGACGGCATCCAAACAACATAGCACAGTTGAAACCTCTTCTGCGTCTTCAGACTAGCCTCTTTCAGCCTCAATGCCCACAGAGAAATCATATCACATGTCACTCAAACCTCATGAAGAGAGAGTACAACACCTATAGCCCATACCTCCAGAGACCGGCCAGCTGAAAATCTGCATCGCAACAATCCTTCAAACACTCCCAGTCAACTGCATGACTTCCCTGCATCCAACCATTCATAACAATTCACCCACTAAACATACATATTTCCAGCCATTCAATTCTGCGCCAACAGACAACTGGTCATATGAATGGCCACACAAACAAATGCAGATGCAGCTTCATTATAGTCTTCAGCCAGCAGCAGTGATAAAATGAACAAAAGCATTCTATCTGCAGAAATTTAGAAATCAGGCCAACCAGCCAGTCTAGATAAACTGACCAGCATACTAATTTCATGTATCGATTACACAAGTAAATAAAAATGAAGAGGGAAAAGAAGTCTCACCAATGCAGCTAGCATATGCCGATGGAGGGTATGTGATGAATCTTGTGCCAATCCTCTCCCTCGTCTTCTTGATGCATTTCTCTGAATTCAACGGGCATTTGTTGGGTCCTTACTCTTGCTCCGGTGGTAGACTCTTAGGATTTCAACACCTGGTCAAGGGTTCAAGTAAAATAGGGTGGTGAAATTCGACTACCGCATGAGTGTGTGGGGTGTGTGTGTAAAAAAAAATAAAAATGGGCATCTGCTGCAACCCCTATTGGAGATGTAAGAATTTGAGTCGAGGAAACCCTTGTGCAAAGCAAGCCATTCTCCAGTTTCATGTATGAACAGTCCAGCAATCTGAGAATGTAAAGGTTTTTTTGTAAAGATGTGGAAAAGAAATATTCAATGGGACTAGGTATCCCATCACAAACAAGGACTAGAGGCAGTCCAATTTGACAATGGATACAAACAATACCTCATCAGACACTCCATCTAAACATATTGCTGGTTTTCTAAGATTGGAGAGCTTTTCCAAGCAATCATGCATCCATTCACCTGTCGTTACATATGATACAGTTTGGAGATTACTAATCCGGTCAAGTCATGCATGCCCTTCTATCAGACCTCAACCTCCATTTACGCTCTTCATTTGGAAAAAAAAAAAAAAAAGAGTTAACAGAATATGAATTATGCTTTCATGTTTCTCAAAATTACAGATTTTCTGCTACATCTTCTAAGACTGCAAAAACCATCTTTCAAAGATTTAAAGCTGGTTTTGTTTCAGAACAACCAATTTCTGCTACAACATAAAATGGTGGCTTCAAGCAGTGGCCCTACAAACTCAAGCAACAGAAGAAGCCCAACTAGTTCAAATTTGTGGGATTAGGTCACTCCCAGTAGATTTTCTATGCACTATGTATCTATCCACATGCATATTGTTGGAATTTGATTCTCAGAAATTAAAGATTGCATACATGGCAGAAGAACAATTCAAACTAAAACTACCAAAATTATGGCCGCTGGTGCATGAACCAAAAATTGGGGTGGTGGTCCCAACAAAAGACCTGTAGTGAGATTTTTTATATGGGTGAATCTTGTCACCATCTAATCTGGTTGGGTAGTGATAAGATTCATTAAACCTACTACACAGGTTGGCAAATATTTTAATTAGGAAAATGATCAATTTTGAAGCAGCCATTAGCTAGAAAAATGGCACAATCCTCTCAGCAAGAAAAGTCACTTAGCATCAATTATTTCAAGCAACTTGCTTTGGTACTTGTTCCCAAGAACTTGAAGAACAAAAAATGTCATTACTCATGTAGATTTTTTGTTACAAGACAAATTACATAACCAAAAAAAAAAATCCATAACGACTAAATTGCATGAAAAGAGGAGCTAACATTTTTCAAAATGGTAAATGAAAATTTCTAAATCAAGGAAACAGAAACACATGAAAATAAGAGGTTGAAGGGTCATCTAAGCCAACCATTAAGAGTCATTTCAGTCACCACGCCTACAAGGATCATAACTCCAGATGGAAAAGGAAAAAGAAAAAAAAGAAGAAGAAGAAGAAGAAGAAGAAGAAGGAACATAATTCCAAACCATAGATCTAACTAGGATGGTACTTGGTTTGTAACCCAATGTGCCTTTTGCATGGCTTTCTTATGACTTGAGAAACTCCAATCATTTGCATTCTAATAGTCATTATAAAATTACTTGATCAATCTAATAACATTCTGTTGGTGTGCTTCAGTTATTACCAGCTTTACTAGTATGAAGGAGTATCTTTAATCCATTTGCAACAGACAAATGGATGTTCATAGAAGTTCTGTGAAAGCATAATAGACTCTAAAATTATGGGAACCTTTACAAATGTAAAGAAGATGATGTAGACTCTAAAATTAAAATTTATGTAATTGCATATAATATACCTATTATATTAAACTATACCTATTATCAAATCACATGCTTACGTTATGACCTGAGTTTTTTGTTTTCTTTTTTTTAAAGGCCAGTCCAAAACTCAACTGGACAACAGCATATCAGGGATGGAAGCAACCTACCAAGTCTCCACCATATCCATGGTGGACTCTTATTGGCCCCACCATATATCTTCCTAACCAATTGATCAGTGCCCTACAGTAATCAGTGTGTCCTTGGCCATCTTAAGAAATGAAACACATAAATAGACACAAACAAACATCCAAGAAGAAAACATAATAAGAACCTATGTTTGAACAAAGATGAAGAGAACAAAGTAAATAATAAAAGAAATTCGAAGAAAATATTTCACCAATATGCTTCTCGACATGAGATTCATGCATCAACCCTTTCTTTCTTTAGGTTGTGTTTGTAGGGCTGTCAATGGGCTCATCCTATTCAAAATTTTGATTTTGCTTAGCCTGGCCTAGCTGATTGATGGCGCCATGTGTTTGGTAAAGGAAGTTTATCTTGAATTGAAAATTTCCCACACACTTTGTGTTAATTATATTTTGATATTAAACATGTATCCAACGTCTCTATTGCAATTCAGTTCAATTGAGCATCTAAATACATTAACTAAAATAGATATAGATTTCCAAAGACTTTTCAAAAGAAGTGGATGGACATACTAATGGTTTAAACTACAAATGTCCTAAACAAAAAACATGTAATTGCTGATCTGAAAAAAGGGCTAGGTACTTTTACTCTCCTTGTAAGACAAAAAACATGAATATCGTGTCCTACTCCTCCTTCACAACCATTGTGGCATGTCTAAACCGATCATTCCAATTCAAAGCAACCACAATCCCAACTAAGCATGAATGTACATTGTTCCCTTGTGGCCCACCATCTTTTGGATAGGCTTGATTTTGGTTTCTATGATAAGTAAGAAAGAAGAACACCTATAATTCACGAATAACAATACGACACGAAGGAACATAATAGTTTCATAGTATAGTTCCCTATAATTTCTAAATAACTACCACCTAAAAAAAAATTGCTTACCATTGCTAGTGCATGCCCTGATAGATCATCCCCCCTGAGAATCCTCTAAAGTGTTGGATGGTTGTCGCCCAATCTAGGCCTCCATTGATTCTGCAAAGGATGCCACAGACTAGGAATTGTTTCCCTTGAAAATTTCTCTTATTTTTCTCATTCCATATGCTCCAAATGACAGCAAAGAAGACTCCATGCCACAGACATCTTCCAATGGGCTCCCCATGCACTCGCTGACCAGCTCTGAAATAGATGCGGGACAGCTCTGAAAGAAATGAAAAGCTCGATAAATACACCCGCTTGCAAATTGTAGTAAATGAAACATGTGGAGAAGATAACAAAAAAGAACTTAGAACTACTTAAAGATGGAAAAATAGTGGATGTTTACTAGCTCACATGTACATCTTCACATGCAGATGAGGATGTGGAACATACGAAAATCAGTTGGCCCCACTATAGATACGCTTTGGAATGCTTTCATTGTCACTCTTCCTTCGTACGCTTAGAGTAGTTGAAACATTCTGAACAACTCCAATAACATCTGGAATCAAATCATGATATATAAAAAAGCGAAATCAGTTATATAATAGCAGAAAATTCAAGAAATAGATATAGTTCATTTGGAAGAGAAATGATCAATTCCTGCAAGATTTGGGATGTGGGTCTTACCAACAAGTTCCCTTCCATTCACATATGAACCTAACTGATCAATCTAGACAAAGTTGAATTTTGTTTCTGGAATAATGTGCCTTCTTCTCCAATTACCTCTTCAACCTCAGAGTTATCATTTAAGGTCATCTCATTATCATTTTTGAACAGTTTTGATTGTTGGTTTGCAACTCTTAAGGGTTCCTCTAGAAATGAAGTAACCCTTTCCCAATTTAAACTTGGGGTAACTTGGTTGCAGCTCCATTAAACATAGTCGCTTGTATTTGGGTACCCTACATCAGAGATTTGAAATCTTTTTCAAATGTCATTTTACAATAGCCATTGTATGCTTTTGTGCTACTGAAGTAACATTTGATGGCAAAACAAGAAGGCTTCAGTTTATTAAAAGCATAGAGTGTGTGAGCTGGATTTGCTTACATCTTCATTTGTTAACTCTACATTGAAGACTTGGCCTTCACCTCTCGCATTCTTATACGTGTGCAAATTGTCTTTGCTTGTGACCCGAACCTTAATGGTCCAGCTGCCTTGATACGGATTCAAGGAAACAAGAAGGTGAACTCTTCTTGTCATGGCCATACGTGCAGCAAGAGCAGAACTGAACATGAATAGACAAGAATTAGATCATAATATATTAGATTAGTCTCAAAGGCTAACAAGTACAAACAACCAAACACATGAGAGAATTTTAAAATAAAAACATTGTAGATAGGTTACACATCTCTATGATCCAAACCGCTTATACAATGGCCTCACTGTAGATAGGTTACACATAAGAAAACTCCCAAGGTGATTAATTCAACCCTTTGATCATTGAACATTTTGCTTTGAATGCAAACCCATGGCCACACATGTAGGGAATCCTGCCCCTCCACAATGTATGTTCACTTATGAGTAGTGTCCTATCATTCTTCTAAAAAATAGTACAGAGGTTCTTGGTATGGCACATCAATCCTTCTAATCTCTCTACAACTACATTTAAGCCAATTAATACTGTAAAAACTGAAAGTAGATCACCCACTAAAAGAGATCTAACATGCCCATAAATATCAACATTCTTTCAAGAAAAATTCTGCATTGGACTGTCTGTTAGTACAACACCAAGAATCAAACTCACTGAAAAAGGAACTGAAGCATGGAGACTCACAATCTGAGTAGCAGATTTAGTAATTTTTTCCTGCTTTGGCTTCAAAACAATTCCTGTTTCTTCTCTTTTTATTTCATTTTTGATCTCCATTTCGAGTGCAGGAGAAACCACTTCACATTTTGTGACAATCAAACATCTGAAACCATATATATGGAAAAAAAAAAAAAAAACAATTCCTAAAAACCCAACAAATCAATGCTAGAACAACAAAAGATTCATGTAACTCATCTCAACAAAAAAAAAAAAAAAAAAAAAAAAAAAGAAAAGAAAGAAAGATGTAGGGAAAATTAAAATAAAAAATCATGAAATAATGGAGATTCGACTACCAGAAGAAATGTTGCCGAGATTTTGAGATTGTAAGACATTCATTTCTTTCCACTGAATCCACTTCTTCTTCTCTCTGCTGCTACTGCTGCAGATGATGTGCTCAAAACCCTCTCCACATTTTCTGCATTCCCACTGCTTTTAATAGTTTCAAATTTTAGAAATGTATTTTTCAAAATGAGAAGTGAAAGAGGGGAGGGGATATTTGGAATCCTCTAGCCACGAATATGTGCTAGTGGGGCCGTATAAAATGAAAAGAAATCGAAAATTGGAATGCACGGACGTTAAACGAGGGATCATACATGAAATTTGACAAAAATGAACTAGGCTCATGTATCATACTTTCAAGGAAAATATGTACCTCCCTTGTTATTGTCAATAGCATGAGAAGGACCTGAAGTCAAGGATTCGTGTACCTGATCAGAGTTCAGAGAAGTTATTAAGAATAGAAACATGACCAAATGACAATAAGCCAGCTTATAAAAATAAATGGTTAAGATTTTTAAACAAAATTATCATTATGGTTTCAAGGAGGGTCCATTTATCTCCCCAATGTTGAGTCATCTCAAAAGCAAAGGATTAGTAAAAAGCCAAAAACCAAACAATAGTATTGCAAAGGACCAGTGCAGCTAAGTTACAGTGAAGACAGAACACAGAGAAATGGAGAAATTACAACGATTGCTTTATATCGGGAGGCAAAGAGCACTAAGTACAATGTAGCTAACAAAGGAGTTTTTTCCTAGAAACATTGTGATTTTAAGACTGAACATTAGGTGAAAGAAAGAAATGGCAATTTCAGAACAAACTTCTTGAGACAAAAGACATGTTGTCTCCAAGTATCCCACCATACAAAAGCCAATGGATGGCCAATTTGATTAAGGACCTGATTTTAGAAAATGCCTTAGAATGGCCAAATCTTCTTTTGGGGTCATGAGCCCCATGCTCCTTTAAAATCTTGTATAAGACAAAGAAGACAACCAATGCACATCAAAACCAAATGACACTTACACAGATTTCTTAGGCATTAGACTTCTACCAGTTTGTAGAAAGTCTTATACATGATCTTATTTCTTTTTTAGAAAGATCTTTCAAATATTTTGGGGTCATGTTTACTAACAAGTAAACAGGCACTTTCTTAGAAAAAAAAAACAAACACATGGAAGAAAATATATTTGAAACAACTTAAACTACAAAAATTCATTGATGTCATACATGCAACACCTAGATTCTGACGAGATTATAATTCAATTAGCCTTGTGTAGAGAGTAGAACCGCATTCCTGAAGACAAGACCGTCTATGAAAGTCCATAGCTCTAAAATATGGTATTACCTGTAGAGTTGTTCCTATGCAGTGGCGGCAGATGCAGCTGCATGGCGCTTCCTAGCCTCTTCAATGATGGAGAGCCTGATAAGTATGTGTGCTTTCCAACAAAGGAAAATGGGACGAGATGTCAACTGACCTTTCAACCAATCATGAAAAAACAATTTGATAAAAGATCTCTGCCATCCTTTATGTCAATCTCTTTTATATTTTTTCAATCCATCTTCCATTTTCTTCTTAACAAGAAAATCCATATTTACTAATATTCCTATTTTTCTATTTTTCAAAAGAATGCACATAGTTCTGGATTCAATAGAATAAGGGTTGTTCTTTTGTCAGTCACATATGCTCACCATTAACAGTGATTCAGCTACATTTTCTATTATTTTCAACAAGCTACTGGTTTGTTTGTTGGCTAAAGAAGCTTTTCAACAAAATCCACATAAGTCTATGTTTATATTCAATGATGCTTTGAAACAGTGTACCATTCACAAAAAAGATAAGTTTCTCTGCTTATTGACGCTGGCACTTCCACAAACCATTTGAGAAGCACATCTTAACTTTGGATGTAATCAGAAATTACATAGAAAGCTCGAAAAGAAGCCCTAGCATGTTCAATAATGATGCAGATAAGGTAGCCATCATGCACGAAAACAAGCACATCCACCAAAATATAGCCAAATCACATTGGTAGTTTGACATAAACACTACTCTTTAAAAATTTTGAATACAAGAAACAACTGCTTATTAGTCACAGGAGAAAACTTGCCATAGAATTACTAAAGAGATATTCAAATGCGGAACATAGAAGATTCGAATTCTTCCTAGCCCTGACCATAAGCAAGATCTTAGAACAGACCATATCCTTGCAAAACCAAATATTCAAAAACAGGACAGTGCTTACCGAGTAGGATGTAGAGGATCCTGCAATTAAAAGTGACAGGCTATTGTTTTAAATTGTTAGTTTTATATCAAAAAGGCCATTTTAGCATAGAGTTGTTGCTTACCATTAGTGGTGGCAGGCTGAAATAGAATATATCATCCATAGACTCCGAGCCAGAAAAGGCCGATGCTTCCTGAAAGCAAAAAAAAAAAAAAAAAAAAAAACTTGTATAAAATCTAATATTTTTCTGGGGGTATGCTTTGTGCTGCAACATTTGGGAGGTTTTACTCTCTTATATGTTTTGGAATTATTATTATTATTATTATTATTATTATTATATTATTATTATTATTATTGTTATTTATTTATTTTATTATTATTATTATTATTGTGAAAAAAGAATCAGGTTCAAATAGTTAAAAAACTAGGGTTATGTAACATCAAGGATTGAATGATTATATATGAAAGATCTACCCGGTGGATAATTTGTTAAGTGTACTTTACATCCAACCCTTCCAGTAGGTTGGACCTACCATGAGGATCAGCTTGTAAAAAAATCCTCCATATCTACTTTACCAGGTGGGCCACACCACAGGAAACAATTTCTAGTGATTGATAAATAGAAAAATATAAGTGTGATCCATTGGGTAAGTCTAAATATGGCTGAATTTTTCATACTTGATCCTCATGGTGGGGGCCACTTGCAAGGACTTGAAAAGTTGGAAATATTATGCAATGGTTGGACCGTAACTATAGTCCATCTGTGCTTGGTGGAGTGTCCATTTCCTTTGAGTTTTGAGTTTTCAGTTTGCATAAGTGGATCTCACAGTTGAGTAATCCAAACCGTTGATACAGTGGGCATCGACGTGGATGTGGCATTCAGAAAAAAGTTCGTGATTAGAAGATCCTAGCCATTGAATATTTGGCCTATCTTTCGTTGAATATGAACGGTAGCTGTTCTGTCTTTTCTGCAATAACCCGAGTAAAGAAGTGAGGTGCAGTCGTGCAGATATAAGGGAATAAGTTCCCACCGTAAATAGGAAAAAAGCAAAGAGGTTTTTTCTTCAATGCATCTTGCCATACATGAAAAAAGTAATGCGTGCAGTGAGATCATGATCGTGCACTGGTGGGCCCCACCATATATGTGCCCTGACACGAAAATCAGGACCATGTATATCTAAAAATGGACGGCCAAAAAATCAGCCACTGCTCCACATTTGAGAAAGACCCATTAACGATCCATCAGCAAAAAGGCTACAGAAGGTTTGATAGAAAAAAGGAAAAAAGAGAAAAAATAATAATAATAAAGGAGCTTACCGGTCGATTCAGTCTTTGAGCTTCAACAGGAACTTCTCATTGCTCTCCTCTGTAACTCTAATCAGTCTCTCCAACAAATTTCGAAGTCCATCTCTAGTTGCAATCGAGGGCAGCAGCTGGCCTCCCCTTCTCCATCGTCATCCTCCATTAAAATCAGAGGAGAGAAAGGGAAAGGAGATCGGGACGAAGAGAGAGAGAGAGGGAGCAGAGATCGGGTGAGCGAGAGAGGGAATAAGGAACGGAGAGAGGGTGAGAGAGGATTAGGTTTGTTTTTTGGGCGGGGGTTTTTTGGGCGCGGCTCTGTTTTGAGCGCGCGCCATTTTGGGCGTGAAGTAGGTATTGGACGGTCCTGACAGGGGCTACGTGGGCCCACCATGATGTATGTGTGTCATCCATTCCGTTCATCTATTTTTAAAGATCATTTTAGAGATTGATGCTAAAAATTAGAGGGGTATAAATCTCAGGTGGTCCACACCACATGAGAACAATTGGGATTGGATATCCACCATTAAAATCCTCCCAAGGACCACTGTACTGTTTATTTGACATCCAACCTGTTGATTTGGTCATACAGGACCAGGTGAAGGGAAAAAACAAAAATCAGCTTGATCCAAAACTTTTATGGCTACCAAAATGTTTTTAATGGTCGACGCTCATTCAACACTGTTTCTTGTAACGTGGTCCACTTGAGATTTGGATATATCTCATTTTTGGTCTTATATTGTAAAATTATCTGTAAAAATATATGGACGGCATGGATGAAACACATACATCACGGTGGGGCCATATCATCTAAAATCATGTGAAGAAATGCCTAAAATATATAAAAGCACTTGGTGGGGCCCACTTGAAATTTTTATGCATATGAAACTTGGTATGACTCCTCATCCAAGTGGGAGACACATAATGGACAGGCTAGATTTGTGAACCACATCTCGGTGGGCCTAACAAATGATTATGAATATTTTAATGGAAGGTGACCCCTCTCAACTTTTGTATGTGGCTTAGCCCAAAAAAGTCACGAATTGACCTGATTTTTAAGCTCTAGGCCCACCATGGAATGGTGCATCTGACTAATGGGGTAGATGTGGGCCCACTTTGATTTATAAATTGTATATCCATATGATCCATTTGTTTCCCTTACCATACCTTGCTTCTTTTTTTTTTTTCTACCCTAACCGCTGCCTGCACGGCCGTACCCAACAGTCAAGCACGCTGCCCGCCGGTCACCATCTCCACCCCTCTATCTATCTCTTTCTCTCATTCTCCCAGTCTCTTCGAGGCTCCGAGCCAACCTGCGCCAAATCCTAACTCGGCTTGATCTCTCCGAAATAGGTGTTGAACTTGTTTTTTATTTATTTAACTTGTATATTTATATGATTGTAGATTTATTTTAGATTTATGGTTGAGGGGCTAGGTTAGGTCAGGTTGGGGTTTGGATCAGGTTTGGAGGGCTGGATTAGGTCGGGTTAAAGGTTTTTTATACTTAACATGATTGACATTTAATTTGTATTATTTAATCAAAAATATAATAAGTTAACATATGAATAAGCTTCACTCGACTCGACTCGAACCACTAGCTCGACTTGATAGCTTTGGCAAACAAGCCATGCTTCAATGTTGAGCTCGAGGGTGAGCTTAAGGTCGAGTATAGCATGGACAAGTCAAGCCCAGCTTGGCCCACCTCGACTCGACTCAACTTGGCTCGATGTAAAGCCATAGTGACTCTAGAGTGGGCAACGTTTAAAAATTAGAGGTAATTCTTTAGTTGTACAAGTGGCATGGTTTTACAGTAATCACAACCGTCCAAAATGCTAATCCAAGTGTGGATGGAGTATAACTAAAAAATGACAAAGAGAAGATTACTAACCATGCATCTAATTTTTTTACTTTGAATTTGGACCACTCACTGCTTACTTTTAATAATCTATTTGATGGGCATTAATTAGATGGTCAAGATTACTTGACCTTGTGGTTCTAGAGATTTGCTTAATCTCACAATATGAATTATTTATTTGACTGATTTTTGGATCCATGGTGTATAATTGAAGGACTCGCTTGATGGACGGAGAGGATATCGCATCTGATGACATTCACAGTGGGTACACAATCCGATTTGGATAAATATATTCTATACCCAACCTATCCATTAGATGAGCCATCCCAGACATTCACAGGGTGTCAATAATTGGGACACAATTTTGACAAGAATATTTGACCCATTTTATATGTCTGGTCCATTCACTTTATTTTACTGATCATTACCCTCAATTTGACTGGTTACTCACCCTAATCATGCTACATATAGGAAAGATATTGGGCACACAAGATTGATATATTGATAATTTGAGTGAATTTTGATTTAAACATCTAAAGTTATTTACTCTTCAATCTGAACTGATCAGATTGTCCAAAAACGGTTCAAAGTTGTTCATAATATCAAAAACATATTAATGAATATAAAACACAAACATCAAGAGAACTTCCCAATGACTCTTAGACATGAAGTGAGCAAAAGTTCAGAACACTCACCTTACCCTCCAATCCTACATGCTTGTGTAAGGCAGCCCATCTATGTTCTACATGCAACCACATGTGCCAAAATGACCGCTAGGTGCACGATCCAAACCATCCATCAGGCAGGTCCCACCTTGTATATTCACTTGCCATGAAACAACTAGATGGCTCAGGAAAACTTGGCCAAGGTTTTATTTTTTGTTTCTAACATAGCGGCCAACATGAAGAGTAAACCAGGGGCATCTCTACGGTGAGGCCCAAGTGATCAATAGTTTGCACTTTGCACAAGTGTCCCATGTTGGCAAATAGAATCTTTAAGCCAAGAATATTAGAGAAATAGCGATGAAATCATTTGACTCAAAGGGCATAAACTTGTCTACCCAGTTGAATAACCATGTATGTTAGTTCATCTTATAGAAGTCATGACCCTTAGTAATGAAAGCGGATTGCGTGCTAAGAAAACTCTTTAAGGCTCACCATGATTTATGTATTATATCCAATTCATCCATCCATTTTACCATATAATTTTAAATCTTGATCTCAAATATGAAAAATATCCAAATATCAAATGAACCACACAATAGGAAACAATATGAATTGAACTTCTACCGTTGAAAAATTATTGGGGGCCATAGAAGTTTTGGATCAAGCTTATATTTGATTTTTCCCTTCATCCATGTTTGTATAATCTTATAAACATGTTGGTTGTCAAATAAACATGATTGTGGGGCCTAGCAAGGTTTCAATGGTGGAAATCATTATTCCCACAGTTTCATGTGGAATGATCCACTTGAGCTCTGGATTTGCTTCAATTTTGGTCTCAATCCCGTAAATAAGCTGGAAAAATGGATGGACAACATGGATAAATCATATACATTCATCGTGGGCCAATTGAGTTTACTTGGTATGATAAAAAATCCGATTTCATTGTCAATAGGTTGGATGGTAAATCGGATTGAGTACTGAGTTACTCGGTACGCTCTTATCACACCGAGTAAACTTTGTCGGGCCCACCTTGAATGTATATGGTCTGTCCATGCCGTCCATCCATTTTTCCATCTAATTTAAGGGGTTAAGCCCAAAATTGGCGCATATACAAAAATGAAGTGTATCATAACACAGGACAATTAGGATAATGATTTCCAATTGTGAAACCTTTCTAAGTCTGACAATAATGTTTATTTGTCATCTAACTAGTTTATAAGATTATATAAACATATGCATGGGAAACAAAAATTTAAGTTTGAACCAAAACTTACGTGGCCCTAAGAAATTTTCAATAGTACATGATCAAGTCCATTGTTTCCTATGGTGTGGTCCATTTGAAAATTATATATGCTTCATTTTTGTGCTCAATTGCTAAAATTACCTGGAAAAAAACTCCCTAGGCAAACCACTTCAGTTGGATGGCAAATAAATATTTAAGTGGGCCCGTGATGTTTTTAATGGTAGGAATTTAGTTGAGATTGTTTCTTGTTGTGTGGCCCACTTGAGATTTGGGTCAGCTTCATTTTTTTGAATCATATGCTAAAATGATTTTTCAATACGGATGGACGGTGTGGATGTAAGGAAAGTACATCACTGTGGGCCCCACAGTTAGGCATCCGAAATCGCCACGCCCAACAGCCCCGTTCCGCACACCCGCAAAAGAAAAAAAAATGAAGGAGAGGTTAGGGCTTCCCTTGCCAGACCGAAGAGAGGGAAGGAGACGCTCAGAGAGAGAGAGAGGGAGAGAGAGAGAGAGAGAGAGAGAGGGAAGGAGACGCTGAGACACAGAGAGAGAGAGAGAGGGAAGGAGACGCCGAGGGAGAAGGAGACGCTGAGAGGGAGAAAGATCGAAGGAGACGCCGGGTCAGCGCAGGTAGGTGCACTTCCAATCCACCTGCGTTTCCACCACCCTCTCCCAAATTCGAAATGGATAGCCGTTGCCTGTAACAAAGTAACCTGTGACTTGAAAAACCCCTAATTCCTCTGTTACATTTCTTGCAATCTTACCTGATAAAAAGTTACACGTTGAGACTTTGTTACCTGTAGCATATCTCCCCCAAACACAAACTGTAAGAAAGTCACCTCTAACTTTCTTACATTTTGCACAAGTTACAGGCAACCAAACGGCCCCTTAGGGATTTGGGGATTTTAGGCCTTACAGATTTGAATGTGGACCCCGAATTGGGGTTTTTCTGATTTTACAAATTAGGGATTTGGGGATTTTAGGATTTTGGGGATCTGAGGATCCAACCAGAATTAGGGATTTCTGATTTTACAAATTAGGGATTTGACAAATTAGGGATTTTGGGGCTTACAAATTTGAATGTGGACCCCGAATTGGGGTTTTTCTGATTTTACAAATTAGGGATTTGGGGATTTTAGGATTTGGGGATCTAAGGATCCAACCAGAATTAGGGATTTCTGATTTACATGGATGGATGGTTGGATGGTTAGACATGTACATATGCATGGATGGATGATTGGATTGGATGCATTTATATTATACAAACTCATTCTGGTTACTATTGCACTGATATTTTACAATGACACATGCTTTTAAACCCCCATAAAATGGGAATTTATCATGTATGCGTCTTTTTGCAATTATTTGATTACCAAATGTCCCAAAATGCCTGAACCAAATAATGCAAAATGTTTCATTGTTTTTGTAGAACACTTTCTGACATCAGTGTAGGTCCCAATGTTCCTGTAGTTACATTATCTATCTTAATGCTTTCCATTTGTGATGAAGCTTGGATACTCACTGTATTGCATGTGTGGCTTATTGTTTTGCTAGCCTTGGCTTGGCACCCGTTCCATGAGGAATATTTTGTGAGCGGGAGCTTTGATGGATCCATCTTTCATTGGCTTGTTGGGTAATCTCTCTCAATAGTCATCATGATATTTTTGCCAAATTCATTTTCTTTGATATCCCTCTTTTTTTTTTTTTTCGCTGCAAGTGTTGGCATTGCATTTCAATAGCAGAAAAAGCACTTTGGTGTAATAATTCTTCCATCATTCTAAAATCTTCTAAGCTTTTATTGACGTGGTTCATGTATTTCAGCATATGTCCCAACTATTTTGGGCCAGCTTTACAAATCTTGTTTTGCAATAAATCATATCTAAGGCCCTTTACTTGGTAACTGATCTTTATGTCCACTGTCATTATAACCTTGTTAGTTGTCTTGACTATTTGGGGCTGACTTTACAAATCCTGATTTTCCAATCAATCATATCCAACGCCATTTCCTTTGTAAGTGAACATGCCTTTATATCCCTAGATCATGAACTTCACCTACTTTGTGAAAGAAGGGAAACATGATATTGTTGAGTGATTTTCAGTCTAGCGATTTTAAACACATCAGTTTGGGAACAATGGTAGTTGAATAGATTGGGTAAGGTAACATAAGTGGGCACCATGCATCAACACTTCAAGTTTGAACCATAAAGGCCATCTTGTGGTTAGTATGTCTTTTATTTGGAGCCGTAAAAAGGAGCCATACGATAGGTGAGGCCCAGTTATTTTGTGGCACCCACCTGAAATATATACAGCCAATTTTTTTTGTCAAGAGAAAAAAAGAGTCTGATTCCATCATGTATGTTAAATGTTGATTGTCAATTTTGTTCATATACGATTGGCTCACCTAAATTGTGTCTGACCTGATTCTTGGACCAAGCATAAGTTGTGGGTGAGGTTTCGAAAGCCCACATGTGTGTGGAGCATTGCTCAACCAAATACCACCACATGCACCAATGTAGCATAAGTGTTACATGAGACATAATTACCATCTAGTAGGTCACTTTTTTTTAGTACCACTGTGTATGAAACAAATGGATGTTCAGAAAGAGCTGTATTAGCCATTCATTTCTTTGTATATTGTGCCTAACTTCAGTGCTGAAAAGCTTGATTCTTACATGTGGCTTGTCTAATTAAAAGCTGGGATCTCACACATGTTCCATATTGGCATGTGTGGCCCACTTGATGAGGGATCAAACTAATTTTTTTTCCTCAAGGTGATCCTCATGTTGGGGCCAACTTTTTTGGATGGGTTGGATGTTGTACACACATGATAGGATGGGAATTATCTGCTGGTTGGATGTGAGCTTCTCTCTATTTATTTATGTGGGATTATCCTGTGTGTCATGTGCTTCATGTTAAGCTGGAGATCACTTGTATTGTATAGGTGCAGCAATGCTGCATTTGACTATTCCCCTTTACTTGTAAACTAATTTATACCCATGATGTTAGGCTCGGTATTTCATATCCGGAGCTGACTAAAATGCAAGCACGTGTTGTCTTTGAGGCTGCAATTGCTATGACCAATCAGGGTGTTAAAGTTCTTCCAGAGATAATGGTCCCTCTTGTTGGAACACCACAGGCATGTTCTTCTTTCCTTTATTTTGGGTTTTCAATGGTTTTCAATATAACTTTGAATTTTACTTTATTTACTCTGAAAATTGGATAAATTACATCATCAATTTAGATGCTCTTTAAACTTTGCAAATTGGATAAAAACATATATACCTTCTCTGATTTTCCCATGGTGCACATGCCCATCTGGATTATTCATTCTATTTGCCACCTCATGGATGTTCCATAGTTTGAAATTCTACCACTCTGATTTTCACAACGTATTAGAAGTTTGCGTTTGGAACGTCAGCACAAGTTTTATGTAACAATCCACAGAGTAAGGAAGTCCTAGTGATTGAATGGTTTGGGTTGCTTGCTCATGGTCTATGGCCATTTGGACAGACTGTGTTTATGTATTTGCTCGAAATTGATGGAGCAGACCCGGATGTGCGTCGGAGCTATCCGGATGAGCGGGGGTCCCTGGAAGGTGGGAACCGCTATTATGTGACCATAATGAAGCTGTTCATTTCCTATGGACAGCATTGGAGGGGCCTGACCATTTTGACAGGCCGTGTTTATGTATTTGCTCGAAATTAATGGAGCAGACCCGGATGTGCGTCGGAGCTATTCGGATGAGCGGGGGTCCCTGGAAGGTGGGAACCGCTGTTATGACCATGATGAAGCTGTCCATTTCCTATGGACAGCATTGGAAGGGCCTGGCCATTTGGACAGGCCGTGTTTATATCTGTATTTGCAGGTACCACACCCTTAACCTAAACCTATAACCCCAAACCTATAACCTATAACCTAAACTTATAACCTTAACCTAAACCTTAAACAAAAACCTAAACCCATAACCTAAACCTATAAACTAAAACCTAAACTTAAACCTAAATCATAACGTATAACATAAACCAAAACCTATAACCTTAACCTAAACCAAAACCTATAACCTTAACCTTAGCCTATAACCTATAACCTATAACCTATAACCTAAACCTAAAACCAAAACCTAAACCTATAAGCTAAAACCTAAACCTAAACCTTAACCTATTCTCAAATCTCTAAACCTAAACCTACACCTAATCCCAATCTCAACTCCCTAACCTAAAGCTAAACCTAAACATGAAAACCCAAGCATAAACCCGAACCCGATTTCCTAAACCTAAACCTTAACATATTCTCAAATCCCTAAACCGAAACCTACACCAAATCCTAATCACAACTCCTTAACCTAAACCTAAACCTGAATTTGAAAACTCAAACCTAAACCCGATCCCGAACCGGAACCCAGTTTCCTAAACCTAAACCTAAACCTTAACCTATTCTCAATTCCCAAAGCTATAACCTATAGCCTAAACCTAAACCAAACCTAAACCTATAACCTTAACCTTAACCTAAACTCAAAACCTAAACCTATAAGATAAAACCTAAACCTAAACCTAATACATAAATGTATTCTCAAATACCTAAACCTAAACCTAATCCCAATCCTAATCTCAAGTCCCCAACCTAAACCTAAACCTAAACTTATAAACCCGATCCCAAACCCGAACCCGATTTCCTATACCTAAACCTTAACCTATTCTCAAATCCCTAAACCTAAACCTACACCTTATCCCAATCTCAACTCCCTAACCTAACCTAAACCTAAACTTGAAAACCAAAGCCTAAACCCGATCCCGAACCCGAACCCGAACCCGATTTCCTAAACCTAAACCTTAACCTATTCTCAATTCCCAAAGCCTAAACCTATAACCTAAACCTATAAACTAAAACCTAAACCTAAACCCATAACCTAAACCAAAACCTATAACCTTAACCTAAACCAAAACCTATAACCAAAACCTATAACCTAAACTTATAACCTTAACCTAAACCTAAAACCAAAACCTATAACCTTAACCTAAACCAAAACCTATAACCTAAACCAAAACTTGTAACCTAAACCTTAACCTAAACTTATAACTTTAACCTAAACCTAAAACCAAAACCTAAACCTATAACCTAATCATATAAACTAAAACCTAAACCTAAACCTATTCTCAAATTCCTAAACCTTAACCTATTCTCAAAACCTAAACCTTAACCTAATCATATAAACTAAAACCTAAACTTCAAAATCCGATTCTGAACCCGAACCCGATTTCCTAAACCTAAACCTTAACCTATTCTCAAATCCCTAAACCTAAACCTACACCAAATCCCAATCTCAACTCGCTAACCTAAACCTAAACCTAAACATGAAAACCCAAGCCTAAACCCAATCTCGAACCCAAACTCGATTTCCTAAATCTAAACATTAACCTATTCTCAATTCTCGAAGCTATAACCTATAACCTAAACCTAAACCTATAGCCTAAACCTAAACCTAACCTAAACCTATAACCTTAACATAAACCCAAAACCTAAACCTTAACCTAAACCAAAACCTATAACCTTAACCTTAACCTAAACCTAAACCAAAACCTGTAACTTAAACCTTAACCTAAACTTATAACCTTAACCTAAATCTAAACCTAAAACCAAAACCTAAACCTATAACCTTAACCTATAAACTAAAACCTAAACTTAAACCTAAACAAAAACCTATAACCTAAAACCTAAACTTATAACCTTAACCTATAAGCTAAAACCTAAACCTAAACCTACACCTAAAACCTATACTTATAACCTTAACCTTAACCTAAAACCAAAACCTAAACCTATAAGCTAAAACCTAAACCTAAACCTATACCTAAACATTAACCTATTCTCAAATCCCTAAACCTAAACCTACACCTAATCCCAAGTCAACTCCCTAACCTAAACCCAAACCTAAACATGAAAACCCAAGCCTAAACCAGATCCCGAACCCGATTCCCTAAACCTAAACCTTAACCAATTCTCAATTCCCTAAACCTATAGCTTATAACCTAAACCTAAACCTAAACCTAAACCTTAACCTAAAACTAAACCTAAACCTTAATCAAAACCTATAACCTTAGCCTAAACCAAAACCTATTACCTATAACCTAAACTTATAACCTATAACCTAACAGTAACCTAAACCTAAAACCTAAACCTTAACTTATAACTTAAAACCTAAACCTAAAACCTAAAACCTAAATGTATTCTCAAATCCCTAAACCTAAACCTACACCTAATCCTAATCTCAACTCCCTAACCTTAACCTAAGCTTAAACTTGAAAACCCAAACCTAAACTCAATCCCGAACCCAAACCCAATTTCCTAAACCCTAAACCCTAAACCTATTCTCAAATCCCAAAACCTATACTTATAACCTGAACCTAAACCTAAACCTAAACCTAAACCTGGAGGAGCAGGAGAGGCAGAGGGGGGAGCAGGAGAGGAGGATAGAGGATCAGCTGGCAAGGCAGAGGAGGATGGAGGAGGAGTTTGTGAGGCAGAGGGAGGAGCATGAGAGGAGGATGTAGGAGATGCGGGTGGAGCATGAGCGACGGATGACGGAGATGTTTCAGGCTTTCGCTGCACGCTTACCCACCGATGCCCCACCACCTCCGCCTTCATCTTTGTGATTTTTTGTTTATTTGTTTATGTTAAATTTATATGTATTTATGCGTGAATGAATGTGATGCAGATAAGATTGTTTGTGTTTGAATGAATGTAGTTTATGTAATTTGGGTTTAGATGGATGTGAATGTGAATATGATGAAATGTGTATATTAGGATGAATATGATGGAATATATTGTTAACAGGTGTATATCAGGAATTTTGTACGGATTTTGAGCTAGATTTTATTTTTTTTTAAAAAGAAACTTTTGGCGACGAAACTTTTCGTAGCTAAAAGATACGGTAGTTTATTTTTAGCAGCGAAAATTTTCGCTGCTAAAAGTCTTGTACAGTTTAAGACTTTTAGCAGCGAAAAGTTTCGCTGCTAAAAACAGAAAGATTTTTTAATTTTTTAGTGACGAACAGTTTCGCCGCTAAAAGTATATGTAGTTTGGGTTTAAATGAATGTGAATGTGAATATGATAAAATGTGTATATCAGGATGAATATGATGGAATATATTGTTAAGAGGCGTATATTAGGAATTTTGTACGGATTTTGAGCTGGAATATTTTTTTTTTTTAAAGAAACTTTTGGCGACGAAACTTTTCGTCGCTAAAAGATATGTTAGTTTATTTTTAGCAGCGAAAATTTTCGCTGCTAAAAGTAACGAAACTTTTCCCTGCTAATAACAGAAAGATTTTTAATTTTTTAGCGACGAATAGTTTCGCCGCTAAAAGTGGATGTAGTTTGGGTTTAGATAGATGTGAATGTGAATATGATGAAATGTGTATATCAGGATGAATATGATGGAATATATTGTTAAGTGGTGTATATCAGGAATTTTGTACGGATTTTGAGCTAGATTATTTTTTTAAAAAGAAACTTTTGGCGACGAACTTTTTCATCGCTAAAAGATACGTTAGTTTATTTTTAGCAGCGAATATTTTCACTGCTGAAAGTCTTGTACAGTATCAGACTTTTAGCAGCGAAAATTGTCGCTGCTAAAAATAGAAGGATTTTTTAATTTTTTAATGACGAACAGTTTCGCCGCTAAAAGTTTATGTAGTTTGAATGTGCATAGTATGAAATGTGTATATCAGGATGAATATGATGGAATATATTGTTAAGAGGTGTATATCAGGAATTTTGTACGGATTTTGAGGTGGAATATATATTTTTTTTAAAAAAACTTTTGGCGACGAAAATTTTCGTCGCTAAAAGATATGTTAATTTATTTTTAGCAGCGAAAATGTTCGCGGCTAAAAGTCTTGTATAGTACAAGACTTTTAGTTTTGGCGATTGGAAGAAAACGTTTCGAGTCTTTAGCGACGAAAATTTTCGTCGCTAAAAGTATCAGACAGGATTTTTAGTAGCGAAAATGTTTGGAGCATTTAGCGACGAAACGTTTCGTCGCTAAAAGTATAATGTATGATTTTTAGCTACGAAAATTTTCGCCGCTAAAAGTCACTTTTAGCGACGAAATAAATTTTCGTAGCTAAAAGTTTCGTCGCTAAAAACCCTCTTTTTTGTAGTGAGACTGGCTGACATAGGTACCACTGAGTTGATCACTCACTCCCACTTTGGGACGGTGTTTTAAAACATCAACTAGAACTTGTTATAGATGCAGGGACGATAGAGCTGTATGCGTTGGGGGATGCTAGCGTGGAAGATGAGGAGCGAGCATATTTCCAAACATTCGACGGATCCTTCTAGTCCGAGTTCTGGCTATCGCAGGGTATGGGCCCGGGCCCTAGGCACTGTGGGACATATGTATGGGTGGGACTAGTTCCCTGTTTGGATTTTTTGGATTTGTGGTTTAGGTATTTTTATATTTAGTGGCACTTGACACTACTTTATAACTTACTTATGCTTCATGCCTTCCTACAATCTCCATTGCTTATGAGATCATCCAAATGTAATTAAAATCTGAAGCCTATTAGGGCACACGCGGCACCTAGGAATTCGGGAGCCGAGTTCCTACTTGGTCCCTAAAATTTAGGGCGTTACAGTTTCCCTGACCGAGTCGGACTCGGTTCGTGTTAGGCCAGTAATGCAACGGATCGGATCAAGTCAAATGACCTGGACTCGATCTCTGATCGGATCAAATTCGGGTCAGTTCATTGAAAATTTCGAACCGAGTCGAGTTGGATCTAATCCGGTCCAACTCGACTCGATGCCCACCTCTAATGATGGGACTAGTGAGCAATTTCCGTTATCACTAACTCCTATGCACGCTCGTTTCATTGTATATAACTCTCAACTATGGGATGTCGTGTTTGGATTAGTAACTTAAATGGCCACCATGATGAAACAACAGCAAGACCAATTGCAGCCTAATGAAATATGATAGAAAACATAAATCAGGCACCTCAAGGCTAGCAGATCCGACCTTAGTTAGACATGAGAAATCAGGTGGAGTGGACCTACTTGAGGGCGCTTTAGACCTGACGATAGCTGAAGACTGGCTGACATAGGTTGAGAAGATACTCAAAGAGATGGATTGTCCAAAAAACCAAATGGTTAGATTGGCGATAATTGTTCTCCAAGGAGAAGCTAATATATGGTGGAGGTTAACTAAAAGATCGGTCATAGTGGAGCACCTGTGGACTTGGAGTGAATTTAGGAGAAAGTTCCACGAGAAATATTTCCTAAGGTCTATCATGTTCAGAAGATGGACGAATTCAAGAAGTTGGATCAAGGGGTCGTGACAGTAGCTTAGTACGATGCAAAGTCCATCAAATTATTCCGATATGTCCCGTAAGTAGTGGAAGATGAAGAATACAATATTCAAAATTTTGAATAAGGGCTCCATCAGAACATTAAAATTCGATTTTGTTGTATGGATATCAAGAAATACTCTGAAATCATCGACAAGGCCCTATGAACTGAAAGATATAGCGAGCAGACCTATACACAACTAAGTGAACATCAAAACAGGACTGCACCCATACAGCAGTAACCGTAAAATAAATATATAAAAAAAAAGCAACGAACCAATGCCTCGACCAAGACACCAAATACTCAGGACCGGCCTTTTACAGGGAATTACACATATTGTGGGAAAACTTTAGATAGATGTCGCTACTTCAGAAGACATCCTTACGACTACCATCTCCCGCACTTAAGCAACTTTTAGTTCAGTCCCTCCCCCTAAAAAAATCATCTAGACCATCACACTCATATCTTCAGGCATTGCATTCCATGCCTATTCGATTGTCGCAAAATCAGAAGAATCAACCCCGACAATTATCATGACCTGTGAATTGTCAGGGATGACAACTTTTCAGATAATAGCCTACGCAAACCAAGGTTTATGCTGTCACACCTAGTAAAGAATCAGAAATTGATAATAATGTTATAGAAGGTACAATTATCATGTTTGACTAGCTTATTATCATATCGTTTGATTCTAGAGCCTCAATATCATTTGTTACAACTGTGGTAGTTGATCAATTAGGAGTTAAACTAGTAGCTCTTAGTAAGTTAATTTCGTTAGAATCATCCTAGGAAAACTGTCACATTAGACAAGATATGCAAATCCTGTGAAATTAGAATAGAAGGAATTTTGATGCCAGTAGACTTAATACTAATAGATATGAATGGGTATGATGTCATTCTAGGGATGAATTGACACTTTCTATTACACTAAGATCAACTGTCATGACAAGACAATTACTTTTTTCATTTTAGGGAGAGGGCCTTTCCAAATCTAAGAGTGGAAGAAGGACATAAAAAGTGGAGTGTATTATGGTGTTAAAGGATGGGGAATCATAGGAGTTGGCACTGGTGCAAATTACGATTATGATGGATTATCTAAAAGTTTTTCAAGATATACATGAATTGTTGTCTAGAAGATAAGTGGATTTCAATATTGATCTCATATAATGAACTGCACTAATATCGATGTAGCCATATCGTATGCCACCAGTTGAGCTGCAAGAGCTTAGGAAGCAATTAAAAGAACTAAAGACACAAGGTTTCATCACCGTGGGGTGCACCAGTTTTATTTGTGAAGAAGAAGGATAGGAGCATGCGACTGTGCATATATTATCGACGGTTGAACGAAGTGAGGATTAAGAACATATCTACTCCCGTGTATTGATGATTTATTCGATTAGATGAAGGGACCATGTTACTTTTCTAAGAATGACCTGAGGTGAGGTTATCACTAGTTGTAGATTAAGAAAGAAGATATGTATAAGATGATTTTCAGGACATGCTATGGTCACTATGAGTTCTTGGTTGTGCCCTTTGGATTGGCCAATGCCCCAATCGTACTTTTGAATTTGATGAATAGGTTATTCCATCCGTATTTAGATCAATTTGTGATTGTATTTATCGATGATATACTAATTTACTCTAAGACCAGCGTCATGAGATGCATTTAAGAACAACGCTATAGACCTTGAAGGAAAACCAATTGTATGCTGAGTTTTCTAAGTGTGAGTTTTGGAAAGAGTGTTAAATTTCTCGAGAATATAATTACAAAAGATGAAGTATATTAGATCCTGCAAGGTAGAAGTAGTGGTTTAGTGGGAGCAACCCATGACTATCTTGGATATTAGAAGTTTTCTCATACTTGCTGAATATTACAGAAGATATTTATCAAGGATTTTTCAAAGATTTTCAGCTAATTGATAAGTTTGACTCGAAAGAATGTGCAATTTAAGTGGATGGAGAAGTATGAAGAAGCGTTCACTGAGCTGGAGTGATTCTTAACCTTGACCCCTATTCTCCCTCTCCCTCGAGAGGTAGTGAAGTTTGTATTGTCTACTGATGCATCAATTTTAGGACTCGATTGCGTGTTGATGTAGGAAAATAAAGTAGTATTGTATGCGTCGTGGAAATTAAAGAATCACGAGAATAATTATCTAACTTGCAACCTGGAGTTAGTTGCCATTGTATTTGCTCTTAAGATTTAATGACATTATTTGTATGGTGAGCTATTTAATTTGTTTACCAATCATAAGAGCCTATGTTATTTGTTCTCACATTAGGATTTACACATGAGGCATAGAAGATGGGTGAAATTCTTAAAAGACTATGATTTTGAACTATCTTATCATCTTGGCAATGCGAATCTAGTGGCAAATGCCCTGATTAAGAAGCATTATAAATAACAAAAAATACAAATGAAATAATTTGAGAATGGGAGATGTTGGATTTCGTGAAAGAATTTGAAGTGAAGTTGCAATTTCAAGAATGACATTTCACATTGACAATATAATGATAAAGTAGACCCTAAAGGAAAGAATTATAGAGGCTTAGAGAAATGATGATTGGTTATGGAAGATGGTGGTTAAACATCATGATAATGATGCGTCAGAATGGAAGGTTTGTGAAGAAAAAGGTATTCGATATCTTAATTGTTTATGTTTACCCGATATTCCAGAGTTGAAAGAAAAAAAATTTGAACGAAGCATATTAATTTAAGTTCATAATTCATCCCGGGGGAACTAAAATGTATAAGAATGTAAAGTGGGTTGTTTTGGTGGTAGAATATGAAGAAGGACATAACCGAGTATGTATTTCTATGTTTTACTTGTTAGTAAGTGAAGGTTGATCATCAGAACCCCTGTGTTTATTGCAACCCCTAAAGGTACCTGAATGGAAATGGGACTGCGTTTCAATGGATTTCATAGTTGGATTTCTTTTGACTAAGAAGAAGCATGACTCAATATGGGTGATCGTTGATCGACCGATGAAGTCATTTTATTCCCATTCATATTAATTATTGTATCGACGTGCTTGAAAAGTTATGTATATTAAGGTAGTACGGATTCGGGTTGGCATTAGCATCGAAATGAAGCACATTCCTCGGGAGGCGAACAAAGTAGTGAACGGCCTGGCTCATATGGGAAGTACCACTCAAATGGATAGGACATTCACAGTTGGTTCAGACCTTACGCCCCTTATTAGAGGGGAATTAGTTTTAGACTGATCGGGCCTTGTCTCAATTAGGGATCATTTATAGGTTTTTTTCTTTCTTAATGTTCAGGTATAGCCCCTTGATTGGTTGCCCCTTTTAGCGGAGGAGGTCCGGCCCGAATGTGGAGTTCGTTATATTTTTCTCAATATGAAATATGTGTCATTTTTTTTTTTTAAATTATAATTAAGATAGTATGGCTACATGGAGTTCCGAGTTCTATTGTATCAGATCGCGACCCGCGTTTTACTTCACTACATTATATTATAATACGACATATCATCCGCAATCAAATAGGTAAACAGAGCATGTGAACCAAATACTTGAAGACCTTTTGTGTGCATGTGCCCTAGACTTTAAGGGTATTTGGGATGACAATGTACATTTTGAAGAATTTGCATATAACAACAATTATCAAGCAAGTATTGGAATGACACCTTATGAAGCACTTTATAGGCACCCATGTTGTGCGCTGAATTGTTAGCTGAAAGTAGGATTGAAAGGGTTACTTGGACCCGATATTGTCCAAGAGGCCACAGATAAGGTATAACTTATCAGGAAGCGACTGCTAATAGCGTAGATTAGACAGAAGAGTTATACGGATAATCGTAGGCGTGGTTTAGAATTTTTGGTTAAAGACCATGTGTTCTTAAAGGTTTCACCACTGAAGGGCCGAGCTGATGTGTTTTGGTACTAAAGGAAAATTGGCTCCTCGATTCATAGGTCCATTTGAGATATTGGAAGGAGTTGGAGTTATGGCTTATCATCTTGTGTTGCCACCTCAGCTAGCTAGTATTTATAATGTATTTCATATATCAATGCTACAAAAGTATGAAAAAGATGCTTAGCACATCATTGACTAACAAGACTTCGAACTTAACGAGGATACAACCTATAAGAAAGACTTCCCACCAAGTCGAGGCTCCACCTTTCAATTTGTAGGCCACAAGCTTGACTTCTTTTTCTCATTAATCTTCATATAGTCAAAGAATCAGTCAACTTCAAGCCAATCGAGGAATTCCTTAATGTGAAGTTGGCCATTGAAGCTAGGGATGTCAATCTTCATCCTATAACCTCTATCTCGCTCCTACCTCACACCTCCTCATTCTTCTCCATTCACCACTATCAAGTAGTGGTATGTGATTAATCACTATTGCCATGAGCCTGACAGTCGTGAGCTTTATTATCAATTTTAGGTTGCTCATCATTATGAACACGAGTCTACCCTAAGGCCTCCATCGAATTGTCGATTACCTTATGTAGTCCTTGCATGGCCTATAGATTCTTCCATTGGGAAGCTTTAAGTGTTGCCACCATATATCATAGCATTGTTTTCTGGAGCACCGTCTATAGTATTTTTGCTTGAACCGTTATTATAAGATGTCATCAAGCCAAAGAAAAGCTTCGCTTTGATGCTAATTGATGCAAGGAAAGACGTGGAATGATAAGAAGATGATCATTATCTTTGATGTAGAGCGGGTCGCGGACAATTTCATGGCCAAGATGGACCAGAAAAGGCCCAGTCAATGACAGAAGTGATCCAGACCGTTGGACCTTAGATCGGGCGTATCTCACAATCCAGAATGAGTTATCGAGTGTAAAATATATGATTTTGGGGTAGAACGAGCTACTTTAGCCAACCAACCTTGCTACGTCGAGTTGCGCAACCCAGAATTGCAAAATACCCCTGGATCAACGGTTGTTTCCCTGTTTTAATTTCGTTTTTACTATAAATAGTAAGTTTTAGTTTGATTATAATTCTTCATCCGTTGGGCTTTAGGAGTTGTGCCCAACATGAAAAGAGCTTAGAATAATTAAGAGAACGATTTGGTGAAGCCAAATAGGACACTTACTATTTTTGGCCAAAAACCTTGCGGACTAGTAGACATCACGGCCGTCTATAAATAGTAAGTTTACTATTTATAGTAAATCGCGGATTCTAGGAGTTTTAGTTGTAGTTTGATTATGATTTCTTTTCCATTGCTTGGTACCCCTATTTAAAGGGTTGTGAACTCATTTTTATTAATTAATTAATCAATTTCGAATTTATTAGAATTTATTTCTATTTTCTGCTTTCTTTTCTCGTGGATTCGAGAAGTCTTTGTGAGGAGTCCAGAGAAGCTCCATGGATTTGGAGTAGTTATCCTCTTGAGGAAGACGGTGATCGACCTCATCACGTTCATCCTTGCGTCAATCTTCCTCAAGTAATTAAGACTTTGAACCCAAAAAGCGAGTTCTTGAGTCCATACGTTGTAAGAGATAAAATTTGAGTATTTTATTGTATAATAATGTAATATTTGCATGATTCCTAATTTGAATAGGAATTATCCAAAATAGCAAAATCTCTCCTGAAGGTTAAATTTGCCAAAAGTAAAAACGACAATAGGACCTTACTGGAGTATTCTCAGTATTATTACAAGCAACTTCTAAACAAGAAAAAAAAAATCCTAAAATCGCAAAAATAGGTAGATACAACTAAAACAAAAATGATTAAAAGTAGTAAAATTTTCTAAAATCTGAATTTTAACACTGTATATTTTCTCATGAAATAGACATCTTCAACCAGTGTAGTGGGTCACTTGACCCCTGAGGCACCGTTATATAAATATCGATAGGTCTTGCATTTTGTGACGATGTCCGGATCAAAAGTTACAACCGTTTTACTATCAATATTTTGAACAACAATTTCTCCATATCCTGAATGTATCACTTCGAACTAAACATGCTTTGGGTCCAGTTATATCATGCCCTACATAAGACTCGGCCCAGTTCTAACAGACTACTTACGCTTTTGTTCAGCCTTCTTTTGATCTAGCTGTGCTAGGAATGTATCAACAACCCACTCGGTACCGGGGCCTCACCATATGAGTGGACCAAAGAAAATAAAACTGTTGCATTGGAATATTTTAATTCTTTAATCATTTAGACGTGTCGGTTTCCTAACCTTTGAACAGTTGAAGGGTTCAAATCCTTCAATCTGCAATCTCTCGCACTGATCATGGTGGGGCACGGGTTGGATGGAATACACACAACATAGTGGCCCCAATACGCAGGTGAATAAGAATGTGAATAAGTTCTGCACACAACTTGTTACACACAGGTGGACTACTTGTGGAGGAACTAGCCTCGTGAATAAGTTCTGCACACAACTCTCCCCCTCTCAGGCCAGCCCCACTTTCCCTGGGTGGCGTGCCCTCCTCCGGGCCTCTCTCCTCGTCTCCGTTGAGAGATGGATTAGGCCGAATGCAGGTTCTATCAAGCTAAATGTGGACGGTTTAGCCTTATCCAATCCTGGCCCAGCTGGTGGAGGCAGGTTATGTCGAAGTCACCTTGGAAATCTAGTTTTCGCATTTGCTTGGGGCTACGGGGAAGCGTCCAACAATTCCGCGGAATTGTGAGCTATTCATGACGGTCTTCGGTTCTGCCTGGGTCTTGGGTATCAAAACATCACTCTAGAATCGGACTTCAACAGGGCGATTTGTTGGGATTTTTGGCCTGCGGAATCACACAGATCTAGATCTAGGATGGTAATCCAATGGCACTAAGCACACACAAGAAAAGAGAACACATAGATTTAACGTGGAAAACCCTTGGGGGAAAAAACTACGGCACAAAGCGACAGATCACCACTATGAAAGCATCAATTACAAAGAGAAAGGACTTACCCGATTCGAACAACCTCGAATCTCACCCTTGCTACACCCTTTAGAAACCCTGGAACCCTTTTAGAAAGCCTTAGCATTCATCACAACTTCCTAGAAAAATCCTAGGAATACCTATTTATAGTTTAGGAAACTTCCCTTCCGCATCCCAGTTGCGAAATGACTCAAATCCGCAATTTCGCGCAAAATCGCGGAACAAACTGTGTAACCTTCGACTAGTCGTAGCGAGTCTTCGACTGGTCGTAGCCCACCTTCGACCAGTCGTAGCTGGCCTTCGACCAGTCCTGGCTACAGTAAAAAATAGCAAAAAACTTGCTGGACTTTGAGTCGTACAAGGGCTCGAACCTACGACCGGTCGAGCGTCTCCTACGACCAGTCGAAGCTTCCCACGACCGGTCGAACGACCTCAAAACCTTAGATTTAAGACTTTTCTCAACAATCTCCACCAAGTCTTTAATCTTCAACCGTGTAGCTCCTTGACCTCTTCTCTTATCTCTGCTTCACATCATAGCTCAAGATCACATTGGCCAACCAGCGCCAATCACGGATCTGATAGATACCTACTATGCCGTCGGCACGAATATCTCTGAGAAGCCGATCCCTTCTCTCTGAGCATAACCCTTCGCTACCAACCTTGCCCTGTATCTATGCCGTATCCTCCTGAAGATCCACCTGCATCCAACTGCTCATCGACCCACTGGAAGCTCCACCAGCTCCCATATGTCGGTCTGGTACAACGAATCCATCACATCGCCCATAGTCACCTTCCATTTCTCAACACCAGGCTCACCTAGAGCCATCAGAATAGAAGATGAATCTCCTGTAATATTGGAGTCGTCCATGTACCTTGCCGATATCCTGCAATCATGCCATGTGGTTCTTCTCACAGGTGGCTACTCCACCTGCTTTGTATCCCTGTCCGCACGTCTCAGCCTTCCTGCCCTGCTCGCTCATGTGGCCATACCCATCATGCCACACACGTGAAGAGGTGGAATTCGCTACATCCACTGTAGCTCCACCTTTTGAAGTGCTCCCGATCAACCTGTAAACATGATCGAGTCGTTGCGCTTTCATGACTACCCATGCCCCCTTGGATACGTTAAGAGCACCATCAATACCTGTGTACTTGCATCCCTTTGCCTCAAGCACACCAAGAGAAATCAGATTCTGTTTCAAATCAGGAACGTGCCTGACATCAGTCAAGGTACGCTCCACCCCATCAAACATCCTGATGCGTACCGTACCAATAGCCACAACATTACAGGCAATGTCATTGCCCATAAATACCTGTCCACCATCGCACTCTCTATAGCTGGTGAACCAACTCCGATGAGGAGTCATGTGAAAAGATGCCCCTGTGTCTAGCATCCACTCGTCCTTACGATCATCGTATGACCGTCTGAGCGAAGACACAGACAAAACGTCACTTTGTGCCGTGGTTTTTTCTCGCAAGGGTTTTCCACGTTAAATCTGTGTGTTCTCTTTTCTTGTGTGTGCTTGGTGCCATTGGATTACCATCCTAGATCTAGATCTGTGTGATTCCGCAGGCCAAAAATCCCAACACGATTAGCTGTTTGCGAGGAAATTCTGAGTCCTCCTGGAAATGGACTTACTGGTTGTCCAGAATCAGGGCTCTTGCTGCTGGCCGTTTTGTTTTGTTCACTCAAGTAAATCGAGAAGCTAATGGGCCGGCTGATAGTCTAGCTAAGATGGGTAGCAATCATCAGCTCACTGTTTTTTCTCTGATGTTTCCTCCCTCCCCCGTCTCATCCGGGGTCAGATCCTGCTGGACAAATCTGGGATAGGGACTGTCATATCTCGCCCCTCTTCCCATCTCCCCCAGCCTTAGTGATCCTTTTGCTAGGCAGTTTCTGTCTCTTTCTTTGTACAGTTTATGATAGGCGGAGCAGATTTTTTCTCTGTTCTCCGCCCGAATGGGCTTCCTGTAATGTTTCTTATACTTGAATGAAATGCCTTTAAAAAAATAATAATAATTTAAAAAATAATAATAATAATAATAATAATAATAATAATAATAATAATAATAATAAAAAAAAAAAAAAAACAAACACTAGCCTCGTAAGTAATGTATACATTTGAGATGGTTGGAAAGAAGATGAAAAAATGATTTCCTTGAATATATAATGTACAATTATAACAAATCTAACTGCTGGAAACATGATGGAGAATCAATATAGGGTGCTATAATTTCTTGTAGTTCTACTTCGAGTGCGCGAAATTTTCCCATACACCGTGTCTAGGGAAAGAGCATGTGGTATAATCACATCATGATCATCCTCATCATTCATATGACTTTGAGTCATTTCGATGGAACAAGAATCCGGCAGTTCTTCACCAATAATGCTAAATTCTGCCGATGTTTCGGGTCCCAGTTCAACCCCGGAGTTCCCAAGTGTCGTTCCCATCCGGTTGAAGTACCGGCCAATGGCTAAGATCCTCATCCATAGCCCATTTGCACGTAATGTTTCCCTCAATGCATCGTATCGCCTGCGTCTGTATAAGAACCGAATGAAGAAAATGGAGACTGTGATTGCCGAAGCAACCCCACTGATAATGAAGATGCTACGTAGGCTATATAAGGGCAGTCTTATGCTAGTCACTTGCGCTTCTGAGTCCAGGCATGTTTTGTCACCAAACCATTTCCTTTCGATTTCTAGCATCTTTTCTCCTTGGGTTAAATTGAGAACTGCACGTGAAATGTCAGGAACCAGAGCTGAGCCTCTTGGAAACACCTGTGAAATGTAGATGGAAATGGGTCATGCAAATGAACTAACCCACTGTCTAGTAGTAACAGCAGTTGTCACAACAGGTGTTTCAGAATGGAAAATCTGGAGGGAAGAAACCCAAAAACAACAGTTATATAATCTGTGCCCAAATTGGATTTGAGAAATGTTACTTGCAACACACATCCAATATCCATTAGCTGCGCCCTAGCCTAAAAATCAGATTGGCCCACTAATCAAGTGGGACAAACTGTATACTACATGAAAATAATAATACTATCTACATTGACACTGTTGGAAAATGAATTCCATTTTTAGGGCTATGTATGTTGCAGAAGCTGAAATCTTGGATTCCATATCCAATAGAAATTAGTTTTCATGTCTAACCGCTAAATTATGACCGTTGACATAATTCCAAATAAGGTAGCAAATTATTGTAGAACCCACCTTTCTCTTTTGCAAAAAATAAAAATAAAAATTTAAGGAAAAATATTTTCCTTTTCCATGGATTTCACTTATGAAGATAAGAGTCTTGGATAGGATTTCTTGCAAAACAAGATTCAATGTAGTTGGGATAAATGTAGTTGGGATAAATCTATGATGATGATGATTATGATGATAATGATGCTAGTGGTGGTGATGATTACGACAATGATAGATTCGAAAAAATAACTTCCATCTAGGAGTTAGAGAGGAAGAGAGACTTACAAAGCCAAACCCGCCCGTTCTATAAGTCGGACCGACCATGGTGTATCGGCGGCAATGGTTCTTTAGGAATACTTTGATATAAGGAATCTCATCCATAATGGCGGAAACTCCATTGTTGCCGCTTCCTCTTTCCAATGCTTCGGCGTACTGTTCTACTGTGGAGTATGACCTGAGCCTTGATTCATTGAAACCAAGATTCTTTAAAAGCTCAAATACAAACGATCCATTTTGATACCCAACATACTCATTGTTCTTGATTAATGTCTTTACGTCCGTAACGGTCGGTTGCAACTTCTCGACTGTTAGCATTGATGTCAGGTTTGCAGCATAAGCTGTCACCAGTACAAAAACCAGGAACGTCCACAGGTTTAGAATGAATCTCGAGTAGTTGCTTTGTAGCTTCTCACCTGCAATGAGCAAAAACTGAGTTTTGACACTTGAGATTTGCATTTCAAGGTTTCTTGCTGAAATTATAGACTTGGACTTGCTCGAGCCCTATCCGCTCAACACCGTGAGTGACTATTGGAAATAGTGGTGAGACTCAGCTCGACTTGGCCTTTGGCCTAGTCGCAACTCAACTTATCACTGACGAGTCAGTCTGAGTCATCAAGGGCCCGTTTGGATACCACCAAATAAGTTACTTTCTCTACTTACAGCAATATATAATTAACTTATTTGAGATAAGTTTGCTTTAAGATCAATTATAAGTAACTTTTTTACTTAAGGATACTTAATTACTTCAGCTGAACAAGTAGAAACCAAGATAAGCTACTTAAGGCATAATTAGCCTTTTTTTTTCTAAGGCATAATTAACTTATTTTAAGTCACTTACGATCCAAACACCCCCCTAGTCTTAAAACAATGTTAGAGGGCTTAAGAATCAGGCAAGGACCAGCCCATTTATTACTCGGGCCCACTAATGTCATGAATGGGCCTACACTTTGGTCATGGAACAGGCCTTAGTAGAAAATTTTCTGAAACTTATCCTTCAATCCTCACCAACCGAGCCTTGGAACTATGATTGGGCCTGCCATATTGGCTCATATTGCTGCCCCAAGCTCAAACCACATCGGCAGGGGCAGTAAAACTGATGGACCAACGTGGCCCATTGCCAACCTAATAATCTGGATGATTCTCCATGTAGTTATTATAAGAGGGTGCGTTTGGTTGCACCAAATATCATGAAATCTCATGATTAATCAGTCTAATTTGGTGTAAAGTTTCATGATATTTGGTGCAACCAAGCACTTCTGGTGTAACCCTTTTGATCAACAGAGTTATAGGTGGGGAGCCAGAGTGCTCCCACCTTTCTTGAAAAAAAAAAAAAAAAAAGCACTTCTGGTGTAAAAAATTTTACGTGAATTTGAGAGTCTGTTAACTTATAGAGAAGACACTCAACCCAGGAGAATTTTTGCTACTTACTGTTTGCAAACACGAATGTAGAGAAGGAGAAGGAGAGGATCTTCCCAACCATCTCCGAAGATGGGCCTTGGAACTCTGGATTTTCATCATGCTCAAAGACCCACACCAGAATCCCCTTCAAGACCGCAAAAGCGAGTGTGGTCAGCCACAGATCCGTTGTTAGCGGCTTCATGAACCACCAAGCGCTCATGGTGTCGTCATCCACAGTCGGTACGATTAAGGACGCTCCTGCTTCCATATACTCATATGTAAAGTCTACAAAATCTGATCTGTTTGCTGTTATAGCGGTATCCCCTACAACTGCATCGAATACCTGCTCGAAAAATGAAGAATAAGGAAAATTGATTGAGAAACAAAAACACACTTTGACAGTTTTTGGATGCAAGAAGTAGCCCTCAAATCACGATTACTACTACTACTACTACTACTAATTAATAATAATAATAATAATAATAATAATAATAATATTATTATTATTATTATTATTAGTGGTAGTAGTAGCAGTAGCATTAGTATTATTATAACCAAATGCCAGGCACTGCTGCAACTCACCTTGTAGTATACTTCAGAAATTAGGGCATCATAGTACACAGGATCCTCTCGATCGCCCTTATATGGAATGAATTCATACGAGACATTATATGGCAATTTCTTCATCGTCACATCGAACACGTCTATAGGGAAACCTGTGATGATGGTCCGTTGATCTTCATAATCCACGCTCATGAACTCTTTGAATCCGTTTTTTAAAGGTACACCAATCCTTAGTTTCTTAATGGTCAATTGATCTCTAGAAATGTTCGTGGATCCTTCCAACCATAGAACACCTGATAACAATTAGCCAGACGTCATTGAACCAGAATTTCTATAATTTCCTACTTGGAAGTCTGTAAACAGAATGTTTGGCTGCACCAAATATCATGAAATTTTGAACCAAATTAGACCAATTAATCATGAAATATCATGATTTTTGGTGCAACCCAATGCACCCCAAGTATATGAGTTCGTTTTGTATGCTCACAATACATACAGACGCAGCATGCAGCTCTGAATGGAGCTTACTTGCAGCCCACCTTTCTTAAACTTTTTTTTTTTTTTTTTTTTTTTTAAGAGCTTACTCGCAGCCATCATCGGATGATTGGAATCATATTGTCCAATTTCCCATCAAATGTGGACCATTAAATGACAACTTTGGGTAATACAAACAGAATAATATTCACTATTGTTTTAGGGTGCTTATGGCTGCACCAGAGATCACAATTAATCAGTCTAATTTAGTAATAAAATTCATGATATTTGGTGCAACCATATCCACTTTTAACAACAGTAGAACTAAGGAGTGTCTCTGTCGAAAAACGGTAGGGCCGACAATGGAGTGGTATGGATCTCCATGCTCCCATCCAGCCCATGATTTGGGTAGGCCCATGGGCTGATCGCGGGCCTAGTTTAGATTTGTAGAGCCAATGGGCAGGGACTGGGCATATACATAACAACATTTTCTTTTTGAGGCCCAAACCAAGCCCTAACCTAGGCAGGTTTAACCATTGAAGGCTGGGCTTGGGGCTTTAGGCCCATTATTGTTCGGAACATGTTCTTTTTCTGTGGGCTTAAAGAGGGAATTTATCACCTGGTGGCACACCACCCAGCTACGTGATGTTGGGTACTGTGGGGCCTACCATGACCTATGTATTTTATCTACTCCTTTCATCCGTGTTTCCAGATCATTTTAAGGCATGAGCCCAAAAAAGAAGAAGATCAAAAGCTCAAGTGGACCACACCACAGGAAAAAGTGGTGATTGGACACCCACCATTAAAAACTTCTTGGAGGCGACAAAAGCTTTGGATCAAGCTAATATTTATGTTTTCCCTTCATCCAGGTCAGTGCGATCTTATCAACAGGTTGGATGACAAATAAACATTACAGTTGGCCCTAAGAAGTTTTTAATGGTGGGTGTCATTATACCAACTGTTTCATGTGGTGTGGTCCACTTGAGCTTCGGATCTGTTTCATTCTTGGGGTCATCCTCTAAAATGAGTTGGAAAAATGGATGGATGACATGGATATAAAACACGTACACCACAGTGAGTACCACAGACCCAACACCACCTAACTGGTTAGTGTTGGGGTCACCACCCAAGCCGCTTCCCAAAGGGTGGTCCCACCACGAAGATCTGCAGCTGCCGAAATTAAAATTACGGTCCAGTCATTAGGTGGGCCACACCATCAAAAATTTTGCGTGTACCCACCTGATGAATAGATTGGCAAGAGAAAAAAAGGGGTGCAACTCGATGCGGTGTACACTTGTATGATCACACACAGATATTTAGAGAAAACAGGTAAGTGAGAGAGAGAGAGAGAGGGTGATCATACCGTTAGAGGTAGCTCCGGTATCATGGCTCTGATAATCACACGATCTTTTCGACGGTTTCGGTGCATTGCTTGCGATGGAGTAGAAATCATGGAGTGCCACGGACATGCAGGAATTGCGAACGTTTTGGTTGTTATCGATGTTCGTAGACTCAATGGCAGCAACGTCCACCACCACCGATGTTGTATGAAGAATCAGCAGCAATGAGAAGAAGTTCATGTAAAGGAGCTTCATTTCTTCGTTTGAAGAGGGCCTGTTTTCTGTTCTATCTACTTCAACGGTTCAGACGTGAATATATATACAAGGGAACTTCGGCTTTGGTCAAAGTGGCAGTTTGGACTTTGACCGCATCGCCAAGCTTGTGTAGCTTACGTGAAAGAAACAATCTCTCTCTCTCTCTCTTCCCGTCCCATGGATCCAGATGGTGACTCATTCTCCTCAAATGTGCGTACTATCCGGACCATCCAAATTGTGAGGCCCATTTTGGATGCAATTTATCTCCAAAATTGATGTAGAGTGGGTCGCAGATCATTTCATGGCCAAGATGGATTAGAAGAGACTCGATCGCAAGGGGAAGTGATCCGGACCATCGGGACCTTAAATCGGCCATATCTCATAATCCGGAATAAGTTATCCAAAAGTATCATATATGATTTTTGGGTAGGACAAGCTACTTTAGCCACCCAACTCTACTACACCATGTTGCCCACACCAAATTTGTGAAATACTATTAGATCGACTGTCGAAATCCTATTTGAATTTTATTTTTACTATTTATAGTATGTTTTAGCTTTAATTATAACTCTTCATCCCTTGAGCTTTAGGAGTTGCGTTAATTAGGAGTATAGCATGGTTGAGCCAAATAGGACACTTAATTACTAATTTTGGCCCAAAAGCCACGATGAGGTCTAGTAGAAATTACAAACCGTCTATAAATAATAAGCTTACTATTTATAGCAAGCCACACTTTCTAAGAGTTTTAATTGTAGTTTAATTTTGAAACTTCTCTCATGCCTTAGTATCTCTATTTTAAAGGGTTGTAAACTTGTTTATTGGAATCATTAATCTAATTATGTTTTTTTTATAAATTATTTTTATTTTCTTGTTAATTTGAGAAATTTTTGTGAGGAGTCGAGAGAAGCTCCATGAATTCAGAGTAGTTATGCTAGAGGAAGACGGTGTTGGACCTCCACATGTACTTCCCTGCATAAAAAATCATATTGATTAAGCAATCCTAAACATCCAATTAATAGTTACCAAATGGATGGTTAATAGTGAAAGAATGAGTCGTCAAAATGCTAAAGAAAAAGTCAGATAGTTAATATCTTCTTCCTAGTGCAGTTTTCGTGTTATACCACACCACAGCTGGACGCGGTTTGGCCATTGATCCCCCAACATCAGCCAGCTAGCTGGTGTCAATTCTCTGCGGGCCCCACCATGATGTCAACCCTCTGCGGGCCCCACCTTTATACCCGATTGACTGTCCTATCCAAAGCATGCTCATTCCGCGTAGATGTAACTTGTTCGTGGAAATATGATCATTGAATATTTTTCTATTTTTGACCGTTGAAAAATGTACACCAATCCGGTAATTAAATAATAATCAAATAAGCATAATTTATGTCCATGATACGTCCACATGGGTACGTGATTTGGACTGTTTAAGCTGGCTTCTTGTATGCCACGTCTACAATTTTTAGCTGCCTGCGTATCATCCATCACACTGTACCGGAGTATGAATGTCTCTCTTCGTCAACGGGCCTGATTAAGTCGAAAAGCTCTGTCCAAGCCCGGACCATTGAGGATAGGACACCGAATTTTAGGATCAGGATTATTATATTCGGACACGAATTGGGTACTACCCATCAGGATCTAGCTAGAGATGGACTGCCCTGACAGGGGCTCTGTAGGGCCCACCATGATGTATGTGTTTTATCCACGCCATCCATCCATTTTGATGGATTATTTCAGGGCATTAGCCCAAAAAGGAGGCAGATCGATTGGTGAAATTTGAGCACACTACAGGAAACAGTGGAGGCTTACCAGTGAAAAGTTCCCGTGTCACAGGAGTTTTTGGATCAAGCTAATATTTATGATTTCCATTCATCCAGGTCTACGTGACCTTACGAACAGGTTGAATAACAAATAAACATCAGGTGGACCGTTGGAAGGTTTCAACCGTTAGCGGCAATGTTATCATCCTCCTTTTTCCGCGGAGTAGATAAAACACATACATCACGATGGTCCCCACGGAACCCCTGTCAGGACCGTCCGTCTCTAGCTAGGTCGTGGTGGCCGGTGGGGTTAGTACCCAATCTGCGCCCATTACACTCGGCTTTTCCTTTCCGGTGAGGTGGGCCGGAAGCGGATTGGCTGGTGTACCACACACCATTGATATAGCTGATGTATTGATGTCACCAAGTTCTGTGGGTCTCAGTATGAGGTATGTGTTATATCCAAACCGTCCATACATTTGGCAAAATCCTCATAAGAATTGAGCCGAAGCATAAGACAGATTTAAAGATCTATTGAACCACGCTGAAAAAAGTAGTGGGAGATTAAACGTCTACCATTAAAACTCTTTTGGGGTCACAGAAGTTTTGAATTAATTGATATTTGTTTTTCCTCTTCATCCAACTCTTTGTGAGCTTATGAACAGATTGGATGAAAAATAAACGTTAAGGTGGACCCTATTAATGTTTTAACGGTGAAAATCATTATCCCAGCTGCTATATATGGTGTGGTCCATTTGAATTTTGGATATGATTCATTTTTTGGCTTAAGATCTAAAATGATCTAGCCAAATGGTTGAACGGTGTGGATATAATAATACATCATTGTGGGACCACGTAATTTTGATCTCCTTTGAACCGGTCGTACAACTCGGAGCTGGAGGAGAGTCAGAGCGCTCGTCTTCGCATAACACGTTCCTACACCACCAGCTACATAGATGGTGTGTGGTACACCAGCCAATCCGCTTCCGGGAAATTCGCATCCCTATTTCGGATGGCCGACATAACGGAAGCGCTGTCCAGAGTCCGGATCCTCTGTTTGCCAAAACATGACTTTCCTGCTTTTTGTCCTCCTTTGCTGTGTAAGTGAGTGATCCATCTCAGTCAGCGATGCATTATTCAATGGGACGCGGATTGCGTCCTACCCCCGCCCGGACAGTAATCCGGGCAGGGCTCTGTGGGGCCCAAAGTGATGTAGTGTTTTATCCACGCTGTTAATCATTTTTCCCGTATCATTTTAAGATATGATTCAAAATATAAGGCAGGTAAAATTCTTGAGTGGACTACAAGTGGGGATTGAACTTCCAGCGGGGAGAAGTTTCGGATCAAGCTTATATTTTGTGTTTTCACTTCATCCACGTCTGCATGACCATATTAACAGGTTGGATGGTTAAAAAACATCACAGTGGCCCTCATAAAGGTTTCAACGGTGGGTGTCATTATCACTTCAGCTTCCTTTGGTGTGGTCCACTGGATCTGTTGATTTACCTTGTTCTTTGGCTCATAATTTAAAATGGTCTAATAAAATTGATTAACGGCGTGGATAAAATACTTATATCACTTTGGGGACCAAAAAGCCCTGCCTGGACAGGCGGGGTAGGACGCAATCCTCGTCATATTCAATGCATTATACAATCACACGGTCCAATTAAATTGTAACAAACGGAGGATCCGTATTCGTCCGGAGCTTTTTCTAGTGGAAGCCCACGGTTCAGTGATCCAGACCATTCATCTGCTTAAGTCCAGTGCAGATGGCCCATGATTTAGGCCTCATCTGATCGACTCCAACATTCGCCGTCGATCTCCAGGCATCCAGTAATTTCAATGATCCAGACCGCTTGAGAGTTGTGAACTTTGATCCAGGTGGACAACTTCTTCTGCTAATAGCGGCCCCACGGGATTCACTTCAATAACAGATCATCATAACCGATCCATCCGTTCCTTCCATCTGAGTGTAACAGCTTCGTGGGTGTTGCCCTAACCGTAGGGCCCACCTTAATGATGTGTTGTATATCCATTCTGTCCATCCCTTTTTCCATTTCATTTTAGGACACATCACCAAACATTAAGCATATCCAAATCTCAGGTTTACCACACCATAATAAACAGCGATGATTGAACGTTCACCATTAAAAACTTCCTAAGGCCCACCATAAAAAGATCCGTAATGTTTACTTTCCATCCAAACCATTGATAACATCAACCAGAACTGAACGAAAGGAAACTACAGATATTATTTTGATCCAAATTTTTTGTTGCATACAAGAAGCTTTCAGTGGTGATTCACCACTTTATCCAGTGGTTTGGTTCACCTGAGATTTGGATTTGGTTAATTTTTTGTATAACTTAGTTAAATGAGGTGTAAAAAAGGACGGCATGGTATGAAAAATATTCATCAATGTGGACCCAACTCACCCACTAAGTTGTTACCCATGTAACAGCTAATCTGCACCCCTGAGTATAATATATACTCGTGTGCTGCATCCAACCGAGCACCGCCTACTCGTTTCAGTAAGGCATTCGAGCCCACAATGCCATGAGGCCCAGGCCCACATGGCCGAGCATCCTAGCCTCCAAAAAGAAGGCAGCCTGCGTGAAAAAAAAAAAAAAAAAATGAATTTGTGACGTGATCCGACGAAGTTATTGATGGTTACCTCAAATGCAATTAAATCGACAGAATTTTTTTTTTTTTTTTTTGGTAATCATCATCATCATTCTTATTGGGAGAATGTTGGCGGTATCTCCCTTGTCGACCAAAATTCTAGTGACCAGACAGCCCTTGAGATGAGCCAATATATACCGATTTAAGATGTTGTGTCGTGCCATAAGTGGGCCTTTCTAGAACCACCATTTCACATGTTGCCTTTGATTCTCCTATGGCAGTTTTTACGTGTGGCACTTTGCTCACTCCTTACACTCCTTTAATCAAATCTTTTGGAGGAATGGAAGTGTGCTGTATTATTACCACAAGAGGATCGAGTTCCTTGCCTATCATCTCATTCAGTTGGGCTAGCTTGGCCCGAAAACTAAATGGTATAGTCAGCACCATGTTGCAATGAAACACTACGGTGGCAATGATACAAAATTAATTTCCGAATTTACTTGCTCATCAGAATTTGCATCGGTACGCCCAGCATTTTCGTCAACAGTTCTATCTAGATGATTGGAAGTAAGTGAAGATACTTGTAATGCTTCGAATGTTAATATTAGTCCTTTTGTCAATCAATCATCCTGTGAGAAGCATTTTTTATTGAGATAATTAGATAAATTTTTATATATATATATATATATATATATATATATATATATATATATATATATAGAGAGAGAGAGAGAGAGAGAGAGAGAGAGAGAGAGAGAGAGAGAGAGAGAGAGAGAGAATTATTGCAGTTTTTAGTGGTTCCCTGTTTTGTTGAACTGCTGGGCTAGGTAGCATCTTCCATGCCCTGATTGTACATAACGGGGTGTAAAACCACCTCGGCCTTGCTCACAGTCAACTATTCCTCCAATTGAGGAATTCCCTAGAATGGGCATGACTGCATAGTTCTTGAACGAGATACATTCTTAGCCTCTGCTAAATCCCTCCTCATGGTTGTTTAATGCCACTACCAATGTTGTTTTTGAGTTGAGGTCATTGCTTTAGGGGCATTGGAAATTTGGAATGCATGACCCTTTTCTAGGCTCCTTTTTGAGTCAATGGAGGCTTGATCATCCTTTAACTAATAGCTCTCTCCTAAGGCCAACAGAGATTTCCCCCTCTCAGCCATTCTCGAAGTTGCATATCGAACCTATCTCATTAGTCGAGGTGGACCCCCCAACCTTGGGTGGTGATTCTGGCACATTTGTCGTATAGTTGTGATCTTCGACCGTCATGTTGTGCCATGTTCAACCACCTTGCAGTCACAGTAGAAGGCTAATACCGCCCTTGTCTGGGTCATCGTGATTACTTGGATCGAGATCAACCTTCTGTCGTAGTCAAGCCACCTTTCGTAAATTTGTTGTGGTCATATTGACATCAAGATTAGGCGGGAATGGATCAATATTGATCAGTATTACTTTTCGTCCTATTTAGAAAACTTCAACAATCCCCAATCAATATTATCTTGAATGACATTCCTGAATACAACACTTGTTAATTAGTTAAATGGAAACAAGTTTCGTGCCATTTATAATACTCAATCTTTTTTAAATCATTATCCGTGAGTATTTTGTGATTACTATGAATCTTGATAAACTTCCCGGCTAATAGGATTTTGAATATCTCATCAGTGGTGCAAAATGATGTCTTAAATCTTGTATTCACCATGCTGCTCGACTGGTAGAGGGGGTTGCTCGACCGATCGAGGCCCGCTCGACTCGAAGTCTAGCGTGTTTTTTCTTTTGGGTGTCCGGGCTGCTCGACTAGTCGAGGGTCAAGATCGACCGGTCGAGGGTGCCCTTCGACCAGTAAAAGACCTGGCTCGACTAGTCGAGGGTTACGCAGATTCTGCGCGGATTTTGTGCAAACTGCGTAAATTTGAGGTGGTTTTCGGACTTTTCTAAAGGAGGTGCGTAAGTGGAGTTTCCTAAACTATAAATAGGGGTCCCTATGGCTATTCTAGGGCATGCTAAGGCTTTTTAAAAGTTTTCCAAAGGTCCCTAAAAGGGTTTTAGGGTTTCTAAAGGGTGCAGTAAGGGTGATATTCAAGGTTGTTCAAATCGGGTAAGTCCTCTCTCTTTGTAATTTATGCTTTCATAGTGGAATTCTGCCGCTTTGTGCCATAGTTTTTTCCTGTAAGGATTTTCCACGTTAAATCTTTGTGTTCTCTTGTGATTACTTGGTGTCATTGGATTGCTATCCTAAATCTAGATTTGTGTGATTCCGCAGCACAAATCCCCAACAAGTGGTATCAAATCAATCATTGGGGCACATATCTGAATCTGTGGGATTAACATTAATGAGAAGCACTAGGTATAAGATTGAGAAGTAGTTAGGGAAAATTAATATCGAGTTATGGAAGATCAAGATGATCAGTTCCTTAATTAAGCAAGGTGAAGATGGTGCTCTTGAGAAGCGAAAGTCTACTATGTCTGATGATGATTGGAATACTCTTGATAAGAAGGCCTTATGATCGATCCGTTTATGTCTCACGGATAGGTTCTCTACAATGTCATGAAGGAAAAAACTGCGGCTAAGTTATGGACGAAGTTAGAGGATGTTTATGCGAAAAAATCATCTGAAAATTGCCTACACTTGAAGTGACAGTGGTATAACTTCAAGATGGCAAAGGGTGGCGATTTGGAGGCTCGCATCAGCAACTGTAATAAATTGGTTTGTAAATTGCTGGATATGGAGGAAGTGATGAAAGATGAAGAACAAGCATGTACGTTGCTGAATTTTCTTCTGACGTCTTATGAGGCATTCAAGGACACAATGTGCACCACGAATAAAATCTTGAATGTCGACACCGTTATCTCAGCCCTTCAAAGGAAGGCTATGAAAAAGTTTAACGGCGACATGGGGATATCTTCTGATGCACTGCTTACAAGGGATAAGAATTCTAAACAAGGTATAGGTTCTTCAGGTTATAGATTTAAATCCAAGGGAAAGGGAAAGGTAAAATGCTGGAACTGTGAGATGGAAGGTCAAGTGAAGAAGGATTGTACAAATCCTAAATCTAAGAGAGAAGATTTTGAGGCTTCGTACAGGGAAGCCAATGCTGTCACGTCAGATAGATCGAGTGGATGTGATGGTGATGTTTTGTCTGTGTCTACGATCAGACGATCATACGATGATCGTAAGGACGAGTGGATGCTAGACACAGGGGGCATCTTTTAACATGACTCCACATCAGAGTTGGTTTACCAGTTACAGGGAGTGCGATGGTGGACAGGTATTTATGGGCAATAACATTACCTATAATGTTGTGGTTATTGGTACGGTGCGCATTAAGATGTTTGATGGGACAGAGCGTACCTTGACTAAAGTCAGGCACATTCATGATTTAAAGAAGAATCTAATTTCTCTTGCTGTACTTGAGGCAATGGGCTGTAAGTTCAAAGGTATTGATGGTGCTCTTGAGGTATCTAAGGGGGCACGGGTATTCATAAAAGCGTAACGACTCGGTAACATGTACAGGTTGATTGAGAGCACTTCAAAAGGTGGAGCTACAATGGCTGTAGTAGATTCCACCTCTGCACGTGTGTGGCATGTTAGGCATGCCCACATGAGTAGGCAGGGCATGAAGGCTGAGACGTGCGGACAGGGATACAGAGCAGGTGGAGCAACCACATGTGAGAAGAATCACATATCATAATCGCAAGATATCGGCGAGGTACATAGATGACTCCAATGTCGTAGGGAATTCGTCTTCTATTCAGACGGCTCTAGGTGATCTTGGTGCTGAGAAGTGGAAGGTGACTATGGGCGATGTGATGGACTCATTGTACCAAATCGACACATGAGAGATGGTGGAGCTTCCAATAGGCCAGGAAGCAGTTGAATGCAGGTGGATCTTCAGGAGGATACAATATAGATACAGGACGAGGTTGGTAGAGAAGGATTATGCTCAGAGAAAAAGGATCGGCTTCTCAGAGATATTCGCACCGACGATATAACATGTGTCTATTAGATTCGTGATTGGCGCTGGTTGGCTAATACGATCTTGAGCTAGAAGGATGGATGTGGAGTCTGCACTTCTATATGAAAAATTGAAAGAGCAGATCTACATGAAGCAACCAGAGTATTTCGAAGTTAAAGGGACTGATAAAAGAGTTTGGAGGAACTCGTGATACGACCTGTCGCCTAGGTAGTGATATAAAGTTTGATTCCTTCATAGTGAGTAAGAAATTATATGTTGATGACATAAGATCGCCAATTATGACATGTCTGAAATCAAGGTACTGAAGACTCGGTTAAGTGAGACATTCAGGATGAAGGATCGGGGGGCTGCAAAGATGGTTCTTGACATTGAGACTGGAAGAGGAGTAGATTTTAGTTATCTCAGGCAGAATACCTTATGTAGGTATTGATCAAGGATGTGATGGACCAGGTAGAGCCTGAGAGCGTTCTCTACGTGTCTCTCCTCAAGTTTTCCTCAGGATATGTCCCAAAACAGATGAGGAAAAGCAGAATATATCTCATGAGACTTATTCGAATGCGGTTGACAGTGCATGTCATGGTCTGTATTAGACCAGTTATTTCACAGGCTATCAATGTTGTGAGAAAGTACCCCGGCAAGAAATATTGAATAGTGATGAGATGGTAAGAAGACTATGTCCTTACTTTTGGGAAGATAGGAACAAAGTTAGAAGGGTATGTAGATTCAAATTACGCAGGCAGTGTGGATTTCAGGAAGTTGACTTCAGGTTACTCATTTGTACTAGCAGGTGGAGTAATTAGTTGGATGTCCATATTATCCGACAGAGGCTTGAGGAATGAGGCATAATATTGGAGAAAATTCATGCTAACGTGAATCCGGAAGACATGATCACTTAGAACAGTCCTGCAGAGAAGTTCAAGTTCTGTGCAACTTCTCTAGGCTTGGCGATGCGAAAAAGAAGGATGGAGTGTGCACGAGAAGCTATGATGTGATGCAGAGATAAGAGAAAAGGTCAAGAAGCTACACGGGTAAATATTGAAAACATGGTGGAGATTGTTGCAAAAGGATGTCTTAAATCTTGTATTCACCTCGTTGGTCGACCGGTTGAGAGGGTTGCTCGACCAGTCGAGGCCCGCTCGACTCAAAGTCTAGCGTGTTTTTTTTTGGTGTCCAGGCCACTCGACCGGTCGAGGGTACCTTTCGACTAGTCGAGGACCTGACTCAACTAGTCGAGAGTTACGCAGATTCTGCGTGGATTTTGTGCGAACTGCGTAAATTTGAAGTAGTTTTTGAACTTTTCCAAAGGAGTAAGTGGAGTTTTCTAAACTATAAATAGGGATCCCTATGGCTATTCTAAGGCATGCTATGGCTTTCTAAAAGTTTTCCAAGGGTTCATAAAAGAGTTTTAAGGTTTCTAAAAGGTGTAACAAGGGTGAGATTCGAGGTTGTTCGAATCGAGTAAGTCCTCTCTCTTTGTAATTTATGCTTTCATAGTGGAATTCTGTTGCTTTATGCCGTGGTTTTTTCCCATAAGGGTTTTCCACATTAAATCTTTGTGTTCTCTTGCGATTACTTGGTGTCATTGGATTGTTATCCTAGATTTAGATCTGTGTGATTCCGTAGCACAAACCCCCAACAATCAGCACAAGTAATATCAAAAGTTAATACTTATTAGGAATTTTGCATGACTAATGCGGTCAATTTTGTCTTGACCAGTGCTAAACATATGAGTGACTTTTTTGCCACTACTTCAATAATCATGACTTTGTAGTTAGGGTCATGATAATATGTCCTTATTGATGAATTCTTTCGTCTAGCCAATTTTTGAAGAAGTTCTTCACATGTAGAGACCTTCATAAATTGGGTCCTTACTCTTGCTCTGGTGTTAGACTCTTAGGAGTTTCAACACCTGGTCAAGGGTTCGAGTACCCATAGGTGGTGAAATTCCACTACTGTGTGAGTGTGTGGGGGTGTGTAAAAAAAAATAAAATAAAATAAATATAATAATAATAATTTTTTTTTAAAAAGACCTTCATAAATTTCTTATAGAGTTTATATTCAAGACCGTCTTGTGCGAGTTGCACAAATTCGGCCTCGATCATGACGACCTTAATGACTCTTTGCTCTCTTGAATTGAGTAATGTAACTTTTGCAAGATTCTCCTGGTAACAACAAGAAGTGTGCGAGATCGGCCATTGCCATTTTTCTATCTTTAGAAAAGAACTAAGCATGAAAATTTTCCTCCATCTCCTACCATGTATGGATTGAGTTTGACAATAAGTTAGAATACGACGTAAAGGTTATTGTTGTCAGTGAGTGACCAAATAACTGCAGTTTATGACAGTGATCATTGTTAGCCAGTTCACTACACTACATAGTGAATCAACCAACATATTCAATGGTCGATTGACCAAGCTCGCTCGAGAATAGGAAAAAATCCGGTTTATAGTTTCATGGCTACGAATATTGTCAGTCAACCCATTCAGAATATGGCTTATGGTATACCGGGATATATACCACACACACACACACACACACACACACAAATATATCTATATATAATATATATATATATATATATATAAAAGGTATACCGGGATATATAGTATTGTGGCTAAGGACTTGTTCAACTACCTTTTGGACCATTTGCATTATCTGGTCGTGATCCACTAGCTGAGATTCAACCATTAGTGTGGGTTAGGACCTAATCAGTTATGTCCTTCATGAAACAACAAATTCTTAGGGAATAACTGGAAAGTTGTCCTCCTGGCATTTTCTGATTCTGAACTCCAGGAACAAAATTCTTGACCTCTCACTCTTGTCTCCTGAAGTTAGCGAGCAGCAGAACATTCTGTACTTCCTGAATTGGAATCCACAATGGGTTTTGTTACAGGGGAGGCATAGATGGTGGCTGAGCCACGTTACCGATATAACTTTCTTTGGCATTATACTGCATTGTCATTGGCACTCTTTCAGTAATGGTGATTATCAACTGATGTATGACCTCGGTTTGGTTAGCCATGTATCAGTTAATTTTATTAATTTGAATATGGGATTTCTCAACTTGCATGTGGACTAATTTTACCTGAGCTCTCCCATATTCCTGAACATGTTGGATACTCAGTTGTACGTCTCGAAGTGCGATTATTATCTCTTCAAGAGAAACAATCCGAGAGGTTGATGTTCATTCATGATTTTTAGGACTGAGTGTTGGACTATTATTTAAGTTTAATGATTTAGGGGCCGCTTGAACCGACATATCCTCAGTCGGAGATAGTACAACCATTGTTGATGGATCGTCCTCAGTAATTTGATTGCTATTCTATTAATATTTTTAATTGGCAATGTCGTGCCGATAAGTAACTAGAGACAATTTCCACCAACCACGCCAAACTATTGTTGCGGTTCAGATTCAAATTCGATCATGTAATGAATGTCGGTGTGCCAGAATTGAATGTGCAGTTCAATTCAAAACAAACAACTATGACCCCAAGCGCTAAGATAAGAAAATATATAGTGTGTGACCAAGATCGAATAAGATCGGTCGCCTATTCAGCCACTCACACAATATTTAAACTGATCAGGCGATAGTCAGAGGGTATGGTTCGTTTGAAAATGAGTTACACATTTGCCTTCCATACGAAAGAGTTTTCAATACAGATAAAAACAATAAAATTGAAATTTTTATAATCGATCGCGGAGAACAACTGTAAAACACCTTTATAAACGGAGAACTTTTCTTGATACTCGAACTAAATCTAGCATATGAGCGTAGACTTAAATTACATCTAAAGTTTAATAGCTACTTGATTACTGCTACGAATTATACTATGAAATGTAAAAGTTGATTAAATTATGGAATGTAATTGACAAATGATGTCAGGAGCATAAGATAATTAAAAGATAAATTTGGTTTGGTTTAGTTTGTTTGGTTGGTATGAGACATTTTCTTCTATTGACTTCTATGCTATTTGCAGCCTTAAGCTAATTGTCTAGATGCTTCCTACATTCTGGTGGTTATTATAATTGTTTCAGCACTGCTTGCCTTCCTTGCTTTTAGACTTGCCATCTATTTTGATAACTACTTTAGCACATCCACTCTTCACTCTCGACCACATTCTCTTAGTGGATGATGTGGCATTGCTCTATGAACACCAGCTGTATTACAGAAAAATTCTCTCTATATGTCCCTGAAGATCTTTAAATACACCACACAAATCGCTCTATTACACAAAACCTTTCTTAATTAGCTCTAGTAGAAATTGGCAGAAATAAAGACGAACAGATTCTAAGGCACAACTTATCCATGTTAGGGCTCCAGCGATAGAGGGTCCAAATTGCCATGTGTCGTTATCCATTGCTGGGTAAGTACTTCGACAAATATTTATAGCACTATATCCTCTATTTTCTTGGAGAAATGCGACCATCTCCAAAAGATTGATTGAGGTGGGGAATCACAGAGACACCCCAGCCTAGAATATTTTGTGAGATTTAGGCCATACATCAGATGGGGCCATTTATGAACATGTCCTGGTACAGAAAATAGGTCGGGCCATTCATCATGTAGACCACACATGTTTTCTAAATGTTGATGGTTCATCATTTCATTCATAAATGTCCATTTTTATGAAGCTGCCAAAATTTTCAGCCACGTACGTCATGTTCACGGTCTGGTGAATGGCTTGGATCCTAAAGACACATTCCAGGTTTGCAAGTGTGCTTTGGACACGGGCCAGTCAACGCCAATTTGCCACAATAGTTGTCGGAGAGAGCTTGTCCAACAAAAAACCTATATGAGGCCCACTTCGATGTACTTATGCCTTATACCCATCCATCATTTGAGCCATCTCAAGTCTCTCTTAAACTAATATGAGTTCCCTTTATATGAGATTCTTATAACTTCTCATGTCGTTTAATGAAAAAGTATAGCATTCTTTTGTTAAATGTGTGTTCATGGTGGAAAAGGAAAAATCATCATTTTAATAAAAGAATTGATGCTGCTCGTGCAACCCTATATCAGACAAGCATATGCCTTTTCATTTAACCTGTTAAATAACCCTTGTGCGCCAAATACAAGTAATTCATTCCGATTGGGACACCTACCTTTTGTATCTTCCAAGGGCAAGAGCTTAGGCGGGTGTTTAATTATATGTCATTGGGCCATCCCTAGCTAAAGTGAGACATACCTTTAAAAAAAAAAAAAAAAAAAAAAAAAAAAAAAAAAAAAAAAAAAACTAAATATGGGCTCATCAAAATCGTGATGAGCCCATATTTAGTTTTTTTTTTTTTTTTTTTTTTTTTTTTTTTTTTTTTTTTTTAAAGGTATGTCTCACTTTAGCTAGGGATGGCCCAATGGCATATAATTAAACACCCGGCTAAGCTCTTGCCCTTGGAAGATACAAAAGGTAGGTGTCCCAATCGGACATGAATTACTTGTATTTGGCGCACAAGGGTTATTTAACAGGTTAAATGAAAAGGCATATGCTTGTCTGATATAGGGTTGCACGAGCAGCATCAATTCTTTTATTGAAATGATGATTTTTCCTTTTCCACCATGAACACACATTTAACAAAAGAATGCTATACTTTTTCATTAAACGACATGAGAAGTTTTCATGGTAGGCCTCCCATCCCCACTTTTCATGTGGTTGGCCTGCTTGGGTGAGGCAGGGTAATGGCATAGTAGGTGAGAAGGTTGTGCTTAGTCAGCTCAGTCATCATCAAGTGGAAGACCCCCCCTCCGGAATGGGTTAAGCTAAATGTTGACAGATCTGCTAGAGGCAATCCTGACAATTCGGGTGGTGGCGGTATTTGTCGAAGTTGAATAAAAGAAAGGAAATGAGACAATATAAAGAGAAGAGAATTGTATTGAATAGTATATTTTGTTTACAAGAGAGGTATCCTATTTATAGCCTAACTTGAGGGGAATGTTTCCCTTTCTAACCAATGTGGGACCAACTATTATAGATATATATACATTAACAGCCCCACTCAAACTCAAGGTGGTAAAATGGAGACTAACTTGAGTTTGAAAACTAAATCCTGAAGGCATCCAGGAGGATGCGTTTTGGTGAAGATATCAGCAGTTTGATCAGCTGAAGAAACTGATAATAGTCCAATAGTCCCACGGGTGAGATGATGACGCACAAAGTGACAATCAATCTCAATGTGTTTGGTTCGTTCATGGAATACATCATTGTGAGAAATTTGGATAGCACTTTGATTATCGCAGTTGATGATAGTGGCAGTAGAATGGATGACGCCCATGTCTTCAAGTAACCAGCGAAGCCAAAGAAGTTCCTGAGTTGTATCAGCAAGGGCTTGATATTTAGCTTCTATACTGGATCGAGCGACTACTGTTTGCTTCTTGTTGTGCCAAGAAATAAGAGAATCACTAAGGAGGAAGCAATAACCAGTGGTGGATCTACGATCAGTGGGGTCACCTACCCAATTTGCATCTGAGTAAGCACGAAGCTCAAGTGAAGAGTGAGCTGAGAAATGGAGACCATGAAATAAGGTCCCCTTGATGTACCTGAGAATGAGAAGCACTGCAGCATAATGGGGTGTGCGAGGAGCAGAGAGAAATTGATTGACAATATGGATAGCATAAGATATGTCAGGGCGAGTAACTGTAAGATAAACAAGACTATCAACCAACTGGCGAAACAAGATAGGGTCATCCAAAGGTGTACCATCCATAGGAGTGAGTTTATAGTTGAGCTCTAGAGGAGTGGTACATGTCTTACTATCTATGAGTCTCGCTCGAGTAAGAAGATCAGAAGCATACTTTGCTTGTGAAAGATAATATCCCTCAGAGTTAAAAGTGATCTCAAGTCCCAAAAAGTAAATAAGTTTTCCAAGATCTTTCATCTTGACATGTTGGCTGAGATAAGTCTTGAGATCCAAAATTCTAGATGTGTCATCACTAGTGATGATCATATCATCAACATGAGGAGAAGAAGGATAATACCTTGGTCTGTTTTGTGAATGAAAAGAGCAGAATCATGTGAGCTGGAAGTGAACCCAAAATCTCCAACAATGGTGCTGAACTTGGCAAACCAAGCCTGAGGAGCTTGCTTGAGACCATAAAGAGCCCGACGAAGTTTGCAGACTTGATGCGGAAGATGATGAGAACCAGGAGGAGGGCACATATAAACTTCTTCAGTGAGTTCACCAGTAAGAAAAGCATTTTTCACATCCATCTGAAATAATTCCCAATGACGAACGGCGGCAACTGCAATTAAGCTGCGAACTGAAGTAAGGCGGGCAACTGGGGCGAAGGTCTCCTCATAATCAATCCCATACTCCTTGGTAAACCCTTTAACTACTAAGCGAGCTTTGTACCGATCAATGGACCCATTAGAGTGAGTTTTGATCTTGTAAACCCACTTGCATCCCATTGCATGTTTGCCTGTTTGTAGGTCTACTAGATCCTAGGTGTGAGTGTTTTCGAGTGCCTGTAGTTCATAATTCATTGCTTTCTGCCAAAGAGGATCAGAACTAGCTTCACGATAAGACTGAGGTTCATGGTGAGAAAGAATAGTAGAAAATACAACAAAGTCATGAAGATTAACAGAAGGAGTTTTTACCCGGTCACTTCGCCGATGAGGGAAATCAGAAGCTGTTGGAGCAGATCTATCGGAAGAGACAAGTTCCTCAGAAGGGGGCAAGGTGGATAACTCAATTGAGGTATCTGCAGACATGTTAGTGGGCAATGACATATCTAAAAAAGAGATAGGATGTGTTGGTGGAGGTGTTGACTCACAAGAAGAGTTTATCTTAGGAGTGTCGGGAAAAAGATCTGTGAAGAGGTCAGTGAATAGGAGAGAGGTGTTGTCATGTGACAGGTGAAACTTGGATATGGAGGCGAACAACATGACGAGATACTCGAAGATGTTTGGAGTAAGGATCCCAACATCTGTAGCCTTTGTGTTCAACACCGTATCCCAAAAAACAACATAATCGAGATCTAGATTCCAATTTGGTGCGCTCATGAGTTTGAAGAAGAACAAAACAAGCACAACTAAATACCTTAAGAGTGCTATAGTCAGGAGGGTGACCATAAAGACGCTCGAAGGATGATTGATTCTCAATGATGGGAGAAGGCACGCGGTTCTTGGTGTAAACAACTGTAAGAGCAGCTTCACACCAAAAGCATTCAGGACACGAAGCAGATATGAGAAAAGCACGGACGATATTGAGAATATCTCGGTGTTTGCGCTCAGCATGCCCATTTTGTTGAGAAGTGCCTGGATATGAATGATGAGGAAGAGTGCCATGTTGGCGAAGAAAGTCAAGGACTCTAGAGTCTATGTATTCGACAGCATTATCAACACGAAACACTTGGATATTGCAAGAAAATTGAGTTTTGACCATATTAGCAAAATCAAAGTACAATTGAGGTAATCCAGATCGATTATGCATAAGAAATATCCGAGTGTAACGAGAGTAATCATCAACAAAAATGACAAAATATCTAGAGCCTCCCATAGTAGTAGTGGGAGACGGGCCCCAAACATTAGAGTGAATCAAATCAAATGGTGCAGAAGAAAAAGAATCACTATTGAAATGACAATGCCGATTGTTTTGCAAGTTGACAAGGAAGACAATCAAATTGTTCTTTATTAACAAGCCCTAAATAACCATTAGATACTAAGGATTGAAGATGACTAATAGAAGCATGACCCAGACGAGAATGCCAGAGACTAATGGATGGGCCGGGTAGATGAGACTGTGGCTGCTGTCTGAACTGATGAGAAGAAACGGGATGGAAGGTGAAGATTGATGAGCTCAAAGAATCGTCCAACCTTATGGCATATCCCAAGAGTTTGTCCTATCTTTGGATCCTGCATACAACAACCAGAGGCAGAAAAGAGGACAGTTAGACCGAAGTCACATAATTGACTAACAGATATAAGATTGAGAGTGAGTTGGGGAATACAGTAAGTATCAGGAAGGGAAGTGTTTAATGTTGAGATTTTTCCGATATGACTCACGGTCATAGGAGAACCATCAGCAGTTTGAATAGTCGGGGTATGATTAGCAAGACGTTTGGTGGCAAACATAGTGGAATCAGGTATCATGTGATTATAACATGTAGAGTCAAAGAACTGAGATGAATTACCTGAGGTGACTGACATAGCAGTAGAGGGTAGATAACCAGAATGAGCAAGAATTTGTTTGACAATTTCCTCTATGTCAGAGGCAGAAAACGTCTCAATGGAAGTAGTAGATGATGAACCTTCAGCAGTAGTGACAACAGATCTAGAAGGAGTACCACGAGACATAGTGTGGCTGAGATGACGTCGATGGAGAATGACTGATGGAGTGGCGGCTGAGATGATGTCGATGGAGAATAAGACTCCGGCTATAGTGACGACCTAATAGGTATGAAGATAATATACAAGAAGTTTTTCTGATGTGAAGGATCCACTAATAGTGGCAATCACAGAGCATACTTAACTCTTGATATACCGAGAACCACTATGAATAGTAGCTCTGATACCAAGTTGAATAAAAGAAAGGAAATGAGACAATACAAAGAGAAGAGAATTGTATTGAATAATATATTTTGTTGACAAGAGAGGTATCCTATTTATAGCCTAACTTGAGGGGAATGTTTCCCTTTCTAACCAATGTGGGACCAACTATTATAGATATATATACATTAACAGTCGAAATTATAACGGTGATTTCATGTTTGCCTTTGCTACCGGGTACGGTGTGGGACCTAATAACCTTGCTAAGTTGCGTGCAATTCATGATGGAATGGTGATTTGCTTGGAAAGAGGGTTTCTTAAAGTAGTTGTGGAATCGGATTTTAGGATCGGAGTGGACCTTCACTCTAAGAATAACGTGACCCCATGGCGATGAGGCCCTTGGCTCGACAGGATAAACCATTTGAAGCAACTGGGTACGTTCGTATTCAATCATATCCATAGAGAGGGCAACGGCCTGGCAGATGGCATGGCCCACGAAGGTAGTGGCAGTCAGTCCCACGTCATTCATCTCCAGTCAGCATCTTTTCCAGCTCATATGCGGGGTATGATCTTCCTAGATCGACTAGTGCTAGGATCTCTCAGAACTGTAATGGTATAGTCGGTCTCCTGTTTTCGGTTCCTTTTTGCTCTGTCCATTTAGTATATGATAGGTGTCTCTTATTTTATTGAGGCACACCTGAAGTCCTGTAAATTCTGTGATTAATGAAATTGTGGCAAGAGCTCACTTCCTTTAAAAAATTTTATAAAAAAAAGGTGAGAAGGTCGTGACCAAGTGGCCCACCTTGACGTATGTGTTCTAGTTACACCTTGTTCATCTTTTTGCCAGCTCATTTTAGGTCACGGTGAAAAGAAAAATATATTTTAAAATTTTAAAATTTTAAAAATTAATAAAAAAAAAAAATCTAAGTTTACCACACAATAAGAATTGAATTTCCACTGTTTAAAATTTATGGGGGGCTACAGTAGTTTTAGATCAAGCTGTTATTTATGTTTTCCCTCCATTCAAGCTTTGTGACCTTATCAATAGGTTGGATGGAAAATAAGCATTATAGTGAGCATTAGAGTTTTTAATGATGGGCGTTCGATCACCACTGTTTTCCTATGATGCAGTCCACCCGAGGTTTCGATCTGTCTCATTTTTTAGACCATGCACTAAAACGATCTGGCAAAATGGATAGATGGCATGGATAAGCAACATATAAATCGAGGTGGCCCCACAGTCTGGTCCTCGTCCACTAAGATGTGTCCCCTGCCTCACTTAATCCATGCTCAAATTTTAAGCTGACCTTCTAACAAGATCCGGCACAACCAAAGGAAAAGAGGACGTCACACACACGTCACCAAAGAATGTCACCCGCACATCACCCTGGCCCCACGTCCTTGTATTTTATAGTTATAATTCCTTATCAGGATTTGGAGGAATACGCGTCATTGTAAGGGAATTTCCTCCAATATATCCAGATGTAACATTAGCCTTTCAATCTGGATAATCTTCCACTCTCCAAGCTGTTTATATGATGAGTGGCATTATCTAGTGGGATAGAAAATAAATAAAATCTCTTAAATTGAATTGATTGAAACATTTGAAATTTGGAAATTTTACTGATATTTTTTTTTGGAAATAACCCCATCCAATGGGAGACCAGTCCCATAATCCGTGTGGCATTGAAAAGGAAAAACCAATTCCAATAAATAAAGCCCCGACTTATCATATTATAAAAAGTTGGATGTATTCGATTAAATATCTTGTGGAAAATAACGAACATGCAGGCGCGCCTATGGCATCATAATGAAACCGTTTTACTTTTTTACTTTTATTTTTTTACACCTATTGACCACCCTTAAAGTGCACTCGCACGAGTGCAAGTTGCTTGTTTATGCCGATATATGCATTGTCCCTGCGGATGTATGCGATTCAAGCCATTCATTAGGTGGGCCTAGGATGAATAATTCAAGGCTTAAAAAATCACAGTTGGCCTACTCATCACATTTGCACCACCATATCGAAGGTGATGATTAATAGGAATTGACCATGGTTGATGCAAGGAGGGACGTGATGAGGTCGAGCACTGTCTTCCTCACGGCTAACTACTCCAAATTCACGGAGCTCTCTAGACTTTTCACAAAGTTTTCTCAAATCCATATGGGATAAAAACAGAAATAATTTCTAATAAATTTAAAATAACTTGATCGATGATAATATATATATTATATATATATATATATATATAATATAATATATCTATATATATATATATATATATATATATATATATAAAATAAACAAAATAAAATTACAACTCTTTAAACAATGAGCTCAACTCTAGGATGGAGTTTTAGACTTAGACTCCAACTCAAACAACCTCAAAACATGACTTATTATAAATAGTAAACTTACTATTTATTGTCACGACCCGAAAATCGGTACCCAAGTATGGAGACTCCGATCTCGAGTTCCCAAGTGTGAACCTAGCAAAAATGTGCATGGACGAGTTCCCACGTGCCCGCGCAGTCCCGTTAATGTTCACCAATCAAAGTAATTTTAAATCAATGACATCAATAGTTAAACAAAGATAACTCAAAAATAAATTGCTAATATTTAAAATGAACAATTCCAAGAGTGTTGTCTACTCAAATGATGACTATATATACATGCGACAATAAACATTCAACAACACTAAACCATGGAGTCTATCAAATTAGGGACTCTAATATATACATGACAAAATTTGAATAAATGTGAAATCTTATGTTTTTGTCCACCACACCTAAAACATTATGGCAATGGTGCAAGCCAGTCTAAGCCTGCTCGTCTGAGACCTCGGTAGTACCTGCATCCATAGAATCGCATGATTGATGTTTTAAAACACCGTCCTAAGTGGGAGTGAGTAGGTAACTCGGTGGTTCAATTTTCTAAGTTATACATGTTATCAATACAATCAAGCGTAAGGAATTATTATTGTAGAAATTGACTCTAAAATCATTGCGGATGCAATGGTGGACCCTGAATCACCCACCCTCTGGAATCTTTGGTACTACTTGGGTATTATCAAGGCTATAACTCAAAGCCTCAACCTGATTTTCACTCATACCTTTAGAGAAGGTAACTCAGTAGTAGATGCCTTAGTAAAGTTGGCAAGCGACGGTCACCCCGATATGATCTTCTCTCACCGATCCCAACTCCCGAGGACAGTCAGGGGAGCCCTCCTCTTGGATAAGGTAGGGATTGGAGCTATCAGACGTCAAGGATTGAGATCCTAATTTTCCTTTTGCTTTAATTTTTCCCCTGTACAGTTTTTTTTTGTCCATATGCTGGCACATGATAGGTGAGGCTGCAAATATTTTTTTGTTAAGCCCACCCGAAAGCTTGTAATTCTCTTTTGATCAATGGAACCCATGGCTAAAACCTTTTTCTATAATAAAAAAAGGCAATTATAGCATTATAAAATAAACAATTCATATGTTAGTTATTTAATGCATGATACGATTTTATGTGCAATGGTTGGCCAGCAGTACAGCCCAACAATAATTTTCATGATGATATGCGCAATGTTTGGCCCGTAGCACAACCAAACAATATTGTCATGATGTTATGCATAATTAACCAAGTTGTTATTATTTCCATTTCAAGTAACAGGTTGGTGAAGTTAGGATACTTACATTCTATCAATAGTTGGTAAATGGATTCACGTAACTCGTAGCGACCCTTCATCAGTATTCCTTGATCCAAATTTAAGTATCATCTATTATATCTCACAAATCAACAATTCCAAAGGCATTACATGATACAAAAATGTATGATGATCAACCCAGGATGGATCGTCACCCAAACACCATGTATGATTACTCAGTTCACAGGTGCAGGTTTGTTACATATGAAATGGCTCATCACTTAATTTCATTCATGCCCAGGTCGTTCGAACAGTACTTAGGTATAAAACCATTGGCCGGGTATTTGACGGAGTCGTTCGAACAATAACCTTTTACTTACATTAGTACTTACTAGTCACTACGGAAAGGCTCATCACCCAATGTTTTACCAACATGATGGGCTTCCCACATAATATTTTACCTATGTGGTAGGCAAGTCACCCTAGCATAGACTGACAGCTCAAATATGGTGTCTCATACCACTATGCCCGCCTCATGAGTCGTTGTGTGATCGTAACTTACTAACGGTTATAAATGGACTTAATTCAATTATAATAGTGGTATCCAAAATTCATTTGAATATTATGCAACTACCAAACTTAAGAATGATCGGTCTATGGCTTAGACTAATTGATCGACAATGGGGGACCCCGGACAAAACTGACATTGGGTTTGAAACATCCCGTGTAGCTTCAACTACTGTCGGTCGTCTGAGTTCAATCTCAGTCAACCGTATAAGTACAAAATGGCCAACCTAAAGTGGAACATCTACTTACTTAACATTTATAGAGCCTGATCCACACGACTATAAATCATATTATCAAATACATAAACAAATCGCACAACCACTCAATACCACAACATGATGTATTAATTAAACACGTGTGAATTAGCACCAACTAATGAATATCAACACAAAACTACATATATCGATAACACTTTTTAAATAGTATAAAAAGCCCTAATAGTAGGAATTTCATATTGCTTTGGCATTTAATCCAACATTTTAACTACCAACAAAATATAACATTAGAGTTATAATAATAAAGCAATTTAAGTCTAAATAACATATGGATATTATAAATAACCAAAATTATTATCTATCGCTACGAAGAGTTGATAAAATGAATCCTACAAGAATGGTCCGCACCTTAAGAGAGGCTTATGCGATCTAATCGCACTAGGATTAAGGTTTTAGGAAAAGCCATCGATTCATACAGAAACATTAAGATTATTTTGAGATTCATGAAATTGAATATAGAATGACCTAGATTGGGAATTGAATCCAAATCTTACCTCCGATTGCCGATGTAATGAATCTAATGAAGAATCAAATAGTACTTGGGACTTTGGTTGAAGGGAAGAAGGGCAAAGGGTGCACAACCCTCACCTACACTATCTATCTCTCATATTTCTCTTCTCTCTTTCTCTTCTCTTTCTCTCTTTCTCTCTTTCTTTCCCAATCTTATAACATAAATTCATATAGGGAGGGGGTGCCCAAGTGAGGGTCTTATATAATGTCAAAAATGATGCAAATGGCCCTAATGCCAAAGTTTTCGTTATATTATCCATATAGGAGGGTATTTCAAACCTTTAGGGTCCACTATAGGGTGTAGGGGTCGATATACACCATAGGATAGTTTTTCATAGTGATGATCTACGTATGGATATGATTGGCCTGCCATTTGGATGCACCGATCGACGAGTATAATCAGAAGTCAGTTCAACGGTCACTGATGATTAATCAAGGCCGCGGGTATACAAATATGTGTAGGGTATAACTTAGGTTATTACCCTAAATTTGGCCACGATCTAACGTTCTGAAAGACAAACTTTAGCAAAGATCAGATATAGACAAATAACTTAAGTTCTTGATTAATTTCAGGAATATTCACACATATCATGCATTGACCTTCTGAGTCCAATTTGAGCAATTAGAAATGCGATCTTAGCTGGATGTCCTACGATGGAAGTCAAGCCTGATAAGACGAACGTCTTTCTATAGTCTTGTATTTAGTAGCCCACTAACGAGCGATGTAGAGCTTATTCGAAAAATCGAGACATTTTTGTAATGAATTGGATAGCGAGTTTTCCTGTGCCTGATGATTAAGGTTTGGATTATCTAGGTTCATAGTATAACTTATTCAGAAGTAGTAGAAACAATGATTCGATTCTAATCACCCCAAACCGTTGGTTCTTAGGATAAATGAGTAATTGGGTGAGTTCGATTTATTAATTAAGATCCGAACCCTGGTTGTCTCGGCTTTTGGTAAATCTTTATTTAGTTGTAGTTGTCTTAATTAATCAGTGATCGGTAGGATAGATTTGGGCCCTAGATGAACAAATCATAAAGCTAGACTCGATGTTTAAGTGATCGGGCGGATTCGTTGGCTTTCTATATATGGTTGATTAATCAGATTTATGCGGTTCTTTACTAGTTACATCCATTTATCGGCTCACCTCAAATGTTAAGGGTCAGTAAGTGACAATGTAAGCTAATTATAATGAAAATGTTCAATAATTTTTGAAAATCTAAAATATTGAAAATATGGGATATTAAAATTATTAATGGCCTTTATTTTTACTAGACTTTGCCCAATTTGGCCCAACAAAGTAAAATATTACAATCTAAAATATGGCAAAGTAAAATATTGAAAATATGGGATATTACAATGTTTGGCTAAAAATAATAGTTTCCAATTTGGCCCAACAAAGTTGTTCTCGTAATCTTTTAAGCCCTTTTCATATTGGGCACAACTTTTACAATTCAATGGATCAAAATTTATATTCAAACTAAAACTTACTAGTTATAGTAAAAACGAAAGTAAATGGGGCTCGTGACTGTTGATCAAATAAAATCTCGCAAATCTAGTGTGGGCAACCCGGCTATAGCCACATTGGTTGGCTTAAGTAGATTCTCCTACTCCTAAATCATATATAATATGTTTGGAAATTCATCCTGGCTTGTGAGATACGATTGATTGAAGGTTATTACAGTCCAGATCATTTCCACCACTAATCAGGCTTTCTCTGGTCCATCTTTGCCATGAAAGTGTTACGATTGATTGAAGGTTATTACAGTCCAGATCATTTCCACCACTAATCAGGCTTTCTCTGGTCCATCTTTGCCATGAAAGTGTTTGCGACCTGCTCTACATCAATGGTCCACATTTAATATCCTTGTGTGGCCAGGCCTGCCAATGGACAATAATCGATCAGTATTTTTATTTTACTACTCGACCACAATATATATATATATATGGTTTCATTTCGTAGACAGATATGTTGTAAGACAAGTTTAATTTGGTTCCTCTATATTCGACAGCACTTGAAACATGAAGTGGACATGGCTATGAACGGGTCCACTTAGGCCGGTTTTGGTGAAACCATGTCCGTTCAGCCAAGGGAAATGGATCTCATTCTTTGACGTAGCAGATCTAAATGTCATCTCATTTCATAATTCAAAATTTTGACTACTTAACTCTAGTTGATCCGCGGAACAAAAAGTGAATCTTAATATCATGCCATAATCGGACGATCAGGATACTTAGATCATGGGTTGGTACATGCATACGTGTGTAATAATGCTCATGTACAAGCCACACATGTGCCAGCCTGGCATGATCAGTCCAAAATCCAAACTTTAACTTGTGAAACTTCTCTAAGCTCTACCATGATTTATGTGTTAGATCTACACCGTCCATCAATTTTTTTTAGATCATTTTAGAGCATGATCCCAAAAGTGAGGGACATCCAAAGCCAAGTAAATCACACCACATAAAACAGTGGGGATTGAATGGCTACGGTTGAAACCTTCCTAACTTCACCGTGAAGTATATCTGCCATCTAGCCTTTTCACTACGTCACACAGACGTGGATGAAGCAAAAAAGAAAAGAAAAGAAAAGAAAAAAAAAAAAAAAAACCAACCAAATATCAGCTTGACCCGTGCCCTGTGCTTCAAATTCCCACTCTTTCCAATGGTATGGCCCACTTTAGCCTCATATCTGCCTCCTTTTCTCCTTATGCCCTAAAATGATATGGAAATTTTGACATACAGTAAGAATCTGACACATACATCATAAGTTCCACATGTCAATACTTCTAGTTCTCTCTCCTCTCCATGTAATGTGCTGCACTCCACAGCAAGCAGTGAATTTCTTGACATGTGAAATTCATATGGTCCCATCATGGTGTATTTCTTAGATCCACTGTTCATCTATCTTTTCAAATAATTTTAGGTCGGGAGTCCAACAACAAAGTGAATTCAAAGCTAAAGTGGCCACATACAGGAATAGTAAGAATTGATGCCTGCCATTGAAAACTTCTTAGGATGATGGAAGGTTCTGATTAAGTTGATATCTATATATATATATATATATATATATAATATATATTATATATATATATATATATATATTGTACTCCATCTAGGTCTGTGTTACCTTATAAATATTAGATTAGATGAAAAATAAACCTCACGGTTGGCTTTAGGAAGGTTTCAACGGTAGTTCGTTTAATTCTCAAAGGTCCTCCAATCGAGTTGTGGGTCTTAAGATATAGTTTACGTGTCATGTGTGGATGTTACAGGTAAATTACTTCTAGGATAAGACAAGCCTGTCTGGATCTTGTGTTCGGCAATCATACAAATCTTTTGGCAGCTGACCGTTTCATATTAATAATCTAACCGATCGAGTGCAAAGTGTGTCAACTAGGGCCGCTACAACCACATTGTGCCAGCGTCCGAGTGTGAGCGCGCGTGCATTCCGGTGCGTACACAACCCGAGCGTCTCAATCTCCAAAGCTCAAGTAAGAATACTATACACACTTTCACATATAAATCATGATTTTTCCTTATTAATTTCCGATGTGGGACAAAAGCACACCTCACAATTTTCATTTGAAATTTTTCAAAAAGCACTTTTGGTGGCAAAATGAAAATCTCAAAAATTTTAAATATTTTTTATTTTTCAAAAGCCACAAATTTCAACACGACCACGAATGTTTCATGGCACAAAAAAGAAAAGCAAAAAAAAAAAAAAAAGGCTGGCACACTCATCATGTATTCTGAACGAGTGCCAATCATGTAGGTTGAAAGCAAAGATAATTGTCTGCGTCGTTTCCTATGACTCCGGCTCACAAAATACGCCTTCTCTAACTTCAATGATTGCATGCTACACAACACAAATTTTAATATGTGGAATGTCTCCGGCCCCACCATGATATTTGTGAAAGATCCACACTATTCATCTATTTTTCTAGATAATTTTAGACCATTAGCTTAAAATCGAGGCATATTCAAAGCTCAAGTGAACCACATTACAAAAGTAAGGGGGTTGAACAAACTGCTGTAGTAACCCTAATAAAGCCAGGTAAGACCTATTTTCCATCTAACCTTTTCATAAAGTCATCCATACGTGGATGAAAGTGAAACACAAATACCAACCTGATCATAGCTCCTGTGGCCCCACTAAGTTTTCAAAGGTGGTATTAATTCTTACTATTCCATATGATGAGGTTCAACTGAGTTTTGGATCTACGTACCTTGCCTTTAGGCTCATATTCTAAAATGATCTTAAAAATGAATGAATAGTGAGATTTAAGAAACAAATCATTGTGAGGCTCACCTAAATTTCACGTATCAAGAAATTCCTTCCATTGCATGATAGAGAAGAAAACTAAAAGAGTTTAGAACTTAGCATTGACAAGTGAGTCTTCTATGAGCTCCATCATGATGTATGTATTAGATCCACATCATTTATCTAATTTTTAATAACTTTCAGGAAATGAGATGAAATACAAGGCAAATCCAGAGATTAAGTGGGCCACACTACAGAAAATAGTTAGCGTTGGACGCCTACCGTTGAGAATTTGTTGGGAGTCACAGAAGGCTCTGATCAATCTGATGTTGGTGTTTTCCTTTTATCCAAGCTGGTTAGATGGCAAATAAACATCACAGTGGACCCTATCAAGGTTACAAGGTTAGTTGTTCAATCTTAACTGCTTTATGTGGTGTGGGCCACTTGAGCTTTGGATGTGTCACATTTTAGGCTCCTGCTATTAGAATAATCTGAGAAAATTGATGTGCAGTATGGATCTAACACATAATCCATGTCGGAGCTAGATAATTTCCACGGGTAAAATTTGAGTCGTGTAGTAGGTAGTCATTCGTGAAATCATCGTGGGAGAGATGCATTTCTGGAGCTGGCGTCATCGTCGATGACGTAAATCAATGAGAAAGGGCGGCACAGAAGATCCGCACTCATTTTGAAGGTAGACTGTTGGTCATTTCTTTCGTGATTGTCCATTATTCTCAAAGCAGTGTAAACGCCTGATTATTGGACCATCCTGATTTCTGAGCCACCGTATATTCACGGTCTAACGAATGGCTTGGATCCAACAGACAAATTCCAGATTGCCACGTGATACTTGAAACACCTCTTCAATCTAGGACTCGAATTTGGTCGTGACCACTTCAGCCCGGAGGTCGGAATTGGTCGGCTCTCTGTAGGCCCGCCACAGTGCATGTGTTTTATCCACACCTTCCATCCATTTTTGCCAGATCATTTTTAGGGCATGAATCCAAAAACGAGGCATATCCAAATCTCAGGTGGTACACCACAGAAAATTTTGGTGACTGAACGCCGACATTAAAAACTTCATAGGGTAGCTGACTATAATGTTTATTTGCCATCGAACCTATTGATTAGGTCGGACGGACCTGGATGAAGGGAAAACACAAACATCAGCTTGATCTAAAACTTCTGGTGCGCCTAAGAAGTTTTCAACGGTAGACATTTAATCCCCACTGTTTCCTGTGGTGTGGTCCACTTGAGCATTGGATTTGACTCATTTTTAGGCTCCTACCCTAAAATGATCTGGAAAAATAGATGGACGGCATGGAAAAAACACTAGCATCATGGTGGGGCCCACAGAGCACAACGGAGGTGTCACTACCGGATCCACTCCTTCAATCTATCTTCTATCACGTCGCTTACTATTTTTCTATGCAGGTCGCCATCGCAAGTAACGGTAAATTCTTGTGGCTTGTGAAGATACACGCCGGCCTACTGGTTCCAATCGTCCTAGATATTCAGCTGTTCCCATTCAATAGGATAATGCTCATCGATCAAATGGTTAAGTTCCTAAGAAAATTTCCTACAATGTAAGGCCAAGGTACAAGAGATAATAAAATTATCTTGAGCCGGCGATGATAGAGAACAGATAGAAGATGATCAGAAGGCAGCTTGGACATATTGCAACGTCGATGCTATTATATCCATTGGATCGGTGAGAACAAAATACAGAAACCCAAATGGAGAAAGAAACCAGTCTCCTCAGTATGGCTATCCACACCTTGATTTTACTTGTTTGCATTGTGTGGACCGCTTCAGCAGTAGAGAACCCGTTGAACAACTCCACCATCGATGTCGGTGTGATTATGGATTTCGAAACGCCGCTTGCGATCGTCAGCAACTCGACCATGCAAATGGCACTCGCAGATTTCAATGCGGACCCGCATCGACAGGCAAAGTTGGTTCTCCATCAACACAGATCTTATGGTAGCATCACTGGAGCCGCGAAGGGAGGTATGATATCTGATAAACTCAACTTTTCCTTTCAATTCTTTTATGGTTCTATTATGGAACTACCAATGTTTCAGATGGGCCCAATGGCCCATTGAGCCTGTTCTTGACAGGGCTGGGCGTAGGCTGCATATCAAGCCATTGGGTCGGCCTAGGCTCTAAATTCAAGCTTTGATGTATAGATGGCCAGTTAAAGACTAGGCCTTTCTTTGAGAACTTTTAGATGCAGCCCAGCTGAAGCACAGGTCCAAACCAAGCTGGTCTTCGAGAGCCCACGACCCATCCTGAATATCAGGTCCATGGGTTGGGTTTAGGTCCACAAATAAATGAACTGGTTTCGGGTTCACGACCAATCTCGTTCTCAGCAATTTCTGATCCCATTCTTTCAGGGAAATCTAGGTGAAAATATAGAAGGGATTTTTGGCTTCGGGAACCTAAATTCCGGGGCAGGACTTTTTCAGATGAGAAATTATATTACTGCCTTCACTTACGTTTTTTTTTTTTTTTTTTTTTTTTTTTTTTTTTTTTTTTTTTTTTTTTTAAAATTTTTTTTTAAACAAAGTGGAGAATAGATAATTGTGGGGCCTATGAGGTATGTGTCACATATTCAACCCATCTAAACAGATGCAAACCAATATAATAATTAGACCAGCCAAAAACATGGTGGGTCCAATCATAAGATGGGCCAATCCATACAAATTAAATACTAATCATCATTCGGAATATCCGAATTCAAATGTAGCCCATTTGATGATATCATAGGCCTAATGTTTTGTTTGTGTTATCATCGTGGTAGGGTGCATATGATTGGAAGGGTTGGATGTTATACACGTATACGACGTGGGCCCACAAGTCTCAACTTTCCATACTTTTTAAAGAAAATATTATTATTATTATTATTGAGGGCATTTTCATAATTTTGTGTCTCAAAAAGCACAATGTAATTTCAAATAGTCCAGGCTCTATTTGCTAGAATCCCATTCCCACAATTCCTAGAGGAATTTTAGGTTAAAAACCGAACATAAAACTAAAAATATTTAGTGATGATTTTATATGGAAAACGATTCCTTGGTAATGTTCGCATCGAATTTTAGTGCAAATGTTTCTGTGGGCCCTACTGTTATGTGTTGATCAGATACATGTCGACCATCAGAAGCGTCATCCCTCATATGGTCATGGGCAAAAATATCAGGTCAATCCATCAATCAGGTGGTCCACATGAGAGGAAAAAGTTAAGATGGAATTCCCACCGTTGATTGGACATGGGGCTCACCGTTCGGTGTATATGACAACAAACCCATGCATAGGATCCATATTTCCCAGATGTATCATACATGGATTGGATGGCATAAACACCAACACGGTGAACCCCGTATACAACCAATGGTGGGCAGGTATGCACATTGTTATGCCAGTAATGAAATTTATCTTTTTCCAAAAAAAAAAAAAAAAAACAAAAATGGTTAACCTCATATACAACCAATGGTGGGCAGGGATGTACATCGTTATGCCAGCAATGAAATTTATCTTATAAAATAAATAACAATGGTGGGCGTCTCCCTGAACTTTTGCCTGTCGTTTGGCCCACCTGAGTTTTGAATAGAACTGAATTTGGGGCCATGGTTAACCAGTAAGGTCACATCTAATGGACGGTTTGGGTATCATTATGGTCCTCCCAAAAAAACCAAAACACGATTTCGTGGATCCTTTGGTGAAAACCATGAATCCACTGCAAATTTATAAATCATTTAAAAATTTTAAATGTATATGTATATAACGTTTGTTTATACTCTTTTTGGCACGCCAACGATGCACTAATGAGATGCGGCCATGTTTACAATCAATAATATGAAAAATTCTACTTATCCCCCCATTGTTGTTTACACTTAATCTAGAATGTTTAAATAAAATGGTCTAGGAGATACCACGTGGCAGCCCTGACATATGTGGTGTAAATGACTTCAAGATGAGTGAGGAGAAACATGCACATGAGAAAGAGAATTAAAGCCAAGTGACCAAGGACTCCAACAACTTTCCAACGCCGGAGTCCTAAGACATGAGGATTTTGGCCAACATGAGCAAGTGTCTCTCTCGTACAGGTGGAAGTACGCGGTAGGTTACACTAATGTGGGAGAATCATGGAGATTTGTATAGCCAAACATCCAAATCATTCATAATGTTGAAGACTATGCAAGGCCACCGCCTCCTTAAAGTCTAGAAAAGTAACTATTAATGAAGAGCTTTAGGATTCACGCCATTTGGTGCAGGGAGGGACATGATGAGGTCGATCACTATCTTACTCGAGGGATAACTATTCTGAATTCACAGAGCTCTATTGATTCCTCACACAGCTTCCTTGAATGTGAGAGATAAAATGCAAAAATAATTCCTAATAAATTTGAAATAACTTGATTGATTATTAAAACAATGAAATTACTACTCTTCAAATAAGAAACTCAAACATAAGATGGAGTTTTAGACTTAGATTTCAACTAAAACACCCTAAAAACGTGACTTACTATAAATAGTAAACTTACTATTTATATGCAGCATCTATTCCTACTAGACTTCGTGGTTTTCAGCAAAAAATAATAGGGGCCCAATTTGGCCCAACCATGTTATTCTTCTAACTTTTCTAAGCCCTTTTCATGTTGGGCATGCCTTCTACAACTCAAAGGATCAAAAGTTATACTCGAACTAAAACTTACTATTTATAGTAAAAACAAAATTAAACGGGACTTTTAACCATCGATCTGATGGAATCTCACAAATACAGCATGTACAACCCAACATAGCGAGTTGGTTGGCTTAAGTAGGTCTTCCTATCCCAAAATCATATAATATGCTGAAAAACTCACTCTGGTTTGTGAGATATGATTGATTTAAGGTTCAGATTGTCCAAATTATTTCCATATCTCATCAAGTCTTTTCTGGTCCATCTTTGCTATGAAAGTGTCTTTTTAACCCACTTTACATTAGTCCCCTCCACTTCAAAAGAACTCAACCTTAAGTTCTCATTCAGCTTCAGTTCATGTTACTCGTTTAGGTTCGCAACGTTGAAAGTACTCGAGATCTCTATGTCGTCCAAAAGATCAATAATATAAGCATTGTCATTGATCTTTCAGAGGATCGGTACCAGTTCAATTTTCTTGTTCTTCAACTTGTTGTAGGTCCCGATTGAAAATATCACCTTCCGTAGATGAAACATTGCATTGTCGCTCACCTCGAACACATTTTCTCACCGATGCTTTTCGACTTGCTCCTTGTACTTGTCGTTCGAAGCTTACAACTTGGCTTGCACATTAGCATGAATGTCCTATGATTTTGTCTGTTATATGTTTTACAGCAATGCTTATGCTCGGGAGTTTAGGCAAAATGACCAAGTCAAGTATGTGGAAGAGCACTCAACCATAAACAATCTGGAACGGGACTTCTTGTCTAACGATTCACCATATTGTTGAATGCAAATTCCACTTAAGACAATGTCAAATCTCACTACTTCAGTTTGGAACTTGAAATACATCGTATGAGGTTTCCCAACGTATGATTCACAACTTTAATATGCCCATTGATCGATCTGTGGGTAGTAAGCACTATTGAATTGAAATTGCGTGCCAAACTAGTTCCACAAAGTTTGCAAGAAGTGGTTAATGAACTTCGTATCATAGTCAGAAGTAATGGTCTTGGGATCCTCGTGTAGCCGCACGAACTCTCTGAAGAATAAATTCGTCATATATATTGCATCGAGGGTCTTCTTATATGGGATAAAGTGTGTCATATTTGAAAAACAATTTACCACCATGAACACTGAATCCATGACTCGTGGTGTTTGTGAGAAACCAAGCATGAAGTTCATAGATAAGTCTTCCCAAGGGTCATCAGGCATAGGTAATGGGGTGTAGAGGCCAAGATTATGAGACTTCTCCTTGGATGTCTGATAAACATGACAGCGACGCATCGTTTTACCCATGTCACATACTAATTGTGGCCAATAATACCGTTCCTCAGCAAGAGCCCACGTCTTGTCTCGTCTAAGGTGTCCATCAAGGCCTCTCTTGGATAATGTACTCCCTCAGGGAACTTTGGTGGATCCATATTTGATTCCCTTTGAAGATGAAATCGTCTTACATATGTAGGTCACTAGGATGACCATTTTAACACATCATCCATATATCCTTGAAGTTCTCATCCGCATCATTCAACTTCATGAGACAGTCAATGCCGACCACCTCATGCTCATCGTAACTAGTAGTGATGCATGGTCGCCAAGTGTATCGGCCATCTTGTTCAGCTACCCTAACTTGTGCTTTAGAACAAACATGAATTTTTACAAAAATGCGACCCATCTAGCATGCGTACAGTTCATATTAATCTGACTATTAATAAACTTTAAAGGTTAATGATCCATGTAGAGAATAAAAAATTTTTGAATTAGATAATGTCGCCAATGTCACGACGCTTGAACCACTATGTACGGCTCAAGCTCATATATCTACCATTTCTTTCAGGCTTCATCGAGCTTCGCACTCTAAATAATGTCAGCCATGTTGCAATATGCTTGATTCTGATCGAGCAACGAACAGATGTCCATCTCACACATCATGACCATCCCGCTACAAAGCTCCAGTTCCGATTGGGTAACGAATGGATCGTCACCCCTCGAGCCGATTATGAGTGTCATTATTGTAAAAATCTTTAATACAATAACACTTTTGGCTTATATTTTTCTCCATTATTTTTACCATTGAACTTTGGTAACGAATCACACTAAAAGAAAACATCCTTAAAGTCATAGGCTAACATTTATTGTCACAAGGCAAAAAGAATTCAGTCAGAAGGATTAACCTCATTTCCTTTCACAAATCCCCTAAACGGAGCATAATATTGGTGACTAAGAGGACTTTGGATCTCTGATCCCAGTATCCAATCTGTCCATCTCGGTGAAGGGTCCACCAACAATTCAATCGACCCTTGAATCAGGGAGACTTTGACATGCCCACACACCCACACATTTTACTCACCGATGTGAACTAAATCTAAACCCTCATTCACACATGTGGCCTCATGCTTGATTAAATTGAGAGCAACACTCATTTTGACATGCCTTGTGCAACTAGAAGTTCAACAGTTTAATAATATAGTTCAAAGATCTAAACTTTTTAAAAAAAAAAAAAGAAAAAAAAAAAAAGAAGAAGCCAGAAGATCAATGAAAACTTGTGTAGAAGGATATGCTCTTAGAAGCCAATCACTCTCCAACATTTACAATCCATTATTATAGATCTTCCTCCAATAATTGTTTATTAGAGAGCATGACTCGCTGCTTAGAGAACAAAAAATTTTTTGCGAACCTTTTTTTATTTTTTCTGAGAAGCAACTATACATTAAAATTACATTTCATGCAGGCCCATTGGAACAAAATGGATCTTGCCTATCGTAAGCTCACTCTCAGACTACAAAGGAAAATAACTGATTAATTTACTCTAACTTGTCCTAGCCCTATCCAGTCTAGGACAAGCTCCCCTCAGGTAAGGAGTGGAAGGCTAGAAACTTTTGTGAAAATCAATTTCGACTGACTTATGCTCCCCATACGAGCCAGACCATCCGCCACATTTTTAGCTTCCCTCGAAATGTGTTTAATCGAGACATTGACAATACCCCGAATATCATCAAATCGTTTCTTGTAGTAGTAGATATTCTAGGGGACTCGCACTCCCTTCGACTCTTCCGAGTGGAGTAAGGCTACCACTGCTGCCGAGTCACTTTCCACTTCCACCAAATTGAAGCCTCGCTCCAAGCAAAGGTTAAGACCATCCACTACAGCTCTGGCTTCAGCCTGGAAGTTAGTCCCGATGTCGTAGCCTCTAGAGAAGGCAATGATGAGGACACCTCTCTCATATCTACAGATCCCCTCACTACCCACTTACAAGCATTTGCCATAGCTTAGAGAACATTTACACTCTTCTAGAATCAATGAGAATGCAAAATGAGTACATGTATAGGTTTGTGAAGTTTCTAATTAATAGTCTACTATTTGTTAATAGTCCACATGTAACGAGGCAAACATGTGAAGAATGACGAAGCCTTAATCAAGGCTTGGTTGATAAAATCACATCATCGTTTCTTCAAATAGTTTGAGAAATGATAATTGGTGGCCAATCATACAGCTAATACGACCAGTATTGATTCCATAACTTATATCTTGAGGGGCAGTATTATGTCAACATTGATCCGCTTGAGAGGCAACTTCTCATGTCGTTGGCACCTAAAAATTGAAGTCCCTGCCGAATAAATGGTAAAATTGACCAGATGAATAATGTCAAATGGCAGGATGAATAGTACCTCTACAAATATTGTCGGTTGGTGAATAATACCTGTATGAATAGTCCACAGTGTTGTGTTGGGGTTTTTGGCCTGCAGAATCACACAGATCTAGATCTAGGATGGTAATCCAATGACACCAAGCACACAAGAGAACACACAGATTGAACGTAGAAAACCCTTGCGGGAAAAAACCACGGCACAAAGCGACAGATCACCACTATGAAAGCATCAATTACAAAGAGAAAGGACTTACCCGATTCGAACAACCTCGAATCTCACCCTTGCTACACCCTTTAGAAACCCTATAACCCCTTTAGGAAGCCTTAGCATTCATCACAATCCCCTAGAAAAACCCTAGGAATACCTATTTATAGTTTAGGAAACTTCCCTTCCGCATCCCAGTTGCGAAAGGACTCAAATCCGCAGTTTCGCGCAAAATCGCGGAACAAACTGCGTAACCTTCAACTAGTCGTAGCTGATCTTCGACCAGTCTACCTTCGACCAGTCATAGCTGTCCTTCGACCAGTCCTAGCTACAGTAAAAAAATAGCAAAAACTCGCTGGACTTTGAGTCGTGTCAGGGCTCGAACCTACGACTAGTCGAGCGTCTCCTACGACCAGTCGAAGCTTCCCACGACCGGTCGAACGACCTCAAAACCTTCCGATTTAAGACTTTTCTCAACAATCTCCACCAAGTCTTTAATTTTCAATCGTGTAGCTCCTTGACCTCTTCTCTTATCTCTGCTTCACATCATAGCTCAAGATCACACTCCGTCCTTCTTTTCCGCCATGCCGAGCCTAAAGAAGTTTCACAGAACTTGAACTTCTCTACAGGAATTTCTTATTGATCATGTCTGCCGGATCTAAATCCACATTCCCAACCACCTTTGCTCCTGTCTTCACAAAAGAATGACGTAGTCTTCTTACCATCTCACCGCTACCCAATATTCCTTGCTGGGGTGCTTGCTCACAACACTGATAGCCTGTGAAATAACCGGTCTAAACCAGACCATGACATACACTGCCCACCGCATTCAAATAAGGCTCATGAGATATCCTGCTTTTTCTCATCTATTTTGGGACATGTCCTGAGAAAAACTTGAGGAGAGACGTGTAGGAAATGCTCTCCAGCTTTACTTGGCCTATCACATACTTGATCAATACCTACACACACAAGGTATTCCTCCTGTGATTACCAAAGCCTACTCCTCCTTCAGTCTCAACGCCGAGAACCATCTTTGCAACCCCCCGATCCTTCATCCTGAATGTCCCACCATGAAGGAATCAAACCACTACCTAGGCGACAGGTCGAACCATAACCTCCTGCAAAGTCTTTTCTCAGCCCCTTTAACTTCGAACTGCTCTAGTTGCTTCATGTAGATCTGCTCTTCACTTTCCCTTACAGAAGTGCAGACTCCACATCCATCCTTCCAACTCAAGATCACGTTGGCCAACCAGCGCCAAACACGGATCTAATAGACACCTGCCATACCATCGGTGCGAATATCTCTGAGAAACTGATCCCTTCTCTTTGAGCATAACCCTTCACTACCAACATCGCCCTGTATCTATGTTGTATCCTCCTGAAGATCCACCTGCATCCAACCGCTCACTGGCTCACTGGAAGCTCCACCCGCTCCCATATATCGGTCTGGTACAACGAATCCATCACATCACCCATAGTCACCTTCCTCTTTTTAGCATCAGGCTCACCTACAGCCATCTGAATAGAAGATGAATCTCCTGCGATATTGGAGTCGTCCATGTACCTCGCCGATATCCCGCGATCATCCGTGTGATTCTTCTCTCACAAGTGGTTGCTCCACCTGATCTGTATCCCTTCCGCACGTCTCAGCCTTCCTGCCCTGCTCGTTCATGTGGCTATGCCCAACATGCCACACACGTGTAGAAGTGGAATCCACTACATCCACTGTAGCTCCACCGTTTGAAGTGCTCCCGATCAACCTGTACAAGTTACTGAGTCGTTGTGCTTTCATGATTACCCGTGCCCCCTTGGATACTGTAAGAGCACCATCAATACCTATGTACTTCATCCTTTTGCCTCAAGTACACCAAGAGAAATCAGATTCTGCTTCAAATCAGAAACGTGCCTCACATCTGTCAAGGTACGCTCCACCCCATCAAACTTCTTGATGCATAAAGAACCAATAGCCACGACATTACAGGCAATGTCATTGCCCATAAATACTTGTCCACCATCGCACTCCCTATAGCTGGTGAACCAACTCCGATGAGGAGTCATGTGAAAAGATGCCCCTATGTCTAGCATCCACTCATCCTTACGATCATCGTATGACCGTCTGAGTGAAGACACAGACAAAACATCACCATCACATCCACTCGATCCATCTGACGTGGCAACATTGGTCTCCCTATATGAAGCCTCAAATTTTCTCTCTTTGATTTAGGATTTTCACAATCCTTCTTCACATGTCCTTCTTTCCCACAATTCCAGCACTTTACCTTCCCTTTGCCCTTGCCCTTGGATTTGGATCTAGAACCTGAGAACCTGTACCTTGTTCAGAATTCCTACCCACTATAAACAGTACATCAGAAGATGTCCCCATGTCGCTGTTTAGTTGTCTCATAGCCTTCCCTTGAAGGCCGAGATAACTGTGTCGACACTCAGGGTTTTGTTCGTGCTGCACATAGT
>JAJHSJ010000015.1:57326128-57438977 GCA_021015155.1 Magnolia officinalis
TTGGTGTTGCGCAACACGCCAACAACGCAGTGAGCCTATATCCAATCTAAGGCCTCACCCACAAACGATAGACAGAAGAAATATAAACTAGAAATAGATCAAAGCAATCCAAAACAAACCACAAGACAAGATATACGTGGAAAACCCCTAAACTAGGGTAAAAAACCACAGATGCAAAATTCTACTATGAAGAGAAACGAAGATTACAAGGCAATATACTAACCTATCCCTTGGAATTACAGAGAAAATCCTTTTGCTCACACCTCAGAATAATTTTCTAAAATTCACCATTAACCTAGAATAGCCCTAGGGACTCCAATTTATAGTTTTGGCACTTCCCTTCCGCATCCCAGTTTGCGAAAGGACTTGCGACAAGAAATCCGCAAAACTCCTTTCGCATCCCAGTTGCGAAAGGACTTGCAACAAGAAATCCGTGAAACTCCTTTCGCATCCCAGTTGCGAAAGGACTTGCGACAACGAAATCCGCTGCAACCTCGACTGGTCGTGGGCGGCCCCAGATGTGGCTCCACTTCTCAACAATCTCCCACTTGGAGACACATCTCCATAACCTTTGTCCTTCTTCATCCGGAGTGCACCACCTCCCCGTCTTCAAGCCTGAAGACCATCAAAGCTGAACAGAGCTTCAGCTTCTCCCCTTGTGACCGCCTTGGTCAGCATGGATTCTCACTTATATGAATCTTCTCCAGAGCAATCGATCCATCTTCCAGTAACGAACGTATGAAATGATATCTGATGACATATGCTTGGTCTTCAATGAAAGGCTGAATTCTTAGCCAAGTGTATTGCACTCTGACTGTCACTGTACAGCTTGCAATCTGCTTGCTTTTTACCCAACTCTTCCATAAAACCTTGCATCCACACCATCTCCTTGCATGCTTCTGTAGCCGCAACATATTCTGCTTCTCTGTCGTACTGATATATACTATCTTTTGTAACTGAGAGACCCAACTGACTGCAGCACTACCCAGAGTAAAAACATAACCCGTGTGCTTCTTCTGTTGTCGATATCTCCTGCCAAATCTGAATCCACGTAGCCATGTAACTTGATTTTCGATCCACCATAACACACAGCCCTACGTCCTTAGTACCTACCAAGTACCTAAGGATCCACTTCACACTGTCTTCCCAATATTCCTTCCCTGGGTTGTGTCATGAGGGGCTAACAACTCTTCTCTTACTGCTTGAGCAATGTCTGGCCTCGTGCTCACCATAGCATCATACATGAGACTCCCAATAGCTGACGCGTATGGGGACTTTAGCCATGTAGTCCTTTCCTCCTGCGTCTTTGCACCTTGCTCCTTAGATAACTTGAAGTGGTTGGCTAATGAGTGCTAACCGGCTTTAGCACCTCCCATATTGAATCGATCAAGTACCTTGGCTATGTACTCTGCCTGTGACAAAACTAATTTCTTGTTTTCCCTGTCACGCTTTATCCTCATGCCTAGGATTTGTTTTGCAGCTCCTAAATCCTTCATGGTAAATTCTTTAGACAATTGTCTTTTGAGATCTGAATGTTCTCCATGCTTGAGCCAGCCACAAGCAATATCATCAACGTACAGAAGAAGGATGATGTATGACGTATCAAACTTCTTCAAGTAACAACAGTGTCTGCATGACATCTCCTAAAACCGTTTCCCGACATGAAACTATCGAACTTCTTGTACCACTGCCTCGGGGCCTGCTTCAGGCCGTATAGACTCTTCTCCAGTCTGCACACCTTGTTCTCATTACATTACTGGTGCCACGTATCCTGTCGGCTGATGCATATATCTCTTCTTCAAGGTCCCCATGAGAGAAGGCTGTCTTTAACATCTTGTGTTCTAGATGTAAGTCCTCTGAAGCCACTATACTTAAGACCCATGCGAATCGTAGACATTTTCACTACCGGTGAAAATATTTCAGTGAAATCGATACCTACCTTTTGTTGAAACCCTTTCATAACCAATCTGGCCTTGTACCGTTTCAAACCATCGTGCTCCTCCTTCAGTTTGTAAACCTACTTGTTATGAAGAGTTTTCTTACCCTTAGGTAGAGTGACTAGCTCCCATGTACGATTAGACTCAAGAGAGTCCATCTCATCATCCATGGTCTGCTCCCCACTTAACCCATATATCTGACTGTAACGCCTCTTCAAAATACTCTGGCTCACCATTATCTGTCAGTAGTAGATAATGTAAGGAGGGTGAGTATCGGACTGTGGGTCTCTTCTCCCGAGTAGACCTCCTCACAACTGGTGTATGCGGCTCTGCCTCATCCTGTGGCACTGTAACACCCATGTCCGGTAACTCTTCCAACTCTACGAATTCCTTTTCTCCTTTTTTTCGCTTCTTTTTCCTGCACACTGTCCTTATACATCACTTTTTCATTAAAGACTACGTCCTTGCTTCTAATGATTTTTTCTGTTTTCTGCATCCCAGAACCTGTAGCCAAAATCATGTTGTCCATAGCCTATAAACGTGCACCTCCTGGACTTCGCATCCAGCTTGTTTCTTGCTCTGCATCAATGTGTGAACATATGAAGTGCAAACCGAACACTCTGAGATGTGGCAAGGTTCACTTCTTTTCCCCATCCACGCTTCTTTTGGTAGCCCACCATCCAATGGTGCTGAGGGACTTCTATTGATGAGATTGCGGCAGTATTCATCATCATCATCTGCCTAAAAGTCTTGGGCAACCCTGCATGTACCATGCTCCTGGCGCGCTCAAGGATGGTCCTGTTAATGCGCTCAGCCACACCATTTTGTTGTGGTGTCCCTGGAATCATTTTCTGATGTTTGATTCCATTTGCTGCACAATACTCCTCAAACCTCTTATCACAACTAATCTCTCCCTTGTCAGATCTGAGACACTTTACTACCTGTTTTACCTGTGTCATTTTCTACCGTTACTTTCCACTTCTTAATACATCAAATACATCAGATTTATATTTTAAGAAGTAGACCCACAATTTTCTACTAGCATCATCAATAAAGGTAACAAAATAACGTGAGCCACTAAGTGATAATACCTGTGCCGGTCCCCACACATCAGTGTTGTACAAGCTCCAACAGATGTGTTTTGGAGTGTGGTCCCGTCTTCTTGAAGCTTACCTCTTCTGCTTGCCATACATACACGCAGTCCTCCACAGAATTCCAAGTCAATAGACTTCAGCCCTGGTAGCTTCCCTTTTGACAATAGCACTTTCATCCCTTTCTCACTCATATGTCCCAGCCTCTGATGCCATAACTGCCCATTCACTCCAGTTGATGCGACTGCGAGTGAACTATACGATCCTGAAGTCACGTACAAAGTACCTTCCTTTTTGCCTTGAGATATTATGAAGGCACCTTTTGTGATTTTCCAGGAGTCACTGGTGAAAGTCGTCACATAACCGGTATCAGCCAACTGTCCTACTGAGATCAGATTACGTTTTAAACTCGGTACATGTCTGACATCCTTTAATTTCAAGTCCGTTTATTTTTTTTGATTTACATGAACATCTCCCTTTCCAACAATATTGCACACGGCTCATCATCACCCAGGTAGACTCTTCCAAAGTCACCTGACACATAATCACGCAGAACTTCCTTACACTAAGAAGTAGCATGAAACGAAGCACCCGAGATCTATAACCCAACTCATTCCTCGCATCAAGAGACAAGATCAACGCCTCTGTGTCGCTCTCCTCAGACAGATTCACTAAATCTTTCCCATCTTGAGAGCTTCCTTCTTGTTTCTTGAGCGCCCTACAATCACGTTTCATGTGCCCCTTCTTGCTGTAATGCCAACACCCGTCTTTGTCTTTCGGTCCCTTGGACTTACTCATTGACTTAGAACGCCCGTGTTTATTGCCTCCTTTGTTCAGCGATCTTCCTCTTCCTTCAACGTTTAGAGCATTCTCTGAATCCCCTGAAACTCCTGATGCCTTCCTTCTAGATTCTTCGCTGAGAATTAGACTGGCCACATCATCAATTTCAGCTTTGTCGATCCTGAAGAATTGCTCACAGCAATCACAAAACCATCCCAACTGTCTGGCAAACTAGATAAGATCAATAACCCCCTGACCTCATCCTCAAAAGCAATGCCAACGGATTCCAACTGGCTCGTGACTGTATTGAACTCGTTTAGATGTTCAGCCACGCTCCCACCATCTGACATCTTCATGTTGAATAGCTGTTTCATAAGAATGAACCTTGTTGGATGCTGAGGGCTTTTCATACATGGTGGCTAGGGCTTCCATTAATTCTTTTGTCTTTTTTACCTTGGATATATTGAAGGCGACGCTCTTAGACAAAGAGAGTCGTATCGTTCCTAAAGCCTTCCTATCTAGTAAAAACCATTCATCATCTGTCAACTTTTCTAGTTTCTTTTCTTTTCCTCCTAGAGGAATATAGAGGTCCTGATACAGATAGTCTTCCATCTGCATCTTCCAGAAGGCAAAGTTTGAACCATCAAACTTCTCAATTCTAGTTTTCCCATCTTCTGTTATCGCTCCCAATAGAACTAAACCAATAGCTCTGATACCAGTTGTTTGCGCAGCACGCCAACAACGCAGTGAGCCTAGATCCAATCTAAGGCCTCACCCACAAACGATAGACAGGAAGAAATATAAACTAGAATAGATCAAAGCAATCCAAACAAACCACAAGACAAGATATACGTTGAAAAAACCCCAAACTAGGGTAAAAACCACGGATGTAAAATTCCACTATGAAGAGAAACGAAGATTACAAGGCAATATACTAACCTCTCCCTTGGAAGTACAGAGAAAATCCTTTGCCCACACCACATAGAATTTTTCCAAAATTCACCTTAACCTAGAATAGCCCTAGGGACCCCAATTTATAGTTTTGACAACTTCCCTTTCCGCATCCCAGTTGCGAAAGGACTTGCGACACGAAATCCGCGAAACTCCTTTCGCATCCCAGTTGCGAAAGGACTTGTGACACGAAATCCGCGAAACTCCTTTCGCATCCCAGTTGCGAAAGGACTTGCGACACGAAATCCGCGCAACCTCGACTGGTCGTGGGCGGCCCCAGATGTGGCTCCACTTCTAAACAGTTGGCTTGCGATTTGCTCCCTACTTTGGCCAAACCATCAGCCGGGCCATTGGCTTCTCTCATGACATGGGCAATTTGAAATGTACCTCGAGCGTTGAGCATTTTGATCCTTATCAGCCAGTAGAACCACTTCCAGGAGATAGTTGAATTCTTCTTCAAACAATCCACCACCCAATTGGAATTAGACTCAAGAGCACTCTCGAAAGTGTTGGGTCTAAAATCCAGCTTCTTGTTGACGTGTGGCTGCAACCACCATAAAAAACTGAAACTTTTAAAAGAGGAAGAGAGAACTGCTGCTGTATTGAATTTTAATGAATTGGAACGATTACAGTGGTGCCTTTTATAGACTTTTCTACTTAGATGAAATGAATAATTTATCCCTGTCTAGATACATCCTAGGGGTAGCCAAACATAGAAGAAATCCAGAATAATATCTATTGTTATCTTAACGTAGCTTGCAAACTAAACTTAGAAAAAAAAATCTCAACACCACAGCTAGCATACACGACATTCACACGTTATCAATAGCTAGGACAAGAGATCCTTACACATTTTTGGATTTGCACAATCCACCACTGTGTCCAACACTTCCCTTCAAACCAAAACCGGCTTCATTCCGAGGATCGTTCTTAGTCGTTTGAATGCATCTGTCGGCAATGCCTTCGTGAAAATATCTGCCACCTGTTCCGTAGTATGACAATACTCTAATTTCATCATTTTCTGCTTCACATGATCTCTCAGAAAATGGTATCGGGTATCAATGTGTTTGCTTCTTCCATGCTGCACTGGATTTTTAGTTAGCTCGATTGTCGACTTGTTATCCACATATATGACTGTGGATTCTTCCTGCGGATGCTTCAGCTCCTTTAACAGGTTTCACAACCAAATTCCCTCACATACGGTGGACGATGCTGCCATGTACTCTGCTTCACATGTGGACAAGGCGACCATACTCTGCTTCTTCAAATTCCATGTGAAAGCAGTCGTTCCGAGATAGAATACATAGCCAGTGGTGATCTTTCTCTCATCTTGGTCACCTCCCCAATCACTGTCTGAGTATCCATATAGCATTACTTCATCATCATATGAATAAAAAAGACTGAATTCAATAGTCCCTTTGATATACCTCAGTACTCGTTTTGCAGCTAGCCAGTGTGACTCTTTTGGAGCTTTCATATACCGGCTTAGAAGCCCAACACTGTAGATTATATCTAGCCTAGTGATTGTGAGATACCTTAAGCTTCCGATTAGGCTCTTGAATAAGGTTGAGTTGACATTTCTTCCTTCTCCATCTTTCGTGAGCTTCACGCCTGTTGTAACAGGTGTATTTACGGCTTTATAGTCGACCATCTGAAACTTCTCAAGAAGTTCCTTTGTGTACTTCTTCTGGGATATGTAAATGCTGCCGACTTGTTGCTTCATCTCAATGCCCAAGAAGAAAGACATCAATCCACCATCAGTCATCTCGAACTCTTTGAACATAGCCTGCTTGAATTCTTCAAACATTGCCTAGTTGTTCCCAGTGAACAACAGATCATCAACATATAAACAAGCTATAAACATATCACCATAGGCATTCTTCTTTGTATAGACGGCATGCTCATACAGACATTTGACGAAACCATTCTCTTGAAGATAGTCATCGATCCATGCATTCTAAGCACGAGGAGTTTGCTTCAACCCATACAGGGCTTTCTTCAACTGATACACGTTGTGTTCCTCCCCTTACATGACAAAGCCTTCAGGCTAGTCAATGTATACTTCTTCTTCGAGTATTCCATTTAGGAATGCAGATTTCACATCCAGTTGGTAGATCATCCAATTGTGATGAGCTGTAAGGGAGATAATCATTCTTACAGTGTCAATGCGAGCAACTAGGGCGAAAACTTCTTCATAGTCTACCCCATATTTCTGTTTGTAACCTTTTGCTATGAGCCTTGCATTATATCGTTCGATCTTACCATCGACATTCCGATTGATTTTGTACACCCATTTGAGACCAATGGTCTTCTAGCTTTTGGGGAGTGAGGTCGACTCCCATGTTTGATTCTTCTCGATGGCATGAATCTCTTCTTTCATAGCTTTTCTCCAACATTCTCCATTCACAGCCTCCTTGAATGTGAGAGGCTCGTGGTCCGCATACAAGCAGAGTAAATTTACTTCCTTAGTTTCTGCATAGATGTCGTTGATGCTTCTCATTTTAATAGGAGCCAAGGGTGAAGAAGAATCGGTTGAAGATGTGTTTGATGAATTCTGATTTGATGAAGTACTTCTAAGAGAGATGTAGCGTATTCCTAGACTTCTGCGATCTGAAGGGGGTGATGTGGGTGTCTGCTCTTGCTTCTCATGTCTCTCTTCTTTGTATTCTTCGACCTCGACCTTCTTTTCTTTGGCCGAGTTTTCCTCGTTCAATTTCCAAGCTTCTTCCTCACAAAATACCACATCTCTACTCACCACCAGCTTATTGGTTAGTGGGTTGTAGAGCTTGTATGCCTTTGACTCTTCACTATAGCCGATGAAGATACACTTCTCACCACGATCAACAAGCTTTTTTCTTCTCACTTCTGGAACTTGAGCGTAGGCGACACACCTAAAGATCTTAAGGTGCGCCACGCTCGACTTGTATCTACTCCATGCTTCCTGCGGTGTCTGAAATCTGACACTCTTAGTTGGACACCTATTGAGCAGATAGGCAGTACATGCAACTGCCTCTGCCTAGAAATTCTTTGGCAGACTTTTCTCCTTCAGCATGGTCCTCGTCATATCGAGGATGGTACGTTCTTCCGTTCCGCAATTCCATTTTGTTGTGACATGTACGCTGTAGTGTGTTGTTGCTTAATGCCATGTTCCTTACAATATTCTCGAAAAACATTTGAGGTGTACTCCCCACCTCTGTCAGATTGGATGGTTTTGATTTTAAGACCACTTTCTTTTTCAACAAGGGCCTTAAAAATTTTCAAAATATTAAAAGCAGTAGACTTCTCTTTGATTACATACACCCACAATTTTCTACTGAAATCGTCAATGAAGGTAATAAAGTATTTATTACCTCTAAGAGAGATTGGCTCTAATGGTCCACGGATGTCAGTGTGAACCAACTGCAATGGTTCTCTTGCTCTTCAGGATACTCCACTCGGAAAGGAGTTCCTTTGTTATTTTCCAAGTGTGCACGCCTCACACACATGTTTTGGAGCTTCAGTAATAGAAAAACTATGCACCATGCTTGATGAGGACAGAAGTTTCAGGCCACTGAAATTTAGATGGCCAAAGCGAAGATGTCACATCTAGGAATCTCATTCTTTGCTTTTCCACAAAAACGCTTCTCAAGCGTTGTGTTTATATGGAGAGGGAACATACAATTCTTCACCATCTGGACTTCTACAATCAAACGTCCATGCATATCTGTTATGGAAAGAGAAGAGTTCTCCATGTGTATGACATACTCTTTTTCGAGGAGTTGTCCGAGAATCAGTATGTTACTTTTCATGTTGGGCACGTAATACAGATTGGAGATATAGTTTGGAACACCATTCTTCTGAAAGATTTTGATTTTACCTTTACCTTTCACTGGCATTTTTGATGAGTCTCCAAACTTACATCACCATGAACTCCTTCTGTGAGTTTCATAAAGAGTTTCTTGTCACCGCACATGTGATTACTTGCACCCATGTCGAGATACCATACATCCTGCTGACCACTACCTTTCTTTTGTGTAAGGAGAAGTGTGGAGCTTTCTTGTTCATGGCCTGATGCTTCAGCATAGTTGGATAGCTTGTCTTGAGTCACCGGCTTGCTCCATTAATCAGATGCATAGTGGCCAAGCTTGTTGCATTTATAGCATTGAATGTTCTTTGTACTTCCTCATCCACGCATAGATCTACCTCTACCATTTTCTCTTCCACGAAAAGTGATATTTTTCTGTTGGTTTTGGCCATGGCTTTGTTGGTATCCACACACTCTACCTCTTGTGTGATTGTTAGAAAAACGTCCACCACGTTGTAAACTTTCATGTCCACCATTGTTATCATTCAGAGTCAATCTTGACTCCAAAGCTTGTTCCATTAGCATGGAACTGGCATTCTTCTGCATTCGTTGCTCATGAACTTTCAACAATCCCATCAACTCCTCAATGGAGAGTTCTCAATATCTTTTGATTTTTAGATCGCCACAACCATATGCTTAAACTTGGTTGTGAGGGATCGAAGTATCTTTTCAATAACTCGGACATCTTCAATCTTCTCACCATTTCTTTTCAAATTATTGACAGTTATAAGTAAATGCGAAAAATAATCAGTAATATTCTCACCTTTCTTTATGTGAGTCGCTTCGAACTCGGGTCTTAATGTTTGAAGGTGAACCCGATTCACTCGATCTACACCCTTGAAGATGGTGTCAAGTGATGGGTTTTTTTGACCAGTCGTCGACAGGTCGTGAGCCTTGCTCGACCAGTCGTAGGAGTCGAGCCATGGCACGACTCAAATTCCAGCGACCTGGGCTATTTTTCTCCGAGGTGCTCAACCGATCGTGGGAGGTGTCGATCGGTCGTGGGTGGCTCTCGACTGGTTGTAGGTTCTTCACGACCAGTTGTAGTTACACAGATTCGTTCCGTGATTTTGCACGGATTTCGTGTTGCAAGTCCTTTCACAATTGGGATGTGCAAATCAGTTTCCTAAAACTTTAAATAGAAGGTACCTAGGGCTTTCTAGGAATGACAAGAGGGTTTCCTAAAGCTTTACAAGGGATTTACTAAAGGGTTTAGGGCTATCAAAGGTAAGAGAGAGAGAAAGAGATAGAGGAAGCTTATAGAAGGGAGGTTCTGCTCGTGGAGGTTATCTACTGTGTAATCTATATCTTAGCGCTTCTATGTCCTCGTAATCGGTGAGATCTCTCCGTTTTTTTGGTTTCTCTTATTGTTTATCCACTCTTGCGTGAATGAAGAAGTTTGTAACGTTCTACTTCATAGTGGATTGTTGATCTAGACGAGGTCCCGTGGTTTTACCTCTTTGAGGGTTTTCCACGTAAAAATCTCTTGTGTGGTGTGTGATTGATGCATTGATTATTTTCATTGCTTTATTATCCATAATTCTGGTTTGTTCTAGAGGGCTAGATCCTAAGGTTTTGTGCAAGGCCCCCAACAAAGTGGTATCAGAGCTAAGTTCATTGAACGGGTAGGATTGGTTTTGAATTATGGAAGGTGGCTCATCAAGGATGATCAGCCTCAATGGTTCTAACTGGACCATATGGAAGGCTAAGATGGAGGACTTGCTTTATTGCAAGGACATATATTTTCCAATTTTAGGCATATCAGCAAATCCAAGGATATGTCTGATGATGATTGAAAGAAGATGGACTGAAAGGCGGTGGGGTTTGTTAGACAATGGTTGGATGATTCAGTGTTTCACCATGTGTCTACGGAAACTTCAGCCGCTAGTCTATGGCTGAAATTACAAGGGTTATGTAAGAGGAAGACAACCGGTAATAAGATCTTTCTGATAAGGCAACTTGTGAATCTCAAGTTCAAAAATAATGGTTCTGTGGCCGATCACATGAATGAGGTCAGTAATATAGTGAACCAACTCTCCTCTATAAAGATGGTTCTGGATGATAAATTGCAGGCTTTACTATTTCTTAGTTTATTGCCTGACAGTTGGGAGACATTGGTGGTGTCGTTAAGTAACTCCACACCAGACAGAAAGATATCGATGAAATAGGTAACCAGTTGTCTCTTCAATGAGGAGACAAGGAGGAAGTCTCGGGGGTCTACTCAGCAAGAGGCCCTTGTAATACAAGAACGGGGGAGATGAAAGAACAGGAAGGGCGGAAAGGCTCGAGATAAATCAAGAGGCAAGTCGAGTTATAGAAAGGATGTTGATTGCTGGAATCGCGGCAAGAAGGGTCATTACAAGCATGAATGTCATGATAAGGAGAACGACAAGAAAGGAAAATGGAAGGAAGATGAATCAGATTTCACTGCAGTCGCTTTAGATGACGACGTTGTAGTTATTTTTCCCACAGATAATGATATATGTCTCATGGCTACGAGTCAGGACACCGACTAGGTGATAGACTCGGGAGATTCTTTTAATGCGACTCCATGCAAGGACTTCTTCACAAGCTACAAGTCAGGTGACTATGAGACTGTGAAGATGGGAAATTCTGGGGTATCAAAAATTGTTGGAGTCTGTGATATTTATGTGAAGACCGATGTGGGTTGCACATTGGTTCTCAGGGATGTGAGGCATATCCCAGACCTTCGCCTCAACTTGATGTCGACAGGAAGGTTGGATGATGATGGTTATGAAAGCCAGTTTGCTTGTGGGCAATGGAAGCTCATTAAGGGTTCATTGATCGTGGCCAGAGAAAAGAAGTGTTGCACCTTTTACAAGGCAAGTGTCAGTATGTGCAAAGTTGGGTTAAACGCAGCGGAAGATTCAGCTATTGACATGTGGCACAGGCATCTAGGCCACATGAGTGAAAAAGGGCTTCAGCTATTAGCGAGGAAGCGACTCCTTCCAGACGTGACAGGTACACCTCTCAAAACCTACCTTGATTATTTATCAGGGAAACAACATAGAGTTTCATTTATTAAATTTGTTTCTCATGTTAAAAAAGTGCACGCATTAGATTTGGTTTATTCTGATGTTTGTGGTCCTATGAGGACAGAAACCTTGGGTGGGGCATTGTATTTTGTTACTTTTATAGATGATGCATCTAGGAGGGTTTGGGTTTATGCTTTGAAATCCAAGGATGAGGTCTTTGGTGTGTTTAAATTGTTTTATGCTATGGTCAAGAGAGAGAGACAGGTAGATCATTGAAGTGCATCCGCACTGACAATGGTGGTGAATACATTGACGACTTTCATAAGTATTGTAAGTCCTTAGGTATACGGTATGAACAGATGGTTCCCAAGACCCCCCAACATAATGGGGTAGCTGAGCAAATGAATCGCACGATTGTAGAGAGAATCAGATGCATGTTATCCCATGTGAAGTTACCCAAGACGTTCTGGGGAGAAACAATACACACGGCAGTGTATTTGATAAATAGGTCTCTATCAGCCCCGTTGAATTAATGAAAGTGCCTGAGAAGGTGTGGACTGGACTGGATCCATCGTACAGTCATCTCAAGGTGTTTGCATGCAGGACATCCGTTCACGTACCAAAGGATGAGAGGTCCAAGCTTGATATCAAGATCAGGCAGTGTGTGTTCTTAAGGTACGGTGATGAAAAATTTGGTTACAGATTGTGGGATCCGACTGAGAGGAAGCTCGTCAGGAGCAGAGATGTGGTTTTCTTTGAAGATCAGTGTATAAAAGACATTGGTAAGTCAGAGAAGAACCAGCCTACTTTCGGTGAGCTAGAGGACATGGATCCGGTTACTCCTCCCGTGGTGCCTGATGACGGGGGAGTACAGCAAGGTGCAGAGGATGAGGGAGTTCCTTCAGAAGATGGACCAGGGGAGCAGCCCCCAATTGATCCACCTATTAAGCCACAGGTGAGGAGGTCATCCAGGGACAGACAATCGTCCAAAAGGTACTCACCGCATGAGTACATTATGCTCACTAATGGGGACGAGCCAGAAGATTATTTTGAGGCCCTATCCGACGAGCATAAGGAGGAGTGGTTGAAAGCTATGCAAGAGGAGATGAAATCCTTGCATAAGAACCACACCTATGATATGGTGAAATTCCCTAAGTGCAAGAAATCTTTGAGCAATAAGTGGGTGTTCAGAAAGAAGATTGAGTAGAAGAATTCACAAACGAGGTTCAAGGCCAGACTTGTGGTGAAAGTGTTTGGTCAGAGGAAAGACATAGACTTCGAGGAGATATTCTCACAAGTTGTGAAGATGATATCCATACGGGTGTTGCTTGGGTTGGCAGCTTGCATGGATCTGAAGATAGAACAGTTAGATGTTAAAACTGTCTTTCTCCATAGTGACCTGGAAGAAGAAATCTACATGCACCAACCAGAGGGGTTCGAAGTCAAGGGCAAAGAGTATATGGTGTGTAGGCTGAGGAAGAGCTTGTATGAGCTGAAACAAGCTCCATGACAATGGTACAAGAAGTTCAACTCGTTTATATTGAAACATGGGTATGACAGAATGGAGTCGGACCACTGTGTGTTCACACGCAAGTTCTCAGATGATGATTTCTTAGTTCTGCTCTTATACGTTGATGACATGCTCATCATGGGAAAAGACATCAAGAAGATCGACAGGCTGAAACAGGAGTTGGGCAAGTCTTTTGCAATGAAAGACTTGGGCCCGGCTAAACGGATCCTAGGAATGGAGATAACCCATGACAGAAGCAGCAGGAAGCTCTGGCTGTCACAAGAGTGGTATATTGAGAAAGTCCCAGAGCAGTTCAATATGAATGCAGCGAAGCTAGTCAGTACTTTACTAGATGGTCACGTCAGATTGAGCGACAAGCAGTGTCCCAAGACGAAGGAAGATGTGGAAGAGATGCAGAAGATACCCTACGCGTCAGCAGTAGGAAGTTTGATGCATGCTATGGTGTGCACACGCCCAAACATAGCATATGCGGTTGGTGTTGTCAGCCGGTATCTTGCCAATCTTGGCAAAGAACATTGGGCAGCGGTTAAGTGGATACTGCAGTATCTAAGAGGCTCAGGTTGAGCCTATGCTATGGTGACGGTAAACCTGTATTAGAGGGCTACACAGATTCAGATATGGCAGGCGACATAGACTCCAGGAAGTCTACATCGGGGTTCATGTTCACATTTGCAGGGGGAGCGGTCTCTTGGAAGAGCTAGCTACAGAAGGTCATAGCATTGTCAATGATAGAGGCCGAGTACATTGCAGTCACAAAAGCATGTAAAGAGATGTTTTGGATGAAAATGTTCCTACAGGAACTAGCCTGAAGCAGGAGGAGCACGTGGTCTATTGTGATAGTCAGAGTGCTATATACTTGAGCAAGAATCCAAGTCAGCATTACAAGTCTAAGCACATAAAGATTCGGTATTACTGGATCAGGAATACTTTGGAACAGAAGGTGTTACAGCTTGAGAAGGTCCACACGGACGATAATGGGTCAGACATGATGACCATGGCTTTGCTGAAGGGCAAGTTTGAGGTTTGTAGGAACCTGGCTGATTTGAAGAAGGTGGATCCCTCCTAGGTCAAAAAGGGAGAGATTTGATGGGTTTTTTTGACCCGTCGTCGACCGGTCGTGAGCCCTGCTCGACCGGTCGAAGGTTGGTCTCGACCAGTCATAGGAGTCGAGCCGTAGCACGACTCAAAGTCCAGCGACTTGGGCTATTTTTCTCCAGGGTGCTCGACCGGTCGTGAGAGGTACTCGATCGGTCGTGGGTGGCTCTCGACTGGTTGTAGGTTCGTCACGACCAGTCGTAGTTACGAAGATTCATTCTACAATTTTGCGTGGATTTCGTGTTGCAAGTCCTTTTGCAACTGGGATGCAGAAAGGAGTTTCCTAAAACTTTAAATAAGAGGTACCTAGGGCTTTCTAAGCATGACAAGAGGGTTTTCTAAAGCTTTACAAGGGATTTGCTAAAGGGTTTATAGCTATCAAAGGTAAGGGTGAGAGAGAGAAAGAGAGAGAGGAAGCTTATAGAAGGGAGGTTTTGCTCGTGGAGGTTATCTACTGTGCAATATATATCTCAATGCTTCTATATCCTCGTAATCGGTGAGATCTCTCCGTTTTCTTTGTTTCTCTTATTGTTTATCCACTCCTGTGTGAGTGAAGAAGTTTGTAACGTTCTACTTCATAGTGGATTGTTGATCTGGACGAGGTCCCGTGGTTTTTACCTCTTTGAGGGTTTTCCATGTAAAAATCTCGTGTGGTGTGTGATTGATGCATTGATTATTTTCATTAATTTATTATCCATAATTATGGTTTGTTTTGGAGGGCTAGATCCTAAGGTTTTGTGCAAGGCCCCCAACACTAAGGGTATCCCATGCTTGCTTGCTTGATATTGCTTCGACAATCTTTTCGAAGGTGGATTCATCAATCCCTTTATAGGGGAGAAACAAAGCCTTGTTGTCTCTCTTCCTTTGATATTTTAGAGCGATCTTTTCTTCATTGGTGGAGACGGCTTCTTCTTCTATAGTGGGTTCTTCATACCCATCGGTGATGATCTCCCATAGTTCTTGCAACCCGAAGAATGCCTTCATTTGGATGCACCATTTTTCATAGTTGTACTTTGACAACTTAGGAACCTACGGCTGGATGGTGTTGGTCATCGTTTTTTTTTTTAAAAAAAATTTATTTTATTTTTAAGAATGACTGATTATTTTTTTGGTTGAAACAGTGGAGTCTTGGACAAATTCTTGGTTAAAACAGTGGAGTCTTGCACAGATTCTTGAAAACAGATAAACATTTTTTTTCCACAGATTCTTGAAAACAGATAAACAGATTCTTCTGAAGAATTTTTTTTGCTACAATCTGATTTTTTTTTTGAAAACAGATAAACAGATTTATTTTATTTTATTTTTTGCTGCAATTTGAATTTTTTTTAAAAAAATGGATAAACAGATTTTATTTTATTTTTGCTGCAATTTGATTTTTTTTCTGGATAGATTTTTTTTGAAAAAAAAAATAAATCTATTTTGGATGAAAAATTGCTTGAAACTTTTTCTAAAAAAAACTTGGGACCTGTGGGTTATGGGCCCACCACACCTGATGGCACTAATACCAGTTTGTTGGGTCTAAAACCCAACTTCTTGCTGACGTGTGGCTGCAACCACCATAAAAAACTGAAACTTTTAAAAGAGGAAGAGAGAACTGCTGCTGTAATAAATTTGAATGAATTGGAACAATTACAGTGGTGTCTTTTATAGGCTTTTCTACTTAGGTGAAATGACTAATTTATCCCTGTCTAGATACATCCTAGGGACAGCCAAACATAGAAGAAATCCAGAATAATATCTACTGTTATCTTAACCCAGCTAGCAAGCTAAACTTAGAAAAAAAATCTCAACACCACAGCTAGCATACACGGTATTCACACGTTATCAATAGCTAGCACAAGAGATCCTTACACGGTTTTGGATTTGCACAATCCACCACCGTGTCCAACAGAAAGACCTTGGGACGAACAAAATTTCATACTGTCGTGAACAGCAAGTAACTCAGCCGTATTATTATCACCATTTTCAATTGCAACAATCTTATTATAGTGAATTCCTAACCTTAAGTGAGCATATCTCCAAGCCATCTACCATATTATCACCATTTTCAATTGCAACAATCTTTCTTTTTTTCTTTCTTTCTTTCTTTCTTTTTTTCTACTATTTTATAGTGCCTGCCTTTGTTCCCTTTCTTATGTATTGGACTCTCATCAACTCGTCCTTGAGTTAACTTCTTGAGAAATTGGCTCCTCAAGCATATATCACTTATATAAGTAAGTGACATTGAAGGTTTAACAAATCACCATGTCTTCAGGAAGATCAATTACATTGGTGTTGTCATCAGCCTCCCTAATTTATGGTACGACCCATATTTCTTTTGCTTCAGCTTGTCACAAGAAAGCATTCTTTTCTGTAGTAGACCATCACCATGTTTGCCTCGTAGAACGTCTTCAGTCTCCTATGCTTGTCAACATCTGTTTTGTACTTGGCATTCATCTCCTCCAACTATTTCTTCAAATCAACATGCACTGTGTACGTGAAACCTATTTGCCATGTTCTCAACTGCAAAATTCATGTCTAGAAGTTTGGGAAGGCTCACCAAGTCCAATGTATGCTTCAAGGCTTGACCATTAACAACCTCTAAAGGAGATTTCCTAGACATATTCATCTTATTATTAAAGGTGAACTTTTCCTGAGCTAGAAAGAGTTCCACTGCTTGGACCAATCCCCGACAAGGCATTTTTTTTTTTTTTTAAAGAAGCACTTGTTTCATTAATCTAAAATGTTACTTTACAGATGACATATAATTTTAGGCTAGACCTCCAATACAAAACATTTGAGGTGTTGGGGATTTTGACCTGCGGAATCACACAAATCTAGATCTAAGATAGCAATCCAATGACACCAAGCAAACACAAGAGAACACAGATTTAACGTGGAAAACCCTTGCGGGAAAAAACCACGGCACAAAGCGACAGATCTCCACTATGAAATTAGAAATTACAAAGAGAGAGGACTTACCCGATTCGAACAACCTCAAATCTCACCCTTGCTATACCCTTTAGAAACCCTAAAAAACCTTTTAGGGACCCTTGGAAGTACTTTAAAAAGCCTTAGAATACATCCCAATCCCGCATACACCCCTTTATATAAGTTTAGAAAGAAGCAGACTCAGAATAGGAAACAAATTCTGCAAAATCTACGTTTCTGCAATTGTATCTGCGGAACTTATCGATGTCATCGAGCCACTCTCGATGACAGCCTCGATATCATTGACGATCCTTCGATGATATCGAAACATGACCAAAACTGTCCAACGACCAGGGGTGAAAAATACTGTGAATTATCGATGGCATTGAGACCCTGTCGATGACAGCCTCAATATCATCGACGGTCCTATCGATATCATCGACAGACCACCAGACAGATTTAAGACATCTGTCTATAACAATCTCTACCATGTCTTCAATCTTCATCCGTGTAGCTTCTTGACCTTCTCTTATCTCTTCATCACATCATAGCTTTTCGTGCACACTCCGTCTTCCTTTTACGCCATCCCCAAGCCCAGAGAAGTTGCACAGAACTTGAACTTCTCTACAGGAACATCCTTGTTGATCATGTCTGCCAGATCTACATCCACATGCCCAACCACCTTTGCTCCTATCTTCCCAAAAGAAAAGACGTAGTCTTCTTACCATCTCACCGCTACCCAATATTATTTGCCGGGGTACTTGCTCACAACATTGTTAGCCTGTGAAATAACCAGTCTAATTCAGACCATGACATACGCTGCCAACCACATTCAAATCAGGCTCATGAGATATCCTGCTTTTCCTCATCTGTTTTGGGACATGTCCTGAGGAAAACTTGAGGAGAGACGCGTAGGGAATGCTCTTCAGTTTTGCCTGGCCCATCACATCCTTGATCAATACCTACACACAAGGTATTCTTCTTGTAATTACCAAAATCTACTCCTCCTTCAGTCTCAACGTCGAGAACCATCTTTGCAGCCCCCCGATCCTTCATCCTGAATGTCCCACTTAACCGAGTCTTCAGTACATTGATTTCAGATATATCATAATTGGCAATTTACATGTCATCTATTCTTGACTCACCATGGAGGAATCAAACCACTGCCAAGGCCACAGGTCGAATCACGACCTCCTGCAAAGTCTTTTCTCAGCCCCTTTAACTTCGAACCGCTCTGATTGCTTCATGTAGATCTGCTCTTCACTTTTCCTTGCAGAAGTGCAGATTCCATATCCATCCTTCCAGCTCAAGATCACATTGGCCAATCAGCGCCAATCACAGATCTAATAGACACTTGATATACCGTCGGCGCGAATATCTCTAAGAAGCCAATCCCTTCTCTCTAAGCATAACCCTTCGCTACCAACCTCGCCCTGTATCTATGATGTATCCTCCTGAAGATTCACCTGCATCCAACCACTTTCTGGCCCACTGGAAGCTCCACCAGCTCCCATATGTCGGTCTGGTATAACGAATCCATCACATCGCCCATAGTCACAGGCTCGCCTAGAGCCATCTGAATAGAAGATGAATCTCCTGCGATATTGGAGTCATCCATGTACCTCGCCGATATCCTATGATCATGCCGTGTGATTATTCTCATAGGTGGCTGCTCCACCTGCTCTGTATCTCTGTCCGCACGTCTCAGCCTTCCTTCTCTGCCTGCTCATGTGGCCATGCCTAACATGCTACACACATACAGAGATGGAATCCACTACATCCATTGCAGCTCCACCTTTTGAAGTGTTCCCGATAAACCAGTATAAGTTACCGAGTCGTTGCGCTTTCATGATTACCTGTGCCCCCTTAGATACCTTAAGATCATTATCAATACCTGTGTACTTACATCCTTTTGCCTCAAGTACACCAAGAGAAATCAGATTTTGTTTCAAATCAAGAATGTTTCTGACATCAGTCAAGGTATGCTCCACCCCATCAAACATCTTGATGCACACCGAACCAACAACCACAACATTACAGGCAATATCATTGCCCATAAATACCTGTCCACCATCACACTCCTTGTAGCTAGTGAACCAACTCCAATGAGGAGTCATGTGAAAAGATGCCCCTGTGTCTAGCATCCACTCGTCCTTACGATCATCGTATGATCGTCTGAGCGAAGACACAGATAAAACATTACCATCACATCCACTCGATCCATCTGACGTGGCAACATTGGCCTCCTATACGAAGCCTCAAAATCTTCTCACTTCGATTTAGGATTTCCGCAATCCTTCTTCACATGTCCTTCCTTCCCACAGTTCCAGCACTTTACCTTTCCTTTGCCCTTGCCCTTGGATTTGGATCTAGAACTTGAAGAACCCGTACCTTGTTCAGAATTCTTACCCATTGTAAAAAGTGCATCAGAAGATGTCCCCATGTCGCCGTTTAACTTTCTCATAGCCTTCCCTTGAAGGGCTGAGATAATGGTGTCGACGCTCAGGGTTTTATTCGTACTGCACATAGTGTCCTTGAATGACTCATACGACGCCGAAAGAGAATTCAGCAACATACATGCTTGTTCTTCATCTTTTATCACTTCCTCCATATCCAACAATTTGCAAACTAATTTATTAAAGTTGCTGATGTGAGCCTCCAGATCTCCACCCTCTGTCATCTTGAAGTTATACCATTGCCGCTTCAAGTGTAAGTGATTTTTCAAGGATTTTTTCGCATAAATATCCTTTAACTTCGCCCATAACTTAGCTGCAGTTTTCTCCCTCATGACGTTGTAGAGAACCTCATCCGTGAGACAAACGGATCGAAGATAAAGCCTTCTTATCAAGAGTATTCCAATCACCATCAGTCATAGTAGACTTTCGCTCCTCGAGAGCTCCATCTTCGCCTTGCTTGATTAAGAACTCATCATCTTGATCTTCCATAACTCAAAATTATTTTTCCCTGAGTACTTCTCAATCTCATACCTGGTGCTCGCCATTTTTACTAATCCTGCAGATTCAGATCTGTGCCCCAATCGATTGCTCTGATACTACTTATTGGGGATTTTGACCTACGGAATTATACAGATCTAGATCTAGGATAGCAATCCAATGACACCAAGCAGACACAAGAGAACACAGATTTAACGTGGAAAACCCTTACGGGAAAAAACCACGGCACAAAGCGACAAATCTCCACCATGAAAATAGAAATTACAAAGAGAGAGGACTTACCCGATTCGAACAACCTCGAATCTCACCCTTGCTACACCCTTTAGAAACCTTAAAAAACCTTTTAAGAACCCTTGGAACTATTTTAGAAAGCCTTAGAATACATCCCAATCCCGCATACACCCCTTTATATAAGTTTAGAAAGAAGCAGACTCGGAATAGGAAACAAATTCCGCAAAATCTGCGTTCCGCAATCGCATCTGCAGAACTTATCGATGTCATCGAGCCACTCTCGATGATAGCCTTGATATCATCGACGGTCCTTCGATGATATCGAAACAGGACCAAAACTGTCCAGCGACTAGGGGTGAAAAATACTGTGAATTATCGATGGCATCGAGACCCGGTCGATGACAGCCTCAATATCATCGACAGACCGCTAGATACATTTAAGACATCTGTCTATAACATGAGGAGCTAGCCTATCATATCTTAGATTGAATCTGAACAGATCCTCATTTCGATTCTCTGACTATACTTAGGCTCGCTCAGTCGAGAAGGAGTTCCCCTTTGGTCATAAGCAGGAGGTCCTCAAGCTGCTTGAAGTCCTTGTCTAATTGGTTTTCACTGCCCATATGAGCCAGCCCATCAGCCACTTTATTTGCTTCCCTCATGACGTGCTGAATTGAGATGGTGGCTTTTCCATGTATAGTTTCTAACCTCTTCTTCTAGTAGAAGATACTCCTTGGGCTAAGGCTAGTATTTGAAGAAATGCTCACAGTTGCTTCTGAGTTGCTTTCTACTTCAATTAAATTACATCCTTTCTCCAAGCAGAGATTCAGCCCATCTAGCAATGCTTTTACTTCAACCTGGAAGTTTGTTCTGATGTCATAACCTCTCAAGAAAGAAAATATCAAATTATCTTTATCGTTTCGGTACACTCCCCCACTGCCTGAGGGGCCCGGGTTTACCCTAGAGGACCCATCTACATTCAATTTCACCCATCCCACCACTGGCCTTTTCTATTTGATAATGCAAAGGGGTTTGATTCTACCTTGATTTGATTGGATGCCCAAATCTTGAAGAGCCCCGATGTTTTTGACACTTTTGCTTGGTGGGAACGAGAATGAGGAGATGATGACAGAGAACTATCTCCGAATTTTGGCTATATATTGGTTTACATTCAGCTGGTATTCGTCAAACTGCTTCCTGTTTCTAGCATTCCAGATCTCTCAAAAAATTAGCTGAGAAGCTATCCCATGGAGGATACCGAGCCTGGAGTTGTCATTAGCCGAGCTCCACCACTAAGAGGCTTGACCTGATATCGATTGCCCTTTTAAGGAAGGAAATTGAGAGGACGGTGGAGAAGTCTCACCAAATACACATTGCGAAAACTCCTTTCAGTAATAGGTGATCTAGAGACTCCTTTTGGCGGCTATTTGCTCCTTCACAGCATGTACAGCATGAAGCAAGAATTGCTCCCTTTCTTTTTACACTGATGTTTACCGGGACTACTTCATTTAGAATTTTTCAGATAGAGATCTTTGGTGGCAATTTGTTATGCCCAACCCACTTAGCCCATTTCCTTCTTTCTTCTACCAATCGTACCATCTTCCATGCTGATTTAACCGTGAATTTTTCCGACAGTTCCCTGTCCAAATGATGCGGTCCTCGACTCCTGACGATTCCCCGACAAGGCATCTAATCATGTTCCTGAGCATTCAGTTTACTACCTCTATTTGGCCAATTTTCTATGGATGGTAGGCACTACTATATCATAGGGACGTGTCAAATCTCCTCCACAATGTTCTCCAGAAATAGCTAAGGAACTTGGTGTCATGATGGGATGTGATAGTCTTTAGTACACCATGCAATCTGACGAATTCCTTGAATATTAAATTAGCTATAGTGGTGGCATCCATCATCTTCTTGCAAGGAATGAAAATGAGTCATCTTAGAGAATTAGTCAACCACCACAAACATAGAATCCATGCTTTGTTGAGTCCACAGAAGACCCAATGCAAAGTTCATAGATAGGTCCTCTCAAGTAGCTTATAGGACAAGCAACGAAGTGTGGAGACCTATATTTACCAGACCCTTGCTAACGTGACAGACAGGGCATCTCTGCAAAAACTTCCCCACATCTTTCTCCAACTAAAGCTAATAATATCTCTCATACAAGGGCATGGCCCTTTAAAAAAATAAAATAAATAATAATAATAATAATAATAATATCTCTGCGCTATGTGAGCAATACTCTTGTCATGCCCTAAGTGTCCTTTCAAGCAACTTTCATGCAATTTTTTGATGACCCATTCCCTAAGTGAACACCTTGGAATGCACAACCGATTTCCATGAAAGAGAAATTCATTTTGCACATGTAAGGCTACTGCTCCCCATCTAGCATTTAACCTGATTTTCCTTGAAATCCTCTTCCCCAACTTCCTTCAGGTAGTCAAAACCCGCAACTTCATTAGTCATTGTGACTAACAAAGATGCTATTTTTCGTAACACATATGCTAACCCAACTTGTGCTTCACTACAAAAGTGAATTCCTATAAACAAAATCCACCTAGCATGCATCCGATTGACATTAGTTTGGCTATTAATGAATTTTAAAGCTTGATAATCTATATAAAAAATAAGCTTCATCTAAATTTTTTTCAAAAAAATAAAAATAAAAAATAAAAAATAAAATAAAATTGCTTCTAGTGTTACAAGGCCTGAACCACTGCGTACAACTAAATCTAATATGTTGACCACTTCTTACAAGTGTTGCTCAATTTCTCATTGTAGAAGCCATTTCTCTCCTACGAGAGTATGGCTTTGATTCTAACATATAAAGCATCTTTCTCCCCTTCAAATAACTTCTTAAAGCTTGGTAGGGCTAAGAAAGGAGCATTAAATAAATTTTCTTTTATTAAAGCAAAGCTTTTCTTAGCCTCTTGAACTTCTCCTTCTTCAGTCACTCTGTAATCAATGCTACAATGGTGTTGTTCCTGATGAATCTTTTGTAGAAATTTACCAGTCCATGAAAATTCCTCACTTCACTAGCCATCTTCGGTAACAACCATTCCCAAATAGCCCTCATCACCTTCTCCTCATCTACTTTAATGCTTAAAGCACTCACAATATAGCTTAGGGACACAAGGCTATCATCAGGGCATGAAGCAACATTTCTTCAAGTTTAGATATAATTTGTTCTCTTTCCTAAATTAGCAGAGGCATCATTAAATATTCAAAGAAAGCAACCTATAAGATCCTCGAATAAGTATGCAAGTTTTTAAGCATGGGGAAAGCAAACAACCCCACCCACAGTTTTTAAACATGTTGTAGAAAACAAGTCCCAACTAAACAGATACTAAAAAAAATATTTGCCTTTTTTGCCCCCATTGGATGCCATCTACTAAAATCCAGTTGTCTGCCTCCATCAGATGCTCGACTACCTAGTATTGTCTTCTCAATTGTACTTATAAATGAAGCCAATCTCCTTGGCGTTGCTACAGAAACTTTGCCTGTAGCACATAAGCCCATACTTCCTAATCAACCCATGTGGGTTTCCACAAACTAGGCAGGTGCGTGATCCAGGGCCGTAGTTCTACAGATAAGAATTACAGACGTCGGTGTGGCCCATCTTCCTCTCTTCAAAACCCTAATTTGTTCTTTTGCAACATAGTAAACACCGTCTTCCTAGATGATGACGCAAAGATGAACATGATGAGGTCGATCACCGTCTTCCTCAAGGATTACTACTCCGAATCCACAGAGCTTCTCTAGACTCCTCGCAGAGACTTCTCGAATCCATGAGGAAAAGGCAAGGAAGATAGAAAATAAATTCTATAAAATTCATAATTTGATTGATTGATGAATAAATGAGTTTACACCCCTTTAAATAGGGATACTAAGCCATGGAAGAAGTTTCGGAAATAAACTACAACTAAAACTCCTAGAATTCGCAACTTATTATAAATAGTAAACTTACTAGTTATAGACGGTCGTGATTCCTACTATTGTGCATGGTTTTCGGCCAAAAATAGTAAGTGTCCTATTTGGCTGAACCATAATGTTCTCTTAATTATTCTAAGCACTTTTCAGGTTGGGCACAACTCCTAAAGCCTAACGGATAAAGAGTTATACTCAAACTAAAACTTACTACAAATAGTAAAAAACAAAATTAAAACAGGATTTTGACCATCGATCTGATGGTATTTCGCAAATTCGGTGTGGGTGGCTAAAGTAGTTCATCCTACCCCAAAATCATATCTGCTATGTCCGATATAGCTCATTCTTATTTGTGAGATACGTCCATTTTAAGTCTGATGGTCTGGATATCGGGCCTTTTCTGATCTATCTTGACCATGAAACTGTCGGCGACCCGCTCTATATCAAATGACCAACATGGTCTCCCTTATTACTATTGTAAATTAGTATATTGTGAAAATAAATACTACAAATTGACTAATGTAAGGTTTAAGTACCTGATTCATCAACTACATGAAGGTAATTGAGGCATTCATTTTTATTTTTTTACTTGAGGCATGCCGTTTGGTCTGGATATCCGAACGGCATCATTGACCACTCATGTCGATCGCCCTTTTTTTTTTTTTTTTTTTTTTTTTTTTTTTTTTTGTATCAATCCAAAGTTATAGGTGTAAATATGAACTCTTAAACAATCAACATACAATAAGTAAAAAGCAGAAGAAAGCTATGTCAGCCATAGCATCTAATGGGATCAATGCAACCTTTGGTAGCAGACTGCTTCATCCGTCTCCCTCCTCCTTTCTCTAGGTACTGCTGATGGTATTCCTCTGCTGTGTAAAACCTCTTTGCTGGAAGAATCTCCGTAACAATCTTCTTATCCTTCATCTCGGCCTGCTTCCGCTCCATTGATTCCCTCGCACTCATAGCCTGCGCCTAATTGTAATAATAGATTCCAGACCGGCATTGTGTACCAACATCACTGGCCTGGCGATTGAGGGTTGTGGGATCATGGCGAGACCAGAAGACGTCGAGGAGGGTGGTGTCTCATGTAGATCGTCCTTGGTCTCGAAGGTTATCTTTCACTGGTCTCCAGTCGAATTTGGATCTGATCTCCTCAGGTCAATTTTAAAAAAACACTTTGAACCCTCATGCATGTCCAACGTGTCTTCTAACTGTGGAATAGGATATATATACATCAACGTGTCTTTTTGCACATGCGCCAACTTTTATCCTTCTTTGGTGTCAATCGGGCCTGCACAATGGCCCATTGTCTCTCTCTGTTCAAACCATCCAAATCAGCTCCACCACCTGACCCTGCAATATCTCTCTATTTGTAAATATTCATTAATAGTGCATGAACCATGTCTTTCTCTATCTCCCACAGGTGTTTCAAAAAGGTTCTGCCATTGTGACTGATGTCTCTCACGCAGTCTTGAATTTCACTGAAGGAAACAAGATGGTCGACATAGAGAAAAAATGGTTTGGAGACCAAACAACATGCCCTGACCCACTCCAAGCCCCAGCGACGAACACGAATATTCACCTCTTTCCCCTCTACATTGTGGCTGGAGCCACTTCAGCACTAGCTCTCTCTGTGTATATAATTTACCATGTATATAGATGCAGATGCCAACGAGGTGGTGATTCAAAAGAGAGTTCATTGTCCAATGATGTGAGGGCCAACGTGCAAGTTGAAATGGTGCAAGAACATGATAACATTGGCGAAACCGGGCTGGATCCTGGTGAAAGAAGCGAAGATTACAATGCTGAGGGGGTTTCTAACACTGATGGAAAAAGAAAAACGATCAGTTGGGGTCCAGTAATCATCGGAAGCTGCGATCACAATAATCAGCGTTTCAGATATCATCTCTGAGGAAGAACATCACAATGTGGGTGGAAAATAGTTGTTGTTGGTAGTTGATAATCTAGAAAGAGATTGGTTTTTCTTTTTTCTTTTTCTTTTTCTTTTTTTTTCTTTTTTTTTTTTTTTCTCCTTCTTTCCCTTCCTTCTATGGTTGGGATCTTCCAATCTTGGGTCGTAAGTGTGCCAGGGCAGGAATAAGATTCATCTGAGCTTGCTTTCTCACCTCCATGGTCAATTTTCAAGAACTCCAACTCGATTGTGAAGGAAGAATGAACAGAATCTAAGCCCATGCTTCATTGATCTAAAGCGTTGGTTTGACTTGGCCTATCACGGATAGACATGAATCTCATAGATGGGAGGATTATAGCTACTAATTTTGAGCCGTTTTTTCATCTGAATGTAGACCATTATTGTATTTCTTGTTTGGTTGTGGGTTTGTGGGCTATAGATTGAAAAGCCAGCATTGTCGTACGTGGGAGATTTCTAGGACAACTACCGAATGCAGGGCTTACAAACCAATCCCCTAAGTCAATAAACCATGGTCCCACTTGTACAAACAAAAGCTCAATAGATTAAAGACATAGGGCCTTTTTTTTTTTTTTTTTTTTTTTTTTTTTTTTTTTTTTTTCAGGCAATGCCATCATTCATTGAAATCACCAAAACCTGTACAGCCCTTCGGGCCTCCTCCCACAAAAATCTTGGGAGGCTGCCTGTCATATACCCGCATACAACCCGGACTGACAAGAAACAAAACACAAAAGTAACACAAAAATGGGGGGACGGCTAGAGGGATAAGAACCGCCCGCTCTTAGACTCTCAGATTACCCAGGCCGGCCCTATCCAGGACCAAGCAGCCCCTAACACACCTTGGCAGCTCTGAAGCAGAGAGATAAAGAGCATTAGCACAACCTTCAGAAGCTGCCCTGGCTAACGCGTCAGTGACGGCATTCCCCTCACGGAAGGTATGCGAGAAGGAAATGGCCAACGTACGGCAAAAATGGTGGATGGACCCCATACGATACCAAATGTTCTAGGGACAGTGGGTGGCCGGGTTGACAGCAGCTTTCACAACAATCTTCGAGTCTGATTCCACTGCAATGTTCAAAAACCCAAAGCGGCCACAAAGGGTGATCCCATCCAACATGGCTTGAGCCTTCGCTATTGTGTTTGTAGTGGTCCCATACCACCTGTGAAAAGCGAAAATGAGGTGGCCCTGGGCATCTCTGCAAACCTCCCCTCCCTCGCTATCACCCGGATTGCCTCGAGAAGAGCCGTCAACATTCAGTTTTACCCACCCCAATGGGGGTCGTAGCCACTTGACAATGCAAGGTTTGTTGCTATGGGCGAGTCTGTCAGCCCCAAGGCGCGAAGCATTGACTGAGGCGGACTCTAGGAAAGAAGGCGAAATAGTGGCAGGCAATGAATTGCCAATTTCCTGCAACCAGCCCGTGACCCTGGCAACAACCTGACGGACCGACATTCTTAATCCATCGAAGTGAGAGGCGTTACGACTGGTCCATAACTCCCAAGAAATGAGTGCAGGGGTCAGGCTGATCAGATTCTTTAGGTGCGAAGATGTAAAGGCTTTCGAAGCCCAAAAAGAAATTCGCTACTGACTAGAGTGAGAAGGAATCAGAGGGACGTCGAAAATGCGGTGGAAATGAGCCCAAATAGCCATGGCAACAGACCCCAGACAGAGAGGTTCTCGCAGCTGAAGGCTTGGGTTATAGCGACCTGATTTGGCGAGCCAATACGGGCCTGATGGGGGTCAGACTAGGACTGGGCAGCCGTGACAACAGACTGGGACTGGGTAGGAGGCTGATACAGCTGAGGGGGCAATGGGACATCCCACAAATAGGGAACCACTACGACTCTGGGACAGCGACTGCCACCAAGCATCGAATAGCCTGCATGTCTTGATCAAGGTCCCTGAGGGCTGTGTGCTGTGAGCTGGAAGAAGCAGGAATGGAATCCTCCACTTGCACCGGTGGATGGCCTCGCTCCACGGTCCCACCGACAGCGCTGCAGCATTCGCACCGCGAGGCTATACTCACCCCTGAGGCCTGAACAGTAGCATCAACTAGGATAGCTTTATACATAATTTCCAAAAAAAAATTCCAATTTTCTGGGGGAGAGCATTATTCTAGCCCCACCGAGCCCACCCGAGCTTCTGTCTTCGCTGACGAACCCCCTGCCAAGCAGATTGAACTGAAAATCTTCCTAACGTCGTAAGATCCCAAGCCAGAGTGTCTTCCCTGGCTGACAGCGGAGGCGGGCTGTCGGAAAGCGAGAGGAAAATATCCCGAGGAAGAATGTCCCTGATTTCCTGCAGCGAAAACGTTGCTGGCCGTGCGAAAAAATCTTTTACTGATGCCTCCCTCAAGTGGTTTGGAATGGGGCCAGGGCTGCAAGAAACCCTTCACCACTCCAGTTCTGATGCCAGAAGTTAAATCTACCCTCTCCCAGCAGCCATTTAGAATGACGCATAGCAAACGGGATCGTCTTCAACATATCCTTCCAAACTGTCGAGATTACCGCAGAATTCAAAGCCCTCAGACGAACGAGCTTGGTGATGTATTTGGACGACATGAACCTTTCCCACGATGATTTTCCCTTGAGAAAGTTTCTGCTCGTTTTAATCCTAAACGTGAGCATAATTTCATCCATGCTTCTGAACCCCAAACCTCCCTCCCACAGGGGGAAACACAGCTTCGACCATTTGATCCAGTGCTTTTTCTTCTTTCCCTCCATGGTCCCCCAAAAGAAGTTGGTCAGGCCAGATTCAATCTACCTGCGCATAGCTTTAGGAATGCTGACTGCCGAAATAATGTGGACTGGAATGCTTGACAAAACGTGTTTAATCAGGACCATCCTAGCTATAGGGTTAAGAAGACGTGCCTTCCAACCGGCTGTCTTCCGAAGCATTTTCTGGACAAGTGGCAGCAGGTGCTGGGCTCGGATCTTACCTCTCACCAAAGGAACGCCCAGGCAGGTGCACAGGAACTTTGCCTGGTTGAACCCCGTTAAGCTCCTGATTTTTCGGACTCTGGCTAACGGCACCTTCGTAGAGAGGAAAAAGGATGACTTATTGATGTTTACTTTCTGGCCAGACGCGTTTTCGTAGTCTGCTATGAATTCGAGGAGAGCACGCAATGTTCTGAGCCTGCCATTCGAGAATAAGATAGCATCATCTGCAAAAAATAGATGGGTTAGCATAGGACATGTTTGGGGCAGTTTGAACGGGATACAGGCTCCTGTTGAGAAAAGACGACAAACGCCTCGACTGAAAACCTCAGCTGCCAAAATGAAAAGTGAGGGAGACAGGGGGTCCCCTTGCTTGAGGCCTCTAGAAGAAGGGAAGAATCCAAAAGCCCTGCCATTGATGAGAATAGAAAACCAGTTACCCTACCAGCACCTCTTCGCTTGGAGAATCCAACTCGGGTTAAAGCTGAATGACAAGAGCACCTTAGTCAGGAACGTTCATTCAACCCTGTCGTACACTTTTTCCATATCAAGCTTTATGATCATATTGCCACCAAACACTTTACGATCTAACTCGTGGGTCATCTCCCTAGCGATGGAGATATTCTCCACAATTGATCGTCCCTTAACAAAAGCCCCTTGCTCTTTAGAGATGAAGGATGGGAAGATAGAAGCTAGCCTTGACGTCATAATCTTAGTGAAGACCTTCATAATGCCATTGCAAAGGCTAATGGGGTGGAAATCTGCCATGGTTTTCGGGTTGGGTTTCTTGGGAATTAAGCAAATGTGGGAGCATTGGAAGGATCTAGGCATAGGTCCGCCTGCAAAGAAGTCCTGGGCAGCAAGAAAGATGTCGTCGCCAATAATATCCCAAGAGGAAGAGAAGAAAGCTCCCCCAAACCCGTCCGACCCCGGGGCACTCTCAATAGGGATAGAGAAAGCGGACACCTTAACCTCGTCGATCGTGATTGGGCCCATTAATTCGGTGTTCATCTGATTGGAGACAAGCTTTGGGATACAAGATAAGATGGCATCGGAATTAGCCCCCGCCTGAGAAGAAAATAGATCCGTAAAGTAATCCACAGCCACCTTGCCGACTCTTAACTGTCTTCCACCACTTCCCCCGACGAAGATTTGATTCTAGTGATTGCCATCCGGGAACGTTTATCCATCACCGAGTCATGAAATAATTTTGTATTTCGATCCCCTTCTTTTAACCATTTAATTCTAGACTTCTGTTTCCAAAAGAGCCCCTGCTGAAGCAGAGCCAACTGGAGGCTCGCCTTAGTTGCATTCAGCCGGTTAATGCTGTCGTCTGAGGGAGAGGAGATGAGGAAGGCCTTAGCCCGAGTGATCTCATCTTCAACTTTCTGGATGTTAATGTGGACATCTTCGAAGGTCGATTTGTTCCACTCTCTAAGGGTCGTTTTCAGCATCTTTGTAAGACCTGTACCCTAGTTCGTATCGTTCCGTAGGCTTCCGCGATCCTTCCGATCAAATTCTGGCAATCCTCGACCCGTATCCGACGTTTGCGCATGATTCTAAGCGGGGTCCCGCATACCAAAGTCAGCTCGAACCAGAACTTGTATCATAGTGACCGCACTGTCACCGCGGTTCCAATGCCACGACTCGCGACCGAACCGATACCCATGTCAGAAGATGTGGGCCCACGTTCATTTGGAGGAAAACGCTGCATGTTGCGAACTCAAAGGGAATCTCTACGACATGTCCCATCAATCAAATCAATCAATCATTTCATGTCAAGTACAAGCAACCCATGCTTTCTTTCTCCACAAGTCAAGCAACATCACAAGTCAACTCTTTCTCACCCTTTCTCTTACACACCCAAACATGTCAAGTACACTTCACATCTATCACCCATCACTTCTCTCAACCATCACACCTCTCTCTTTCTTAAATTCAAAAAAAAAATCCCAAGCAATTAACAAGCTTCACATGTCCACATTTTTCAAGGAGAGAAAAAGAGAAAATGAGTTGTGTGGCCCACTTTCCATCCCAAAAACCTATCATCCAAGCCATTCATCTCTCATCTCCCTCCATCAAAGTGAAGCACAAGGAAGTCGGCTTTCCAACGGACCAAGAAGATCGGACGGTGAGTGATTCTATAGGTGTAGATTTCTTATTTTGATGATGGGCCAAGTGAGGCCTACCGATCGATGGTATGAATCTCATTTTGGACCCTTGATGTGGCCGATGACCCACCTTGATTTCAAGATCATTCCATGATGGGGCCATTCTCCATGGACCCCATCATGATGTTTACTTTCCTTGCATAAATATGGTCATTTAGACCGTTCATTTCGGTGGAGAAAGGATCTCCACCGTTGATTTTGATCGGTTAGCCCACATGTAGTGGGACCCATTTTTTGTATGGTTGAAAATATAGATGGGAGGGCTCATAGTAGCAGAGCCCTCCATGCACGTATGTCCCTCAATCTCTCTCTCCCTCTCTCTTTCCTTTTTTTTTGTGTATGAGATGATATGGCCTTGTGGCCCACCCGGATGGACCCCCACCATGAATCATGTATTTTATCTAAGCCATCCGTAGGTGGGGCCCACTTTATATATGCGTTGTGCCCACACCATCCATCATTTGGTGGCCCACCTTGCATGTGCTGTCCAGACCGTCCAGTGTCCAGGGACGCTGGACGTCACTGCAAACACAAATATTAGCTTAGTTCATAAGCTTGGGGAGAGCCGCTTATGCAGGCCCCACCTTTATGTATGTTTTCAATCTGAGCCGTCCATTCCATTTTCAAGCTCATTTTAGCCGTTGAGCTTGAAAACAGTATTTATACCGTTGAAATATGCATCGACGTTCTGTACACCAAAACTTATCGAATATTGGGCTTGATGGGTTTGTATTGAGTCATGGGGAACAATGGCGGGGTCGGATTTCATTGATATGGGCCCTACCCCAGAAAAACCTTTTAAAAAATGATATTTAAAAACAAAATAATAATAAAACAGCAGCAGCCGTTGGTGCTACCATCTTCAGAGGCGCAGGCAGCACCTACGTGCGCTAGCGGGCATGAACGAGTAGGGACCCACGGGTCCTAGCCGTGGGCCCCACCATGATGTATTTGGATCATCCGCATCATCTATCTCATAGTCCCTTAGGGCGTGGGGCCCCCCTCCAAATATTAGCTCCATCTGGAACTCAGGTGGCCCACACCATAGGAAACAGTGAGAACGTTTACCCTTGAAATTCTTTTGGGGTCCACAGAAGGTTTGGATCAATATGAAATTTGTTTTTGTTTCATCCAGAGTTCCATGTGACCGTTATCAACGGGCTGGATGGAAAACAAATGTTATGGTGGGCCCCACGTGGGACCCACTGTCCACGGGTCACCTGGCAGCTGCGTGGAGATACTTCGTTTCAACACTTGAGGTCTTGGTATCGATCCCTGGTGGAGGTGACTGACTAGAGTGTGTGTCCTGACAGGGTGGGACCCACCACGGTGTGTGTGTTTTATTCACACTATCACCCATTTGGTGGGGCCCCATGCCATATGTGTTTTATCTATGCTGTCCAGCCATGAGCCGGGCTACTGGACGGCTAGTGGACCCATACTATGATGCATGTGTTGCATCTAAACCGTTCAACCATTCTATAAGCCCATTTTATGGCTTGAGGCCAAGAATGAGTCAGATCTATAGTTTAAGTGGACCTACACCATGATGCATGTGTTGCATCTAATCCGTCTAACCATTTTGGAAGATCACTTCACGGTATGAGAAAAATAAAAGTTATGGTGGGCCTTGAAAAATTTTAATGTTAGAAATCATTGCCACCACTATATTAGGAGTGCGGTCCAGTTGATCTTTTGATTTAATTCATATACTCATGAGGCCCACCTTGGTATATAAGGCCCATTTGAAGAGGCCCAACTTGATGTATTTATGGCCCGTTATTGAGGCCCACTTTGATATATATGAGGCCCACATGATATGATCCATTAGATGTATTCGAGGTCCATGGGTCGAGGCCCATTGGGATGTACACAAGTCCGTTGAATGTAATCCCATCGTGGCTTATGAAACGATATTTATGGTAGGCTATGCCTTGGGAGCAATGATGGTTTGACGCCCACATTGTAAGTACATTGTTGGTTAAACGTCCGCATTGTAACTCTCCTTAGGGCCCATTGATAGGCCCATACTTGTCGATAGTTTATCATCCTATAACATGCTTAGTATAGTTCCATGACTCATGCCATACTCATCATATGTATGCTTGATATGAGTACTGACTGATTATAGCATATGTCATTGGGCAGATTATTTAGGGGACTCACTGATAGGAGTTACCCACATGAGCGCGTGGTATACACAGGATTGTTGGATGATTGGACAGTGTAGTTCATGCATATCGCATTTGTGTGTCGTGATCCTTGTACGCCCTAGTGACATCAGGGTCGTGGCTCCATAGACACTTCGTGGATGGCCGTATTGGATACCGAAAATACTGATTCTAGCATTGGGGCATCATAGATGTCCCTGGGTGAAAATCCCTGAACCCGATGGACCAGAGGATGACTCCAACGTCGAGACCGAATGGATATATGAGCGCATGAGAGCCGAATACCAGGAGGTCGTGTCTCCCACTGTGTCGTGGTCGATTGGAAAGGGGTGTGGCCTTACTCACCCGAGGGTAGGGGGCAATACTAGGCTGAGTTTGACCAGCTCGTGAATGGATCCGTTATCGACGTGCCGGATAGGTATTGACAGACTATTGGCCAGGCGGATAGTGAGGTTTCTTACGCTCACTCGGACTGTGAGGCTAGGAGAACGGCAGTGCCATTTGGAGTGTACTAAACCCTGGTGATTATCCTGAATGAGAACTGTACTGATATATGATGATGATGATTGACATGCTTGAGTTGCATCTCACATCGCATGGCCGTGTTATGGCCGATAGCATTCATATCTTGCACCGCATAGCCTTGGTACAGCTAATTGCATTCATGCACTCGTCAGCACGATTCCGCATTACTCTGACCTTGCATTCTGAACACGCTCATATTGCGCACACACTTACACCACCCTCTAAGCTTTCTATAAGCTTATGCATGATTGATGCGTGCAGGTGACGCCAGGACGCAGGCTTAGTCTCGCCGCAGTTGGAGCGTGCAGCCGAGCTGCTGGAGTTTTTGTTATTGTCACTACCTTGTATTTCCCTTTTCTATGCACTGTACTTAAAGTTTTTTATCATAGTGGATTTTGTGATGGTGTTCTTGTGGTTATTGTTCGTGGATTATGCTTTTGTTATGCTCATTACGAATCAAATCATGTTTGAAATCCTCCTTGTAGCATCCCAGGATTGAAACTTGGTATTTGGATGCCGGGAGCCAAGAATGGGGTGCTACGGAGGCTGTTGGTGCTGAATTAGGCAATCGGGAATTTTGTGAGATCGGTTTTCGAGTTCGGGGCGTGACAATCTTCACCTTGACCATTACCTTAAACATTGAGGCAGCAGCGACCTCAGATTTCCAGACCTCTGTGACAACCCTTTTAAAGTCCGCATGAGTGGTCCACATCTGTTGGAAGCGGAATGGCTGAGGAGAGTTAGTTGAAGCTTGCTTGAAAGTCATAAGAAGAGGAGAGTGATCAGATAACGTCCTCGTAAGGTGGTCGACTTTAAATAACGGGAGAGAACTGATCCAGCTCGTGTTGACAAGCATACAGTCCAACCTGGCCCACCTACGCCCCATGCCAGATCTATTGTTGCACCAAGTGAATATAGAACCTGCAAACCCTGCATCAACCAATCTAGCATCGTTGATGGCCTCTTGAAAGTCAGTCATCGACGCTGTGAGTGACTGAGAGCCACCCAGTCTCTCATCCAAGCTCACGTTAGCGTTAAAATCTCCACAGGCCATCCAAGGGCCATTGACAGAGGAAGAGAGAGATCTGAGGTCGTCCCATAACACTTTTCTTAGCTCCCTATCGCAGCTGACATAAATGGCCAAGATCAGAATCGGTGGATAGGAACCGCAGGATAGCAAAACAGAGGTGCATTGCTGAGACGCCCCCATAAGTTGCAGTTGAATGCCTTGCGATGTTAGAACCCATATTCTTCCCTCCGAAGCTTCAGCCATTAAATGGTTATCGAAACCCAACTTCGCGGCCACACGAGCTCTCTTATTTTCCCTTATCATAGGTTCCTGGAGGATAAGAACGGCGACCTTTTACCGCTTGATCAGCTGCTACAGACGGCGAATAGTCGAGGCATTGCCAGCTCCCCTCACGTTCCAAGATAGAATGCTAAACATCCGACACCCACCCTTTTCTCTTGGCCCTTCTACGGATGCTTCTTAACCTCTGATTCTTCCTTTTTATAATGGAAGTCCCCGGTCTGCCTCTTCTGTAAACAATCGTTGCTGGACAGATGGGTGTGATTTCTGCCGTTCTGCCTGGTAATGGGGATCCCGATTCACCAGATCCATCCAAGATAGCCCCCTCATTGATATCAACCCACAAGGAGATTCCTCTTTCATCATTGACTGGGACACAGTGGTTAATCTGATCAGCTGGCTAGGAGCAAATATTGTTGACGATTCCTCGACCTTGAGGATCAATGCAGTTCATAGAGGTGACCTGATCATTGTAATGACTGTGGATGGTATCAAATGGCGGCCCCACAGGCCCTACTTGACATGTGGTGGACTCCGCACGATTCTCCTTGGTACGCAGAATCAGGTTCTCATCATAGTTAATAGGAATAGGGCCCGATATGTTGGTGGGAAGAGATTTGGGGGTTGGCCTCCCTGACCCTTCCCTAAATAACTGCTGAACTCCTGAAAGCTAGCCCTCCCAGTTAACTCGAGCATCGTTGAAGATATTGGGTCTAGGTGGATCCATATGAGCAGCAGGAGGGAGTGGTGTGGTGGGAGGCTAAAAGGAGTGAATGAATGGGTTAGCAGGGATCGTCAGCACCAAAGGACCCAGTGCTTGATCAGGTTGGGAAGGGATGGGTGGCAGGATGGGAGTAGGGTTTTGAGCCAATAGATCCCCCTAGGGCCTGCCTCGCGGGGTGGCCATACGAGAAGAGGATTGCAGGGTAGGTGGGGCTGTCAAGAGGGACTGATCAGTTGTCCCTTGATGGGCTGAAGAAACCGCATTGAAGGGAAGGTCGGCTAAGGCATGTGGACCTTGGGGTAGAGCATGGGCTTGGACAAGAGCATCAAGGTCCTCATTAGTTCCCCTGCCTTGGTTCAAATGTATGTGATGGGGAGATTGAGTCGCCACTGATGAGGGATTGATCGGTGGGGAATTTGCGCGAACAGTTATGGGGTCATTCCCCACAGCATGCAGGGTCGTTTCCTGAATAGCTGGTTGGGTGAGGTCCTGTATCACAGGGTCCCTTCCTTAATTGGCTGGGGTGGGGTGATGTTGGTTGGAGAAGCTCCTAATGACCCATTGCTTCGTACATTCCTTCTGAGCTCCATTGCACTTCTCCATAACCTGATGAGAGTCTAGGAAGACCAGAACAGGGTGAGACCTCCCATCTACCATGATGTGTACCTTTGTACAGTAAGCAATGTCCTTCACAGGTAAAATCCTGACTCTGGCATACCACCTGTTGTGGTCCCTCATTGATTTCTAGCACTTCCCCGATTTGTTCTACAATCTGATCGATCGTTTGCTCGCTCCAAGCATGTAGTGGGATGCCCTCAATCCGAATCCAGGTTCCCCGGCTGGAGGTGAATAAGGGAGATTGGGACAAGCTTCCCTCATGCGCTAGAGTGTCAGCCGTTGCGTTTCCCTCCCTGAAAATGTGTTTAAACTCCATCGTAGCTAAGTGGCGGAGCCTATCCGTTAAAGCTTTCCAGCCTTTCTATCTCTAGCCAATGTTAGCATCCTCGTTAAATACCTTCATCACCAACTCAGAATCTGACTCCACCACCACTTTGGAAAATCCTTTCTCAAGACACAGTAGAAGACCATCATGAGTCGCTCTAATATCCGCGCCAATATTCGACATCACTCCATATCCGAATGCGAAACTAAAAAGGAAATCGCCCTTATCGTTTCTGCAAACACCGCTGCCCCTTGCCAAACCCGGGTTCCCCCTAGAGGAACCATCGACATTAACTTTCACCCAATCGTTAGGTGGTTTTTGCCATGAGACCAAGGACTAAGGAGATGGCTTTGAGCCATGTGGATCGTCGATTAACGAAATGGCAAAGGAAGGATGGGGTTGCACATTCCTTCTGCTTATCGCATGTCCTCTGTTTCTATGAAGCTACCAGGAAACTCTCACAATGACAGACTGGATCGCTGGACCTTTATCATCGAAAACTGCCCCATTCCTAGATTTCCATAGCTCCCAAAGAATATATGCTGGTGCTAGGAGGTGGCTTTCCTAATGTCCTCTTCTGTCCGAGTAGGCCCTTTTCCACTGTGTAATTCTCGCTTCCATTGTCGCCGTCGGCAAAATAGGTATCCCAAATTGCACACTGAAATAACCCCAGACGGAAGAAACAAGCTGACCGTCCAGAAAGAGGTGAGGAATGGACTTTACAGCTAGGCCCTGATCGTATCCATCTGTAACGCCCCGACTTTTCAGGACCCGAGTACACAACCTGTTTCCCAAAAACCCGAGTGTTAACCTTAAAGGATGGTCAAATATATATATATATATATAATATATATATATATATATATATATATATATTATATATATATATATATAAGTAAGCAGATGAGCGTAGAATGGACAAGTAAGCATAAAGGAAAATTCCATTATCATTTAGAATATACAAGAGAGTACCCATAATGACTTATACAAACTAATGTCTCCATTCTTACGAATACAAAATGAAATAACATTACGTGAGAAACAAAGTAAATTTGTAACAATCTTGAGCTGTGAAATCCTATAGCAGCCCTTAGCAAATATAATCAGGCACCCTTGCCAACCATAGCCTGCTCCTCATCAATGTGAATCTGAACATCATCAGGGCCACCTGTGTTGAGAAGTGGAGCCACATCTGGGGCCACCCACGACCAGTCGAGGTTGCGCGGATTTCGTGTCGCAAGTCCTTTCGCAACTGGGATGCGAAAGGAGTTTCACGGATTTCGTGTCGCAAGTCATTTCGCAACTGGGATGCAGAAAGGGAAGTTGCCAAAACTATAAATTGGGGTTCCTAGGGTTATTCTAGATTAAGGTGAATTTTAGGAAATTATTCTGAGGTGTGGGCAAAGGATTTTCTCTATATTTTCAAGGGAGAGGTTAGTATATTGCCTTGTAATCTTCGTTTCTCTTCATAGTGGAATTTTGCATCCGTGGTTTTTTTACCCTAGTTTGGGGTTTTTCCACGTATATCTTGTCTTGTGGTTTGTTTTGGATTGCTTTGATCTATTTCTAGTTTATATTTCTTCCTGTTTATCGTTTGTGGGTGAGGCCTTAGATTGGATCTAGGCTCACTGCGTTGTTGGCGTGCTGCGCAACAACTGGTATCAGAGCTATTAGTTTAGTTCTATTGGGATCGATGGCAGAAGATGGAAAAACTAGAATTGAGAAGTTTGATGGTTCAAACTCTGCCTTCTGGAAGATGCAGATGGAGGATTATCTGTATCAGAAGGACCTTTATATTCCTCTAGGAGGAAAAGAGAAGAAATCAGAAAAGTTGACAGATGATGAATGGTTTTTACTAGATAGGAAGGCTTTAGGAACGATCCGACTCTCTTTGTCTAAGAGCGTCGCCTTCAATATATCCAAGGTAAAAACGACAAAAGAATTAATGGAAGCCCTAGCCACCATGTATGAAAAGCCCTCAGCATCCAACAAGGTTCATCTTATGAAACAGCTATTCAACATGAAGATGTCAGATGGTGGGAGCGTGGCTGAACATCTAAACGAGTTCAATACAGTCACGAGCCAGTTGGAATCCGTTGGCATTGCTTTTGAGGATGAGGTCAGTGTGTTATTGATCTTATCCAGTTTGCCAGACAGTTGGGATGGTTTGGTGATTGCTGTGAGCAATTCTTCAGGATCGACAAAGCTGAAATTTGATGATGTGGCTGGTCTAATTCTCAGCGAAGAATCTAGAAGGAAGGCATCAGGAACTTCAGGGGATTCAGGGAATGCTCTAAATGTTGAAGGAAGAGGAAGATCGCTGAACAAAGGAGGCAATAAACACTGGCGTTCTAAGTCAAGGAATAAGTCCAAAGGATAGAAAGACAAAGACGGGTGTTGGTATTGCGGCAAGAAGGGGCATATAAAACGTGATTGCAGGGCGCTCAAGAAATAAGAAGGAAGCTCTCAAGGTGGGAAGGATTCAGTGAATCTATCTGAGGAGAGTGACACAGAGGCGTTGATCTTGTCTCTTGATGTAAGGAATGAGTCTTAGGTTATAGACTCGAGTGCTTCGTTTCATGCTACTTCGTGTAAGGAAGTTCTGTGTGATTATGTGTCAGGTGACTTTGGGAGAGTCTACCTGGGTGATGATGAGCCGTGCAGTATCGTTGGAAAGGGGGACGTTCATGTAAATCAGAAAGACGGAACGTCTTTGAAATTGAAGGATGTCAGACATGTACCGAGTTTGAAACGTAACTTGATCTCTGTGGGGCAGTTGGCCGATATCGGTTATGTGACGACATTCACCAGTGATTCCTGGAAGATCACAAAAGGTGCCTTGGTGATATCTTAAGGCAAAAAGGAAGGCACTTTGTACTTGACTTCAGGATCGTATAGTTCACTCGCAGTCGCATCAACTAGAGTGAATGGGCAGCTATGGCATCAGAGGTTGGGACATATGAGTGAGAAAGGGATGAAAGTGCTATTGTCAAAAGGGAAGTTACCAGGGCTGAAGTCTATTGACTTGGAATTCTGCGAGGACTGCGTGTATGACAAGCAGAAGAGGGTAAGCTTCAAGAAGACGGGACGCGCTCCAAAGACACATCTGTTGGAACTTGTACACACTGATATGTGGGGACCGGCACAGGTATTATCTCTTGGTGGCTCACGTTATTTTGTTACCTTTATTGATGATGCTAGTAGAAAACTGTGGGTCTACTTCTTAAAACATAAATCTGATGTATTTGATGTATTTAAGAAGTGAAAAGTTTATGGTGTAGAAAATGAGACAGGTAAAACAGTAAAGTGTCTCAGATCTGACAATGGGGGAGAGTATTGTGATAAGAGGTTTGAGGAGTATTGTGCAGCAAATGGAATCAAATATCAGAAAACGATTCGAGGGACACCATAGCAGAATGGTGTGGCTGAGCGCATTAACAGGACCATCCTTGAGCACGCCAGGAGCATGAGGTTACATGCAGGGTTGCCCAAGACCTTTTGGGCAGATGCTGTGAATATTGCCGCATATCTCCTCAATAGAAGTCCCTCAGCACCATTGGATGGTGGGCTACCAGAAAAAGCGTGGACTGGGAAAGAAGTGAACCTTGCACATCTCAGAGTGTTCGGTTGCACTTCATATGTTCACATTGATGCAGAGCACAGAAACAAGCTGGATGCGAAGTCCAGGAGGTGCACGTTTATAGGCTATGGGCAACATGATTTTGGCTACAGGTTCTGGGATGCAGAAAACAAAAAAATCATCAGAAACAAGGACGTAGTCTTTAATGAAAAAGTGATGCATAAGGACAGTGTGCAGGAAAATAAGGCTGAGAAAAAAGAATTCGTAGAGTTAGAAGAGTTACCGGACATGGGTGTTACAGTGCCACAAGATGAGGCAGAGCCGCATACACTAGTTGTGAGGAGGTCTACTCGGGAGAGGAGACCCACGATCCTATACTCACCCTCCTTACATTATCTACTACTAACAGATAATGGTGAGCTAGAGTGTTTTGAAGAGGCATTACAGTCAGATATACGGGTTAAGTGGGAGCAGGCCATGGATGATGAGATGGACTCTCTTGAGTCTAATCGTACATGGGAGCTAGTCACTCTACCCAAGGGTAAGAAAGCTCTTTATAACAAGTGGGTTTACAGACTGAAGGAGGAGCACGATGGTTCGAAACGATACAAGGCCAGATTGGTTGTGAAAGGGTTTCAACAAAAGACAGGTATCGATTTCACTGAAATATTTTCACCAGTAGTGAAAATGTCTACGATTCGCATGGTCTTGAGTATAGTGGCTTCAGAGGACTTACATCTAGAACTGCTAGATGTTAAGACAGCCTTTCTTCATGGGGACCTTAAAAAAGAGATATATATGCATCAGCCGACAGGATACGTGACACCAGGTAATGAGAACAAGGTGTGCAGACCGAAGAAGAGTCTATATGGCCTGAAGCAGGCCCCAAGACAGTGGTACAAAAAGTTCGATAGTTTCATGTCAGGAAGCGGTTTTAGGAGATATCATGCAGACCACTATTGTTACTTGAAGAAGTTTGATACGTCATACATCATCCTTCTTCTGTACGTTGATGATATGCTTGTGGCTGGCTCAAGCATGGAGGACATCTCAGATCTCAAAAGGCAATTGTCTAGAGAATTTGCCATGAAGGATTTAGGAACTGCAAAACAAATCCTGGGCATGAGGATAAAGCGTGATAGGGAAAACAAGAAATTAGTTTTGTCACAGGCAGAGTACATAGCCAAGGTACTTGATCGATTCAATATGGGAGGTGCTAAGCCGGTTAGCACTCCATTAGCCAACCACTTCAAGTTATCTAAGGAGCAAGGTGCAAAGACGCAGGAGGCTAAAGTCCCATACGCGTTAGCTATTGGGAGTCTCATATATGCTATGGTGAGCACGAGGCTAGACATTGCTCAAGCAGTGGGAGTTGTTAGCAGGTTCATGAACAACCCCGGGAAGGAACATTGGGAAGCTGTGAAGTGGATCCTTAGGTACTTGGTAGGTACTAAGGACGAGGGCTTGTGTGTTGTGTTATGGTGGATTCGAAAATCAAGTTACAAGGTTACGTGAATTCAGATTGGCAGGAGAGAGAATCGACAGCAGAAAGAGAAGAAGCACTACAGGTGTAACGTCTCGTCCAACCAGCACAGTGTCCTGGGGCGTCCACGTAGGATTGCCGTAGGACCACTCGCTTAGCCACTCATGGTGGGTTACCGTAGATAAAAATCATCCAAGATTAATCCAGTTTAGTAGGTCTGACTGGCCATAATAGGGCTTAGTGTGGGCCACCAAGCCAGATGGCTGTTTACACATCATAGACCGCTTGTGTTGGACGCACAACGGCCGAGGATGGTCGGAAAATTCTAAAACTTGGTGTGGCCGTTGGTCTCACTGGGCTTGAATGCCATCGCGGACCGCAACTCCGGCAGACGCCCAGAAGTGGGATCTGGCAGGGGCCCCATGCACCCCACCAATGCCAGAATTAAAATTTGGCACTGATCAAGGAAATTGAAATGTGAGACTTTCCAACCATCGGATTTCTTCCAAATTTACGGTATGGTTTGATATATTTTTCAACGCCCGTTCACCAAATCTGGGGCCCGATCGTGGCACGATGACCGTCGATCGCAAATCGGACCCGTGTGATCAAACCCTATATCCGATCGCTCCCAAATTTTGCACGGCCCTTCATCGGGCCATGGATCACTTAACCTATAAGTTTGATGGCCAGAAGACCCCCAGAACTATTCCAATCACCGAAATGGGTCCCACAGGGCCACTTAAAGGTCGATGGCGCCCTTCCAGATCGTATAACCGTTCACCCGTTCATCCTCAATTTTTGCATGGACCCTAGTAGGGTTAGGAGACAACTACACGCCGAATTTGGTGGCCAATGAGGCACTAGGGCCACCTCAACACTTAATAGGGGTTCCATAGGTCTAATTTGGGAAGATTAGGAACCATGGGGCCAAGAGACCCAACTCTAGGGAAATAAGCCCTAACCCCCTTTCACAACTTCATTCACTCTCTCAACAACAACTCTCTCTCCCTCCTATCTCTCCCTTCACCTCCCAACAACCATTCCTCTTCTCCTTAATCTCCTTCCAAATCTCCAACAACCAAGCTCTCTTTGATCCCCTCCAAAACTCCAACCTCCCATCTCTCTCCCTAGCAACTTCCACCTTCCTCCAACGACCAAGGTGAGTGAAGTAAGAAGAAAGGGTAGGCAAGGAAGTGTGGTGGACCCTAAATCGAGTTGGGGCCCAAGAGAATCGACCCTCCACACCGTCTCCCTTTCCAAAGGGGGAAAACCCTCCGCCGCAAACCCCAAATTCGTCCGTGGGCCATCTAGGTAAATTCTCTCCCTTTTTCTTCTTGAAATCCATGTATTGTGGTGGGATTGTCATGGAAAACTAACATGCAAGGGTTGGTTTAGGGATTCCGGCCGATCGTCCCAAAAGCCCCTTTCCTAGGACGTTTTCGTGTCGCCAACGATCCATAGGTGCGGACTATTACTCTTAGGTGGCCTAGCACCAACTTTAATACGGATTTAATGATTTTGAGTGCTTGGATGTCGTATTTGGAATTCTAGGAAACCCTAGGGATTTTCATGATGTTGAATTTGTTAGAATATGCATGTTTAATTCTCAAATGGATATATATTGTGCCTTCACATGATTTTATGTTGATTGATAACATGCTTGTGGTTGTTGATACATTTCCATCATATGCAATGCTTTAATTGTGTGTGTGATTATTTACAAATGCTTATGATCCCTCAAGATGGGGAAGTGTTTAACTTCCTCACACAACACACATACACTCACATGCACCTAAATTCTATGATGATACTTGATTGCTTGTTAAAGATATTTGTTTTGTATGGTTGGATGGATGCATGAGATTATGACATGGATGTACTAGCTGATAGTATGAGTAGTGAGCATGTTGTAGATCCTTTCCACTCTCTTGGGATGGTCAGGAACCTGACGAGAGAGGGTAGCCCCATCGGTAGGACTACGCTAAGGCTAGACTCGCGGATTGGGCGGGAGTGTTCGGGTGGCTGTAGTTCGACTACATGGGACCTTTGTGCCCGAGGTCATTCGTTTCATGCTCGCCTGATTTGTGCGGATTAGCCTACTACCTGATCATCCCTGTCTGTTAACCATGTTCGCCCACATATGTATGGAACCTGATGCACCCTATAACCTTTGTGGCCCACTGAAAATTTGACTACAATTGGTCCACAGTCTCGTGAGCCGGGCATGGTGGAATGGGACACTGTGTCCGAGCTGTCGGCCTACGCTGGGGTACCGCGCCTCCCCGTAGTGACCGCGAGCGATCCCTTCTCTATCGGCACTCCTCATGTGCTTGGAGTCGGGATGAGGACCCCGACGGGATCACGGACCGCGAGGACTCGGCCTCACGCGTTGTTGGGCCTTGCCCTCGCAACCAGATTAGGGCAGTGACATGTAGGGTGATCCAGAATCCCCAATCTGCTGGATGAATGGACTCTAACTAACAACTTGGCTAACATGATCGCATTTCACGCATTAGCTAGGATGGCGACTCGGAAGTCGAGGTCGCATTGAGGGAGTGATGACATTTGCGATCGTAGACGTAGTCGCTTGAGGGAGTGTTGTGGCGAGGGCATGCATCATGTCATCGCATTTCATGCGCATTTAATAAGAGTTATAGGTGTTGCTGAATTCCTGCTTTTCATTAAATTCCTATTATAATTGATGCTTGTTACAACTTAAGATTAATGGTTCACACTGAGTTGATCACTCACTCCCACTCTGGGACGGTGTTTTAAAAACACCAACCAGACGCTTCCATAGATGCAGGTGGCGAAGTTCAGGAGGAGCCTGGCATTGCGGACGTGGATGTGGAGGAGGAGTACTCCTACTTCCAGTTGATGGATGGAGCTGCGTCGGATCCGTAGCTGTGACGACGGACTGCTGAGCTGCGAGCTCAGCCCTATTCTTTTGGACATGATATATTTTTGTGATTTTGTCGTGTGGCGCCATGTGCCCTTATTCTTTTGGACGTGTGTACATATATTTGTGATGTTTTTTCCCATTTCAGTAGACTTGCGCTTGTGCTTCATGTTTCAGTTTGTTCCAAATTGCGCAGTTAATCAGACTAACACTAAAACCATTAAACGCATGATAAGTGACCTCGGAAACTCGGGAGTTGCGATATACTCGACCCCCGATTTTCAGGGCGTTACAAGTTGGTATCAGAGCATAGTTTGGAAGCAACTGGGCCATGGGTCATGGGCTCACTGACGCGTCCGCTGACTTGAGGGTAAATGCGATAGGAACTTAGGAATTTTTGAACCACCCTAGACCCCGAACTGACGATCGTAGATGAAGGATAGGTCCAGTTGCGGAGATCGGCTCCTTCTACCCCAAATTTTCAATATAGCACTTCCCGTGGAGTGTTTCCGATGACAGGGAAGGAAATCACGAAATCAAAATGGCAACGGGGGGGGGGCGGGATCGGCCGTGCTCACCCGCGGTCGGGCGTGGCCGCCCGCCGGAAGTTCCAGCGGGCGGCCCGTGGCCCCCGCCGGGGTGCGCGTTTGTGCCCCTGCCAGCGGGTGGGCGGTCACCCGCCCGACCGCGTTTCCGCCTCCCCGCCCGGGCGCGTTTCGCCCCGCCCGCGCCGTGGCCGCCCCGCGGGTGTCCAGCAGCCGCGTGGGGGCCCCGCCCGGCCGCGTTGCCGCCCGCCCGGCCGCGATTCCGCCCCGCCAGCGGCGTGGCCGCCCCGCCGGACCTCCCACTTGTTTTTTTTGCAAAATTTCGAATTTGTGTGGGGGCCCCACTGCTGCCCCCCTTAAGCAACACCTCTCCTTCTCATTTCACTCCCTCTCCTCATTTCTTTCCACCTTTCTCTCCCATTTCTCAATCTCTCACCTTTCTCTCCCATTTCCCAATCTCCAACTTTCAGCCCAAGGGCCAAAATCCCACTTTCCAAACCCTCAATTTCTCAAATCCCTCATTCTCATTCCCCTCATTTCCAAACACCTACCAATTTTTTTTTCTTCCCTACCCTTTCAAATCTTCATTTCTCTCCATCTCTCTTCCTCATTTCCCTCATCACCACTATTCATCCTCATCCCAAATCCTCACTTCATACTCACTTCAAATCCTCCTCCCCAACACCATCTCTCAAGGTCCTATTCACTATTTTTCAAATCCCATTCCCTTCTCATCCCTCACTCCTATTCCTCCAAAACCCATCTTCTCTTTTTTTCCCACACTTCCTTATCCCATTTCTCATTTCCATTCCTTGTAGCCCCAAGCCCTTCAACCCAAGACATTCACCCAAAATTCATCCTAACCAAGGGTGATGGCTTTCCTTGCCACCGATGGTATCCTTTTTCACTATTCCGGTGATCCTTTCCCTTATGGGGAAGAAAAGACCGGCTTCCGAGGAAGCGGACCGAGCCAGGAGCGACGTGGGAAAAAGAAGGCCGATCCGAAGGGAAAGGCGAGCACAGAGGTACGGTCGAAAGGGCGGAACGATTCCCGGAGGGATGAGGCGCTCGCAAAGGACTTGGGAAATTTTCGCGTGCGCCATGTCGCCTTCGAAGCTTTCGTGGAAGAAAACGTCACAGGTAAAACTCTTACTTTGCCGATTGATGAAGGATGAGTGGGGTCCCATGTTTCATGTGAACACGCAGGCCGATGTGGGGCAGGCTAGGATGTTCTACACTCGGATTAGAAATCCACGCTACAAGCCCCTTGGTTTGATCTTATTGTGCGTGGTGAGGAAACCATTTGGGAGTCGAAGATTTCGCTGAAATTTTGGGAGTACCATTGGGGCAGGTGCAGATCGATGAAATGAATCTTGAATCAAGGGCAGCCCGCGACGAACGTACTCGTTTCCTGTGTGGCCAAACTGCCCCTTGGAATAGGGAAGTCGGCCTATACGCAACTCACATGATGCCCAAGTATCGGGTACTCCACCGCATTGCCACTCACAATATATATCCGAGATTGAGGAACCGCACCGAGTGCTCTCGCTACATGGTAGAGTTCTTGTATCAGGTGGGCCAAGGAGCAAAAGTGTGCGCCCCGAGCACAGTGCTCTACCAAATCGTGAAGGCCGCAAGATCGACTCGCAAGGACATAGCTCTCCCATTTGGCCGTCTGGCCTGCTATATGGCTGACCAGTTTGGGATTGGCGGATCAGACGGGCATCACATACCGGTAGAGATTTTGGGGAACAAGATGCTAAACTCTATGGGCGTCGGACCCAGGCAAAGACAGGCCATATCGATCAGTATGGGGAAGCTAGCGAAGAGGAAGAGGAAAGTGATGGGAATGATGAGGGCGAGAATGAAGGGGGAAATGATGATGAAGATGAAGCCGAAGAGGCAGATGAAACTGAAGGAATCAGGGCAGTCAGTCAGGAGCCCCTTGCCGCCCCAGGTATTCATGAGCGCTTGGATGCGCTCCAGGCTGAGGTTGCAGGGATCAGGGAGAGCCAAGCAAGGATTGAGGCGAACCAACTAAAGCAGGAGGAAGTGGAACAAGAAGATCTATCGGGCCATAAAGGCCCTAATCTGCTGCAGCAAGGGGGAAGAGGCGCCTCCACTTTCGCCTGACTCGGACGAGTAGCGTCGCGACCTTACGGATAACTAGTAGTTGCTTTAAATCAATTAGACCTAATCCCCTGTACTGGAAGATAGTTAGGACCTTTGCTTGTTTAGTTTGTATTTCCCTTTTCAGTTTAACCTGTTTACTGATGTTTGTGATCCATGCTGTAACATGTAATTAGCCATATCAATGGCATTTTGAAATTAATGTGAATGTGTGGATTGCCTCGGCAAATCTCTTGTCATCCTAACATGCTTGTATGTACATTGCTTGTGTTCTCGGATGGATTGTATTGAATCTTGCCCATATACACATAACATGGGTATAAAGAATGTTCTAGTACCTAACCCATTCAAGGGCCTTTTCAGGAAATGCCTCCGCGACAAGAGGGTCGATTTGTCCGCCTCCCCCACGGTGGCTTGGTCGATCGGGCGCCGGTCCCTGTCGAGCAACAAGACCCACATGGGGCGGACGGTTCCCAGAATACGGGAAGTACCACCCAGGAGGCGGCCCCAAATGCTTCGCCGCCACAAGCCGAGGCACCTATACCCCCTCCGCCACCGTCCATGGATCAAATGGGCCAAATGTTGCTTCTCATGCAACAACAACAACAGATGATGGCCGCAAGATGCAACAACAACAGCAGATGATGGCCACAAATATGCAACAACAACAAAATATGTTGACCTCGGTGATGGGGGCCTTGACCCAACATTTGGGCACACCACAACCGGAACCGCCCGCTCCGGCTGCGCCCGCCACTAGCGGAAGCAACCTTTTTCAACAGTTCCAGAGGCATAGGCCGCCTACTTTCGCCGGTACCCACCGCCCAGAGGAAGCGGAGTATTGGCTCAATAGAGTCACCAAGCTGCTGCGGCCTCTCCACTGTTCTGAGGTGGAGAATGTGGAGCTCGCCTCTTACCTCTTTGAGAAAGAGGCGGACTTATGGTGGGAAAGCGTCCTCAGGTCCCTTCCTGAAGGCCACGTATGGACGTGGGAAGCATTTGAAGCCCGTTTCAACGGGAAGTACATCCCCCAATCCTACCAGCACGATAGGGAGAATGAATTCCTCCGCCTCCAACAGGGGGGAATGAGCGTGGCACAATACGAGAATCGGTTCACCGAACTGTCTCGCTACGCTTCCGAAATGATCGCCAACGAGGCGATCAAAATGAGGCGGTATATGGCAGGATTGAGGAGTAGTATTCGCTCCAAATTGTGTTGCATGAGCATTGGGACTTATGCGGAGCTCGTGGAGTTGTCTACTCGGGCTGAACAAGATGAGGAGCGTGTCTCACGGGGCCGGACACAGATGGGGCCTCGAAACCGGACAGAAGGGCCATCCACTTCTTTTGCGGGGAAGAGGCCGCGCCCAGATTCTCCGCCACGTGTAGCTGCTGCACCGGCACCTCCTACTCGACCTATTCAGACGTGCAGCTATTGTCGAGACCGGGCCATTCCGAGCCATACTGCTTCACCCGGATGAGGGATCTCGGCTTCACGCCACCGCAGCGCAACTTCAGGCCTCCACAACAAGTATTACAGGTTCCGCCCCTACGAACAATGGGGCCCAACCCACTGTTTCGACGCCCCCCTGCACCTCAGGTTAGGCCGCCACAACGGCCTATGCAACGACCGAACTTCCCTCAGCAGGCGCGCGTCCATGCATTGACGGCAGAAGGCCAAGATGCTGTCATCCCCACTCCTACGGCCTTCGAGGTGACGGCACACATTGAAGGTACCCCCATCTTTTTGTTGGTGGACACGGGATCCACTACTTCTCTCATAACGCATGCTACTGTCAAGCGTCTAGGATTGTACGCTACTCCCTGTACTGGGGTGAGGATCATTGCCGCCGCCGGTACTGTCTCAGAAGCGACGAAGGTGTGCCGCGATTGTCCCATCGATTTGGGATGTAAGGTGGCATTTGTGGACTTGATAGTGACTAAGATCTTCCACTATGATGTTATCCTGGGCATGGATTGGTTGACCACGATGAAGGCCGAGATTGACTGTGAGACACTGACAGTGAAAATATTTGAAGATGACGGCACTTCTCTCACGTTTCCGGTCCAGGTTAGCCACGATCGTAGGATTTTATGTTATGCTTCTTTGGAAGACGGGTATGATGGGCCCTCACACACATGCACTCCCGTAGTCCGAGACTTTAATGATGTGTTTAAAGCCATACCTGGACTCCCTCCTCGACGGGAAATAGACTTCACTATCGATCTAACTCCGGGTGCTAAGCCCATCTCCTTGCCTACTTACCGCATGCCCCCATGTGAGATGGAAGAGCTAAGGTCTCAGATTGACAACTTGCTAGAGAAAGGTTTCATCCGGCCCAGTGTCTCCCGTGGGGAGCCCCAGTCCTATTTGTGAAAAGAAGGACGGCTCATTACGATTGTGCGTGGATTACAGGAGATTGAACCAAGTGACGGTTCGGAACAAGTACCCATTGCCCAGAATTGACGACTTGTTTGACCAGCTGAGGGGTGCCAAGTATTTCTCCAAGATCGATCTACAATCAGGGTACCATCAGCTGCGAGTCAGAGACGAGGATATACAGAAGACGGCCTTCAGAACATGCTTTGGCCATTACGAGTTCCTTGTTATGTCGTTCGGGCTCACCAATGCCCCAGCGGTATTCATGGACCTCATGAACAGAATCTTCAGGCCGTTCATATACAGATTCGTCGTGGTATTCATCGACGACATATTGATTTACTCAAAGAGCCGCGAGGAGCATGAAGAGCATCTAAGGGCGGTCCTTGGAACTCTCGAGAAGAATCGGTTATTTGCGCAATTTAGGAAGTGCGACTTCTGGAAGGAGGAGGTCAAATTTCTGGGTCATGTGGTGTCCAAGGAGGGCATATCTGTTGATCTTGCCAAGGTTGCGGCTGTGCAAGATTGGAAGCAACCGAAGTCGGTCACGGAAGTGAGGAGTTTTCTCGGTCTCGCCGGCTATTATCGAAGGTTCATTAAGGATTTTTCAAAAATAGCTCGGCCGCTATCCCAGTTGACTCGGAAGGACCTCAAGTTTGCCTGGAATGAGAAGGCGGAGGCGGCCTTCCTAGAGCTGAAAGATAAATTGACCTCGGCACCTGTGCTTGTGCTCCCTGAGCAAGGGGTCAAGTACACTGTCTACACAGACGCTTCTCATGTGGGCTTGGGATGTGTGCTCATGCAGAAGGACAAAGTAATTGCGTATGCATCTCGGCAGTTACGGAAACACGAGGAGAACTACCCCACTCATGATCTCGAGCTTGCGGCGGTGGTTTTCGCATTGAAGATATGGCGGCACTATCTCTACGGTGAGGAGTTTGAGCTCTTCTCTGATCACAAGAGTCTCAAATATATCTTCACCCAGAAAGACCTGAACATGAGGCAACGTCGCTGGATGGAGACGTTGAAGGACTTCAAGTTCGACGTCTCGTATCATCCTGGCAAGGCAAATTTAGTGGCGGATGCCTTAAGTCGCAAGAAGACAATTGAATTTGCGGCCCCGCTAATGGTGAGGGAATGGGACATGGTGGAATTCGTGCGGGATTTCGACATGAAGCTGACCGTGGAGGAACCGTACGAGGTTGTAGCCCACATTCAAGCACAACCAATGATTGACAGCAAAATCATTGAAGCCCAGGAGGGCGATGAGTTGTTAAAGAAGATGAGGGAAAGGGCCCCTAATGATGAGAAATCTGGATGGAGGATCGGTGCCGATGGAGGATTGCGGTACCGAGGCCGCCTTTGTGTTCCAAACCTTCTGGGACTACGGGAAGAAGTTCTCAATGCCGCTCATAACTCCAAGTTGGCAATGCACCCTGGTGGCACGAAGATGTACCGGGATTTGAAGCGGAACTATTGGTGGGACAACATGAAGAAGGAAATAGCGGAGTATGTGTCCCGATGCCTCACTTGTCAACAAGTCAAGGCCGAACACCGCCGGCCGCCGGGCCTCTTGCAACCCATGCCCATAGCAGAATGGAAATGGGACTTCATATCTATGGACTTCATTTCTGGTCTACCTAAGACTAGGAAGGGGCATGACTCTATATGGGTGATTGTGGACAGGCTCACCAAATCAGCCCATTTTCTGCCAATTAAAACTTCCAACTCCGCTGATGATCTGGCAAAATTATATATCAAGGAAATAGTTCGACTCCATGGTGTCCCGCTGGAAATAGTGTCGGACCGGGACACTCGATTCACGTCGATTTTCTGGACTCGCATCCAAGAGGCTATGGGAGTGAAGCTGAAGTTTAGCACCGCCTTCCACCCTCAGACAGATGGGCAAACTGAGCGGGTGAATCAGATTTTGGAAGACATGTTGCGGGCTTGTGTCCTGGACTTTCAGGAGAGTTGGGACGACTGCCTCCCATATGCCGAGTTCGCCTACAATAATAGCTTCCAGGCTAGCATCGGTATGGCGCCATACGAGGCATTGTATGGGCGTCCGTGTCGAGCCCCGCATTGTTGGGAAGAAATTGGCGAGAAGAGCTTGTTAGGACCGGATTTGGTGCGGATCACAACCGAGAAGATTGAAATTATCCGACGCCGCCTCTTAACGGCTCAAAGCAGGCAGAAAAGCTACGCCGACACAAGGCGAAGGGATTTGGAATTCGAGGCTGGAGATCATGTATTTCTTAAAATCTCCCCAATGAAGGGCGTTTTACGCTTCGGCAAGAAGGGAAAACTCACGCCGCGATTCATTGGGCCCTTCCAGATTTTAGACCGGGTAGGTGCTGTGGCTTATCGCTTGGCCCTACCTACGCCGCTTGCTGGAGTGCATAACGTCTTCCATGTATCCATGTTGAAGAAGTACGTCCCCGATCCTTCGCATATCATCAAGTGGGAGCAGGTGGAACTCAAGGAAAATGCCACATACATTCTTCGGCCCACTAGGATATTGGATAGGAAGGAACAGGTCCTACGCAACAAAGTCATCCCATTGGTCAAGGTGCTATGGACCCATCACGATGAAGAAGAAGCCACTTGGGAGACGGAAGCAGAAGTACGCAAACATTACCCGAGCCTGCTTCAACAATACGAACAGGTACAAATTTCGAGGACGAAATTTACTTGTAAGGGGGGTAGATTGTAACGTCTCGTCCAACCAGCACAGTGTCCTGGGGCGTCCACGTAGGATTGCCGTAGGACCACTCGCTTAAGCCACTCATGGTGGGTTACCGTAGATAAAAATCATCCAAGATTAATCCAGTTTAGTAGGTCTGACTGGCCATAATAGGGCTTAGTGTGGGCCACCAAGCCAGATGGCTGTTTACACATCATAGACCGCTTGTGTTGGACGCACAACGACCGAGGATGGTCGGAAAATTCTAAAACTTGGTGTGGCCGTTGGTCTCACTGGGCTTGAATGCCATCGCGGACCGCAACTCCGGCAGACGCCCAGAAGTGGGATCTGGCAGGGGCCCCATGCACCCCACCAATGCCAGAATTGAAATCTGGCACTGATCAAGGAAATTGAAATGTGAGACTTTCCAACCATCGGATTTCTTCCAAATTTACGGTAATGGGTTGATATATTTTTCAACGCCCGTTCACCAAATCTGGGGCCCGATCGTGGCACGATGACCGTCGATCGCAAATCGGACCCGTGCGATCAAACCCTATATCCGATCGCTCCCAAATTTTGCACGGCCCTTCATCGGGCCATGGATCACTTAACCTATAAGTTTGATGGCCAGAAGACCCCCAGAACTATTCCAATCACCGAAATGGGTCCCACAGGGCCACTTAAAGGTCGGTGGCGCCCTTCCAGATCATATAACCGTTCATCCGTTCGTCCTCAATTTTTGCATGGACCCTAGTAGGGTTAGGAGACAACTACACGCCGAATTTGGTGGCCAATGAGGCACTAGGGCCACCTCAACACTTAATAGGGGTCCCATAGGTCTAATTTGGGAAGATTAGGAAACATGGGGCCAAGAGACCCAACTCTAGGGAAATAAGCCCTAACCCCCTTTCACAATTCATTCACTCTCTCAACAAACAACCCTCTCTCCCTCCTATCTCTCCCTTCACCTCCCAACAACCCATTCCCCTTCTCCTTAATCTCCTTCCAAATCTCCAACAACCAAGCTCTCTTTGATCCCCTCCAAAACTCCAACCTCCCATCTCTCTCCCTAGCAACTTCCACCATCCTCCAACACCAAGGAGAGTGAAGTAAGAAGAAAGGGTAGGCAAGGAAGTGTGGTGGACCCTAAATCGAGTTGGGGCCCAAGAGAATCGACCCTCATCATCTTCTCCCTTCCCAAAGGGGGAAAACCCTCCGCCGCAAACCCCAAATTCGTCCGTGGGCCATCTAGGTAAATTCTCTCCCTTTTCTTCTTGAAATCCATGTATTGTGGTGGGATTGTCATGGAAAACTAACATGCAAGGGTTGGTTTAGGGATTCCGGCCGATCGTCCCAAAAGCCCCTTTCCTAGGACGTTCTTCGTGTCGCCAACGATCCATAGGTGCGGACTATTACTCTTAGGTGGCCTAGCACCAATTTAATACGGATTTAATGATTTTGAGTGCTTGGATGTCGTATTTGGAATTCTAGGAAACCCTAGGGATTTTCATGATGTTGAATTGTTAGAATATGCATGTTTAATTCTCAAATGTTATATATATTGTGCCTTCACATGATTTTATGTGATTGATAACATGCTTGTGGTTGTTGATACATTTCCATCATATGCAATGCTTTAATTGTGTGTGTGATTATTACAAATGCTTATGATCCCTCAAGATGGGGGAAGTGTTTAACTTCCTCACACAACACACATACACTCACATGCACCTAAATTCTATGATGATACTTGATTGCTTGTTAAAGATATTTGTTTTGTATGGTTAGGATGCATGAGATTATGACATGGATGTACTAGCTGATAGTATGAGTAGTGAGCATGTTGTAGATCCCTTTCCACTCTCTTGGGATGGTCAGGAACCTGACGAGAGAGGGTAGCCCCATCGGTAGGACTACGCTAAGGCTAGACTCGCGGATTGGGCGGGAGTGTTCGGGTGGCTGTAGTTCGACTACATGGGACCTTTGTGCCCGAGGTCATTCGTTTCATGCTCGCCTGATTTGTGCGGATTAGCCTACTACCTGATCATCCCTGTCTGTTAACCATGTTCGCCCACATATGTATGGAACCTGATGCACCCTATAACCTTTGTGGCCCACTGAAAATTTGACTACAATTGGTCCACAGTCTCGTGAGCCGGGCATGGTGGAATGGGACACTGTGTCCGAGCTGTCGGCCTACGCTGGGGTACCGCGCCTCCCCGTAGTGACCGCGAGCGATCCCTTCTCTATCGGCACTCCTCATGTGCTTGAGTCGGGGATGAGGACCCCGACGGGATCACGGACCGCGAGGACTCGGCCTCACGCGTTGTTGGGGCTTGCCCTCGCAACCAGATTAGGGCAGTGACATGTAGGGTGATCCAGAATCCCCAAATCTGCTGGATGAATGGACTCTAACTAACAACTTGGCTAACATGATCGCATTTCACGCATTAGCTAGGATGGCGACTCGGAAGTCGAGGTCGCATTGAGGGAGTGATGACATTTGCGATCGTAGACGTAGTCGCTTGAGGGAGTGTTGTGGCGAGGGCATGCATCATGTCATCGCATTTCATGCGCATTTAATAAGAGTTATAGGTGTTGCTGAATTCCTGCTTTTCATTAAATTCCTATTATAATTGATGCTTGTTACAACTTAAGGTTAATGGTTCACACTGAGTTGATCACTCACTCCCACTCTGGGACGGTGTTTTTAAAACACCAACCAGACGCTTCCATAGATGCAGGTGGCGAAGTTCAGGAGGAGCCTGGCATTGCGGACGTGGATGTGGAGGAGGAGTACTCCTACTTCCAGTTGATGGATGGAGCTGCGTCGGATCCGTAGCTGTGACGACGGACTGCTGAGCTGCGAGCTCAGCCCTATTCTTTTTGGACATGATATATCATTTTGTGATTTTGTCGTGTGGCGCCATGTGCCCTTATTCTTTTGGACGTGTACATATATTTGTGATGTTTTTCTCCCATTTCAGTAAACTTGCGCTTGTGCTTCATGTTTCAGTTTGTTCCAAATTGCGCAGTTAATCAGACTAACACTAAAACCATTAAACGCATGATAAGTGACCTCGGAAACTCGGGAGTTGCGGATGTACTCGACCCCCGATTTTCAGGGCGTTACAACAGGTTATGTTTTTACTCTGGGTAGTGCTGTAGTCAGTTGGGTCTCTCAGTTACAAAAGATAGTATCTATCAGTATGACAGAAGCAGAATATGTTGCGGCTACAGAAGCATGCAAGGAGATGGTGTGGATGCAAGGTTTTATGGAAGAGTTGGGTAAGAAGCAAACAGATTGCAAGCTGTACAGTGACAGTCAGAGTGCAATACACTTAGCTAAGAATTCAGCCTTTCATTCAAGGACCATGCATATTGCCATCAGATATCACTTCATACGTTCGTTATTGGAAGATGGATCGATTGCTCTGGAGAGATTCATACAAGTGAGAATCCTGCGGATATGACGACCAATGCGGTCACAAGGGAGAAGCTGAAGCTCTGTTCAGCTTTGATTGGTCTTCAGGCTTGAAGACGGGGAGGTGGTGCACTCCGGATGAAGAAGACAAAGGTTTATGGAGATGTGTCTCAATGTGGGAGATTGTTAAGAAGCGGAGCTACATCTGGGGCCGCCCAAGACCAGTCGAGGTTACGCGGATTTCGTGTCGCAAGTCCTTTTGCAACTGGGATGCAAAAGGAGTTTTGCAGATTTCGTGTCGCAAGTCCTTTTGTAACTGGGATGCGAAAGGAGTTTCGCGGATTTCGTGTCGCAAGTCCTTTCGCAACTGGGATGCGGAAAGGGAAGTTGCCAAAACTATAAATTGGGGTCCCTAGGGCTATTATAGGTTAAGGTGAATTTTAGGAAATTATTCTGAGGTGTGGGCAAAGGATTTTCTCTGTATTTCCAAGGGAGAGGTTAGTATATTGCCTTGTAATCTTCGTTTCTCTTCATAGTGGAATTTTGCATCCGTGGTTTTTTTACCCTAGTTTGGGGTTTATCCACGTATATCTTGTCTTGTGGTTTGTTTTAGATTGCTTTGATCTATTTCTAGTTTATATTTCTTCTTGTCTATCGTTTGTGGGTGAGGCCTTAGATTGGATCTAGGCTCACTGCGTTGTTGGCGTGCTGCGCAACAACCTGTGCTACCTGTATGGTTATATATTTGATGGATGAGTGACCAACTCAGTGTGAATTCCCCTCAAGATTACATACCGCCGCATTAGGAAAGAAATAGTACAAAACATCCAGACAACCAAAACAAAGTAAATGCAGTCTTATTAGATGCATGCATGCGTGAATGCAATCAGTCCCGGGTAAAACATCTAGACGGACATAGGGGTCGTCACCCATATAGTCATCGAATCGGGTAAGACATCTAGACGGTCTATGCCTCGGGTAAAACATCTAGACAGGCAAATATGTACGATAACAACAGATGATGGTTGGTACCTCGGGTAAGACATCCAGACAGGGGAATCTATATGTTACGTATGACAGCAATGTACAATAACAACAGATGATGGTTGGTGCCTCTGGTAAGACATCCAGACAGACGAATCTGTATGTTACGTATGATAGCAATATATGCTGGTCTGTGCTATTCATGCATGATTAGCCAATCCGTCATTAGTCCAATAACAATCAACCAACTTAAATAAGCTCACGGTCACTACGGGGAGCACATGGCCCAGTGTAGGCCGACGGTTTAGGCATAGTATCGCATGACTACCATCCCCGGCCCATGAGGCTACCATCTTAGGATGTTTAATAGAAACCCGTCGACTAATGGCCAATCATATTACAGTATACGGGACTTACCATCGCATGGTTGCACAGTATAAAACATCTAACCTATATAGGGAAAAATACTAGAACAAAACCACATAGGGCGATATCAAAGTAGGCCACATAGGGCGAGTATCATATCCATGCGATAAAAGACCATCCTTGAAAACCAGTGGACACAACAACCCTGGATGGTAGGCCCACATCAATGATCTATCTAGACCACACTCAATAACCACCAAGTCGAAGGTCCATTACGATCACAACTAGTCAAGTTACATCCCAAGTATGGTTGTACATTTATATGTGAGAATTCCCCACTAATATACCAGTTTAAGTTCCATAAGCAATCCACAAAAAGGAATCCACAAGCATAAACAATTACACAAGATAATCATAAAGCATGTAATACAACAATTCGATTTCCACCAGCTAACACATGTAATTATAAAGGGAGATGTCAATTATAAATTTAAATAAAAACTATAACTTAAGCTAATGAGAAGATGGAAAGCTCAAGGGGAAGAATCATCACCTTATTTGTCGACTCGCCTTCCAATGTTATTAGGAAGAGCGCATGCCCTTAGACTTGGATCCTACCACGAATTGTAAGTTGTATGGTTAGATCCATGTTCAATGTACTGTTTATGGTTGCAATTATAACTTAGGGTTTGAATTACTTATTTTTTTAGGGTTTTGGTGTAAAATTAGGAATTCCATCCTAAGGTTTAGTTCTAAACTTAGATCGTAGGATTCAAATGATAATTTATGTAAAGTCAATTATTATGTTAATTTATAACTATAACGTAATTATTAATATTAATGATAAATTAATATTAGCTAATCATGGCAACGATAGTCAATGATTAGTACCATCTACTTTCCAAAATAAATATTTAGGATGATAAGTAAAATATTACCCTTTAATAATTTGTTTATAATAACTAGTTCTAGCATAATGATCTACTAATGGATACGTAAGAATAACATTAATAACAATATTTGCTAATATAAGTGTCCATATTGACTAACATTAGCAAAATCAATCTAGTAAAGGTTAACCACAACGAGGTAGGCTTATTGGGATTTATTCAACCCATGAAATTGGGCTCAACTGAGGCTGGGCTGGTCCAAGCCCACTATTGTTTTGGCCTGATTTCTGGCTTAGCTTGGTGGCCCAAAAGGAACTAGGCCTAGCTCCTACTTATGAATAATTTGAATTGGGCCTAACCAGCCTAGCTTGCAAGGCCCAACTGATTCAAGGGGAGGCCCAATGGCTAAATGAGGGTGGCCCACTATGGTCCAAGGTGCAACCCACCTATTTGTATCGTGCGGCCCACCTATTGGGCTGAAGTGCGGCCCACTAACTTAGTTGGGTGAGGCCCACTGAGGCTTGCATCAGGCGGGCCGACTGTGATATGTGGTGCGACCCATCATGTGGTGTGAACCACTAAGATTTGTCTCAGCCGAGGCCCGATCGCTGCCGGATTCAAGGCCCAGTTCTGGCCTGTTTTCAGCTGGAATCAAGGTCCCCCTGCTGAGCTTCTTCAGCTCGTAACAGAGCTTTGTGAAGCCTGATGAGGGCCTGGTTTCTGTTTAAGGTTGAGGCCAGATTTAGCTTGGATTGAAGCATGTTTAAAGCTTGATACAAGGGTCAATCTCAGCTTGATACAAGGCCCGTTGGTTGTCCGGTTTGGAGGCCAAACTTAGCCCAAAATCGTATAGATCTGGTGTGATCTCAGACTGGTTTCCAGCCGGTTTCCAGTGTAACATCCGACCTAGTTTCCAGCTATTTGTAACCCAGAATTATAGCTATTTGCAAGTCGGGATTTCAGCTGTTATTAGGCTGATTTTTAGCTCAGATAACAACCTAAATGAGGGCCATTTTTCAGTCGAAATCACGGTCCTGCTGGGGGCCGTTTTTAGCTCCAAACATGGTCCACTTTATGGGCCATATTCAGCTCATTTCAGAGCTTAGAGAGAGCCCGTACTTAGCCTCCGTATGGCCCTGTTGGTGGGATACTTATGGTCTAAATCAAATCCTTGTTGGGGAACTGTTTTCAACTTGAAAAAGACCTCATGGGGCCTTTGTTTTATTTGGAGTTCCAAGAGGAGGTGGAGAGAAGGGTTACCTGACCTAGTCCAGCCTCAACTCGGTTCGAGTTGAGCTAGAGCCGCACACAGCAGAATCCGCTCCCTCATACGCTCTTCTTCCTTCTCCTTTCTTCCTCATTTTCTTCTTCTCTTGTTGGATTCCCAAACCAGCTCTGAGCATGTCGGGTCATGGAACAACGAGTGGATGACTCGGACAGATCCCAACCAACAAGTTTGACCTATTTACGGCCTGAGTTACGAGCACGGCTCAGCTCGTTCCGGCTTGTGCAACAGATGGGAGTTTGTCTCTCCCCTTCATATCTTCTCCTTCTTTCTCCCCTTTTTCTTCTCTACATCTGCTTCTCCTCTCCGCGGAAACACCGTCATGGCACGAATTGGTTCGTGGTGCAGCAACCCATCATGCACCTTCATATTCCTTTCTCCTTTCTTTCTTTCTTCCTACTTCACCTCCATTCCATCTGTCTCAGCTACACCTAAAAATAGCTAGTAAAAGCTCACAGTCACGTCCGGTTTCGCCGAGGAAGATGAAGTGGGTGGCAATGGCAGATTCAAAGGATGGCCACCTTCTTTCGAAACGTTGATGCTGGAAGGTCTAGACCTTCTATGTGATGCTGGTAGGAGCAAGGAAACAGAGCTCCAGGTTCATTTTCATGGTGGGTTCGAAGGTAGAAGAAAACAGATGGGGAGACTTGTTCTTCGGCTGATCTTTCCCCCTCTCTCTATTTGTATCCAAAACTTAGCTTTGGAGGGCTAAGATCGGTTTAGAATGGACGGTCGGGATTGGCGGATTCGACCTCACGCGGATCGCTAACGTGGAGTGAAAGCAGTTTCCATTTTTGGAAACGTTGTGCTACCGAGTCCTGTTTGCGCCGTCATTTGTGTGCACGCACCATCACGTCTTCCTACGGGACCTACTAGGTTTTGGTCAGGCCTCTGTTGCGCATCAGATGGACGGCTCAGATTATCCCACAGAATCATCAAGGTAGGCCACGGATTAAAATCATGGACGCCTATCCGTCCGCTGGCCAAACGCAGAAAGAGAGAGAGATTCCTCTCTTTTTTAGGTAAAAAGCGGCCAGCCCGCTGCTGACCGAGCTAGCACACCCAGTACACCTTGAGTGCACCACCTACCGTGCACACACAAAAAACCTATGGGCCCACCGAGATGTCTTTGAGAAATCCACTTCGTTCATTAGCTTTGGAGGTCTCATTCGAGGTCTCGGACCAACAATCAGACGAATCTAAGATTTAGGTGGGGCCCACAACTCGATTTGGTTCATATAGGTGGGTTCCCGCCAATCTAATGGTCAGATCAACCCAAGATTGAACGTCAACGATCGAAAAGGTCCAAGGGACTATTTAAAAGGCTTTCATCATTTATTACTAACCAATACATGTAGACTTCATTAATAGACTTCACTACTTTTGTAAACTACTTGTAATTAAAATAATTAAAATCTCCTACATATACATAAATAAAATTTTAATATTAACTTACTACTAATTACATGTTGTTGTTCACACATTCATTAATATATATAGTTCATAATATAAAATATCATATTTAATTAAAATTATATGTGTATTTAATAATATTGTTAAATAATATACAATTCCATTAAAGTATCTATTGACTCTTGTATACATACTTATAAAGATATTCAATGCTACATTATTATTTATAATTTGATTTTATGTTGTGAATTTATTATTCATTTTGTTTATTTAATATACGTTATTTTCATAATATCTTATATACGTCAAATACATACATATCATTTTATTACAATGCATTTTCATACATTATTTATTTGGTAAATAAATTATCAAAATACATCCATAATCTTTTGATCCATGTTTGTGTAAAATTTATAATATAATAAATAGGTAAGATAATATACTTAGTATATTTCATTTGACTACTGGGTGGTTTGATATATGGATAGGGATCACCTTCATTGGTCAGATTTAATACTAGGATGTACGTGAATGTTCACTAAGCTAGGTTTATATTTATTTCTAAATTTGGTTGCATGGTAACACCCGAGTACTAAAAGTACGGGGTGTTACAATCTACCCCCCTTGAAGAAGAATCTCGTCCCCGAGATTCAACGCTCTTATTATGATTAGGGACTATGATACTATTCATTATTTTTCTAAATGTACAAACGTATGCCACTAGGCACCCAAAACTGAGGTCGTTACAATCTACCCCCCTTAAAGAAAATCTCGACCTCGAGATTTGGTAATTCATGGATCGATTGTTAGAATTATGAGTGATTTAGCCGTCCTAAACATGTACCCTATCATGTTACACATATTCTCAACAAGTCACATCAAATTCTCACGACTCTTATGTCTATAAGCTAGTGGATCAACTGGTGCGTATAGGTTCTACTAAAGGTCGCAATTCATTTATGTATTAACTAGAGTTAGGGAATTATTCCAATACTTGTCGATAATGAGATTTCTAATAGCACTTACTAAGTCATAAGCTCATTTGAGTGGCCGATATCAATATCTTATCTTTCCTTTTATTCCTGTGTACCTCTATTAATAGTTCTCGACTACCTAAAGTACAACACGATTTTCTAGCGTTTGAGCTGTAACGGATAGATGGTCGTATTGGATTTGAGCCTGATACCTCAATCCTTTGCCTACATATAGCAGAGGATTTGAGTATCAATACATAATCCTGTTAGATTTCGATCCTTTGCCTGATCAGGGCATTGGAATCGTTGAGATTTGCTAGGACTTAGAATTTGAGTCAAGCTGCGCACACATCGCGTAAACATGATTTCATCAATCTGTCACCCCGATTAGTCTAGACTCCTCGAAATATCATGAAACCTTATATTTTCACTATGATAAGCCTACGCGGCCCATTACGCTTCCGCCGCGCACTCTGATCATCTAAGCACTACTTGGAAACTTCAGGTCCAGGGTCCCTATGTGAAACCTAAGTTTAAATTTCCTTACGTCTTATTTGACTTCCCGAACCTAGCTCCCACATGCCTAGTCTAAGATTAATAATTCACCCAAATTTCTATAACTTCACATTTAGTTGACCCTAAGTGCTAAAATTTATGAGAATTATCATTTTCCAATCAACGATAGGTATTAGGAAATTCAAGTTGTAACTTCTAATAAGTTTTTATTATTATTATTGTTTTTTATTTTTTAGCATAGGGAAATACTTAAGTTTAATCTAACGCACGGTATGATGGCTATAAAGGATTTCCTAGAATGTCTAAGTTCAATCTATTCGACGATAATGTTATTCTTAGCCTTATGAAAAATTCATATTCTAAATTTCTAGATTTTTTTTTTTTTTTTTTTTTTTTTTTTTTTTTTTTTTTTTTTTTTTAAAGTCAAGTATAAAAATGTTCTGGTTTGGTCCTTTTATACATCATAGTGGGCATTTATACCTCCACAATACTTAAGTTTAGTTCCAAATTTCAAATGACTAAACCTAAAATCTTTCAAGGGAACCTACACTCATTTCTAAGTCCTATAGTTATCAAAACAATCTTTCAGGGAGCCTAACCTTTTGAAGTATCTATGTTCTCAAAAATATAATTTTTTTTTTTTTTTAATTTTTTATTTTTACAGGGAACTTTTCGTAAGTTTAATGACTAAATGTTCTAAGGGTCCTAAGTTCATGTCTAAGTTCTTCAGTCATTCAAACAACCTTTCTAAGGGCCTAAAATTTTGAATCACTATGTTCTCAACATCTGCTAGATGCAAGGAGATTTTTCCTAAGTTCAATAGTTGTTCTAATAATTTCCAAGGGGACCCAGGTTTTGAATTTCTACATTCTCAAGGTGCCCTTTGCTCAGATGGAATTTCATATAAGTTTGGATTGCCATCTAAGTCACTTCTAAGGGAACCAAAGTTTGAGTTTCTACATTTCCAATCATTCTCCTATATTCAGGGGAAATCATCCCAAGTTCAATTTCTAATTTCAAACATCCTAACTTGAGACATCCAAAGCTTGTATAAGATAATTTCCCAAGGCTAAGTTTGTCCAAACTATGCTCTAATACCAACTGTAATGCCCCAACTTTTCAGGACCCGAGTACACGACCCATTTCCTAAAAATCCGAGTGTTAACCTTAAAGGATGGCCAAATATATATATATATATATATATATATATATATATATATATATATATATATATATATAAGATGAGCGTAGAATGGACAATTAAGCATAAAGAAAATTTTCATTATCATTTACAATATACAAGAGAGTGCCCATAATGACTTATACAAACCAATGTCTCCATTCTTACAAATACAAAATGAAATAACATTACATGAGAAACAAAGTAAATTTGCAACAATCTTGAGCTGTGAAATCCTGTAGCAGCCCTTAGCAAATATAATCAGGCACCATTGCCAAGCATAGCTTGCTCCTCATCAATATGAATGTGAACATCATCAGGGCCACCTGTGCTACCTGTATGGTTATATATTTAATAGATGAGTGGCCAACTCAGTGTGAATTCTGCTCAAGATTACACATCGCTGCATTAGGTAAGAAATAGTATAAAACATCCAGATAACCAAAACAGAGTAAATGCAGTCTTATTAGATGCATGAATGCATGAATGCAATCAGTCCCGGGTAAAACATCTAGAAGGACATAGGGGTCATCACCCATGCAGTCATCGACCCGGGTAAGACATCCAGACGGTCTGTGCCTCAGGTAAAACATCCAGACAGATAAATATGAACAATAACAACAGATGATGGTTGGTGTCTCGGGGAAGACATTTAGACAGGTGAATCTGTATGTTAAGTATGACAACAATGTACAATAACAACAGATGATGGCTGATGCCTCGGGTAAGACATCCAGATAGGCGAATCTGTATGTTACGTATGACAGTAATAGATGCTGGTCTGTGCTATGCATGCGTGATTAGCCAACCCATTATTAGTCCAATTGCAACCAACCAATTTAAATAAGCTCACGGTCACAACGGGGAGCACATGGCCCAGCGTAGGCCGACGGTTCGGGCATAGTATCACATGATTACCATCCCCGGCCCATGAGGCTACCATCTTAGGATGTTTAATGGAAACCCGTCGACTAGTGGCCAATCATATTACAGTATAAGGGGCTTACCATCGCATGGTTGCATAGTATAAAACATCTAACCCATATAGAAAAAATACTAGAACAAAGCCACATAGGGCGATATCAAAGTAGGCCACATAGGGCGAGTATCAGATCCATGTGATAAAAGACCATCCTTGAAAACCAGTGGACACAACAACCCGGGATGGTAGGCCCACATCAATGATCCATCTTGACCACACTCAATAACCACCAAGTCGAATGTCCATTACGATCACAACTAGTCAAGTTACATCCCAAGTGTGGGTGTAGATTCATATGTGGAAATTCTCCACTAATGTACCAGTTTAAGTTTCATAAGCAATCCACAAGAATAAACAATTACACAAGATAATCATAAAGCATGTAATACAACAATTCGATTTCCACCAGCTAACACATGTGATTATAAAGGGAGATGTCAATTATGAATTTAAATAAAAATTATAACTTAAGCTAATGAGAAGATGGAAAGCTCAAGGGGAAGAATCATTACCTTATTTGTCGACTCGCCTTCCAATGTTATTAGGAAGAGCGCACGCCCTTAGACTTGGATCCTACCATGAATTGTAAGTTGTCTAGTTAGACCCATGTTCTACGTACTATTTATAGTTACAATTATAACCTAGGGTTTGAATTACTTATTTTTTAGGGTTTTGGTGTAAAATTAGGATTTTCATCCTAGGGTTTAGTTCTAAACTTAGATCGTAGGATTCGAATGATAATTTATAAAGAGTCAATTATCATGTTAATTTATAACTATAACGTAATTATTAATATTAATGATAAATTAATATTAGCTAATCATGGCAGCGATAGTCATTATGATTAGTACCATCTACTTTCCCAAATAAATATTTAGGACGATAAATAAAATATTACCCTTTAATAATTTATTTATAATAACTAGTTCTATCATAATGAGCTACTAATGGCTACGTAAGAATAACATTAATAACGATATTTGTTAATATAAGTGTCCATATTGACTAATATTAGCAAAATCAATCTACTAAAGGTTAACCACAACAAGGTAGGCTTATTGGGATTTATTCAACCCATGAAATTGGGCTCAACTGAGGCTGGGCTGGTCCAGGCCCACTATTGTTTTGGCCTGATTTCTGGCTTAGCTTGGTGGTCCAAAAGGAACTAGGCCTAGCTCCCACTTATGAATAATTTGAACTGGGCCTAACTAGCCTAGCTTGCAAGGCCGAACTGATTCAAGGGGAGGCCCAATGGCTAAATGAGGGCGGCCCACTATGGTCCAAGGTGCAGCCCACCTGTTTGTATGGTGCGGCCCACCTGTTGGGCTGAAGTGCGGCCCACTAACTTAGTTGGGTAAGGCCCACTGAGACTTGCATCAGGCGGGCCAACTGTGATATGTGGTGCGGCCCATCATGTGGTGTGAACCACTGAGATTTGTCTCAGCCGAGGCCCGATCGCTGCTGGATTCAAGGCCCAATTCTGGCCTGTTTCCAGCTAGAATCAAGGTCCCCCTGCTGAACTTCTTCAGCTCGTAACAGAGCTTTGTGAAGCCTGATGAGGGCCTGGTTTCTTTTTAAGGTTGAGGCCAATTTTTAGCTTGGATTTTTTAGCTTGGATTGAAGCCTGTTTAAAGCTTGATACAAGGGTCAATCTCAGCTTGATATAAGGCCCGTCGGTTGTCCAGTTTGGTGGCCAAACTCAACCCAAAACAGTCTTGATCTGGTGTGATCTCAGACTGGTTTCCAGTGTAACATCTGACCTAGTTTTCAGCTATTTATAACCCAGAATTTTAGCTCTTTGCATGTCGTGATTTCAACTGTTATCTGGCTAATTTTTAGCTCAGATAACAACCCAAATGAGGGCCACTTTTCAGTCCAAATTGCGGTCCTGCTGGGGGCCATTTTCAGCTCCATACATGGTCCACTTTACGGGCCATATTGAAATCATTTCAGAGCTTAAATAGAGCCCGTACTTAGCCTCTGTATGGCCCTGTTGGTGGGATACTTACAGTCCAAATCAAATCCCTGTTGGGGAACTGTTTTCAACTTGAACAAGACCTGATGGGGCCTTTGTTTTATTTGGAGTTCCAAGAGGAGGTGGAGAGAAGGGTTACCTGACCCAGTCCAGCCTCAACTTGGTTCGAGTTGAGTAAGAGCCGCACATAGCAGAATCCGCTCCCTCATACGCTCTTCTTCCTTCTCCTTTCTTCCTTATTTTCTTCTTCTCTTGTTGGATTCTCAAACTAGCTCTGAGCATGCTGGGTCATGGAACAACGAGTGGATGACACGGACAGATCCCAACCAACGAGTTTGACCTGTTTACGGCCTGTGTTACGAGCACGGCTCAGCTCGTTTCGGGCTGGTGCAACAGATGGGAGTTTGTCTCTCCCCTTCATATCTTCTCCTTCTTTCTCTCCTTTTTCTTCTCTACATCTACTTCTCCTCTCCGCGGAAACTCCGTCATGGCACGAATCGTTTCGTGGTGCAGCCGCCTGGTGAAGCAACCCATCACACACCTTCATCTTCCTTTCTCCTTTCTTTCTTTCTTCCTACTTCACCTCCATTCCATCTGTCTCTGCTACACCCAAAAATAGCTAGCAAAAGCTCACAGTCGAGTCCGGTTTCGCCGAGGAAGATGAAGTGGGTGGCAATGGCAGATTCAAAGGATGGCCACCTTCTTTTGAAACGTTGATGCTGGAGGGTCTAGACCTTCCATGTGATGCTGGTAGGAGCAAGGAAACAGAGCTCCAGGTTCATTTTCATGGTGGGTTCGAAGGTAGAAGAAAACGGGTGGGGAGAGTTGTTCTTCGGCTGATCTTTCTCCCTCTCCCTATTTGTATTCGAAACCTAGCATTGGAGGGCTAGGATCGGTTTAGAATGGACGGCCGGGATTGGCGGAGTCGACCTCACGCGGATCGCCAACGTGGAGCGGAAGCAATTTCCATTTTTGGAAACGTTGTGCTACCGAGTGTTGTTTGCGCCATCATTTATGTGTATGCAACATCACCTCTTTCTACGGGACCTACTAGGTTTTGGTCAGGCCTCTGTTGCGCATCAGATGGACAGCTCAAATTATCCCACAGAATCATCAAGGTGGGTCACGGATTAAAATCATGGACGCCTGTTCGTCCGCTGGCCAAACGCAGAAAGAGAGAGATTCCTCTCTTTTTTAGGTAAAACGCGGTCAACCCGTTGCTAACCGAGCTAGCACACCCAGTGCACCTCGAGTGCACCACCTACCGTGCACACACGAAACACCTATGGGCCCACCGAGATGTCTTTAAGAAATTCACTCCGCTCATTAGCTTTGGAGGTCTCATTTGAGGTCTCGGACCAACAATCAGACGAATCTAAGATTTAGGTAGGGCCCACAACTCGATTTGGGTCATATAGGTGGGTTCTCGCCAATCTAATGGTCAGATCAACCCAAGATTGAACATCAACGGTCGAAAAGGTCCAAGGGACCATTTAAAAGGCTTTCATCATTTATTACTAACCAATACATGTAGACTTTATTAATAGACTTCACTACTTTTGTAAACTACTTGTAATTAAAATAATTAAAATCTCCTACATATACATAAATAAAATCTTAATATTAACTTACTACTAATTACATGTAGTTGTTCACACATTCATTAATATATATAGTTCATAATATAAAATATCATATTTAATTAAAATTATATGTGTATTTAATAATATTGTTAACTAATATACAATTCCATTAAAGTATTTATTGACTCTTGTATACATACTTATAAAGATATTCAATGCTACATTATTATTTATAATTTGATTTTATGTTGTGAATTTATTATTCATTTTGTTTATTTAATATACATTATTTTCATAATATCTTATATACATCAAATACATACATATCATTTTATTACAATGCATTTTCATACATTATTTATTTGGTAAATAAATTATCAAAATACATTCATAATCTTTTGATCCATGTTTGTGTAAAATTTATAATATAATAAATAGGTAAGATAATATACTTGGTATATTTCATTTGACTACTGGGTGGTTTGATATGTGGATAGGGATCACCTTCGATTGTCAGATTTAATACTAGGATGTACGTGAATGTTCACTAAGCTAGGTTTATATTTATTTCTAAATTTGGTTACATGTTAACACCCAAGTATGAAAAGTACGGGGTGTTACACCATCCATGCAGCAGACGCACTTTGAAGCAAGGGGTACCTCCTGGATTGAATAGCCTTCTCAACTGGAACATCGTTACGAAGCAACCTCTAAAGAAAGAGGAAAATTTTCGGCGATAGATTCCGATGCCACACCCACTGTACCCAACCCTTCTTGAGGGCGAGAGGTCTGCTATCGTCCCAAGCAGATTTCACTGAACAATTGCCTGTACTGGTGAAGGGCCATAGAGGAGTGTCTGGTCCAGCCGTTAAACAGAAACAACGCTGGGAGATGTAATCAATCGCCTCTTGGGGGAGCAAGGACGTGGCCACCGATGGTGGGAGGAGGTCACATGGGCCCAACACCTAGTTAACTTTTAAGGCAAGGATGGCGGGAGGAATATCTGAAGACAAAAAGTTCTGTAAGGGGCCAAGACCGGTCCAATTGGATGTCTAAAAACTACATTCTCCCATGCTAATGCTCTATTGGACCTTTGTTTAAAGAAATGGTTGAAGGCTCATAAATTTCTTCTAGAAAGGCGATCCTCTCTCGGCAGAATTCCCATCCACCGACGATTCCTGATTGAAGTAATACTTATCTGCCACAAACGAAGCCCAAAGGCTGGACTCCTGCTGAAAATGTAATACCCAGACCATTTTAATTTGGAAAGCGTTCATCACTTCAGAAAGTTTCCTGATGCCTAAACCTCCTTCATCTTTTGGCAAAGATACATTATTCCAACTCCTCCAATGTAGCTTTCCCTTACCGTCTGCCCATCCCTAAAAAAAGGAGGCGAAACATCTCTCTAGCTCAGACATTACTTGCTTTGGGAGGATGGTGGCAGCCATTGTGTGAATGGGAATGCTTCCCAATACATGCTTAATGAGAACCAATCTCCCCGCTTGCGACAGGAGCCTAGTTCTCCAACCCCGAATATGGCCCCCCACTTTGTCCACCAGGGGCTGAAACGCACTACTTTTCAGTCTTCCTACAGCCAGAGGAACCCCAAGGTAAATTAAGGGTCTAGTGTATCTGCCGATATTTAGCAAATTGGAGATTGCACGAATCCTAGACATCGGGGTTTTGTCGGACCTAAAGAATGAGCTTTTACGTTTGTTAATGCATTGCCCTGAAGCCTTTTGATATTCGTCCAGCAATTTCGCGATCCTATGTTGAGACTCAAATATTGCATAATTTTCCCCATTTACATCTTAGTTTTATGAACATGAATCCGCTTAATATTTTATTTTACTCATATATGTGTTACAAGGTGAATTTATGTGCTTGGATTGAAAAAGGAGACCAAGATTGAAGAATTTGATACTCAAAAATCACCAAGGCAAGAGATGGATCTTAAAAGACCAAGATTGAAGAATTCACATGCCAAAGATCCAAGAAAACCGAGTGAAGAATAAAGAAAATTGAAGATTTGAAGTGAAGAATCCTGAAATCGTCCTGAAAAAGTGTATTCTGAAGCTGTGAAGTTTATTTTGAGAAACTGCGCAGCAGGAAGTCTGTTTTGAACGAACTATACAGCGAGAAGTCTATTTTGGAAAAATACGTATATTTGAGGCGATTTCTAGGGTTTTTCAAATTTGTACAAAAATTGAAGTTTCCTACTTATAAATAGAGCTTCCTAGGGCATTCCAAAATATTATTCAAGGCATCCCAAAGCAAATTTTAGGGTTTTTAAAGAGTTTTTAGTTTTATTAAAGCTTTATAAGTTATTTTTTTTAGATCTTTTCTATTTATATTTTTTTCTTTCTTTCTTGTTGCTTTTTATTTCTGCAATTTAATTATGCTTTTCCAAGTCCCTTCTAGCCCAAGCTAGAAGGGAAGCACATGGGTTTAATATTTCTTTAAAATTATGATGATTGATTATTTTAATGATGAGAAGAATGGTGTATGCATGTTATCTATTATTTAGGTTTTGTTTTTTATCCTCTTGTGAGATCCATATGTTTCCATCATATGAGATCCACATTGATGAATAGGCTTACCCTAGATCAATCAGATTTCTTAGATAGGAGAAGTTCTCAACCTGTTATATTTCTTTGATATTCATTATCCTATAGATATTGAATACTTAAAATCACTGACGCTTGAGAATATATGTCAATGGTGCAAATCCATAATTTTCTAATATTTTATATCATTTATTAAAATATTTAAACTATTTTATTTTCTGATTAGGTTGACCATAGTGATCAGATCCTAGTTGTGTTATCCAAGTCATCATGATTTTAGAACATTAACCTATGTGTGGAACTTTGAAGCTTGGGTGTTATTTTATTCAGTTAATTACATCCATTCAAAAATCTAAAACTCAAATCATCAGTTTAGTTTTTATTACTTAGTTTGTTTTGCATTTGATTTTTTTCCTTCTCATAATTCATCTCCCTGTGGGATCGACCCTGTATTCACGGGATATTACTTACGAACCTCTGCACTCAATCAAGTTTTTGAATCCTGTGCAAGGAAGTCTTACCTCCGTTAACAAAGAGAAGAGTATCATCCGCATATAGGAGGTGGGAAACTTGTGGGCAGCCTCTCCTGAGTCTAAAAGGAGCACAACTTCCAATCGACACCATATATATGCTTTAGACCTCGGCTCAGAACCTCCGCCCCTAGAATGAAAAGGGTTGGAGAGAGCGGATCCCCTTGCCTCAGCCCACAAGAGGATTTGAAAAAGCCTGTAACTTCCCCATTAATTAGCATAGAGAACCAGCAACTAGCCCAGCAGTTTTCGACAATGTTGACCCACTTAGAACAAAACCCAAGGTGCATCAAGGCTTGCTTTAGAAAAGCCCAATTTACCTTGTCATATGCTTTTCCATCTCCAACTTAAGCACCACATTCCCACCTCTGGTCTTCCTATCGATCTCCCTGAAAAGCTCCTACGAAAGTGCAATATTTTTTGAAATAGCCCGGCCTTTGATAAATGTGCCTTGCTCTTGGGAGATGAGGGACGGGAGAAACTGGCTGAGTCTGACCGCTATTATCTTAGAGAATATCTTATAGATGCAATTACATAGACTTATGGGATGGAAATCAGACCATTTCCTAGGCGCGGTCCCCTTGGGGATCAAACAAATCAAAGAAGAATTTACTGCCTGAGGGATCTTACCCCCCTAGAAGAAATAAACTACTGCCTTGTGAATATCCTTCCTAATAATGTCCCAACATGCTGAGTAGAATACTACTGAAAAGCTGTCTGGCCCGGGCGCACTATCAGACGGGATGGACTGAATAACCGACTTAACCCCTTGGATAGAAGGTGGCGCCGTAAGAAAATCATTCGTTTCCTGCATCACAAGCGGGGGCACCAAATCCAACAAATTCGAGTTCACCGAGCTGGTTCTCCCTTTAAATAGCTCCTCAAAATGCCTGATAGCTTCCCTCTTTATGTTTGCTGGATCTGTCACTACCTCGCCCAACATCAACTCAATACGTGTAATCATGGCTCTTCTCTATCTCTCAGTAGCTGCAGCATGGAAAAATTTTGAATTACAGTCTCCTTCTTCCAACCAATTTATCCTGGACTTCTATTTCCAGTACATCTCCTATTTTATTTCCAATTAGTTGAGCTCATTGGAAGCCGTTTAAAATCTGTTTTGCAGTGTTGCGTGATGGCCTTGGCTTGAATCTAACTGTTGAAGTTGCAGATCGATCTCAGCTACTTCGGTTTCTGCTGCCTTAACCTGTACAAAAATGTTTCCAAAATGTTCGTTGTTCTAGGTCTTTAGCAGTGACTTGACACTCTTTAGCTTGGCGAGAACGTTGAAAACTGGGTGATAGGATTCGACCTTGTCCCATGCCTCATTGACAACCTGCAAAAAAGAATCATCCCTCATCCACATGTTTTGGAATCTGAACGGCTTCAGGGAGCTTAGTGGTTGAGGAGGGAAGGTCAGAATCAGAGGATTGTGGTCCGAGTTGAAGCGGCAAATGCTCGATATGGAACCGTGGGAAATTGGAGGCCCAGGAAGTGTTGATGAGCATTCTATCAAGCCTAGCCCAAATACACGCTGAACCTGACTGGTTGTTGCACCATGTGAAGCGTTGTCCCGTGTAACCTACGTCAGTTGGTATCAAAGTGAAGCTTTTCTTTGGTTTGATGATATTTAACAATGATATATTCGACCAACAACTCCACTAACGGTGCTCTAAGGAACAATCCTATGATTGTGGTAGTAATGTTCGAAGCTTTTCAATGGGAGAATCTGCAATTTATGAAAGGAATACAAATGGCAATCGACCATTTGATGAGAGCTCTAAGACAGACATGCATGTGTTCGTAGTGACATTATGTATGTAGTGCAACATATGTGATGAATTGCATACCACCACTCTAATCATGAGGAAGCTGTTATACATGTCATATGACGAGATATATAGATCTGCAATGGTACAACATCTTCCAAACTAAGTGCATTGTGAGAGAAAAAAATGTTATATAATCATAAATGGTGGGGGCAATGAGAATATCGTGCCGAATACTATGGTAGAAAAGTTGCAACTAAAGATAGAACGCACCCATCTCCGTATATGATTGGATTGATAATAATAATTAAAAAAAAAAAAAAAAAAAAAAAAACCTAAAGAAATGTAACTAAACGATGTCATATTCTCTTATTCATTGGTAAATATCATAAAGAGGAAGTAATGTTGACGCGATTGATATGATGGCTTCACATGTTACTTGGTCGACTTTAAAAAATAAAAATAAATAAAAACTTCATATAGCAAAAAAAAAAAAAATGCTACTTAATCGACCATGGCATTACGGTGTTGATGCCATACATAAAGGCCAGAATAATATATTTATTTTTATTAACGATAGTAGAAAGATTATTACCGCCCCTATGAGAATGGAGAACCAACCCAAGACTTATAAAGTGAAGGGGCGGTCTCTCATAACCATATGAAGTTTCATCACAAAATCTAAGGAGGCGAGAGAAATCAATGCATTAGTTCTGAAGGAAAAAGAGGTAGAACGCGCCATAAAACAAAGAACCAGATATTTAAGTGCTATAGACTCAGGTTTTGACGGGGCGAAACTATTGCTGAGAAGTGGAGCCACATCTGGGGCCGCGTACGACCGATCGTGTAGCCCACTAGACCGGTCGTGACCAGTCGTGGACTGGCTTGACTCAAAGTCCAGTGAGCATAAGATTTTTTTGTTCCGAGGTGCTCGACCGGTCGTGGCCTATGCTCGACCGGTCGTGCAGTCTGCTCGATCAGTCGTGGTTACGCAGATTCGTTTCCGAATCTAATACGGACTGCGGATTTCTGTGTCGCCTTTCGCAAGGGTGCAAAAGGGAAGTTGCCAAAACTATAAATTGGGTTCCCTAGGGCTATTCTAGGGTTAAGGTGAATATTGGGGAATTATTCTAAGGTGTGAACAAAGGGTTTTCTTTATATTTCCAAGGGAGAGGTTAGTATATTGCCTTATAATCTCCGTTATTCTTCATAGTTGAAGTTTGCATCCATGGTTGTTTACCCTAGTTTGGGGTTTTTCCATATATATCTTGTCTTGTGGTTTGTTTAGATTGCTTTGATCTGTTTCTAGTTTATATTTCTTCTTGTTTATCGTTTGTGGGTGAGACTTGAGATTAGATCTCGGTTCACTGCGTTGTTGGTGTGCTGCGCAACAACTGATATCAAAGATATTGGTTTAGTTCTATTGGGAGCGATGACGGAAGAAGGGAAGACTAGAATTGAGAAGTTTGATGGTTCAAACTTTACCTTCTGGAAGATGCAGATGGAGGATTATCTGTATTAGAAGGACCTCTACATTCTTCTAGGAGGAAAAGAGAATAAACCAGAAAGGATGACAGATGATGAATGGTTTTTACTGAATAGGAAGGCTTTAGGAACGATCCGACTCCCTTTGTCTAAGAGCGTCACCTTCAATATATCTAAGGTGAAAACTACAAAAGAATTAATGGAAGCCCTAGCCACCATATATGAAAAACCCTCTGCGTCCAATAAGGTTCATCTTATGAAACAGCTATTCAACATGAAGATGTCAGATGGTGAGAGTGTGGCTGAACATCTAAATGAGTTCAATACAGTCACGAGCCAGTTGGAATCCGTTGGCATTGTTTTTCAAGACGAGGTCAGGACGTTATTGATCTTATCTAGTTTGTCAGACAGTTAGGATGGTTTGGTGATTACTGTGAGCAATTCTTCAGGGTCGACAAAGTTGAAATTTGATGATGTGACTGGTCTAATTCTCAGCCAAGAATCTAGAAGAAAGGCATCAGGAGTCTCAGGGGATTCAGGGAATACTCTAAACGTTGAAGGAAGAGGAAGATCACTGAACAAAGGAGGCAATAAATATGGACGTTCTAAGTTGAGGAAGAAATCCAATGGACCGAAAGACGAAGACAGGTGTTGGCATTGCGGCAAGAAAAGGCACATGAAACGCGATTACAGAGTGCTTAAGAAACAAGAAGGAAGCTCTCAAGGCGGGAAGGATTCAGTGAATCTATCTGAGGAGAGTGACACGGAGGCATTGATCTTGTCTCTTGATGCGAGGAATGAGTCTTGGATTATAGACTCGACTGCTTCGTTTCATGTCACCTCATGTAAGAAAGTTCTACGTGATTATGTGTCAGGTGACTTTGGGAGAGTCTACCTGGGTGATGATGAGTCGTGTAATATTGTTGGAAAGGGAGACGTTCACGTCAATCAGAAAGACGGAACGGTTTTGAAATTGAAGGATGTCAGACATGTTCCGAGTTTGAAATGTAACTTTATCTCAGTGGGGCAGTTGGCTGATACCGGTTATGTGACGACATTCACCAGTGATTCCTGAAAGATCACAAAAGGTACCTTGGTGATATCTCGAGGCAAGAAGGAAGGTACTTTGTACATGACTTCAGGATCGTATAGTTCACTCGCAGTCGCATCAACTGGAGTGAATGGGCAGTTATGGCATTAGAGGTTGAGACATATGAGTGAGAAAAGGATGAATGTGCTATTGTCAAAAGGGAAGCTACCAGGGTTGAAGTCTATTAACTTAGAATTCTGGGAGGACTGCATGTATGGTAAGCAGAAGAGGGTAAGCTTCAAAAAGATTGAACGCGCTCCAAAGACGCATCTGTTAGATCTTGTACACACTGATGTGTGGGGACCAGCACATGTATTATCTCTTGGTGACTCACATTATTTTGTTTCTTTTATTGATGATGCTAGTAGGAAACTGTGGGATCTATTTCTTAAAACATAAATCTGATGTATTTGATGTATTTAAGAAGTGAAAAGTTATGGTAGAAAACGAGACTGGTAAAATAATAAAATGTCTCAGATCTGATAATGAGGGAGAGTACTGTGATAAGAGATTTGAGGAGTATTGTGCAGCAAATGGAATTAAACATCAGAAAACGATTCCAGGGACACCACAGCAGAATGGTGTGGCTAAACGCATTAACAAGACCATCTTTGAGCGCGCTAGGAGCATGAGGCTACATGCAGGGTTGCCCAAGACCTTTTAGACAGATACTGTGAATACTGCCGCATATCTCATCAATAGAAGTCTCTCAGCACCATTGGATGGTGAGCTACCAGAAGAAACGTAGATTGAGAAAGAAGTAAACCTTGCACATCTTAGAGTGTTCGGTTGTCCTTCATATGTTCACATTGATGCAGATCACAGAAACAAGCTGGATGCGAAGTCCAGGAGGTGCACGTTTATAGGATAAGGGCAGCATGATTTTGGCTATAGGTTTTGAGATGCAGAAAACAGAAAAATCATCAGAAGCAAAGACGTAGTCTTCAATGAAAAAGTGATGTATAAGGACAGTGTGCAAGAAAATAAGGCCGATGAGAAAGAATTCGTAGAGCTGGAAGAGTTACCGGACATGGGTGTTACAGCGCCACAGGATGATCATGCATAGGAGCATTATGAGGCAAAGCCACAGACACCGGTTGTGAGGAGGTCTACTCGGGAGAGAAGACCCACGGTCCGATACTCACCCTCCTTACATTATCTACTGCTAACAGATAATGGTGAATCAGAATGTTTTGAAGAGACATTACAGTCAGATACACTGTTTAAGTGGGAGCAGGCCATGGATGAGGAGATGGACTCTCTTGAGTCCAATCGTACATGGGAGCTAGTCACTCTACCTAAGTGTAAGAAAGCTCTTCATAATAAGTGGGTCTACAGATTGAAGGAGGAGCATGATGGTTCGAAACGGTATAAGGCTAGACTGGTTGTGAAAGGTTTTCAATAAAAGGGAGGTATCGATTTCACTGAAATATTTTCACCTGTGGTGAAAATGTCTATGATTCGCATGGTCTTGAGTATAGGCCTACAAAGGATTATATTTAGAGCAGCTAGATGTTAAGACAACTTTCTTCATGGGGATCTTGAAGAAGAGATATATATGCATCAGCCGATAGGATATGTGGCACCAGGAAAGAAGAACAAGGTGTGCAGACTGAAGAAGAGTCTATATAGCCTGAAGTAGGCCCCGAGGTAGTGGTACAAGAAGTTCAACAATTTCATGTCGGAAAACGATTACAGGAGATGTCATGTTGACCACTGTTGCTATTTGAAGAAGTTTGATATGTCATACATCATCCTTCTTCTGTACATTGATGACATGCTTGTGGCTGGTTCAAGCATGAAAGATATCTTAGATCTCAAAAGACAACTGTCAAGAGAATTTGCCATGAAGGATTTAGGAGCTGCAAATAAATCCTAGGCATGAGCATAAAGCGTGATAGGGAAAACAAAAAACTAATTTTGTCACAGGCAGAATACATAGCTAAGGTACTTGATCCATTCAATATGGGAGGTGCTAAGCCGGTTAGCACTCCATTAGCTAACCACTTCAAGCTATCTAAGGAGCAAGGTACAAAGACGCAGGAGGAACGAAACTACATGGCTAAAGTCTCATACGCGTCAGCTATAGGGAGTCTCATGTATGCTATGGTGAGCACGAGGCCAGACATTGCTCAAGAAGTGGGAGTTGTTAGCAGGTTCATGAATAACCCCGGGAAGAAACATTTGGAAGTCGTGAAGTGGATCCTTAGATACCTGGTAGGTACTAAGGATGTAGGGCTATGTTATGGTGGATCAGAAATCAAGCTACAAGGCTACGTGGATTCAGATTTGGCAAGAGATATCGACAGTAGAAGAAGCACTATAGGTTATGTCTTTACTCTAGGTAGTGCTGCAGTCAGTTGAGTCTCTCAGTTACAGAATATAGTATTTATCAGTACGACGAAAGCAGAATATATTGCGGCTACAGAAACGTGCAAGGAGATGGTGTGGATGCAAGGTTTTATATAGGAGTTGGGTAAGAAGCAAGCAGATTGCAAGTTGTACAGTGACAGTCAGATTACAATACACTTGGCTAAGAATTCAGCCTTTCATTCAAGGACCAAGCATATTGTCATCAGATATCACTTCATACGTTCGTTACTGGAAGATGGATCGATTGCTATGGAGAATATTCATACAAGTGAGAATCCTGCGGATATGCTGACCAGGGCGGTCATACGGGAGAAGCTGAAGCTCCGTTCAGCTTTAATTAGTCTTCAGGCTTGAAGACAGGGAGATGGTACACTCTGGATGAAGAAGACAAAGGTTTATGGCGATGTGTCTCTAAGTGGGAGATTGTTGAGAAGTGAAGCCACATCTGGGGCCGCGCACGACTGGTCGTGGCCATTGCTCGACCGGTCGTGGAGCCCACTCGACCGGTCGTGACCAGTCGTGGACTGGCTCGACTCAAAGTCCAGCGAGCATAAGATTTTTTTGTTCCAAGGTGCTCGACCGATCGTGGCCTATGCTCGATCGGTCGTGGGGTCCGCTCAACCGGTTGTGCAGTCTGCTTGACCGGTCGCGGTTACGCATATTCATTTCCGAATCTGATGCAGACTGCGGATTTCTTTGTCGTCTTTCGCAAGGGTGCGAAAGGGAAGTTGTCAAAACTATAAATTGGGGTCCCTAGGGCTGTTCTAGGGTTAAGGTGAATATTGGAAAGTTATTCTAAGGTGTGGGCAAAGGGTTTTCTCTGTATTTTCAAGGGAGAGGTTAGTATATTGCCTTGTAATCTTCGTTATTCTTCATAGTGGAAGTTTGCATCCATGATTTTTTATCCTAGTTTGGAGTTTTTCCACATATATCTTGTCTTGTGGTTTATTTGGACTACTTTAATATGTTTCTAGTTTATATTTCTTCTTATTTATTGTTTGATAGTGAGACTTGAGATTGGATCTCGGTTCACTGCGTTGTTGGTGTGCTGCGCAACAACTATCTCACCAAATTGTGACCGTGGCCCAAACGAATTGCCCCAAGTCACACTTTGTCAAGGAAAAAACTACCCCTGACACGACGGGGAAGGAGGGAGAATTGGTTAATGAGGGAGAACGATTGAGAGACGCTGGCAAGCCAGGCCATTCCGTCGGCAGGCTCGTTACCTTCTCTGAAAATATGAGAGAAGCACACTCAACCGATCGAATTGAACCTCAAGATGCGCGACACCCAGAAGGCCCACTTCTAGCCGGGCTGAACTGAACTGTTCAAGAAATCAATAACAAGCTTTGAGTCGGATTCCACCACAATGTTCTGCAGGCCAGCTAGAAACAATGTGCGAGCCCATCATGTATTGCCCGCAGTTCAGTGAAGATGTTGGAGCCTATCCCGTAGCCAGCTGTGAAACCAAATATGAAATCTCCCTTCTGATTTCAACAAATACCTCCTCCACCCGAAGGGCCCGGGTTCCCAATTACAGAACCATCAACGTTAAGTTTACTCCATCCCAGAGGAGGTTGTTTCCATTTAACAAACAAAGGAGGGCCAGTGATACGACGGATGTTAGAGATCCCAAAATCACCCTCTGGAAAAGCGCTGGCCGGAAGACGAAGAGCTGCAGGGAAAAGATTGGCAAGAGATGACAGATCTCACTTCACTTTATCCCTGATGGACATGGCTTGGATCCTAGAACCATCATACCTGGCGGCGTTCCTGGCCTTCCACATTTGCCAGAGAATGATGCAAGGGGCGATTTTCTAGAGGTGGGAGATTTTACCGTTAGGCGAAGATCCAAACCACCATGCGAACAACATTCTACCGATGGAGGGAATGGAAGGGTTACTAATGCCAAACAGGCGACCGAAAAACTGTCACGTCTTCGCCAACTATGAAAACGTGATTCGGGGTTTCCACCGCTCTGCAAGAGGAGGAAGAATTCGTGCTGCAGTTGCAGCAGGATGCTAGATATACACCGCGTTTCTGAATTCTCTCGTCCAGAGGAACTGCTTTATGAAGTAGATGCCAAACAAAAACAAAGATCCGTGGGGGCAGACAAAAATGCCAAACCCAACGTGTCCAAGCCTTGCGCGATTGTGGCCGTCTGCATAGGTTCCAGGTTGAGCGGACCGAGAAATCATCGTTAGGGGAAAACGGCCAGATGCGCGAGTCGGGGCTGTCGGAGGTACAAAAACCCTCTTAGAACAAAAAGTCAATAATCTGTTGCGGGAGGAAGTTAAAGGCTGAGGAAGGGGGCAGAGGGCCTATCCTGCCCAAAACTTGATTCACCGAGATTGACAGAAGGTGTGGGGGAGTAGGAGACGAGGCGAGCTGGGATAGTGCGCCCAAACCAATCCAGTTGTCGCCCCAGAAGTTGCAGTTACCACAGCCAATATGCCAGCGAATGTACTGATCGAGCAAGGCCATAAGAGCGTGGAGTTTCTTCCAGATAGGGGAGGTGAAAGCCGCTGGTTGTGTCGGGCCGGTGGCATGGAGGACCGGTTGATATTTTGAGGACATGAACGCTTTCCACAGGCTTCCCTCATCCTTATATTTTGCTATCCAACCTAGCTTCATGCGCAGCGCTTTCATAGTGTCATCCAAAAGCCCGATTCCTAGCCCTCCCTCAGACGTTGGAAATGCAATAGCTTTCCAACCAATCCAGTGAAGCTTTTTCTTGCCTTCAGCCTAGCCCCACAGAAAATTGGCAAACATTCTACTTAATCACCCACATTATTAGATGAGTCCCAAAAAATGCGAGATCTTGTAGAGAGAAGTGAAGGAACTATGAATTTGTGTGTTGTTCTAGCCCTGTTGACGCCTAAGAAGTTATAGGAGCTTAATGCCAAGTACAAAGAATAAAATAATAAACATCGGCACCAGAAAGTGTTTGAAGTGGGTGATAACGTGCTAGTTTACTTATGTAAGGAGAAGTTTTCAACTAGAACTTATAACAAGTTGAGGAATAAGAAGATCAATCTTGTTCCGATCCTTAGGAAAATTAAGGATAACTCTAATGTTGTTGATCTTCCCGAGTGCATGGACATCTCATGGTCTTTCAATGTGGTAGACCTGTATGAGTATCATGAGCTAATTCTGTTGAATTATTCGAGTATGAGTTCTTTTCAAGTGGAGATGACTGATGTAGGATATGCAACGGATGCATTCTTAATAATTTGAATTAAAAGAAATCCAAACGAAAGTGAAAGTAATTCGTAAAATCCGACCCCAATCATGCATAGAGCATGACATAACTAAACCACAGGCACGTCCTATTTGAAGAAATTTATTCCGTATGGGGAGAAATTAACATTCAAAATGTGTACTATACATGACTTGTAACTTTTGATTCGGGAATCAACATGAAAGGCATGAACTATCGATCTTTGTATAACGATGCTTCCAAGATCAACCGGCTCGCAATACCAGCCAAATTAATCTATTTTAACAAAAAAAAAAATAATAATGATAAAATTGTATCATTTGTCTTAGTATTACAATTTTAGAAAATTTTTACTATTTCAGTCATTTTAAATTCTCTTGTATCTCCTTAGTTTTAGGGTTTTAAGATTTTTAAAAGTTTCCTGTAATAATGTTAGGAATGTTCCAGTAAAGTTTATCTATACATTTTTTATTTTTGGTAAATTAAGATTTAAAAGAGTTTTAATATCATGAGTAATTTTCGAATTAGTGTTAGAATTTTATTATTTTTGGTAAATATGCTTCACTTACTGGAGGCCGCCATCCGTATAGAATTGGTTTCGGAATTAAGTTCACTTGTTTTCGGCCGAAGATGATGCCGAAGAAGATAATTCCAAAGAAGATGGCCGAAGAAGATGATGCTAGATAAGGGTGCTGGATAGGGTGGTGGTGAGACCCAGAGGAGAAGTTTCAAAAGGGATTGTAATGCTCAAGGCTGGGATTGAAAATGGGACCCTTGGTCAGCTTTGGCCCTGTATCTGTGCATCGTATGCAAGGTCCCATCTTCCCCTCTCAGTCGAATCCACTCTGTCCATTCTCATCGGAATTATGAGGAAGTACACTGCCCAAATAATGACTAATATCTTCCTACTAGGTGAACTAAACAACAAGGAAACAATAAGTACCATTTTGGCCAACGTTGAGAGTTTATTCTCGTTGTAGACCATAGATAGCTTGCAATAGGATAAAGATGCCATCTTGCAAAAGAAAGCCGAGGAACATTATCAACGGATTGGATATACCTTCCGATGAGCCCTATGATCATTAAGCTTCGTTCGATGCTTTGTCATAAAAATCAAGAAGAGGTTTGTTCAAAGCTTCTCCTGAACACAATTTACCTCCGTACAAACATGCGATGAACCAAAATCATTCACACTAATATGTGTGGCCATCCATGTATGTGTCTGTTCCATACCGTGCATATGTTTTTACAATTTATTTTAATACATTGTCCCAAAATTTTATCATATCCAAAAGGTCCATAACCCATCAAAAATTTTCAATGATACTATGAGATTTACACTTGGTCCACTTGAACTTTAAACATGCTTTAGTTTGCACGTCTTGCATTAAAATGACCTAGTAAGATAAATGGACAGTGTGAATGAAACACTTCAATCACAATAGCCCCATAAACTCATATGGATCAAAAAAAAAAAAACATCTCGCCATTATTTCATCCTGAGCGCTGAGTTCCAAGCAGGGCAAATTTGTCCATTTTATTTTTTTAAGGGGTCAGAGGTCTAAAAGGGATCTGTTAACCCTGACCTATTTATGGGGCGTTTGGCTGAGCCTATACTTAGGTCAATATCCCAAAAAATTAAGCAAGGTCTCACTGAATGGGTAAAAGCACGCATGATCAGTCAGATAGGATGGTGTCAAGGTATACCTCAGATCAACGGTTCTGATTGGATGATCTCTTGATCATTGACCATCCATGTTAGGTTGCTGTGCACTGTTTGCCATGTAGATGTACAGTGAAAGGGGTTCTATCACTGTATTATGACAAAAAGATGGCCGGTCCTCGGACGGGAGCGGATTAGGTACGGCCCTGGCCTCACCAAAACGGTGCGGCCCTCACAGTGGAGCCCACCTTGATGTATGTATTCTATATTCACGCCGTTCATACATTGTGTAAAATCATTTGAATGCATTTGCCCAAAATGAAAAAAATAAAAAATAAAAAATCCAAATCTCGGTTGGACCATACTATGGAAAACAATGGTGATTGAACGTCCTACCATTAAATAATTCCTAGGACCCACATTAATGTTTCCGTAATGTTTATTTTCCATCCAACCTGTTTACAAGGTCACATAAAACTTACATAGCACATTAATGGTCAATCACCACCTTTTCCTATGGTATGGTCCACCTGAGACTTCGATCTGCTTCATTTAATTAGGACTCATACCCTAAATTGATCTGAAAAAACGGTGAACGGTGGGAATATAGAATAAATCATCAAGGTGGGTCCCAACGTAATGGCCACGCCGTCTTGGGTGAGGCCGGGGCTGCACCTAATCGTTTCCCCATTGGACGGCCCGCCTTCTCATTTCGGAAGCGGATTGTGTACTGAGTAAACTCTGTGGGGTTCACCATGATCTATGTATGTTATCCACTCCGTCCATCTATTTTATTAGATAATTTTATGACTTATATCCAAAATTGAATTATATCCAAAGCTCAAATGCACCACACCACTTGAAACAGGGAAAATTGAACTTGTACCATTGCAAAATTCTTGAATGTCACAGAATTGTTGTATTAAGCTTATATTTGTTTTTTTTTTTCCTTCATCCATGTCTTTGTGATATTATTAACAGCTTGGATGACAAGTAGACATTATTGTAGGGCCTAGGAAGGTTTCAACGGTGGAAATCATTATTCCCACTTTTTCCTGTCTTATGATCCACTTGAGAGTTGGATATGCTTCAACTTTGGGCTCAACCCCTTAAATGAGCTGAAAAAACGTATGGACGGTGTGGATAAACCACTTATTTTCACGGTGGGTCCAAATGAGTTTACTCAGTACGATAAGAGCGTACTGAGTAACTCGTACGCAATCCGAATCCATCATTTCCAACGACCTTTGACGTGTGAGTTTGATACTGTTTAGTGAAAAGAAATGATCTAGTACTGCCGCGGTGACATAAGCTTACTGTACTGAACATTCTTTTCTCTGCCAATGCATCCTATGTGTAGTGAATCCGAACCGTGGGAAACGTTAGCCACATCATGAATGTCACCTATGAGGAAACTCAGTCCGATCCAAGTATCATATTGGCCCTACCGTTAGGGGGTGTTTGGACGGACAGATGGGAAGGGATTGGATGGTAAAATTCTAGGATATGCCTAACATGCCAAACAGACCGGGTGAACTTGTCCCGGATATAGCAAACTCATGGATCTTAAACCAATGTACTGACATGACCACCGTTACCTTAAAATTAATCCCATCCCTCATAATAATAATAATCCCGTCCAATCGGGCCTAAGTGTGTTTGGACAGACGGATTGGAAGGAATTGGAAGGTAAAATCCCAAGATATGCCAAACGTGCCAAACAAACTTGTCCCAGCATTTAGCAAACCCATGGATCTTAAAACAATCAATGACATCACCATCGTTACCTTAAAATTAATCCCATCTCTCCGAATCCCGTTCAATCCAGCTGACCAAACAGGCAAAAAAAATGAATGGGATTAAACTTCCCTTGGGCCATTTTGGGGAACATCGGTAAATACACCGATCAATCTGGACCGACTAACTGATGGGCCAAACAACTGTTTAGGAAATAGTTATCCCATCCATTTGCAATCTCTAATCTAACCACCTAGGATCGTATTAAGAAAAATAAAATTAAAAAAAAAAAAAAAAAAAAAAAAAATCATATTGCTGGACTTTTGTGATCTCGTTCAACCAAGAGATGGTCCACTAACAGAAAAGTTCGGTTTCATGACCGAAGTCCACGACCCATGGAATGGGTTGTGACCATTTCCCTCGGAGTAATCACTTGATCCTCGACCGGTGGATATGCATTCTATCCTCAAGTTTTTGGTTTTGAACAAGTGGGGTCCACCGTAACCTTAGATGTAACTGGCCTTGCAATTGATGGGCAATGCCCTAAAAGATTCCCCCATTAAACAGAACCGTTCTTCTAAATTCTTCACTATACCGTTAACCAGACAAAAAAATGCCAGCCGTCCAAATTCGAGAAAAAAACAAAAAAGAAAAAATGCTGCCAATGTCAGGATTGTCCAATCACTCATATTTTGGGTCGTGCCCCATCTACCGTGTTCGAAACAATCTGTACGGTTCCGATTTTCTGTCCATCACTTATACCATCGTTGTATGCAATATGCATCAGTATGCATGGTTATACTCGGCCAGAATATTATTTAATTTAATAAAATGATTCCGCGTAGGGGTGTCAATCGGCCAGGCTCGGGCCTGAACAATCAGAATTTTGAATAAAAACCGGCCCTCAGGCCCGGACCGAAACAGTTCATAATCCGGGCCGAAACCTACCTCAGGCCCGGCCCTGCTGATAGCCCTAGTTCATCGCAGACCGGACGCTGAAGTAAACCTTTTCGCTTGCGCAGACAAACACGGCATGTAATCAAACGGAAGGATCCGATCGAGGACTTGACTTTGACCCGTTCGTCATACAAGGCTACTGTGGGAGTTAACCACCATTTTATATAACTTGTAGACTGTAGTGTCTCCCAAACCATACACGTGGCATACAATCATGTAAATCCATACGGTTCAAATGTTAAGGGCTGGCTTCTGATGAAAGATAACTCAAAAGATGACTCTGATCTAACTCTTCCACCGATCTAATTCACAGCTATTGAATGAGTAGTTGAAGCTAAATTGGTCAGTGGTCCAAATCTTAGTGAAATCGGTTAAGATCGTTTGTATGGTGTGAACTTCTTGTTATGCTTCATCTAAAATGGAGGCCAAGAATACCCCAGAACTCATAAAATAGTGGTGAACTATCACCATAGTCCAATTCTCTCGATTTTATTTATTTATTTATTTATTATTATTATTATTTTGTCTTGCTTTCTGTTTTGTTGGTGACCTGGCTGTATATATACTGTTTACAATGAAAGAAGAAGTGTAAGGAAAAAAGAAATATACATCATGGACATCCATTTCTTTCTATTGCCGCTTCTTTTTTTTGGGCCGTCAATTGCTGCCGGGCCCACTTCTAATCCATTGGTGACTGCTGATTCCATTGGAGCCAGTAACAGTACATGTGTGTCTGTGGTATTCCATGACTTCTACTCAACTCCGGCCGACCAATTGCAAACGTCAATCAGGCCATGTGATTTGAAGAACAAATCCGCAGGTACGATCTATTCTTCCCACTAACCAAATTGAGTTTAACAATAGAAAATATGAATTTAGTTATTGGTTATTATATATTTGTAAATTTTACATGAAACCAATGTTCGATTTTTCAAATTGTACATCGATGAATGCTCGATTCCGTTGTAATTATGTCGGATTTTAATAGCATGGATAGTGCAGGATTTTAGTTTTTTTAAGAAACTAGGCTTTGGTGAGTAATTTCTAGGAAAAGAAACAAGAATGTTGAAGTCCACCCCATGAGTTAGGTACCTGAGTCCTACCCCGTTACAGAACCCAGCCCCGGCAGCATTGGGCGGGCTGAGGTAAAAGCTGCCTCAACAGTCACCTTGAGCCGATCGTACATGTTTCAACTCTAATCTTAAGATCAAAATATTTTAGGCATTTCATTGATAAAGTTGTTGGATTAAAAAGGTATTTTAAATTAGAATTGAAAAATCTATATAAAATAATAATAATAATAATAATAATAATAATAATAATAATAATAATAATAAAAGAATCAAATTTTTGTCTCTGTTTATTAACTTGCTTTAATTGTGTTTAGTTTTATCTCATATTGAAAATTTGTTAGAAAAACTAAGCATTTATATTAAAACTCCCCATTCATTTTTTGTATCGAAAAATAAAGATATGTCATGGAGGATGTGCACACGCGGCCGTGGATGCATTGCAGCAGGATGCAGTATGTCTTTGATCAAACATATTTCGTTTTCTCGACATATGTTTTGTGCTCATGCACATGCAAATAAAGAACCATTGCAAACCTACCTAATAATTAATGAGGTAGCATGTGACAACGTGATTTTATTATACTGCTTGCATGTGTCTTGACCTCTAATGGCTACCTATTTTTTCTTTATAAAATCATCTCTCCTCCTTTGCAAAATCATCCAAAAATTTATCTTCTCTATGGTTTTTTTTTTTTTTTTTTTTAATTTCTTTGAGTAAATCAATTTGAGTTTTTTTGAATTCATGTAACTGAGATCGTTAGTGCAATTGATCTAAGTCGTTCATCTTAAAGGAGAGTTGTTATATCCCAGGGGCAAACTTGCTCGGACCCAGTGCATCAGGGATCATCTTTTTTGTGGGGACAAATTTGTCTTTAAGACAACAACAGTAGCGTGCCTCAATTCTCTAGATCTTTTTTTATTATTATTATTATTATTATTATTATTATTATTATTATGATTTATTGTTTTTAGATTTTCTGCTATATCTGCATATTAGAACCAACAATTTAAAGATAAATTTCTCTCTATAAAATCTCAGCATTATGACTATTGTATCTGAGACTCCTAGAATCAAGATTTCCTATGGGAAAAACTTTAAGAGATTGCAGCAGAAAATGAATTTCTATCTGACTATCCTCAAGCTGATTTACATTATCAAAGATTCTACCCCATCACTTAAGTGAATGAACCAACATATCTTTTAAACTATTGAAATGGAAGAATAATGACTATCTGTGCCGAAACCATATTCTTAATGCGATAACCAACGAGAACTATATGATAGGTTCAGAGGGGAGACATGATAGGTGAGGCCCGAAGCTTTTTGTCAGGGCCCACTTGAATGGATGTACATTTCTCTATTGTAATAGAATTGCGTGGCATGTGTCCACTTATTTAAAAAAAAAAAAAAATTTAAATATGAGAACTATATGATATCTACTGTCATCTCTCCATTTCTAAAGAAATGTGGAATTATCTTGAGAAAAAAAAAAATTCAAAATGGAGGACGCTAGAACAAAGAAGTATACAGTTAGTTGTTATATTTATTTTAAAATGTCTGATGATAAATCTATAATAAATAAGGTGCATGATTTATAGAAGGTAACTTATAAAATCTCATTTGAAGGTATGGTGATTAATGAGGCTTTTCAAGTTGCTATAATAATCAAGAAATTTTATTCACCTTGGAAGGAATATAAAAATTCCTTTAAACATAAGAGAAAGGACATGAGTTTTGATAACCTCATCCTTCACATACTTATAAAAGAGGAAACTAGAAATCGTGATAAAAAATTTCCGGATCTAGAATTTATAACTAAGGTCTGCCTTGTTGAAAATAACCAGAAGGGTCAAGAAAATCAAACTTTAGACCACAAAAGAAAAAGCATCCCAAGGCCAAAGAAATAAAAAATAGACAAAAATAATAAGAAGAACGAATGATGCTATGTGTAGAAAAAATGGACACTTTGCTAAGCAATGTAAGTTCCGTAAAAGCGATAAGAAAGAAAATGACTATGCACATATTATGGAAGAGTTTGTGGGGATCATTACTAAAGCACTCATAATTGCTTGTGGCTCATACGAGTGGTTGATTGAATCAGGTACCACCCAGTATCTTTGTTAAATTGAACTTTTTACTGTTCATCTAATGGAATCTCGTAAATCTAGTGTGTGCAACTTGGTTGGCTTAAGTAGGTTCTCTTACCCAAAATCATATATAATACGTTAGAAAAATTACAAAATATGATCATTTCCGCCTCCAACCAGGCCTTCTCTGGTCCATCTTTGTCATGAAAGTGTCCGCGACCCACTTTATATCAAGGGATGCGGAGTAGAGAGATTTTTTTTTTTTATTTTTTCGACCATTTGTCAATGAATCACTTCATTCACGAAGTATGACCCACCATGCGTGGCCATGTGGCGAATCATGGGTTGCTATGAATAACATCACCCACCCAATCTACTTACAGATAAAATCATTCAATGGTCAACGGTTTACTTGCGAGTCAAATTATCGGAAAAAAAAAAAACCATCCATGGCCTAGCCAATGTGTTGGTGTACCTTTTTAAGCGGGTCCCACCCGACTGGAAAATGAAAAAAAATAAAAATAAAAAATGATACACCTGTAATTGTATTACCTGTGTATCATTTTCCAAAACTATCGTGCTATATATGCCATGGTTGCACCCCTTTTCTGTTCCGACATGATTTGAAGAACTCCAAAAATCACAAACCCTAGAGATTTCGTTCCATAAGCTTGTAGGTTGTTTAACTAACATAGAATATATTGTAGGCGTTTTCTGGCTGGGAGCATCCACAAACATCTCTAAAGATCAACTGCTTAGTAAGCATTTACAGATCGGCGTTCCAATAAAAAATGGATTCAATGAGTTCATGAAGGTGGAGTATAATCCTGTGGGAAAACAGGTGGCGTCCAGTTTCCCTGTAGACGTTTTTCGGGAAGTAATAGCGATGTTGCCTTACAAGATCTCTTATGAATTCATTCCGTATATTGGCAACGGCGATGCTCAGGGCTATTATGATGAACTCGTTTCTCAAGTATATCTCAAGGTGGGGTGTGTAACTATCAGCATTGAATTGTTTCATCATGTTTTTACATATTTTTAATTTTGTCTGGTTGGTGCTAAATTCAAATATTTTAAGTTACACCGTTCATCTTTTGACCCTTCAATAATGGGTCCACAGATGAATGGTCCAGATGTCATGTATATGCTCGGACCTTGAGAGCTCAATCACTGAAACCGTTGAGTTTGAGCAGGAATATGATGCAGTTGTGGGAGATATATCAATCACAGCAGCTAGATCGGATACTGTAGACTTCACATATCAGTATATGGAGGCTGGTGTATCCATGATTGTACCGACGAAGGACAACAATTCCATGAGCCCATGGTGGTTCATGAAGCCACTAACCACGACTCTGTGGCTGACTACACTCGCTGTCGCAGTGCTGAAGGGGGTTCTGGTGTGGTTTTTTGAGCATGAAAAGAACCCGGAATTTCAAGGTTCACCCTCGAAATTAATCGGGAAGATCCTCTCCTTCTCCTTCTCCACATTCGTATTCGCAACCCGTAAGTGGCTCTTGTCAAACAACCATTTACTCCAAAAGCTTAAGCTATCAGAGTGTGATGTATCAATGTATATTGAGGGACTGTATCACTTCAACCCTCTCTCTCTCTCTCTACCCTGAGAAATTAGGACTGTTCATTTGGTGGATCTTATGGTAGTTTTTCCCTGACCAAAAGTAAAATCGTGCCAATCCACTCATCTGGTGGGCCAAGCACTTGGCGAGAAATGGACACAGTTAAAATGAGACAGCAGCGGACCATCTACATTCAACGTACATGTGTGGCCAACATGCGAATTGCACCAGCATGATTCTTTTCCTATTTGTCACATGTGAAGCAATTGCATATTGCCCATCTACATGTAGCAAGGATTGACAACTTGTTTGAGTTGACTCGGGCTCAGTTGAAAGGGGAAAAGAACATGTGCAAGTATAGCACTACTCTAGCTAACCCTTAGTTTTTTTTTTTTTTTTTTTTTTTACACACGCACACACACCCCCACACACGCACGCAGTGGGATTTCACCACCATGGGTACTCGAACCCTTGACCCGGTGTTGAAACTCCAAGGAGTCTACCACCCGGGTAAGAGTCAGGACTCCTCTAGCTAACCCTCAGTTTTGCTCAATGCAGATGAGAAGCTAGAAAGCAATTATTCCAGATTCATAGTGAACTTGTGGACATTTCTAGTGTTTATTCTAGTGACCGCTTATGCTGCGAATCTGACGTCAATGCTAACCATCGACAAGTTGCAACCGACCATCACAGATGTAACGTCCTTAATCACAAACGGCGATTATGTTGGATACCAGAATGGGTCGTTTGTGTTTGAGTTGTTAAGGAATCTTGGCTTCAATGAATCAAAGCTCAAGCCTTATTCAACCGTAGAACAGTATGCGGATGCCTTGGAGCATGGAAGTAGCAATGGTGGTGTTTCCGCTATCATGGATGAAATCCCTTATATCAGAGTCTTCCTCAAGAGCCATTGCCGCAAATATACCATGGCTGGTCGGACTTACAGAACCGGCGGATTTGGCTTTGTATATCTCCATCCCTCTTCCTCTCTAATTTTGAAAGCAGAACTTCTTTCTTTTTTCTTTTTCTTTTTTTTTTTTGTCTTTTTTTTTTAAAATGGTGTTTTTCCTAGTCTTAGTAGAATTTCCAAAAATCACGATATGGGGCTCTTTCGTGCGGTATGGGAATGAGCTCCTTTTCAGCATGAGTATCATTTCATGATTTGAATCCACCTGGTTTTTGGGCTCCAAGGAGAACATAAGGGATGCACATGATGAATGGAATGGATGTCATGAAAACATTGCAGTGGGCCCCACATGTCCCTTTGTAGGTTAAGATTATCCTACAAAGCTTTGCAGTAGATCTTGCCTAGAGAAAAGTAGGGTGAGATACAAAGAGATCTTGTGAGAAGAGGCCCTATAACAGGATTTGTGCTGCTACTCCATCCATCAATACAGTGCTGACCTGATATATGGCCCGGGTTTTAAGTTCTCACTAGTGGGGTCTATGGTTCGGTGTTCCACATTGGTCTGTAGTGTCCCATTGTGGATGGGCTATGCCTAAAATCTCCTTCTCAAACAATATTAATCTTTCGAGCTGTGGCCTACAGAGAGACATTTAGAAGAGAAACACAAGAAGGTTCCACATTGAACAGAAAAATGCCCTGATACAAGGAGATTTAATTGTCGGGACATTCTCCATCAACAGTGGTACCCAACAGACCAATGATCATGATACCAACCACAGGACCCACTTCTCAGAACTGAAAAACACACATAATTCCTATCATAAATATTGATAAAGCCATGTTCGTATCAAGCTTTGAAACTAAGAGTGGCAATGGGCTGAGTGGCCCACTCAGCCCGACGAGCCCTGGCTCCGCTTTGAACCAGGCTTGAACCTATTAGCTTGGAATGGGTTATATCATATGAATATGACATTCCATTTCTCGGTTAGGCAACCCATGCATCTTGAATGAGAACGTAGTTTCGTTCCTCTAAATGTCTATTCTTTGTGCATATGGGATGCACTTGATGAACGGTTAGATTAAGAACATCAAAATAGGAAATGGGAATTTTTATTTTTATTTTTTTAAAGGGAATTTTATCAATTATCTGGCTGGGTCCAAAGAATTTTTCCAAGAAATGGGCTTGGGCCTTCTTCGATAGAAACAATATCCGGGCTAGGACTGGGGTGAGGCCTTAGTCCTTAAGCGTAAGGCTGGGTTGGATCTAGCATATAGCCTGGCCAGGTCCTAACCCGGCCATTACCACCCCTAATTGAAACATGATCATACTCAGGGGGCGTTTGGATCCTGAGTTGCTTAAGATAAGTTACTTATTCCGCAAATAGCTTACCTTAGTTCCTACTTATTAAGAATAAAAGTATGTTTGACAAACAACATACGTATCAGCTTCTCCTCTCTTTGGTCTCTCCTGATGCCTCTCTTCAGCAACTTTAAAAAAAAAAAAAATTAAAAAAAAAAATAAAAAAATAAAAAAATAAAATCCTAACTAGCTGAAGTGATTATGTACTTTTAAGTAAAAAAGTTAGTTATAACTAATAATAAAACAACTTATCTGAAATAAGTCACTTGTCTACAGCTGTAAGTAGAAAAAGTAACTCATTTGGTGGTATCCAAACGAGCCCTCGATGTGATGCATTACGGGGATCTTTCTTCCTTCTGTTTCTTGTATTTTTTATTTGTTTTTATTTTCCACTAACCTATTTCCTTCATCTTTTGCAGGTGTTTCCAAGAGGTTCGGCGATGGTTCCTGATATCTCTAGGGCGGTCATGAATTTCAGCGAAGGAGAGAAGATGTTCGATATGGAGAAGAAATGGTTTGGGGACCAAACATGTCCTGAGACAGGATCACCGATATCAAACAAGAGCCTGCCCTTATACAGCCTCCGCACCATCTACATTATCACTGGGGTTGCTTCGGCCATTGCACTCTCCGTCTACTTCATTCGCCGCTCATATAAGCGCAGACAGATGAGCATGTTGCAGAGCAAGACTAGGATTACACCTGGACCGGAAACAATCGCTGAACTCGGTACAAGTCATGAACTTCTGCCTGATGGTTTTCCAATCCAAATTATTGAAAACCAATTGGGTGGTGAGGTTCATTGGCCCAATGCAGAAAGAGGGCATGATGGGCTGAAACACTATGGTCTTTCTGTGGAAGTGGTGCCCTTCGAGATTGGATCCAACTCTCCAAGTAAAAAAAGAAGAATATAAAAGCTCTAATTATTGATTCTCCGGGAAGTTAGATGGCTTCACTGTTGGCTTTACAAAGCCTTAGGAGATGATTCAAACACTTGTACAAGAAGGGATTAAAAAAAAACTGATTTTGTAGGAAGGAAGAGAGATATCAAAACAAATAGAATTTTAAAAATTCAAATAGTGTAACTATTTCACTGCTGCACACTTTTCACTTGCTTACATCAAACGTACAGCACCATACCTATTTATATAGTATCTTGCTACCATGTGAAATACCTAATATGCCCTCATTCCATTAACTATATTTAATTAGGTTCTAATGTATGGAATTCCACCAGCCACAACACGTGGAAATTCCAATAGCCATAACGTGTGGCTGTTTCAAATGTCATGAAAACTGGAGCATCTAAACCGTCCATTTTGTTTGGACGTTCCAACACTCCCCTTTAAACCAAAACCGGTTTCATTCCAAGCATTGACCTTAGTCGTCTGAATGTATTAGTCGGTAACGCTTTGGTGAATATGTCCATGACCTGTTCAGTGGTGTGACAGTACTCCAATTTCACCACTTTCTGCTTCACTTGATCTCTGAGAAAATGGTATTGAGTATCGATGTGCTTGCTCCTTCCATGCTGCACCGAATTTTTGGCTAGCTTGATTGCCGACTTGTTATCCACATATAACTGTGGATCCTTCCCGCAGATGCTTCAGCTCTTTTGGCATGTTCTTTAACCATTTTGTTTCACAGACTGTAGATGATGTTGCCACATATTCTGCTTCACATGTAGACAAAGCGACCACACTTTGCCTCTTTGAGTTCCATGTGAAAGAAGTCGATCCAAGATAGAATACATAGCCAGTGGTGTTCTTTCTTTCATCTTAGTCACCTCCCCAATCACTGTTTGAGTATCCATATAGCATTATTTCATCATCGTATGGATAGAAAAGACCGAAGTCCATTGTTCTTTTGACGTACCTAAGGATTCTTTTTGCGGCTAGCCAATGTGATTCTTTTGGTGCTTCCATGTAACTACTTAGAAGCCCAACACTGTAGGCGATATCCGGCCTTGTGATTGTGATTACCTTAGGCTTCGAATCAGACTCTTGAACATAGTCGAGTCAACGCTTCTTCCTTCTCCGTCCTTTGTCAGTTTTAAGCCCGTGCTACAGGCGTGTTTACGGCATTGCAATCGGTCATCTTGAACTTTTCAAGTAATTCCTTGGCATACTTCTTTTGAGATATAGATACCACCATGTTGTTGCTTCACTTCAATGCCTAGAAGAAAGGACATCAACCTCCGTCGGTCATCTCGAACTCCTTAAACATGGCCTTCTTGAATTCATCAAACATCGGTCAACTGTTTCCTGTAAACAACAAGTCATAAATATACAGGCATGCTATAAGCATATCGCCATGAGCATTTTTCTTGATATAAACTGCATGCTCATATGGACATTGGGCGAAGCCGTTCTCTTGAAGATAGTTGTCGATACGTGCATTTCAAGCACGTGGAGCTTACTTCAACCCATAGAGGGCTTTCTTCAGTCGATACACCTTATGTTCCTCCCCTTGAACAACGAAACCTTCAGGATGGTCAACATAGACCTCTTCTTCCAAAATTCCATTAAGGAATGCAGATTTCACATCCAGTTGGTAGATCATCCAACTGTGATGGGCTGCAAGGGAGATAATCATTCTCACCGTGTCAAGGCGAGCAACAGGAGTGAAGACTTCTTCATAGTTCACCCCGTACTTCTGTTTGTAGCCCTTTGTTATGAGCCTTGCCTTGTAGCGATCGATCTCACCATCAGCATTTCGTTTGATCTTGTACACCCATTTAACGTTAATAACTCTTTGGCCTTGATCAGGAAGTAAGGTTAGATCCCATGTATGGTTCTTCTCAATGGCCTGGATCTCCTCTTCCATAGTCGTCCTCCAACATTCTTCTTCTACAGCCTCCACAAATGTAAGAGGCTTGTGTTCCGCATACAAGCAGAACAAATTTACTTTCTCAGTTTCGGCATATATATCGTTAAGGCTCCTCATTTTGAGAGGAGCCAAGGGTGAAGGAGAACTGGATGATGATGTGCTGGCTGAATTTTGATTTGATTGAATACTTCCAGAGGTGATGGAACGTATTGCTAGAGTTTTGCGTCAGACGGTTTGGTGGAAGAGTATAACGCCCCGAATCTTCAAGACCCGAGTACACGACCCATTTTCCAAAAACCTGAGTGTTAACCTTAAAGGATGGTCAAATTCAATATATAGAATTTTTCTTTCATCAAAGTTAATAGATGAGAGTAGGATGGACAAATCAACGTGAAGGAAAATTTTATTAATTAATTAAGACCTGCATGGGCCAATGTTTTATTTTTAATAGAGTAGGAGGGCCCTCTTTTTCCTGGGATCTCTCTTCTTCTTTTTTTATATATAAAAAAAATTAAAAAAAAAAAAACGTGAAGGAAAATTTTATTTACATTTGAAATATACAAGAGCTGCCCATAATGACTTATACAAACCAATGTCCCTATTCTTACAATTTCAAAAGAAAATAATATCACATGTAAAATAAAGTAAATTACAACAATCTTGGGATGTGAAATCCTGTAACAACCCTTAGCAATTACAACAATGCATCCTTATCAATCATAGCTTGCTCCTCATCAATATAAATATGAATGTCACCTGGGCCACCTGTGCTACCTGTACGATTATATATTTGATGGATGAGTGACCAACTTAGTGTGAATTCTCCTCAAGATTATACACCGCCGCATTAGGTAAGAAATAGTATAAAATATCCAGACAACCAAAACAGAGTAAATGCAGTCTTATTAGATGCATGGATGTATGAATAAAATTGTCGGCCCGGGTAAAACATCCAGACGGACATTGGGGTCGTCACGTAGGGATAAGACTGGTCATCAACGCAACACTCAGCGTAATCACATGGGCATGATGATCCGAGTCATTATCATCAATCGAATGACTGGTCATTATCGCAACATTCAGCGTAATCGCATGGACATAAAAATTCAAGTCATCGTAAATATGTCATGCATGTATGATTAGCCAAGTCATTATTAGTCCATTTACAAGCAACCAATTTAAGTAACTCAATGGTCACTACGGGGGGCATATGGCCAAGCATAAGCCGACGGCTCGGGCATAGTGTCCCATGACCACCATCCCTGACCCATGAGACAGCCATCTTAGGATATTTAATGGAAACTCATCGACTAGTGGCCAATCATATTACAGTATATAGGGCTTACCATCGCATGGTCGTATAGAAATTGTACATCGAGCCACATAGGGCAAATACCAAAACCGAGCCACATAGGGCAATTGTTAAAATAGGCCACATTTATGGGGCGAGAATCAAAACCATGCGATAAAAACCATCCTTGAAAACCACTTAACATGACAACCCTAAATGGTAGGCCCACATCAGCGGTCGATTTAAACCAATCATTTAATAACCACTAAGTCGAAGGTCCATTACAACCGATCAGGTTACATCCCAAGTATAAGTGTACATTTATAAGTGGGAATTTCCCACTAATGTACCAGTTTAAATTCCATAAGCAACCCACAAATAATGCACAAGTATGAACAATTATACAGGGTGGACATTAAGCATGTAATATAACAATTCAATTTCCAATAGCTAACACATGTGATTAAAAAAGAGAGATATCAATTTAAATAAAAACTATAACTTAAGCTAATAAAAAGATAGAAAGCTCAAGGGGAAGAATCATCACCTTATACTTTGAATCGCCTTCTAGTGTCACTAAGTGCTTGCGCCCTTAGAATTGTATCCTACCACAAATTACGAACTTATACAATTAGAACCAGGTTCTCATTGGGGGCCTTGCACAAAACCTTAAGATCTAACCGCCCAAAATAAACCAGAATTATGGAATAATAATGTAATGAAAAATAATCAAAGCATAAACCACATCACACTAAGGATTTTTTACGCGAAAAACCCTCAAAGAGGTAAAAACCACGGGACCTCGTCCAGATCAACAATTCACTATAAAGCCGAACGTTACAACCGTTCACAAGCACATACCGCTTGGATCAAACTTTCTTCACTCACACAGGAGTGGATAAACAATAAGAGAAACAAGAGAAAAACGGAGAGATCTCACCGATCACGAGGACGTAGAAGCGCTGAGACGTGGACTGCGAAGTAAATCACCTCTACGAACAGAATCTCCCTTCTATAAGCTTCCTCTCTCTTTCTCTCTCTCTCTTACACACCTTTGATAGCCCTAAGCCTTCATAGAAAACCTTTAGGAAACTTAGAATGCCCTGGAATACCCTTGAATACACCCCAATTCTGGATACACCCATATATATAAGTATATAGAGAGGTGTAACCTAAATAGGAAACAAAATCCGCAAAAACTGCATTTTCACAATCGCATCTGCGGAACTCGTCGATCATATCGAAGGTCTCTCGATAATAGCTTCGATATCATCGACAGGTCTCTCGATCATATCGAGACGGGACCAAAACTGTCCAGCAACCAGGGGTGAAATTTCAACAATTATCGATCATATCGAGCCACTCTCGATGACAGCTTCGATATGATCTAAAAGTCTCTCGATCATATCGACAGAACAAAAAACAGTTTAGCAACCAACAGTGAAAAATTCTCCAATTATCGATGATATCGAAACATGTTCGATTTCATCGATACCAACAATGAAGAGAAAAATCCCCATCAAATCTCTCCTTTTTCAACTCAGGAGGAATCCACCTTCTTCAAGCCAGCCCGGTTTCTCCAAACCCCAAAGCCCTTGAGTAAAGCCTTGGTCATCATGTCTGACCCATTATCATCCGTGTGGACCTTCTCAAGCTGTAACACCTTCTGTTCCAAAGTATCCCTAATCCAGTGATACTGAATCTTTATGTGCTTTGACTTAGAATGTTGACTTAGATTCTTGCTCAAGTGTATAGCACTCTGACTATCGCAATAGACCACGTGCTCCTCCTGCTTCAGGCTAAGTTCCTGTAGGAACCTCTTCATCCAAAGTATCTCTTTACATGCTTCTGTGACTGCAATGTACTCGGCCTCTGTCGTCGACAATGCTACGACCTTCTGTATGTTGCTCTGCCAAGAAACCGCTCCCCCTGCAAACATGAACATGAACCCCGATGTAGACTTCCAGGAGTCTATGTTGCCTGCCATATATACATCTGTGTAGCCCTCTAACACAGGTTTTCCGTCACCATAGCATAGGCTCAACCTAGATGAGCCTCTTAGATACCGCAATATCCATTTGACCGCTGCCCAATGCTCTTTGCCAGGATTGGCAAGATACCGACTGACAACACCAACTGCATATGCTATGTCTGGGCATGTACACACTATAGCATACATCAAACTTTCTACAGCTGATGCGTAGGGTATCTTCTGCATCTTTTCCACCTCTGTCTTCGTCTTGGGACACTGCTTGTCGATCAATTTGAAGTGACCATCCAGTGGAGTACTGACCGGCTTCGCTGCATTCATATTGAACCGCTCTAGGACTTTCTCAATATACCGCTCTTGTGACAGCCAAAGCTTCCTGCTGCTTCTGTCACGGGTTATCTCCATTCCTAGGATCTGTTTAGGCGGGCCTAAGTCTTTCATCGCAAAAGACTTTCCCAACTCCTGTTTCAGCCTATCGATCTTCTTGATGTCTTTTCCCATGATGAGCATGTCATCAACGTATAAGAGCAAAACTAAGAAATTACCATCCGAGAACTTGCGCGTGAACACACAGTGGTCCGAATCCATTCTGTCATACCCATGTTTCAACATAAACGAGTTGAACTTCTTGTACCATTGTCGTGGAGCTTATTTCAGCCCATACAAGCTCATCCTCAGCCTACACACCATATGCTCTTTGCCTTTGATTTCGAACCCCTCATGTAGATCTCTTCTTTCAGGTCACCATGGAGAAAGGCAGTTTTAACATCTAATTGCTCTATCTCCAAATCCATGCTAGCCGCTAACCCAAGCAACACCCGTATGGATGTCATCTTCACCATTGGTGAGAATATCTCCTCGAAGTCTATACTTTTCCTCTGACCAAAACCTTTCACCATAAGTCTAGCCTTAAATCTCGTCTGTGAATTCTTCTGCTCAATCTTCTTTCTGAACAGTCACTTGTTGCTCAAAGCTTTCTTGCCCTTAGGCAGTTTCACCATGTCATAGGTGTGGTTTTTATTCAAGGATTTCATCTCCTCTTGCATAACTTTCAACCACTCTCCATTATGCTCGTCGGCTAAGGCCTCAGAATAGTCTTCTGGCTCTCCCCCATCGGTTAGCATAATGTACTCATGCGGCAAGTACCTCTTGGACGACTGTCTGTCCCTAGATGACCTCCTCACTTGTGACTCAACAGGTGGATCAAGTGGGGGCTGCTCCCCTGGTCCATCTTCTGAAGGAACTCCCTCGTCCTCTGCACCTTGTTGTACTCCCCCGTCATCAGGCACCACAGGAGGGGTAACCGGATCCATGTCCTCTAACTCACTTGAACTAGGCTGGTACTTCTCTGGCTTACCAATGTCTTATATACACTGATCTTTAAAGAAAACCACATCTTTGCTCCTGACGAGCTTCCTCTCGGTCGGATCCCATAACGTGTAACCGAACTTTTCATTACCGTACCCTAAGAACACACAATGCATGATCTTCATATCGAGCTTGGACCTCTCGTCCTTTGGTACGTGAACGGATGTCCTGCATCTAAACACCTTGAGATGACTGTACATAGATCATGTCCAGTCCATACCTTCTCAGGCACTTCTCCATTCAACGGGGCTGATGGAGACCTGTTTATCAAATACACTACCATGTGCATTGCTTCTCCCCAGAACGTCTTGGACAATTTCGCATGGGATAACATGCATTTGCAACAAAGGTGCGATTCATTCGCTCAACTACACCATTATGCTGAGGGGCCTTGGGAACCGCCTGTTCATGTCGTATACCCAGGGACTTACAGTACTCATGAAAGTCACCAATGTATTCACCACCATTGTCAGTGCGGATGCACTTCAATGGTCTACCTGTCTCTCTCTTGACCATAGCATGAAACAATTTAAACACACCAAATACCTCGTCCTTGGATTTCAAAACATTAACCCAAACCCTCCTAGATGCATCATCTATAAAAGTAACAAAATACAATGCCCCACCCAAGGTTTTTGTCCTCATAGGACCACAAACATCAGAATAAACCAAATCTAATGCATGTAATTTATTAACATGAGAAGCAGTTTTAACGAATGAAATTCTATGTTGTTTCCCTGATAAAAAATCAAGACAGGTTTTGAGAGGTGTACCTGTCACGTCTGGAAGGAGTTGTTTCCTTACTAGTAGCTGAAGCCCTTTTTCACTCATGTGGCCTAGACGCCTGTGCCACATGTCAATAGTTGAATCTTCCGCTACGTTCAACCCATCCTTGCACATACTGACACTTGCCTTGTAAAGGGTGCAACACTTCTTTCTTCTAGCCATGATCAACGAACTCTTGATGAGCTTCTATCGCCCACCAGAAAATTGGCTTTCATGGCCATCATCATCCAACCTTCCCGTCGACATCAAGTTGAGGCGAAGGTTTGGGATATGCTTCACATCTCTGAGAACCAATGTGCAGCCCACATCGGTCTTCACACAAATATCACCGACTCCCACGATCTTTGATATGCCAGAATTTCTCATCTTCACAGTCCCATAGTCACCTGACTTGTAGCTTGTGAAGAAGTCCCTACATGGAGTCGCATGAAAAGAAGCTCCCGAGTCAACCACCCAGTCGGTGTCCTGACTTGTAGCCGTGAGACATACATCATGATCTGTAACGCCCCGAAAATCGGGGGTCGTGCATAGACTCGACTCCTGAGTTCTCGAGTGTCACTTATTATGCATTTATGGTTTTTATAATTAATCAAATTTAACTGCGCAATTTGGAATTACCTGAGGCACGAAGCACAATCACACTAGTCTACTGAAATGAAGGATATCTCACAAATATAGAGGTCCAAAAATAATAAAGGGCCGCCCAAGGCATTGCCCAACAGAATAACAAAAGAAAGCTATGTCCAAAAAGAATAAAGCTGAGCCCGCGGCTCAACAAATCCAAATCTAGCCCGATCAAGCCGATGGAGAGCCGCCCATCAGCTGTAAGTAGGAGAGCCCGTCCTCCTTGTCAAAGCTCACCTCGCTAGGTTCCTCATACCCTGAGTCACCTGCATCTATGAATGAGTCTGGTTGGTGTTTTAAAACACCGTCCCAGAGTGGGAGTGAGTGATCAACTCAGTGTGAACTATTGGTCTCAAGTTACAACAGACATCAATTGTAATATGAATTTAATAAAAAGCAGACAATCATCAGCACCTAATAACTCTTATTTAAAATGCATGCATGCGGGATGATATGATGCATGCCCTCGCCACAACACTCCCTCAAGCGATTTCATCTAATGATCGCATATGACAACACTCTCTCAGAGCGACCTCGACTTCCGAGTCGCCACCCTAACTAATGCGTGTAATGCGATCATGTTATCCGAGTTATTAGTTAAGTCCATTCATCCAGCAGGTTGGGGATTCTGATTCACCCTACGTATCAATGCCCTAAGCTGGTTGCGAGGCCAAGACCCCATCAACGCGTGAGGCCGAGACCCCGCGGTCCGTGATCCCGTCAGGTTTCTCATCCTCGACTTCAAGCACATGAGGAGTGCCGAGAGAAAGATATCGCTCGCGGTCACTACAGGGAGGCGCGGTACCCCAGCGTAGGCCGACAGCTCGGACACAGTGTCCCATTCCACCATACCCGACTCACGAGGCTGTGGACCAGTTTCAAGTGAGTTAGTGATGGGCTACAACGGTTGTAGGGTGGTTCAGGTTCCATACATATGTGAGCAACAAGGTTAACAAACAGGGTTGGTCAGCAAGTAGGCTAGACCGCACGGATCAAGCGAGCGTGAGACGAGTGACATCGAGCACAAGGGACCCATGTAGTCGAACTACAGTCACCCGAACACACCCGCCCAAACCCACGGGTCTAGCCATAGCGTAGTCCTACCAATGGGACTACCGTCTCTCCTCATGACTCCTGACCAACCCAAGGGTATGGAGGGTGATTCATAGCATGCCGGCTACCAATGTATAATCTAGTACAAACCACATCATGCTCTCATACCTCTTAACATATTATTCAGATTCTCATAGCGAGCATGGTTAACAATATCATGAAATAAGTGTATGTGAGGTGTGTGTGTGGGTGAGGAAGTTACGCACTTCCTCCATCTCAAGCCATCATATGCACAAGAGTAATGAAAGCATACATACTATGAGGTAACAATATATGGGGAAAACAATAAGGCATAAACAAAGATTCATCCATACACATAAATATGTGAGAAGCAAGAACAACATCGTGGAGGCTAAGCATGCACATCCATATGGTTTCAACAACATACATTCCTAGGGCTTTCTCTATATTATTAAATCATAACATCCAACCAATCAAAATCATTAAGCTCTTACTAAAATTGGTGCTAGGCCACCTAAGAACAATAGTCTGCACCTTCGGATTCGTTGGAGGCTTAGAAACGACCTAGAGATGAGGGTTTTGGAGGTTGGCCGACCGGAATCCCTAAAACAATTCAAACATGAGAGAAATCCATACATTTTCTCCTTCAATATAAGGATTTTAAGAGAAAAGAGTGAGGGATCTTACTTAGATGGCCCACGGACGATTTTCGGTGGATGTGGCGTAGGGTTTCCTCTTGGAGAAAGTGTAGGAGGTTGTGGGTTTGATCCTCTTGGGCCCCACCTTGATTGAGAGTCCACCATGCTCACCTCCACTCTCTCTACTCTCTTGCTCTCTCATCTTTCTCCCCCTTTCTCTTCTCTCTCTTCCCCTTTTCTCTTAGGGCAAAATCGTATGGGGAGAGGGGTGCCCAAATGAAACCCTTTATATAGTGCCAGTTTTGGTACAATTGGCCACAAGTGTTGGGTCTTTACTATACTAACCCTATGAGAGGGTTTTTCTAGCCTATGGGGTGTACTAGTCGATATACATCGTAGGATAGTTAGTCCTAATGATGATTTACGTATGGACACAATCGGCCCGCCATTCCGACGCGCCGATCGACAGATATGATTAGAAGTCTGTTCAACGGTCACCGATGGTCGATCGGGGCCGCGGCTATACGGATGTGAGCGGAGAAATATCCTTAATTCACGGGTAAAGCTTGGTCATAAACCGACGGTCTGAAATCCTCAACTTGGTATAAGAGTGGACGACTCAAATCACTTAAGTTCCCATAATTTCCCAAACTAGCCTTCTAGGGCTCCCTATTGAAGTTGGGATGGTCCTAACGTCCCCTAAGCCACCAAATTCGGTGGGTAGGTGTCTTATGACCCAGTTAGGGCCCATGTAAATTTGGAGACAAACGGATGAACGGATATAGGGTCTGAGTAAGCGATTCCGATATTTAAATGGCCCTAATAGGCCCATTCAAATGATTGAAGCAGTTCTGGCGGCCCTCTGGCCATGAAACTTATAGGATAAGGTCTCCATGGCCCGAAGAGGGGCCACGCAAAATTTGGGGACGATCGGATATGGGGTTTGGTCGTACGGGTCCGATTCACGATCAACGGTCATCGTGCCACGATCGGAGCCCAGATTTGGTGGACAGGCGTAGAAAAATACATTAAACCTTCACCATAATTTTAGAAGAAATTCGACGGCTGAAAGGCCCGGAGTCTCAGTTTTATTTGTAAGTGTCAGATTCCAATCTGACATTGGTGGGGCGCATTGGGCAAGCGCCAGATGGTACTTTTGGGTGTCCACTGGGTCCGCAGTCCACGATGGACTAAAAGCCCAGTGAGATCTATGATTTCCTAAATTTTTAAATTTTTCTGACCTTCATCGGTCGCTGGGCGGCCCACACAGGCCGTCTTTAAGTGTAAAAGTCATCTGGCTTGGCGGCCCACACTAGGCCCTATCACGGCCTGTCTGGTCTATTAAATTGGGTTAATCTTTGATTAATTAACTCGTGTATGAGCTAACGTTGAGTACTAATGGTCAGTATGTGATAATATAAGTTAATTAAAAAAAAAAAATTCAAGGATTTTTGGAAATCCAAAATAGTGAAAATCCGAGATGTTACATGATCTGCAGAAAGAATAACTAAAATGTCGCCATCTAAAGTGACCACAATGGAATCTGATTCATCTTCCTTCCCTTTTCCTTTCTTGTCGTTTTTCTTACCACGACATTCATGCTTGTAGTGGCCCTTCTTGCCACAATTTCAGCAATCAACATCTTTCCTGTTACTCGACTTGCCTCTTGATTTATCTCGGGCCTTCCCGCCCTTCTTGTTTTTTCCTCTCCCCCGTTCCTGTGTCACAAGGGCCTCTTGCTGAGTAGACCCCTGAGACTTCCTCCTTGTCTCCTCATTAAAGAGATGAAAAGGCCAAGCTATATGTCCTAGAGGGGGGTGAATAGGACTATGCCAAATTAGAATAAAATCAGCGGAATAAAATAAATCAATAGCCTTACAATTATAAATCAATTCACAATGCTGAAATCAAATCACCTTAATAAATAAGTATTGAGAGATTGATACAAATTCAGTTTTAAGGACAACCTTACACCATAATAAACAAGGGCTTATGGTAGGACAACCTTATTTCTAGAACATCTTTTGGATTAAGAACTCAATTTTAATAGAAATAAATGAATAGCAAAGAATTGAAATTAAATGCAGAAATATAGATCTAATTTATTACAACAATCCTTACACTTGCTTGAAATGTAAATAATTACAACATTCACATCCACATGTATATTTCACACAATTGAATGATAAAAGATAAGAAAATTAAGCAAGCATTCAATCCACAAGACAAAGAGTTATAGTGGTTCGCCTATGTGTACACCAACTATTCTTCAACAGCCACACAGAATGCTACTCCACTCCTAATATCCTCATACAGGGGATATTAGCGTTCACTATCAAATAGGTTTTCACAGGTTTACCCAAAACCTTTACAATTATGTCTTTTTAACTTGGGCTTACACAATTCAAAAACCCACAATTCTGAGTTTTCTGGCTCTCCTCAGATAACCACACAAATTAAGATTTTTGTGGCGAATCCCAAACAAAAACCAAAATGGATTTACAGAATTGTAAAATACTTGGATTTCTCCTCTTGTAGCTGCTGGAAGAATCAATTGGAGTAGGCGTTTGAATATAGAAGTTTAATGTCCACTACTCACTTTAATATGGTTCTAAGTTCTAATTGATTTTAAATTTAAACCAGTTGGGCGTAACTATATTTGATTTTGATTCCAAGAAGAAAGAATAAGTCAATTCCTCTTTTCAAATCAGATTGGAATACAGAAACAAAATCAAATTAAATAAGCTATCAAAAAGAGAAAGAAATTATGCACAAAATAGCTTAAAAATAAACGCAGACTTATCTCAGAGTGAAGCCTTGAATACACTTAATTATTTAATGAAAAACTTTGAAATTTGTGTGTTATTTATAGCAGAAGAAGTTCGTCTTCGACTGGTCCTAGGGTCACCACGACTGGTCTTAGAATAAACTGATTTTTTTTTAATTTTTGAGCGCGATCGCATCAGACTGTTGTACGACCGGTCGTAGGCAGTCCACGACTGGTCGAAAGCAATCCACGACTGGTCGAGACCCCTCTATGACTAGTCGTGAAACAATTGATTTAGTTGCTGGAGTTTGAGTCGAAGCCTTACGACTGGTCGAAGGTCGAGTCGAGACCATCTCACGACCGGTCGAGCAGACTCCAGGACTGGTCGTAGGCGAACCAAAAAATCTGATAAATTGCAACCATTTTATGACTGGTCTTGGAACTTCTTAGACTAGTCGAGACAGTGCTAGGACTAGTCGAACAGGGTCTAGGACTGGTCTTAGAGTAGATCAAAATCATGTAATAATATTCATTTGGACTATGTGTCCAAAGTGACCTACCCTAAGGTCAATCTAATGGTCTATCAAACCTGGAACATGAAGTATGGACATTGAACACTTCATTTGCTTAGACTTTGATCTTTAAGAAGCTTGATTTCTTCTCGATGCAGCTTGACTACTTCAGAAGCTTCAATATTACTTTAAGTTATACTTGAGTCCCGCATTTAGTTTTGAATCTTGAACTTCGACTTGCACTTGAACTTGAGTCTTGACCCTGAGTTCTCTCTTAATATTGTTGCTTGAACTATCATGAAGCTTGAAGAATTCTTTGAGCTAAACTTCAAGTGTTGACGAGGTGTCTCGAATAAATTTATCAAGATATAAACACACGACATACGGAGAAGTTTTGACACACAAAATTTGACAATCAAAGAGGAATCAAATCATAGCACTTACAAGAGACAGCTAGTAACCTGTTCCATGGATATCTTTTCGTCTGGCGCTGAGTTACTTAGAGACACCACCAATGTCTACCAACTGTCAAGCAATGAACTAAGCAATAGCAAAGCCTGCAATTCATCATCCAGGACCATCTTCATAGAAGAGAGTTGGTTCACTATATTACTAACCTCATTCATGTGGTCGGCCACAGAACCACCATCCTTAAACTTGAGATTCACAAGTCGCCTTATCAAAAAAATCTTATTATCGGTTGTCTTCCTCTCATATAACCCTTGTAATTTCAGCCATAGGCTAGCGGCTGAGGTTTCCGTAGACACGTGGTGGAATACAGAATCATCCAACCATTGTCTAATAAACCCCACCGCCTTCCGGTCCATCTTCTTCCAATCATCACCAGTCATATCCTTGGATTTTGCTGATATGCCTAAAATTGGAGAATATAGGTCCTTGCAATAGAGCAAGTCCTCCATCTTAGCCTTCCATATGGTCCAGTTAGAACCATTGAGGCTGATCATCCTTGATGAGCCACATTCCATAATTCAAAACCGATCCTACCCGTTCAATGAACTTAGCTTTGATACCACTTTGTTGGGGGCTTTGCACAAAACCTTAGGATCTAGCCGCCCAAAACAAACCAGAATTATGGAACAATAATGCAATGAAAAACAATCAAAGCATAAACCACATCACACCAGAGATTTTTTACGTGGAAAACCCTCAAAGAGGTAAAAACCACGGGACCTCGTCCAGATCAACAATCCACTATAAAGCAGAACGTTACAACCGATCACAAGCACACACCGCTTGGATCAAACTTTCTTCGCTCATGCAGGAGTGGATAAGAAATAAGAGAAACAAGAGAAAAATGGAGAGATCTCACCGATCACGAGGATTTAGAAGCACTGAGACGTAGACTGCAAAGTATATCACCTCTACGATCAGAATCTCCCTTCTACAAGCTTCCTCTCTCTTTCTCTTTCTCTCTCACCTTTGATAGTCCTAAGCCTTCTTAGAAAACCTTTAGGAAACTTAGAATGCCCTGGAATACTCTTGCATACACCCCAATCCCGAATACACCCATATATATAAGTATATAGAGAGGTGTAACCCAAATAGGAAATAAAATCCGCAAAATCTGCGTTTTTGCAATCGCATCTGCGAAACTCGTCGATCATATCGAAGGTCTCTCGATAATAGCTTCGATATCATTGACGGGTCTCTCGATCATATTGAGACGGGACCAAAACTGTCCAACAACTAGGGGTGAAAATTCCAACAATTATCGATCATATCGAGCCACTCTCGATGACAGCTTCGATATGATCTGAAAGTCTCTCGATCATATCGACAGGACAAAAAACAGTTCAGCAACCAGCAGTGAAAAATTTTACAATTATCGATGATATTGAAGCCTGTTCGATTTAATCGATACCAACAATAAGGAGAAAAATCTCCATCAGTTCTGCACACTGCCTAGGGTTCAAGATCATAGCCTAGGGTTATCTTTTAGGGTTTTTAATGCAAAATTAGGATTTTCATCTTAGGGTTTAGTCCTTAGATTCTAGGATTTGAATCCCAAATTATATTAATATTATCATCGTACAATGGATCGAATAATACTCGCAACATGATTAATTACCATGCTAATCTAGTAACCATAACACAACTATCAACATTAATGATATAATTAATATTAATTAATGTGACACTATTAGTCATTGTAGTGGGAGTAATACGTTCTAATATTGATGATGATAATTAAGAATGAAGAGTAAGACACTCTTATTTAATCATGGTAATCTGTATGTATTAACCGATATAGGTATAGGTACGTAATTGGCTGAAGACTCTCGAACGGTTACTCAAAGGACTGAGGGGCCTCCAAGGCGTCCTAAGAAATTGCAGATAAATGTGCCTGGCACTGAAGAATGGAAAGGAAGGTTGCGTAGGATAAAGAGGCGGGCTATTTACTCTGGTAGTATCACCGATGGATAGTGTCCTTGTCTGGAATGCCCGAGGAGTGGAAAATGCACCCACCATGAGAGCGGCGAAGCGGCGGATTGCCCAATATAAACCGCAAATCGTGGCCATCCTAGAACCAATGTTAAGGAAAGACAGAAGGGTAGCGACAAGGTTGAGGCTAGGATTTCACTCCTCCATTTCTAATGGCAACATGGGTGGCAAGATATGGGTCTTTTTCAATGCCTCAACTAACGTGGTCTTACATTCTACTTCTAACCAATTACTGTCCTTCAATTTTTCTCTACAGCATCTTCAGGTCCCATGCCAGCTGGCGGTCGTCTATGCTAAGTGTAGCAGGCTGCTTAGGCGCTCTCTCTGGGAAGATCTCCAAGCTATCAGCAGATCCTTCACTGGGCCATGGCCAGCTGTTGGAGACTTTAATGCAACTCTCAACGCTTCTGAAAGGCTAGGCAGAAGGACCATAACTCGTGTAGGGGATGGCGAATTTGTTGCAGCAGCAGTTAACAACATTGGTCTTCTTGACGCAGGATTCTCGGGCAACAGGTTCACCTGGAGTAACAACCAGGCTGGGAATTCTCGCATCTGGGCCAGGTTGGACAGAACCTTGTGCAATGCCGATTGGATCAGAAATTTTCCCTCATTCAAAGTGATGCCCTTCTTCCGCTTAATTTCCCTGGAATCCCAGAAAAAATAATCAGGCCTTTCAGATTCCAACGTATGTGACTCCTCCACGACGGCTTCTTACAGACTGTTAAGGATGCGTGGCCCGGGGATTATGATGGGTTGCTAATGAGTGCTTTGATGCTAAAACTGAGGAAGACCAAGCTAGCTTTGAAGATTTGGAACAAAATAGTTTTTAGTGACGTTTTAGATAGAGTAAGCAAGCTGAAGAGGAGTTTCATCAATTGGAGCAGAGATTGTAAGACTCTCCAGGCTCAGTCCTTTCCTCAGATCTGTTCGCTGCTAAAGGCCACTTGGATCAATGTGAACTGGTCGAAGAAATATTTTTGAAGCAAAAGGCCAGGATTAGCTGGCTGACCAAAGGCGATAAGAATACTAAATTTTTCCACCTCTCTGCGATGGATCGGGTCCGCAAGGCCGAGATCCGTGAAATCCAATCCCTCTCTGGCGACCAGCTCTCAGACTCAGCCTCTATCAAGTCTGAGGGCATCCGATATTTCTCCCACCTTCTCACAACAGATCCTAATTACTCTCCCATGTCGATGGTAGACCTCATTCCGTCGCTGCTCACAGATGCAGACAATGAGGATCTCTTACAGCCTCTATCCCTCGATGAGGTCAGAAGGGTTGTCCTATCTATCCTGCCGGATGGAGCGCCTAGCCCTGATGAATTCGAAGGTGCCTTCTACTCCGGTTGCTTGGATATTGTGGCTTCTGACCTACAGAAAGCTGCAGTGCACCTGTTCAGTGGGGGAGAATTACTCAGAGCCTTTACGTCGTCTCTGATCTGTCTCATTCCAAAGAAGACAGCGCCCAAATCTTTCGATCACTTCAGACCTATTAGCCTCTGTAACTGCATTTATAAAATATTCTCCAAGCTAACAGCTACCAGATTAGTCGAGGTGTTGCCTAAGCTAATCTCACCTAAGCAAGGAGCCTTCATTCAAGGTAGAGCAATCGCGGAATATGTTGCTCTCGCCCAATATGTTTTTCGAGACATTAACAGAAAAGTTCATGAAGGGAACATAGCCATCAAGCTTGACATGGAAAAAGCCTACGACCAAGTTAATTGGAATTTTCTGAAGATTATCCTTCGTTGTTTTGGATTCAGCCCATCTTGGGTAGATATGGCGGAGAGGTGTTAGAGTAATTGCTGGTTCTCAGTTCCGATTAACGGGGAGGCGAAAGGTTACTTCAAGTCTTCACGCGGTTTGTGTCAAGGAGACCCTTTATCTCTCGATCTTTTCATTTTAGCTGTGGAGTGCTTCAGCAGGAGTATTATATCACTGTTCAACAGAGGTCTCTACCAGCCATTCAAGACAAAAACAGGGTATCCTTTCATATCCAACCTACTCTATGCCGACGATACATTGATCTTCGCCAACGCTACATCCTCTTCTCTCTCAGCCATCAACTTATTCCTGTCGGAATATCAGTCCGTTTACGGCTAGAAAATAAGTCTCCCTAAGAGCATTTTTTTCTACTCGCCCAAACTGCCGATCGGGCGGGTCCAGTCCATTAAGCTTCAACTGCATATGAAGAAATCGGGCCTAGGTGCTGCTTATTTAGGGGTGCCAATTATCAGTGACCGGGTTACTAAGGCCGCCTTCAAACCGTTGATTGACAAGTTGGCGTCGCGTGTTAATGGGTGGAATGTCAGGATCCTTTCCCAGGTAGGTTCGGTTACTTTGATTAAACATGTGTTGGGTAGTATCCCAGTGCATACGATGGCAGCAACGATTATTCCTGCTCAATCCTTGACTGAGATGGAAAAATGCTTCGACAATTTCTTTTGGGGATGGTCCGACAATAAGAAGAAATTGCATTGGACCAATTTGAGGGTTATTGCAGCTCCCTCGGAGGAAGGTGGGATGGGCATCAGGAGACTTAGCGACATGATGGTTGCATTAAGACTCAAGATGGCCTGGAACATTGTCTTCGGTCCCAAAACTAGCCTTTGGTCATCTTTCATGCAAGCCAAATATGGGGACCTGCTGTCCAGTAACTTTCAGCAGGATAACGGCAGGCGTCTTGCTGTGGCGTCTCCAATCTGTAAGAGGATCCACTCCTTTCTCTCGCTGCTCACAGCCAAGGTGTGCTGGCTGGTGGGTAGAGGAGATTGCAGGCTATGGGATGATGACTGGACCGGCCTTGGCCCGCTTCGCAATTCGGCTTCTTTAGTTGTCCCGCTGGCCCTCTCTGATCAAAGGGTGAGAGATGCCATCGGTCCTCAGGGCCCCCTGCCTCCTTTATTCTTCAGTTTCCTCCCTCAGGAGGTCATCCACCATATTTTCCAGGGAGGCTTTTACACCTTGGACTCTGATGACCAGTGCATTTGGCCCTTCACCTCCTCAGCGAATTCTTTATTAAATCCGCTTGGGAGGTGGTCAGGAATAGAACAAAAATCAGACATTGGTCCAGGTGGGTTTGACATCAGCAGGTTCCCCCAAAAATTTCTGTTTTTCTTTGGCGCCTTTTGGCAGGAGCGATTACGGTCGATTCTCGCATGCAACAGAAGGGGGTTAACCTTGCCTCTGCTTGTGTTTGCTGCGCTATCACTGGTAAATGCCCCTCCCTGGAGTCGTTGGACCACATTTTCTCTTCTGGCCAGCTTGCTATCTCCATCTGGAACCACTTTCACGGCCTGCTGGATTTTTCGGGCTCTTCAACTCAACCCATTCTCGCCAGATTGAGCTAGTGGTAGGGCGGCCTTAATCAGAGGGAGTCCACCTTTCAGATCATGGGTCTAACTCCGATTTTTCTTCTGTGGGAAATATGGAAAGCTAGAAATCGCGTGACATTTGATGATTCTCATATTGTAGTTGGGGCAGTCATAGCTCGAATCAAGTGGTGGCTTAGTTGGGCTTTCAAAGGTAAGCCTCAATCCATTCCCAAATCATGGCCCAATAGGCTCCTTCTCAATTGCCTTGGCATTTCAGAATCTCGCACCCCAACCTTGCGGCCCTCTATCGTTAAATGGGGCAGACCGGTTAACCCCTGGGTCAAACTTAACGTTGATGGGTTGGCCCAGGGTAACCCAAGTCCATCTGGTGATGATGGCGGCATTTGTAGAAGATCGGACGGCAGCATGATATTTGCGTTTTCGAACGGTTACGGGGATGACACTAATAATTCTGCAGAATTCTCGGCTCTTCTCGAGGGCCTTACTAGTTGTGCTCGTCTCAATCTGCGGCAGGTGATGGTCGAATCGGATTCCAA
>JAJHSJ010000015.1:57439077-57589371 GCA_021015155.1 Magnolia officinalis
TGGCGACTCGGTAGTTGAGGTCGTAATGAGGGTGGTTGGTCATGCGCGATCGTTAGAAGAAGTCGCTCGAGAGAGTGTTGTTGTGAGGACATAATCATATCATAATACATGCATATGCATTAACAAGCCTAGTTAGAGATTTATGAATGTATGTCTTTCATTAAATTCATTATATAATTGATGCTTGTTGTAACTTAATGCTAATAGTAATCACCGAGTTAGCTACTCACTCCCACTCTGGAACGATGTTTTAAAATACCAACCAAACCCTTTACCAGATGCAGGTGAGGCGGAGCTCCACAAGCCGAGCTTGGTGAGCATGAATGAGGTTGAGGAGCTTCCCTACTTCCAGACTTTCGGCGGATCCTTTTAGTTTGAGTTTGGGCTACTGCGGGGTATGTGTCAGAGCTCTAGTCGCTTTGGGTCATGTATGGGTGGGACTAATTTCCTATTTAGATGACTTGAGATTTGTGGCTTAGATACTTTTATATTTAGTGGCACTCAATACTGTTGTATGATTTACTTACGCTGCATGCCTTAAGGGACCTTTTGCCTACGAAAATTTTCGTAGGTAAAATGCCTTTTACCTACGAATTAACTTTCGTTGGTAAAAGTAGGCTTTTACCTACGAAATGATTTTGCGTCGGTAAAGTCATCTTTACCTACGAAAAAGAATTTCGTAGGTAAAAGTTTCGTAGGTAAAAACCATATTTCTTGTAGTGCTTGCTAAACTCTCCAATGTTTATGAGATCATCCAAATATAATTAAAATTTGAAGCCCATTAGGGCACCCATGGCACCTAGGAATTTGGGAGCTGAGTTCCTACACGGCCCCTGAAACTCGGGGTGTTACAGTCTCCTTCCTTGAACCATGAGATTCTTGATTTTTGCTTCCAAAAGATCTCTTCCTGAATAAGAGCAAGCATAATATCAGCTAGTGCCTCATCCAGAATCTTTCTATCTTCCTCTGAACCTGAGTTAGACAGATTGGACTCTGCTTGTTGATCCTGTGTTCACACCCCAAGTATAGATTTGTGATGTAGTAATAAACTCGGTGAGACCGAGGTCGAATCCACAGGGACTGAAACCTGTACGTAATCTGAAAATAACTAGAACTAGAACTAGAATGAGATGAAATCTAAATCAACTAAAATTGAGGGAATAATGGTGAAATAGTAATCTTAAACTTAGAGAATTCAAAGGTAGGGAACTAGGGTGCCAAGGATCCACTTGTAGTAATTGGGAAGCTACCTAGCAATGATTCAAGGACACAACTGGAACCAGAGTCCTATCCTATCCAGTTGGTAAGAATAGATTTGTCAGATCTCTGAACTTCTCATGGATCTAATCAACAATAGGTAAGAGTGGTGAAGATTTGGAAGTGATTCCGTCACCTAACCATGCCCAAGAGACTATGGCAAACAACATCAATTTACCAATCTTACAACTAATCATGAGAGAATTGTGAAAGTTAGGAAAGGTTCCATCACCCAACCATGCCCAGGAGACTATAGTGAACAACATGGTTCCTAAGTTCACAATCTCAATACCTGAAAAGAGAATATCTCAAGCTATCGCAAATCTATTGTAATTTGAGTCACAACAAACCATTAAAACTAAAAATACTCCTTAATAATCAAGCTAGAATCCATAAGAGTTTAATAACCATGAATTAAAGCAAAGCTACCATCCTAATCACGCTACAAGCTTCACCTCTTAGCCCTAGCTAAGAGGTTTAACCCATCATAGACATGATGAAGCTAGAAAAAAACATCAAAGCTAAAAGAAAATTAAAAGGAAAAGGAGAAGGAAGAAAACTCTCGTTGTCGGCCTGCTCCCCACCTCCACGGCTGCTCATTCCACATCCAAAGGATAGATTCAAGGATGCCCCCTCTCTTTCTTTTATAGGCTAGGAGAGTCGGTGCCGAAGCTGTGGAGACATGCGTAAGAGGTTGGAGTCAGTGGAGAACTCCTTACACAGCATGCGCAGTGAAAACCGCAACTAACTTACATTTGGATGATGTTTGCAACAGATGCATGGCCTATCTTTGGGATCTGACTTCATGGTGTGGTTCTAGATCCCCTTTTCCATCATTTGAACGGTCTGGATCATTGATCCGATCGTAATTGAGATCACATAAGAGCCCACGGAACACGGCATCGTCCGAGCTCTGCTTGGACGCTCGGCCTGCGCTGGGATGATGGTGGGGCCCATGATCAGTGTCGGTTGACAAATCCACACCGTCCATTAGATTCAGCTCGAAAAACCCCTCAGGAACGAACGGCTCTTGCCTAATTTCGGTGTGGCCCGCACACTCTTTCACTCTGCCATCTGACCTGTGTTTGGACGATTGGAAATCGTTCTTCGATACCTTCTAAGATTCTATCACCTAGGCGATGGTCATAAGGCCATTTAGAGTCTACTGGATAGTCCAGATTATCTGGATCATGGACCATGGTGGCCCACAAGAACGAACCGCAATCTCTGTTGCGAAACAGAGTCGACGCACGTCGACTCTGTGAAGTGTGATGGCCCATTGATTGCTGTCAGGTGGAAGATCCACACTGCTCATTGGATTCAGAACGAAAAACCATCCGGAAATGAGTGTTTTTGGAGTGAAATCGGTGTGACCCATGATAGGGGTGCACACGGGTCGATTCAGTCCGGTTCTGGGGTGAAACCGGAACCGAACCGTTCCTAACGGTTCTAGGATATTCGGAACCAGAACCGGACTGTTAGCACCTTAGAATCGAACCGGAACTGAACCGTTAAAACCGGTTCGGTTCCATGGTTCTGGGCTTTGTATAATTTAGCCCAACTGCATGTTTTATTTTATTATCTAGCCCATGTCCATTCATGTTATGATCCATTTGATGAATGGTTTAGATATTGTATAAGGTATGAAAAAAATACATTTATAGAAACAATCAAATGGTGCATTATAAACCATAAATCATGAGTCAAATATGGAAACAATCAAAGGGTTCCTGGTTCGGTTCCAAGTTCGGTGCCACGGTTTGGTTCTAAGGATTGGATCCACGGTTCGGTTCTATGGATCGGTTCACGGTTCAATTTAGTTCTACATACCCTCAAACCGAGAACTGAACCAATGTAATCAGTTCTTTGATTTTTGGAACCGGAACCGATGCACTCTAGAACCGGACCAAACTGGACCGTTTGGTCAGTTCCAGTCCAGTTCCACGGTTCTACCGGTTCGATGTGCACCCCTAGCCCATGAGATTATCTACTCCGTCGTCCATCTTGTGTTTAACAGCTGCGAACGTGTAGAAACTTGCATGATGCCAAAAGGACATCTAGGCGTGGGTTAAACCCCCATTCTAGATGCAATGGACGGCTCCGATCTTTGACAAGAGCGACGAGTGGGGCCCACAATCAAGACCCGATGTCGGCAGCGAAGACGTTGTTACGTCTTTGATTTTTTTCAGAGAAATCGTCGGTCAGCGCAATGCTGACTAACTTTGCTTTGTTCGGTGCACAGCGACTGTGCGTGTGCTGTGCACACGCACCATGTAAGATGGGTCCCACCTTGATGTATACGAAGAATCCGCTCCGTCCATTCCTTTCCTCATGTAAATTAAGGGGTTGATACCAAAATTGGAGCATATCCGGACACCAGGTGGGCCCCAAATCACTGATATGTATGCTGATCTATCCGTTGGGCCACTTTCACAAGGATCCAATGGCTAAAATTTGATGTGTACGGTTCATTTATGGTCCTCAGGTCATGTATGAAGTTTTGAGTTGAACAGATGGTGGAAACCCTGTGATCTTGCATTTTGGTTGACATTCAGGCCACTTGAGCTTCAATTTCTTGATTTTCTTGGATCTCTGACATGTAAATCCGTCGATCGTGGTCCCCTGGGGTCTGTCCCTTGCCTTGGTGACATCAGAGCATTAAATCCATGCTTTTAGCATTCTTTTTAGTCCATGCTCATAAATTCACCTTGCAACACAAACACGATTAAAATAGGGCATTAAACATATCATGTTTATAAAAGTAGTTAATAATTGGGGTCTAATATGCAATATTTGACCCTCAACATCTTATCCTCTGCATTCTTAATCTTCTGGAATATATTCCTAAAAACTTCAACATTCTAGAGCTTAAGAATCGATTTGACATTTTTCATCTTCAAAAAAAATTTCACCATGGGGGAAGCATCCACCCGCTGATCCCAAATGTCTCTAACCACATTGCTGAAATTCTCATGATTAGTCCACATGCGTTGGAACTTAAAGGGTCTAGAGTCGTTGAAGGAATCTTCTTCAAAATAAAGTAGCATGGGGGAATGGTCTGAGAAAATGCGAGTAAGATGTTCCACCTTACATCTGGGGTGACAGTCCAGCTAATCTGAGTTGAAGAGCATTCTTTCGATTCTCGCCCAGCGCCGGTTTTGACCTGATGTGTTGTTGCACCAAGTGAATTTAGAAACTACGACACCTGGATCAATCAGCCCACAGTTATTAATTGCATTCTGAAAATCAGCTATACTTCTGCTGTTTGAAGTGATGCCTCCAATTCTTTCATCCTGCGTCGTTGTGGAATTGAAGTCTCCGCATACTAGCCACGGCCCGTTAATGAGTATGGAAATAGCCAACAGGTCTTCCTAGAGCTCGATTATAACTGCCCTGCTGCAAGAGGCGTATACTATTGAGATGGTGTTGGTCTGATTGTCCTCCAGGGAGACCTTGAGCGTGATGCATTGTTTCGACACTGCGACGGTGGACAACTAAAATGGAGGGTTGAAAAGGATCCAGATTTTTCCTTCCACCGAGTCTTCTGCAATCGAGTGTTGGAATCCCAGCTTGGTGGCTATCGCAAGTCTTCTTGAGGGCCTGATCATTGGTTCTTAAAGAAGTAAAATGCCTATTTTCTTTGATCTTACTAGTCTCTTCAGGTGTCTGAGGGTTAGGGAGTTGCCTATCCCTTACACGTTCCATGAAAGAATGCTAGTCATCTGATTCCCAGTCGCCAAGTCTGTCCCTGCTAATGATCTTAGCTAGCCTGTAACTCCTCCTAAGGGATAACTTCCTCTTCTGTATGACTGGAGCTTTTTTTAACTGAGCTTTGCAGTCGTGGCCAGCTGGAATAGGAAGGGTGCCAAGCAGCTGTGGAGCTTGATTTCCTCTGATCTCCACCCAAAGGTCCAGGTTGTCATGGTTGTGGGTTGGGCTAAAGAGGGTAGGTGCCTAATGGTTCGGGATTGTGCCCAAATCCCCGTCTTCTGAATAGAAGGAGGAATCAGCACTGGCGAGGTCCCAAGACATCAAGTCTCCTGGCTAGCTCCACCTATATAAGGTGTCCATCCTATTCTCCTTAGTTCTGAAGATCTGAGTAGAGATTTCTTCAGAGCGAATGGGGATGTCCATACCTGTAGGGGGAGTGTCGTGCTGAGGCTGAGAGCGAGAGGGGTTTCACGAACAATGCTAGTGGGTAGAGAGGGCAAAGGGGAGGTATGAGGGTTTGTGGGCAGAGAGTAGGGGCCGCTGATACAGTGGGTTGGAGTGGTGAGAATCGAGTTGTTCTGTCTCTGGCATATGTGACCTGACAGGAGGGAGTTGGGCGGGGGTGATTGCAGTCCTAGTATTGCTGGGTTGGGGCCTCATGGCATTCAATGAGACACTAGCAAGGGAACCTACGCAATGAGGATGAGAGCGCGAGTCATTGGGGATATGGGGGCTCTGAGAGGCATTTATTCGAACATCTTGAAGACACGTAGCGTCTACCTTAGCTGTAGCAGTATAAGTAGCCTCCGTTGGAGATCGGTCATTGGGAGGGATGTCTGATCTATTAAGGGAAGGCTCTGGATGGTGGGTGTTGGCAAAGGTGCTATCCACCCATTGTCTGGCGATGACTGCTTGAAGAGGGAGGGGGGGGGGGGTTGTTGACAAGATTGGAAGAGCCGGATCTGTTAACTTCAGCTGGATCTGTTCAACAAGGGTGATAATGGGGAAGGACAGACCCTCAATCTCCAGGTCGATGACTGTGGACAATGTGGCAACTGGGTAAGGGATTATCTTAGCCCTTGCGAACATGAGGAAAGATGCATCAAGGGTGTCGCGATAATGTCTACCACTGATCTAAAAAAAACTTGCAATATGTTCGACTATTTGCCTGCACCAAGCATAAAGGGGGATGCCTTGGACACGGATCCAAATACCTGTGCTAGTGGAAAGCAAAGATGGACTCTGGGGCTTAACAGAATGAAGGTTCATGGATTGGGGGAGAGTGGAGTCTTTCTTGAAAGCGACTGCTTCTTCCCTAGATTGGAAAGAAATGATGAAGGCCCGATTTGAAATCTTGGCGATTCCCACTCGTGAAGCGCTGAAAGGAGAAGATCTGGTAGCAACAATCAGATGGGGGACGAAGCAGGTTTAGGTGAATGATGTGCCAACTAGGGCATTGGAAAGGTCTTTTCTCCTGGCATTCGAAACCCTTCCAGGAACCTGGATAGAGAAAGCGTGATGGTCACTGTGCCATCCCCAGTTACACGCTAGATCTGTGGTGTTTCTCCTATCGTCACTGATATGTGTTCGATGAAGTGATGTGCTAACCTCCCTGATCTGGGCCGTGTGGGGCAGAATCTGAGGTCTCCTTACCCCATAGTTCCTATCTGGGGTAGCGTATGGCTTCCTATTCCGCACCGGTTGGATCAGCAGCTTCCTTCCCCCAAAGTTTCTACCCTGAAGGTTGGACATAGCAGATTTCATGTCAAGCTTATTACTGAACCTAACAAACCAATACCCTTTGTTGCTCCTGCCACCAGGGATCATTGGAATATAAACATTTGCAATGTGCCCAAACTTCTCAAATCTCACTGTAATCTCCATGGTGGAGGAGCTGAATGGGATGTTCGCTATGAAAAGAGAGTGGGTACGTGGCATGGGATTTCCGGCACAGAACCATAGACCATCCCGCTTCCGCTTCATCCCCTGTTTCCATTCTCTCAGTGTTGTGTGGTATAGCAGACAATCCGCTTCCTTGTTCATGCATGGCCACGATTTCGTAGATAAAAACCTGGTTGGCACGTGTTGATCTTGCCTGTACTAAGACAATAAAGATCATCATAAATTTAGGATTTTTATGAAAATATATTCCTTACAGGAGTCTTCACTTTTACCAAATAATAACGCTTGTGCAGAGGAAAACCCCTGCGAACGATATTGCTCGAGGGGAGAATTACCAAAATGCCTTTTTTTTTTTTCTTTAAAAAAGTAATAGATTCTAGAACCCTCCAACCACATGGTCTACCAATGACATCCAATTCACCCAAAGTATCAACTCCACTACGATTATCAGGGCTGAAGCAGGGCCTACCACAAATGCATTCTTAATAGGTAGAGACCACGAAAGAAGTCTAAACAAAAACAAAAGTATAGTCCATCATATCTGCATGCAATCCTGCATAGGGTATGATGTAACTAGGCCCTATGTATGTCTAGTTCAAAAAAATTATTCCAAACAGAGAGAAATTGCCATTAGAAATATGGATCGTAAATCGGCTGTACCTTTTGATCCTGTATTATCCGGAAACGCATGACCAATCGATCTTTACGTAACATTGCATCCAAATTCAACCTACTTGCTATAATGATAGAACTCATCATATTTTCAAAAAACACTCTCCGGTTTCACACAACTATTTTATAATATATTTTTTAAAATTATTTTTGGTAAATTTTATTTTTGTCATATTTTCTTATTTTTAAAGTTTTAGGATTTTTGCTTTTTTCTAGAAATTATTTGTAATAATGCAAGGAATTCTCCGGTAAAGTTCATCTGTACATTTTTTTTTTTTTTTTTTTTTTTTACAAATTAGGCTTTAGAATAGTTTTAATATTTTGGATAATTTTCAATTTAAGGTTGGAATTTTGTTATTTTGGGTAATTTTCTATTAGGGTTTGTCTTTTTTCCTTTATAAGTTATGTAAACGAGAAGGATATCTCTTAATGTAATTTTGAATTTTCTTTTTTATCTTGTGGATTTAAGGTTTTTCCTACTTGAGGAAGACGATGATCTTCTTTTCATTATTTTATACCCTTTCTTGCGTCAGTTGGTATCAAAGTGAAGCTTTTCTTTGGTTTAATGATATCTAACAATGATTCGACTAACAACCCCACTGACGGTTCTCCAAGGAACAATCTTATGACAATGGTAGTAATGTTTGAAGCCTTTTAATGGGAGAATTTGCAAGTTACGAAAGTAATACAAATGGCAATTGACCATTTGATGAGAGCTCTAGGATAGGCATGTGTTCTTAGTGACACTATGTATGTAGTGCAACATGTGATGAATTACATGCCACCACTCTGATCATGAAGAAGTTGTTGTACACGCCATATGACGAGATATATAGATTTGCAATGGTACAACTTCTTCCAAACTAAGTGCAATGTGAGAAAAAAAAAATGTTATATAATCATAAATGGTGGGGGCAATAAGAATATCATGCTGAATACTATGGTGGAAAAGTTGCAACTAAAGATAAAACGCACTCATCTCCGTATATGATTGAATTAATAAAAAATTTAAAAAAAAAAAGTGAAAGAAATGTAACTAAATGATGTCATATTCTCTTATTCATTAGTAAATATCATAAAGAGGAAGTAATGTGTGACATGATTGATATGATGGCTTCACATGTTACTTGGTCGACTTTAAAAAATAAAAATAAATAAAAACTTAATATAACAAAAAAAAAAATGCTACTTGATCGACGATGTTGATGCCACACATAAAGGTCAGAATAATATATTTATTTTTATTAGCGATAGTAGAAAGATTATTACCGCCCCTATGAGAATGGAGAACCAACCCAAGACTTATAAAGTGAAGTGGCGGTCTCTCATAACCATATGAAGTTTCATCCAAAAATCTAAGGAGGCAAGAGAAATCAATGCATTAGTTCTGAAGGAAAAAGTGGTAGAACGTGCCATAAATATTTTAGAGAAGTTGAAACCAATGTTGTAAAAGGTCAAGGGGATTATGCCTGATGAACTTTCCAACGAGTTACCCCCCATGCATATTATCCAACACCACATTGATCTTATCCTAGGGAAAAATCTGCTTAATCACCCACATTATTAGATGAGTCTAAAAAGTTGTAAGATCTTGTAAAAAAAAGTGAAGGAACCATGAATTTGTGTGTTGTTCTAGCCCTGTTGATGCTTAAGAAGTTATAGGAGTCTAATACCAAGTATAAGGAAGAGAATAATAAACATCTGTGCTAGAAAGTGTTTGAAGTAGGTGATAATGTGCTAGTTTACCTGTGCAAGGAGAAGTTTTCAACTAGGACTTATAACAAGTTGAGGAATAAGAAGATCATTCTTGTTCTGATCCATAGGAAAAATAACGATAACTCTTATGTTGTTGATCTTCTTGAGTGCGTGAACATCTCATGCTCTTTCAATGTGATAGACGTGTATGAGTATCATGAGCTAATTCTGTTGAATTATTTGAGTATGAGTTCTTTTCAAGTGGAGAGGACTGACGTAGGATGTGCAACGGATGCATTCTTAATAATTTGAATTAAAAGAAATCTAAAACGAAAGCAAAAGTAATTCATAAAATCCAACCCCAATCATGCATAGAGTATGACATAACTAGGCCATAGGCATGTCCTGTTTGAAGAAATTCATTCCAGATAGGGAGAAATTAATGTTTGAAATGTGGACTATAAATCACTTGTAACTTTTGATTTGGGAATCAACATGAAATGCATGACCTATCGATCTTTATATAACGATGCTTCTAGGGTCAAGCCGCTCACAATACCAGCCGAATTAATCTATTTTTTTTTATAAAAAAAAATGTATCATCTAATTTTAAATTTTGTTGTATCTCCTTAGTTTTAGGGTTTTAAGATTTTTAAAAATTTTCCTGTAATAATGTTAGGAATGTTCTAGTAATGTTTATCTTTTTATTTTTGGCAAATTAAGCTTTAAAAGAGTTTTAATATTATGGGTAACTTTTGAATCAGGGTTAGAATTTTATTATTTTTGGTAAATATATGCTTTACTTAATGGAGGCCACCATCCATATAGAATTTTGTTTCTGAGTTAAGTTCACTTGTTTTCGGCGAAGTTGATGCGGAAGAAGATGATTCCAAAGAAGATGACACCAGAGAAGATGATGCTAGAGAAGGGTGCTGGACAGGGTGGTGGTGAGACCCCAAGGAGAAGTTTCGAAAGGGATTGTAATGCTCAAGGCTGGGATTGAAAATGGGACCCTTCATCAGCTTTGGCCCTATATAAGTGATATCCGTATATCGTATGTAGGTCCCATCTTCCCCTTTCAATCGAAACCACTCCATCAATTCTCGTCGGAATTATGAGGAAGTACACTGCCCAGAGAATGACTGATATCTTCCTACTAGGTGAACTAAACAACAACGAAACAATAGGTACTGTTTTGGCCAACGTTGAGAGTTTATTCTTGTCGTAGGCCACGGATAGCTCATGATAGGGTGAAGATGCCATCTTCCAAAAGAAAGCCGAGGAACATTATCAACGGATTTAGTTATACCTTCCGATGAGCCCTATGGTCGTGAAGCTTCGTTCGATGCTTCATCATAAAAAATCAAGAAGAGCTTTGTTCAAAGCTTCTCCTGCACGCAATTTACCACGGTACAAACATGCCATAAACCAAAATCATTCACACTAATATCCGTGTGGTCATCCATGTATGTATGCGTCTGTTCCATACCGTGCATATGTTTTTACAATTTATCTTAATACATGGTCCCAAAATTTTATCATATCCAAAAGGTCCATGGCCCATCAAAAAATTTCAATGATACTATGAGATTTACACATGGTCCACTTGATCTTTAGATATGCTTTAGTTTGCGAGTCTTGCATTAAAATGACCTGGTAAGATAAATGGACAGTGTGAATGAAACACTTCAATCACAGTAGGCCCCATAATCTCATATGGATCCAAAAAACAAAAAAAAAAAACCATCTCGCCATCATAATTACATCCTGAGAGCTGAGTTCCAAGCAGGGCAAATTTGTCCGATTTTATTTTTTAAAAAGGGGGTCAGAGGTCTGAAAGGCATTTGTTAACCCTGACCTATTTATGGGGCGTTTGGCTGAGCCTATACTTAGGTCAATATCCCAAAAAATTAAGCAAGGTCTCACTGAATGGGTAAAAGCAAGGATGATCAGTCAGATAGGATGGTGTCAAGGCATACCTCAGGTCAACGGTTCTGATTGGATGATCTCTTGACCATTGACCATCCATGTTAGGCTGCTGTGCACTGTTTGCCGAAAATGGATTGGCTACTCCCCCTGCCACCGGCCAATGGCTGGTGGTCGGTGCTCTGTGGGGCCTACATGATGTGTGTGTTTCATCCATGCTGTCCATTTATTTTTTCAGATCATTTTATAGTATAAGATCAAAAATGAGGTATATCCAAATCTCAAGTGAACCGTAATACAGGAAACAGTCTTGAATGAGCGTCAACCATTAAAAACCTTTTGGGGCCATAAAAGTTTTGGATCAAGATAGATCTTTGTTTTTTGCCTTCATCTGGGCCTGTATGAACTAATCAACAGATTGGATGTCAAACAAACAGTACAGTGGGCCTTAGGAAGATTTTAATGGCGGATATACAATCACTATTTTTTCCTGTGGTGTGGTCCATACGATATTAATATCCCTCTCAGCTTTAGGATCAAGACCTAAAATAATCTGTAAAAATGGATGAACGGAATGGATGAAACACATACATCATGGTGGGGCCGACAAAGCACCGACCATCAGCCACCGGGCTGGTGGCAGGGGGAGTAGCCAATCCGCTTCCCTGTTTGCCATGTATATGTACAGTGAAAGGGATTCTATCATTGTATTATGTTAAAGATGGCCGGCCCTCGGACGGAAGCGGATTAGATACGGCCCTGGCCTCACCCAAAACGGTGCGGCCCTGAAAGTGGAGCCCATCTTGATATATGTATTCTATATCCACGCCGTTCATAAGTTCTTTAAACTCATTTGAAGGCATTAGCCCAAAAATGAAGGGAAAAAAAAAAAAAAAAATCAGGTGGACCATGCTATGGAAAACAGTGGTGATTGAACGTCCTACCATTAAATAATTCCTAGGACCCACGTTAATGTTTCCGTAATGTTTATTTTCCATCCAACCTGTTGACAAAGGTCACATAAAACTGGTTGAAGGTAATTTAAAAAAAATAATAATAATAAATAAAAAAAATAAAATAAAATAATAAAAAAAAAAAAAAGTGCCAGATTTATCCAAAACTTACGTGGCACATTAATGGTCAATCACAACCTTTTCCTATGGTATGGTCCACCTGAGAATTGGATCTGTTTCATTTTTGGACTCATGCCCTAAAATGATCTGAAAAAAACGATGAACGGTGGGGATATAGAATAAATCATCAAGGTGGGTCCCAACGTAAAATATTACCGTCTTGGGTGAGGCCGGGCCGGGCTGCACCTAATCGTCTCCCATTGGACGGCCAGCCTTATCATTCCCAACGACCTTTGACGTGTGAGTTTGATACTGTTTAGTGAAGAGAAATGATCTAGTACTGCCCCGGTGACATAAACTTACTGTACTGAACAATCCTTTCCCAGCCAATGCATCCATGTGTAGTGAATCCGAACCGTGGAAAGCGTTAGCCACATCATGAGTATCACCTGTAAGAAAACTCAGTCCGATCCAAGTATCATATTGGCCATACCGTTAAAAAAAATGAATGGGATTAAACTTCCTTTGGGCTATTCTGGACATTGGTAAATACGTCGATCAATTTGGACCGACCAACTGATGGGCCAAACAACTGTTTAGGAAATAGTTATCCCATCCATTTGCAATCTCTAATCTAACCACATAGGATCGTATTAAAAAATAATAATAATAATAATAATAATAATAATAATAAATATTTTAAAAAATCAACTTGCTGAACTTTTGTGATCTCGTTCAACCGAGAGATGCTCCACTAACGGAAAAGTTCGGTTTCATGGCCAATGTCCACAACCCATAGAAAGGGTTGTGACCATTTCCCTTGGAGTAATCACTTGATCCTCGACCGGTGGATATGCATTCTATACTCGAGTTTTTGGTTTTGAACAAGTGGGGTCCACCGTAACCTTAGATGTAACTGGCCTTGCAATTGATGGGCAATGCCCTAAAAGATTCCCCCATTAAACAGAACCGTTCTTCTAAATTCTTCACCATACCGTTAACCAGACAAAAAATGCCAGCCGTCCAAATTCGAGGAAATAAAAAATTAAAAAAAAATCTGCCAATGTCACGATTGTCCAATCACTCATATTTTGGGTCGTGCCCCATCTACCGTGTTCGAAACAATCTGTACGGTTCTGATTTTCTGTCCATCACTTGTACCATCGTTGTATGCAATATGCATCAGTATGCATGGTTATATATACTCGGCCAGAATATTAATTAATAATAAAATGATTCCGCGTAGGGGTGTCAATGGGCTAGGCTCAGGCGATATAAGCAGAGTTTTGAAACAGTTCATAATCCGGGCCGAAAACCTACCTCAGGCCCGGCCCTGTTGACCGCCCTAGATCATCGCAGACCGGACGCTGAAGTAAACCTTTCTTAATTCGCTTACGCAATCCGAGGACTTGACTTTGACCCATTCGTCATACAAGGCTACTGTCTGATGAAAGATAACTGAAAAGATGACTCTGATCCAACTCTTCCACCGATCTAATTCACAGCTATTGAATGAGTAGTTGAAGCTAAATTGGTCAGTGGTCCAAATCTAACTAGTGAAATCGGTTAAGATCGTTTGTATGGTGTGAACTTCTTGTCATGCTTCATCTAAAATGGAGGCCAACAAAACCCCACAACTCATAAAATAGTGGTGAACTATCACCATAGTCCAACCCTCCCGATTTTTTATTTTATTATTTTATTATTTTATTATTTTGTCTTGCTCTCTGTTTTGTTGGTGACCTGACTGTATATATACCGTTTACAATGAAAGAAGTGAAAGAAACAAACCCATAGCAAAGCAAGAGATATACATCATGGACATCCATTTCTTTCTATTGCCGCTTCTTTTTCTTGGGCCGTCAATTGCTGCCGGGCCAACTTCTAATCCATTGGTGACCGCTGATTCCATTGGAGCCAGTAACAGTACATGTGTGTCTGTGGTACTCCATGACTTCTACTCAACTCCGGCCTACCAATCGCAAACGTCAATCAGCCCATGCAATTTGAAGAACAAATCCGCAGGTACGATCTATTCTTCCCACTAACCAAATTGAGTTTCACAATAGAAAATATGAATTTAGTTATTGGTTTTTATATATTTGTAAATTTTACATGAAACCAATGTTCGATTTTTCAAATTGTACATCGATGTATGCTGAATTCCGTTGTAATTATGTCGGATTTTAATCACATAGATAATGGGGTTTTTAGTTTTTTTTTAAATTTTTTAAGAAACTAGGCTTTGGGGAGTAATTTCTAGTAAAAGAAACAAGAATGTGGAAGTCCACCCCATGAGTTAAGCATACCCCATTACACAACCCAGCCCCGGCAGCATTGGGCCCAAGTGGGCTGAGGCAAAAGCTGCCTCAGCAATCAACTTGAGCCGATCGTACATGTTTCAACTCTAATCTTAGGATCAAAATATTTTAGGCATTTCATTGATAAAGTTGTTGGATTAAAAAGGTATTTTAAATTAGAATTGAAAAATCTATATAAAATAATAATAATAATAATAATAATAATAATAATAATAATAATAATAATAATAATAATAATAATAAAAGAATCAAATTTTTGTCTCTGTTTATTAACTTGCTTTAATTGTGTTTAGTTTTATCTCATATTGAAAATTTGTTAGAAAAACTAAGCATTTATATTAAAACTCCCCATTCATTTTTTGTATCGAAAAATAAAGATATGTCATGGAGGATGTGCACACGCGGCCGTGGATGCATTGCAGCAGGATGCAGTATGTCTTTGATCAAACATATTTCGTTTTCTCGACATATGTTTTGTGCTCATGCACATGCAAATAAAGAACCATTGCAAACCTACCTAATAATTAATGAGGTAGCATGTGACAACGTGATTTTATTATACTGCTTGCATGTGTCTTGACCTCTAATGGCTACCTATTTTTTCTTTATAAAATCATCTCTCCTCCTTTGCAAAATCATCCAAAAATTTATCTTCTCTATGGTTTTTTTTTTTTTTTTTTTTAATTTCTTTGAGTAAATCAATTTGAGTTTTTTTGAATTCATGTAACTGAGATCGTTAGTGCAATTGATCTAAGTCGTTCATCTTAAAGGAGAGTTGTTATATCCCAGGGGCAAACTTGCTCGGACCCAGTGCATCAGGGATCATCTTTTTGTGGGGACAAATTTGTCTTTAAGACAACAACAGTAGCGTGCCTCAATTCTCTAGATCTTTTTATTATTATTATTATTATTATTATTATTATTATTATTATTATTATTATTATTATTTATGATTTATTGTTTTTAGATTTTCTGCTATATCTGCATATTAGAACCAACAATTTAAAGATAAATTTCTCTCTATAAAATCTCAGCATTATGACTATTGTATCTGAGACTCCTAGAATCAAGATTTCCTATGGGAAAAACTTTAAGAGATTGCAGCAGAAAATGAATTTCTATCTGACTATCCTCAAGCTGATTTACATTATCAAAGATTCTACCCCATCACTTAAGTGAATGAACCAACAATATCTTTTAAACTATTGAAATGGAAGAATAATGACTATCTGTGCCGAAACCATATTCTTAATGCGATAACCAACGAGAACTATATGATAGGTTCAGAGGGGAGACATGATAGGTGAGGCCCGAAGCTTTTTGTCAGGGCCCACTTGAATGGATGTACATTTCTCTATTGTAATAGAATTGCGTGGCATGTGTCCACTTATTTAAAAAAAAAAAAAAATTTAAATATGAGAACTATATGATATCTACTGTCATCTCTCCATTTCTAAAGAAATGTGGAATTATCTTGAGAAAAAAAAAAAATTCAAAATGGAGGACGCTAGAACAAAGAAGTATACAGTTAGTTGTTATATTTATTTTAAAATGTCTGATGATAAATCTATAATAAATAAGGTGCATGATTTATAGAAGGTAACTTATAAAATCTCGCTTGAAGGTATGGTGATTAATGAGGCTTTTCAAGTTGCTATAATAATCGAGAAATTTTATTCACCTTGGAAGGAATATAAAAATTCCTTTAAACATAAGAGAAAGGACATGAGTTTCGATAACCTCATCCTTCACATACTAATAAAAGAGGAAACTAGAAACCGTAATAAAAAATTTGTAGATCTAGAATTTATAATTAAGGTCCACCTTGTTGAGAATAACCAGAAGGGTCAAGAAAATCAAACTTTAGGACCACAAAAGAAAAAGCATCCCAAGGCCAAAGAAATAAAAAATAGACAAAAATAATAAGAAGAACGAATGATGCTATGTGTAGAAAAAATGGACACTTTGCTAAGCAATGTAAGTTCCGTAAAAGCGATAAGAAAGAAAATGACTATGCACATATTATGGAAGAGTTTGTGGGGATCATTACTAAAGCACTCATAATTGCTTGTGGCTCATACGAGTGGTTGATTGAATCAGGTACCACCCAGTATCATTGTTATGACTGCATGCAATTTTGCTCATATGAAACTAAATTGGACCTTTTACTGCTCTTCTAATGGAATCTCGCAAATCTAGTGTGTGCAACTTGGTTGGCTTAAGTAGGTTATCATACCCAAAATCATATATAATACGTTAGAAAAATTACAAAATATGATCATTTCTGCTTCCGATCAGGCCTTCTCTGGTCCATCTGTGCCATAAAAGTGTCCGCGACACGCTTTGTATCAAAGGATGTAGAGTGGAGAGATTTTATTTTATTTATTTATTTTTTGGACTCTTTGTCAATGAATCACTTCATTCACGAAGTAGGACCCACCATGCGTGGGCCATGTGGCGAATCATGGGTTGCTATGAATAACATTACCCACCCAAACTACTTACAGAAAAAATCATTCAATGGTCAACGGTTTACTTGTAAGTCAAATTATCGGAAAAAAAAATAACCATCATGGCCTAGCCAATGTGTGGCGTACCTTTTTAAGCGGGTCTTACACCGATACACGTGGCCCACCCGACTGGAAAAAGAGAAAAAATAAAAATAAAAAATGATACACCTGTAATTGTATTATCTGTGTATCATTTTCCAAAACTCCCGTGCTGTTCCGACATGATTTGAAGAACTCTAAAAATCACAAACCCTAGAGATTTCGTTTCATAAGCTTGTAGGTTGTTTAACTAACATAGAATATATTGTAGGCGTTTTCTGGCTGGGAGCATCCACAAACATCTCTAAAGATCAACTACTTCATAAGCATTTACAGATCGGCGTTCCAAAAAAAAGTGGATTCAATGAGTTCATGAAGGTGGAGTATAATCCTATGGGAAAACAGGTCGCGTCCAGTTTCCCTGTAGACGTTTTTCGGGAAGTAATAGCGATGTTGCCCTACAAGATCTCTTATGAATTCATTCCGTATAATGGCAACGGCGATGCTCCGGGCTATTATGATGAACTCATTTCTCAAGTATATCTCAAGGTGGGGTGTGTAACTATCAGCATTGATTTGTTTCATCATGTTTTTACATATTTTTTGTCTGATGGGTGCTAAATTCAAATATTTTAAGTTACACCATTCATCTTTTGGCCCTTCCATAAAAGGGTCCACAGATGAATGGTCCAGATGTCATGTATGCGTGCGTGCCATATGCACGGACCTTGAGAGCTCAATCACTGAAACCGTTGAGTTTGATCAGGAATATGATGCAGTTGTGGGAGATATATCAATCACAGCAGCTAGATCGGATACTGTAGACTTCACATATCAGTATATGGAGGCTGGTGTATCCATGATTGTACCGACGGAGGACAACAATGCCATGAGTCCATGGTGGTTCATGAAGCCACTAACCACGACTCTGTGGCTGACTACACTCGCTGTCGCGGTGCTGAAGGGGGCTCTGGTGTGGTTTTTTGAGCATGAAAAGAACCCGGAATTTCAAGGCTCACCCTCGAAATTAATCGGGAAGATCCTCTTCTTCTCCTTCTCTACATTCGTATTCGCAACCCGTAAGTAGCTCTCTCTCTCTCTCTCTCTCTCTCTCTCTCTCTCTCTCTCTCTCTCTCTCTCTCTCTCTCTCTCTCTCTCTCTCTACCCTGAGAAATTAGGACTGTTCATTGGGTGGATATTATGGTAGTTTTTCCCTAACCAAAAGAAAAATCGTGCCAATCCATTCATCAGGTGGGCCACGCACTTGGCGAGAAATGGACACAATTAAAATGAGACAGCAGCAGACTGTCTACATTCAAAATACACGTGTGGCCAACATGAGAATTGCACCAGCATGGTTCTTTGCATATTTGTCACATGTGAAGCAATTGCACATGGCCCATCTACATGTAGCAAGGATTGACTGTTACACCTGTATCATGGAATTTATGGATAGTCTATGCACCAATAATGAAAATTCAACATTTTAATCTGAAGTCGTACCTGATTGGCAAGACATTTCCAATGCCTCAATGTCGCCAATGGGAATCTTGATCTTCCACACCTCACACCTTTAGGAGAACCTCTCAATGAGACTAGGGTTTTCTCTCTTATGTTGGTGAGGGGATTAGGACATATATTTATAGGAATGAGGGCTAGAAGCATACCCATCACACTTCTCTAGGATATTCACACCATAGGTTTTTCATATCCGGCTCAATAACTGTGTATAGGGACCATGGTTCAAATATCCCGTCCCCTCCCCCCCCCAAAAAAAAAAAATCCCGCCCCAAGCCTACTTACAATGATCACAACTATAATTAGCATCAACAAAAGAGATAGATCTAAGAGCTGCAGAAACCGAAAGTGGTCCATGTTGTCCGAATCTAATCTGGTGTTAAGCTATGGGCTCCTTTTGATGTTTTTGCTTTCCTTATTATATGATAGGTGAGGCCCGATTTTGTAGCGCCCACCTTAAATCTTCTTTTTGTACTTCCTCTGGTTATATATACAAAGATATATCGTGTTTTAAAAATTAATTAAAAATTAAAAATTAAAAAAAAAAAACTATAGCAGGGCCACTGAATTGCTCTATTTGAATAATCCAATGGTCTGATCTCAACCAATGATCATGTGTAGCCCACCTGATGGAGGACAACTTGTTTGAGTTGACCTGAGGCTCCGTTGAAAGGGAAAAAAAAAACATATGCAAGTATAGCACTTCTCTAGCTAACCCTTAGTTTTGCTCAATGCAGATGAGAAGCTAGAAAGCAATTATTCCAGATTCATAGTGAACTTGTGGACATTTCTAGTGTTTATTCTAGTGACCGCCTATGCTGCGAATCTGACTTCAATGCTAACCGTCGAAAAGTTGCAACCGACCATCACAGATGTAAGGTCCTTAATCACAAACGGCGATTACGTTGGGTACCAGAATGGGTCGTTTGTGTTTGATGTGTTAATGAATCTTGGCTTCAATGAATCAAAGCTCAAGCCTTATTCAACTGTAGAACAGTATGCAGATGCCTTGGAGCATGGAAGTAGCAATGGTGGCGTTTCCGCTATCATAGATGAAATTCCTTATATCAGAGTCTTCCTCAAGAGCCATTGCCGCAAGTATACTATGGCTGGTCGGACTTACAGAACTGGTGGATTCGGCTTTGTATATCTCCATCCCTCTTCCTCTCTAATTTTGAAAGCAGAACTTTTTAATTGGTGTTTTTCCTAGTCTTAGTATAATTTCCAAAAATCGCGATATGGGGCTCGATCTTTTGTGCGGTATCGGAATGAGCTCCTTTACAGCATGAGTATCATTTCATGATTTGGATCCACCTGGTTTTTGGGCTCCAAGGAGAACATAAGGGATGCACATGATGAAAGGATTGGATGTCATGAAAACATTTCAGTGGGCCCCACACATCCCTTTGTACGTTAAGATTATCCTACTAAGCTTTGCAGTAGATCTTGCCTCCTTTATTAGAGAAAAGTCGGGTTGAGATACAAAGAGATCTTGTGAGAAGAGGCCCAATAACAGAATTTGTGCTGCTACTCCATCCATCAATACAGTGCTGACCTGACATATGGCCCCGGTCCCTCTTTTTGGAAATATGTATGGGAGGGTAGTTTGGGTCTTTTGTGGATATTTAGGTTTGATACAGGATAGGTGGGGCCATAGGCTTTGGGCGGCCCACCCGAAATATTTGTATATCTTCCCATTTGAATGAAAAGTGGCATTTAAAAAAATTAAAACAAATAAAAAGATATGTGGCCCCGGTTTTAAGTTCTCACTAGTGGGGTCCATAGTTTGGTGTTCCAGATTGATGGTCTGCTGTGTCCCATTGTGGATGGGCTATGCCTAAAATCTCCTTCTCAAACAATATTAACCTTTGGAACTGTGGCCTACAGAGGGACATTTAGAAGAGAAACACAAAAAGGTTCCACATTGAACAGAAAAATGCCCTGATACGAGGAGATTTTTGGGACATTCTCCACCAACAGTGGGACCCAACAGACCAATGATCAGGATACCAACCACAGGACCCACTTCTCAGAAGTGAAAACACACATAATTCCTATCATAAATCTTGATAAAGCCATGTTTGTATCAAGCATTGAAACTGACAATGGGCTGAGTGGCCCACTCAGCCCGACGAGCCCCGGCTCCTCTTTGGACCGGGCTTGGACCTATTAGCTTGAAATGGGTTAGATCATATGAATATGACATTCCAATTCTCGGTTAGGCAACCCATGCATCTTGAATGAGAACGGTAGTTTTGTTCCTCTCAATATCCATTTCTTTGTGCATATGGGACGCACTTGATCAATGGTTAGATTAGGAACATCAACATAGGAAATGGGAAATTTATCGATTATCTGGCTGGGTCCCAAGAATTTTTCTGAGAAATGGGCTTGGGCCTTCTTTGATAGGAACATCTGGGCTTGGACTGGGGTGATGCCTTAGTCCTCAAGCGTAAGGCTGGGTTGGATCTAGCATCTAGCCTGGCCACGTCCCAACCCAGCCATTACCACCCCTAAGTGAAACGTGATCACACTCAGGGGGCGTTTGGATCTTAAGTTGCTTAAAATAAACTACTTATTTCACAAGTAGCTTATCTTAGTTCCTACTTATTAAGTAGATAAGTATATTTGGCAAGCAGCATGCTTACCAGCTTCTCCTCTCTTTGGTCTCTCTTGATGCCTCTCTTCAGCAACTTGTGAAAAGTAGAAAAACTAAAACAAATAATAATAATAATAATAACTGAAGCGATTATGTACTTGTAAGTAAAAAAAGTTACTTGTATCTAATCATAAACCAATCTTACTTACCCGAAATAAGTCACTTATCTACAGCTGTAAGTAGAAAAGTAACTTATTTGGTGGTATCCAAACGGGCCCTCAATGTGATGCATTACGGGATCTTTTTTTCCTTCCGTTTCTTGTATATTTTTTTATTTTCCACTAACTTATTTCCTTCATCTTTTGCAGGTGTTTCCAAGAGGTTCGGCAATGGTTCCTGATATCTCTAGGGCAGTCATGAATTTCAGCGAAGGAGAGAAGATGTTCGAGATGGAGAAGAAATGGTTTGGGGACCAAACAACATGTCCTGACATAGGATCGCCGATATCAAACAAGAGCCTGCCCTTATACAGCCTCCGCAGCATCTACATTATCACTGGGGTTGCTTCGGCCATTTCACTCACCGTCTACTTCATTCGCCGCTTATATAAGCGCAGACGGTTGGGCATGTTGGGGAGCAAGTCTAGGATTACACCTGGACCGGAAGCAATCGTCGAACTCGGTACGAGTCATGAACTTCTGCCAGATGGTTTTCCAATCCAAATTATTGAAAACCAATTGGGTGGTGACGATCATTGGCCCAATGCAGAAACAGCGCATGATGGGCTGAAACACAATGATCTTTCAGTGGAAGTGATGCCTTTCGAGATTGGATCCAACTCTCCAAGTAAGAAAAGAAGATATAAAAGCTCTAGTTATTGATTCTCTGGGAAATTGGACACACTGTACAGTTGGTTGATTGATGTCCTAAATTTGTAAATTAATAGTTCTATCGATGACAGGTTAAATGCTATTAAGTAGACTTCGATGCCATCAAAGTCCTACTCAATGCCATCGAAATTATCTGGATTTTCTCATGTTGGTTGTTGGACACTTTGGTGTCCTGCTCAATGCCATCGAACTTAGTTTCGATGACATTGAAGGCCTGCTCGATGCCTTTGGAAAAATTCAGAAAATCCATGATTTTTTGCTCGAGTGTTTTGGTGTTATGTTCAATGACATCGAAGGCATTCGATGCCATCGACAGTCTGTCGATTCCATCAAAGTCCCATCAAAGGTGCCATCGAACCATCACATAGATTTCCGCATATTTACGAATTTGCAAGAAATCTCAGGATTTCTTTACGATTATGTTTGGGATTCTTCTTAAGGCTATATATAGGGGTGCAAACAGCATTAGGAGATATCACGTTGCTTTCTAAAGTATTCCTAGGGTATTCAAGGGCTTGTAAGGGGAGATTCGGGGCTTGTTCGAATCGGGTATTCTCTCTATCTCTTGTAAATTTCTGTTTTCATAGTGAGATTTGTCACTTTGTGCAGTGGTTTTTTTTTTTCCCCGAAGGGTTATCCATGTTAAATTTGTAGTTTTTGTGATTGGGCTTGATTGTTGCTATTGGTTTACTTTTCTTGGTTCAACTTTATGTGCTTCCGCAATTCCATAACAAGTGGTATCAAAGATAACGTTGGGACGCAGTTTGAATCTGAAAGCAAAGTATCAATGACAGTCAATCCTAAGTTCGATGTTGAGAAATACTACAGGAAAAATAACTTTGAACTATGGAAGGTCATTGACCTTCTAATTCAGCAAGGATTGGATGATGCACTCTTTGAGAAGCGGCCCTAGTCTATGACTATGATGAATGGAATAAAACTAATAAGAAAGCCAAAACTTATCTAAATGTGCTTAACGGATGAGATCCTTTACAATGTCATGAGGGAGAAAACTGCAGCATGTTTATGGGCGAAGTTAGAAGATATATTATGCAAAGAAATCTCTTGAAAATCGCCTATACTTGAAGCTTCAGTTATTCAACATAAAGATGGCAGATCAAGGTGATGTTGAGGGCTCACATTAGCAACTTTAACAAGATGATTTACAATTTGCTAGATGTGGAGGAAACGATAAAGGATGAAGATCAGGTATGTATCCTATTGAATTCTCTTTCGGCATCGTATGAGTCATTCAAGGACTTTTTATGCACTGGTAGATCAAGCCTTAGTATCGATACTGTTATGTCAGCCCTTAAAGGAAAGATGATGAGAAAGAAAAGCGGTGACATGGGCACCCTTACGATACATTGGTTAAGAGAGGGTGGAATTCTAAGCGAGACAGTAGATCTTCTCGATCGAGATCCAAGGGCAAGGACAAGGGAAAGTTGAAGTGTAATAACCCGAGATTTCACGGTCAGAGTTTATACTCGTGCTCGAGAAAAATGGATGTTAATAATGTACAAATTGGATGCTCTGAAATCACACCCTATTTTATTATTATTTTTTGTTTGGTTTACATCCAGATACATTCATGAAGGTAACGTTCACAAGAATAAAATCAACTGTATTGATTATTTTTCATCAGAGTAAAAAGAATAATTAACGGCCTTCCCAATGGAAGTTTATTACATTTATCGAGTTCGCAGTGGAAGTATAAAACTAAATTATAATTTGTTTTCTTATTCTTTCAACACGATCTTCCTTAGGGGAACATATTCACTAGGTCTTCAATCTGTGTGTCACCTACATAATCTGTACGGTTGGGAGAGAGTCAATGCCCTACTCATAGTGATGGTTATCCTTTAAGATTAACAGTAATTCAAGAGATTCATACAAGTTATATAAATATTCTGATACGTCAAGTAATCCACACTACAAGAGGTATCAATGCACAATCAATCTATATGAGATGCATGCCTAGCAAAGTATATGTGGTGTATCACACCTAGCTATCGCCACGATTTAGAATACGATTACAGTTATCCGACTCGACCCGCATCCCATACTATGGATATTCATCGGCGTATCCCACGCTTAACATGTTTTACACGGTTATTCTAAGACGACCATAACACATATCCAGGTGAATACACACCCAGAGATTGGAGCGACTATTTGCAACAACCAACCCCCCCAATATAGGAATTGATGTACTGCGTATACATAACGACTCACGTACACCAACCAGTGCAACATCACCCGAGAACCCTGGAATTACGTGACGCCTCAAGGCCGCTATCGAAAATGCATTACATCCATGATATTTAATCGATCGCTAGAGGAGGGATTCCCAACATAGTACTTGCATCAAGAGAGAGTTCTTTTATCTATGGTCGGTTAAGAATCACAAGACACCTGTCGGCCCCTTAAGGAAAAAGGGCGAGTGACAATAACCAACTCGAATAAGAGGCGAGTGACAAGGTCAACTCGAGGATGAGGAGAGAGGTTAAAGCCAACTCAATAAATAGAAGAGTGGCAACGGCCGATTCTTTAATAAGGGTGGCAATGGCGAACTTCATAATTAGAAGAGCAACCACCGTCGATTCTTGGTAATGGAGAGTGGCAAAGCCAAACCAATAGTAAGGTAAAGGCAAGGTGTACCCATAGCCTCTCATGAATCTAGGAAAACCTCTTACAATGGATATCATGTAAAAATCTCGAAAAGGGCCAATAATTGATGGTGAAACATATAATAGCATGCAAGATTCAAAGCAATATATAAAAGGCCAGGTAAAATACACATAAAGGCAAGATTAAATTTCATGAAGACATAAAAAGGCGAAATAAATACATGAAGGCATGAAAAGGCTAAATCGAGTAATGACATAAAAAAGGCAAAATCATACACATAAAGGTATGAAAGAGTAGGGAAAAACATTCAATTGAATTAGTGTAAGCCTAAAGGATAAAACCCTCACCTTAGTTGTCTTACTATCCTCTAAGGTTAGATGTCTGGCAACTTAGTTTCACCTACTTTGCATTAAGCTGAAGTGGCTGTTAGAGGTTCCATGCAAGATCTATGTTTCTAGAACCCTGCAAATCTTTCTACCGAGTCAACTCGGCATTGACTCGAATTCTTTAATTCTTCTTCTTTTCTTCCTTTCTTTCTTTATCCTTCTGCTTCCCTTCTCCTTCTCCCTTCTTTTCTTTTCTTTTTCTCTTTTCTTTTCTCTCTTGCTGATACATCTAGTAGAATTTGGACGGCCATCATATCTCACATTATCTTCTTTCTCTAAATTTCTAGGATTCTCTCTTTCTAACTGTGTCCCTCTCTTTCTGGTTGGGCTCTTTGTTATGGGCCTCTGGGCCTACTGATTTGATTATTGGGTTTATGTTATGTAAGGCCTTGTGTGGGCTTAGTCTATTTATTTTATGTTTGAATAAGTCTGCGTAGTATTGTTAGTAGTCCGAGTCTTGGACAATATTGTTAGTAGTTAGAGTCTGTTGGGATGAGTAGGAGACGTGCTGAGGTATTGGGTTGTTGGTTGCTTAAAGTTAGCAAGTATTACGGGTGTTGTTGGTCGTCAGAGTCTATTTATATTCTCTTTTTTAATGCAAAGCATCAGAGTATTTTTCCAGAACTTATGTGTTGGAGGATTTAGCCCCCTCGAAGTGGCTGATTATCTATTTCACCTTATCACACACCTTACAAGTGGTATCAAAGCCGCGGTCCATATGGCTGACGGATAGGGCCATAACACACGTTTTTCCCAACTGGCTGACTCAGTGGCATCATTGCGTACCACCCAGGAGACTCAAAACTAGAATCAACAACTATTGCAACAAGCAGTGGATGGTTTAGCCCAACAACTCCAACTTGTTGTGGCTAATATGGAGACGTTGGTCCATGCATAGCGGAAGTCCAAAGAAGATTCAAACTCAGCTTCAACTTCACATGGGAACCCACTGTTTGAGGAGCACGGAGACATTCGAACTAGGGCGATTCGTCTGGAATTTCCAAAGTTTAATGGAGACAATCCTCATGGTTGGATCTATCTTGCACAACAATTTTTTACATACCATCAGACCAATCCTCACCATAGGGTCCTTTTGGCCTCTTTCCATATGGAGGGGAAGGCACTTATTTGGTTTCAGGATTTGGAGGCATCTGGAGGGATTACTAGCTGGGAAGGATTCACTACAACTCTCCTCATACGGTTTGGCCCTACTATATTCGATAATCCTATGGAGGCCATAACTCGATTGCGGCAAACTACAACTGTGGAGGCCTATAAAACAGAATTTGAAATCCTATCTAACCAACTCAAAGGATTAGCTGAGCCTTACAAGCTCAGTTGCTTCTTAAGTGGGTTACGTGAGGATATTCGTTTTATGGTACGTATGCTTAATCCCTCGAATCTTACAATGGCTTTTGGTATGGCTAAGATGCAGGAGGAAAACGTTGCTGCTTTTCGCCGAAATAACTGTTTTGGTTCTACTCCTACTTGGCCTATTGTTACTTTACCTTCATACCAGGAGGAAAAGGCTATTCTTCCAGTTCAGCGATTAACACCAATACAGATGAAGGAAAGACGAGAGCGAGGACTTTGTTATAACTGTGATGAAAAATGGGGGCTAGGTCATAAGTGCAAATCTGCTCGCCTCTTTATTATGGAATGCACTGAGCCTAGCGATGATGAGGAGTTTCAGCCCAACACGGAACTTCTTAATGAGAATGATATCACTAATTTTGGAACCCCTGACACCGACACTGCTGTGCCCATACCAGGTATTTTCATTCATGCATTATCTGGATCTCCTAGCTCTAAAACCATGCGCATTGTGGGCAAAGTCTGTGGCTGTCCAGTGGTGATTTTGTTGGATACGAGCAGTACTCACTGCTTCATGGATTCATCCATTCAACAACGAGCTCAATTACATTTAGAACCAACAGACAGACTTCAAGTTAAGGTGGCTAACGGTGACATTTTATTAAGTGAAGGCAGGTGCTCAAATATTCCATTTGTTATGCAGGGTAACACTTATCACACTGATTTTTATCTCTTAACGCTGTGTGATATTGTATTAGGTGTCCAATGGTTGAGTACATTAGGACCTATCTTATGGGATTTTGACAAATTACGAATGGAATTTACTTTGTTTGGGCATAAGAATGTTTTGCAGGGCATCACACCTACCGAGGTATCTCTAATGGAGGGAGAGGAGTTTGGTCAGGCTTTGAAACAGGACAGGAAGGGTTTGGTTTTACAGCTTCTTGAATCTCCTGATCATACTACTTCTTGCTTGGATACTAACCCCCTCATTCTTCCCTTGTTGGATCAATTTTAGCAGGTATTTCTAGAACCCCTTGGCCTACCTCCTAAGCGTGACCATGACCACCATATCACTCTTCAACCAAATGCTAAGCCAGTTTGTGTTGGTCCTTATCGTTACCCATATTTTCAAAAATCTGAAATTGAAAAACTAGTCAATGACATGCTCAAATCTGGAATTATTCGACTAAGTCAAGGCCCTTTTTCCTCACCGGTGATCCTCGTGCGTAAACAATACAGCAGTTGGCATCTTTGCGTGGATTATCGAGCTCTCAATAAGGAAACAGTCAAAGCAAAATTCTCAATTCCTATTGTAGACGAACTTCTAGATGAACTTCATGGTGCGACCATTTTTAGTAAATTGGATCTCCGATCCGGTTACCATCAAATTAGGGTGTACCCCAAAGATATTCCAAAAACCGCCTTCCGAACTCATGAAGGTCATTACGAATTTTTAGTAATGCTCTTTGGTCTCACAAATGCCCCCACAACCTTCCAATCTCTCATGAACCACATTTTTAAACCTTACTTGCGTAAATTCATATTAGTCTTTTTTGATGATATTCTTATTTATAGCAAGAGTTTCAATGATCATCTTGAGCATTTACAGGTTGTTTTAGAGATTCTGCAACATCACTAGCTTTTTACCAAAAAATCCAAGTGTTCATTTGGGAATCCTGAAATTGAATACCTTGGCCATATTATTTCCAAAGATGGTGTTCAGGCAGACCCTAAAAAAATTGAATCCATGTTATCTTGGCCATTTCCTATAACCATTAAATCCTTACGGTGTTTCCTTGGTCTTACGGGCTATTATAGGAAATTTATTAAGGGGTATGGTTCTATTGCTGCTCCTTTGACCTCTTTACTTTAATAAAATTCGTTTGATTGGACCCAGCAAGCAAAGGAAGCCTTCACTGCCCTTAAAGAAGCTGTGGCCAAACCTCCCGTTTTGATTCTTCCTGATTTTACTAACTCTTTCACCATTCAATGTGATGCTTTGGGTTGTGTTGTAGGTGTCGTGTTAATGCAGAATGACAGACCCATTGCTTTTATGAGTCAAGCTCTCCGTGGCAAGGCTCTCCATCTATCTACTTATGAGAAGGAGCTGATGGCTTTGGTTATGGCTGTTAAGAAGTGGCGTTCCTATTTGCTAGGACAGACTTTTCGCATACAAATTGATCATCAAAGTCTTAAGTATTTACTGGAGCAAAAAATCGGTACACCTATGCAGCAAAAATGGCTCACTAAATTGCTGGGATTTGATTTTTTTTAGTTGAATACAGGAAGGGGAAAGACAATTTGGTGGCAGATGCCTTATCCAGGAAGTGGGAGGAGGAACCACAGTTGGCTGCACTATCTTTTCCAGCAGCAGGTTGGCTCACTGATCTACGGGCATCCTACTTAGAAGATGCTATGTTGCAAAAGTTGTTGGCTGACTATGACAACCAGTTGTTAGACGAGACAAAATATAAGAAGAAAGATGGGCTACTGTTTTACAACGACAGGTTATTTATTGGCACATCAGAAAATCTTAAGAATCAATTACTACATTTGGTTCATGGCAGCCCTCAAGCTGGGCACTCCGGTCTGCACAAAACTTTACATCGTGCTCGAGCAAATTTCTACTGGACAGGTATGAAGCATGATGTCCGCAATTTTATTAAGGAGTGTGAAGTTTGTCAAAGGAATAAAGTTGATACTCTACATCCAACAGGTTTACTTCAGCCTTTGCCTATTCCTGAGAAGGTATGGTCTGATATCTCCCTAGATTTCATTGAAGGGTTGCCTCTTTCCCATGGGTTTAGTGTGATTTTCGTGGTTGTGGATCACTTGAGTAAATATGCCCATTTTATTCCGGTATCTCGTCCTTATACAGCTCTCAAAATAGCTCAGTTATTTACTGCGAATATTTTCAAACTGCATGGGATGACTAATTCGATTGTAAGTGACAGAGACCCTACCTTTACCAGTCAGTTTTTGTGAGAATTATTTAAGTTACAGGGAACGACGCTTAAATTTAGCTCTGCCTACCATCCTCAGACGGATGGTCAAACGGAGGTAGTGAATAAAAGTGTGGAACATTATTTGAGGTGTTTTCCAGGTGACAAACTGCGGGAGTGGTCTACGTGGTTGCCTATGGCGGAATGGTGGTATAATACGAATATGCATGCCTCAACAAAGCTTACTCCGTTTGAAGTGGTTTACGGGTACTCACCGCCGGCCTTGCTGGCACATACCCCAGGAACAACTTCAGTGCAGTCAGTTGAAGAAGCCCTTCGATCTCAGGATTTAGTATTGCGACGCTTGCGGAAAAATCTACACATTGCCCAGGAGAGGATGAAAAAATTTGCAGACCTTAAGCGAACTGAGCGAAGTTTTGAAGTGGGTGATATGGTTTACCTGCGCCTTCAGCCATATAAACAGCAATCAGTTGTTCAACGCCGATATTTGAAACTTTCAGCCAGATTTTTCAGACCCTTCAAGATTTTGGAGCAGATTGGCAGTGTAGCTTATCGTTTGGATCTTCCTCCTGATTCTCTCGTGCATCCCGTGTTCCATGTGTCTTGTTTGAAGAAGAAACTAGGGCATAAAAATGTGTTGAGCCCTACACTTCCTCCATGCGACACCAGTGGCGCCTTCAAAGCAGAACCTGAAGTAATTTTAAAGCGCCGAATGCGCAAGAAGGGCAGTACAACAGTGAGCGAGTTGCTGGTCCAGTGGAGTTGAAGATGCTTCGTGGGTGGAGTACGAGAAGCTGTCCAAAGAATTTCCAGACCTTGAGGGCAAGGTCTTCTAATGGGGGAGGGATTGTTATGGGCCTCTGGGCCTTCTGATTTGGTTATTGGGTTTATGTTATGTAAGGCCTTGTGTGGGCTTAGTCTATTTATTTTATATTTGAATAAGTTTGCGTAGTATTGTTAGCAGTCCGAGTCTTGGGCAATATTGTTAATAGTCAGAGTCTGTTGGGATGAGTAGGAGACGTGTTGAGGTATTGGGTTGTTAGTTGCTTAAAGTTAGCAAGTATTACGGGTGTTGTTGGTCGTTAGAGTCTATTTATATTCTCTTTTTTAATGCAAAGCATCAGAATATTTTTCCAGAACTTATGTGATGGAGGATTTAGCCCCCTCGAAGTGGTTGATTATCTATTTCACCTTATCACACACCTTACACTCTTTATAAGGCTCTAGGACAAAAATCGCACGAGAGACGAGTCCCGACCGCATTACAACAACGGCTGACCTCTCTCTCTCTCTCTCTCTCTCTCTCTCTCTCTCTCTCTCTCTCTCTCTCTCTCTCTCTTCTTTCCCACGTTCTTTCTTCTTCTTTATGGGAGATTTTTTATAGGCCTGAAAGCCTCTAGGCCCTCACGAGAGTATAGTTATAGTCGGACGGTGTTCGACTTTTCGCATTCTGTTTGCGCACAAAAGTTGCGTACTCGGCCTGCGCGTGCTCAGGTTTGTGGAATGGTTGTGGTGATCGTTCCCATCTTCTTGGTAGGGGAGATTTTCTTGAAGTGGTTTATCCAATGGACTTCTCTGATCGTCCTTAAATCTTCTCTTTGGCTCTATTATTTTAGTCAGCAGACGGTCATCGCTTCACCGGTAGATTGACTCTCAATCCTTCTTGGTTTGGACTGTGATTTTGTGCGTGGAATACGGTAACTGTTTACGCAAGAATTTTCGCATTCGATCCACGTATGAAACCGGATCTGTTGTTGGTTCCGTTTGCCAGGCACGTGATCGAGCAGCCTGTTCACTCTCCAAGTATAGGGTTGTGATGTAGTAATAAACTCGGTAAGACCGAGGTCGAATCCACAGGGACTGAAACTTGTATGTAATCTGAAACTAACTAGAACTAGAACTAAAATGAGATGAAATCTAAATTGAATTGTAATTTGAGGAATAATTGTGAAATATTAATCTAAAATTTAAGGAATTCAGAGGTAAGAAACTAGGGATTCAGAGGATCCACTTGTGGAGATCAGGGAGATCTACGGTTGATTCATGAACTCAACTGGAATTCGAGTCCCATCTTCATCCAGTTGGAAGATATATCCTGAAAATCAGTTCTGAACTTCGTTTAATCAAGTTTTCAAGAGATCAGACAGGTGTAAATTAGAATGGATTCCATCACAAAACCATGCCCATGAGACAAAGCAAACAACAGAATAAAACCAATTAACAACCAATCTAAGTGATGTATGAATGTTAGGGAGTCGTTCCATCATCCCACCATGTCCAAGGGGCGATGGTGAACAACAGGACGTCCTGACTTCATAATAACAAGAAAGGGAAAGAAAACACTCAAGCCATCGCAGATCTACTGTAATGTAAGTCACAATAAACCATTAAAGACTATAAACATTCCTTAAAATAAAACTAAGTCAAAATCACTTCAAAAACATGAATCTAGACTATACAACATCCCATAACGCCACAAGCTTCACCTCCTAGCCCTAGCTAGGAGGATTAGCTAGCCATAAACATGATCAACTAAATTCTCCTGAAAAAAAAAAACATCTACAGAAGAAAAGAAAAAGAAGAAAGAAGAAAAAGAAGAAAATTCCTTGTTGTCGTTCCAGCCTCCACGTTCTTCCTCTCTCTCTCGTTCCTTGCTATCCATGGCTGAAAATTCCCTTCTTCTCACGTTCTCTCTCTTTCTTTCTTATAGCTGCCAAAGACCCTGGAAGAGGTCGGCTGGGGCTGACGTATATGCGCGCAAGATACGCAGCAAGCAGCGTCCGCTGCGGAGTCGGTTGAAGTTCTACGCAGCTCTTCTTACGCAGCCAAAAACGAATCCTCCCCACACCCCTGTTTATGTGATCCTGTACAAAAGAATGACGTCCCTTGGGACGTTTTTGAGTGGCCTACACGATGGACGGAGCAGATCAGCCGACTGATCATCATCGAGACCACACCACAACCCGTAAAAATCAGGCTGCGTGCGGACGTAAAACAGGGATTTGCGTTGTTTGATTGGTGGGGCACAAGATTAGTGTCTACAGATAAATCCACTCCGTTCATTTGACTCGTGAAGAAATTTCAGCTGGAGAGGACCGGTTTTGGATTGCTTCTGAAGTGGCCCACTTAATTTTATGTTCTACCGTCCAACCTGTGTTTGAACGTTTAAAAACCAATCTTCGCTGTCTTCTGAACTTTCGTCACCTAGGCGTAGATTATGGCCGCCTCAGAGAACGAATGGACGGTCTGGATCATCCGTTTGGACCATGGTTGGGACCCACAACATCAACTGATGGTCGGTTGCGGAAACACGCTGTAACGGCAGTTGCCGTTTTGCGTGAGGAGTCGGTCAACACCGACTTTGACCGCTGCATCCGGTTCGGTACACAGCCAGCGCACATGTGGTTTATGCACATGCTATACATTTGGGGTCCACTGCGATGTATATCAAAAATCTGAGTCATCCATTCATTTTATCATTCAATTTAAACGGTTGATCCCAACTCTTAAGCATATCCAAATCTCAAGTGGGCCCAAATTCAATGGTTTATGGGCTGATTTGTCCATTGGGCCACTTTAAAAGGGGTTCGAGGGCTGGATTTCGACGTGTGCAGTTAATTTAGCGTCCTCGGACCCTATATAAAGTTTTGAGCCAATCAGATGGTGGGAACTCTGTAATCTTGCATTCTGGCTAACTTTCAGGCCTCTTGAACTTCAATTTCTCTAATTTCACGGATCAATGGCGTGTAAATCCGTCGATCTTCGTCCCCAGGAGTCCGTTCATGGCCTGGAGCATTAATCTCATGCATTTAGCATCCTTTCCAGTCCACGCTCCTAAATTCACCTTGCATCACAAACACGATTAAAATGAGCCGTTAAGCAGTGTCATGATCGTAAATCCATGTAATAATTACATATTAGACCCTCAACACAGCCATCCCTTGATCAATTTATGAATCGATTCTCCTGCGTCTTGATTAAAAGAAGGTTTATCTGAATGGCTAAATGTTGTCATTTTCTGGTATCTGGCCCGTCGATTCTTTGACCTGATCACATATCCTTGTGAACCAGAATTCTCGGGAGTGCACGAACAGAGTCTTCGGACGCATGGTTTACGCAAGAGAAAAAGGTGGAATGTCATGTTTTGTTTCTCTTGCGATCTTTTCGGCCATCTTAGGGTTGGTTGGACCTTCAACTGAGGTAGTTTGAACGGCTGAGGTGGTCTCTGTCCAACGGTGGATGTTACAGGATCGTCGGTTGTTCTCGGACGATTCTGTTTCCTTTGAATTTCTTTCCTGCGCACAGTCCAATTGTGACTGGAACTGTGACCAGGTGAAAGCTTTTCTTCAGGTAATATGTCTCAGGGTTGGGCCAATTTTGGTCCCTTTACAAAATGGACGGTTCAGATTTCTCGATTAGCTATGAATGGTGGGCCATCAGTGATCCCAAACGGACGGGTTCCGTTAACGCTGCGTAGAAGGGGAGAAATCCCACTTCGGGCAGGATTCATCGGGTCAAACGCCATTTGACCTGACTGGCCGTTCGGTGCGCTGCTGGTGATCCTCCGTTGTGTATGTGTGCAATGCAGGTTGGGGTCCACCGTGATATTCTTTGGGAATCCACTCCGTCCATTCGTTTTTTCCATCCATTTTAAGGGTTGAGCCCAATATTGAAGCATATCCAAATATCAGATGGGCCCCAAACTCCATATTTAGTTTCTGATCTATCCATGGGGTTATTTTTACAATGATCTGAGGGCTAAAATTCGATGTGGACCGTTGAATTTGGATTTCTAGGCATGGTACCAAATTTCATGTCCATCGGATCGTGGGGACCATGTGATTTGAAATTTAGGGCCTATGGTAATGACATCTTTGTAATTAGTGCTGATATTGGAGTTTTGGGAAATCCAAGGATTCTATATGGTTGTTGGCACGTTTCTAAGTAATTCTCATAAAAGAACTTATATCTAAATCCTCATGGAAAAGGAGTTATTCATATATTCATTTAAAAGAAGGTACGTACGTCAAATTGCATGATGGATGGTCTTGTCACAAAATCAACGGTTAGATAACTGGATCTATGAATGGAGATCATCTCCAACAGTTAGGTTAGTGTCACGGCGAGGATGCTAGTCTAGGATAGTTGAATTGGTATTGTACACATGTACGTATTACGTTACATTTCATGGTAACGCTCGAGGACTTTTGATACTCAAGTATTGAAAAGTTCAAGGCGTTACATGAAGTGTTGGAACCGTGAGTTTTTAATTTGGATACATGAAGAATGATTGTATAAATCCAAAAGCAAGAAAAGAGAACTTATAGGCTTCTTCCAGGGAGGCCAACACCGTAGAGTTTGATGAAGGTATGGGTGATGGTGATGTGTTATCTGTGTCCATGGTCAGACAATTATATGATGAGTGGATTTTGGATACTAGGGCATCATATCACATGACTCTTCATCAGAGCTAGTTCACCAGTTATAGAGAGTACGATGGTGGCCATGTATTAATGGGCAATGATAATTCTTGTAATGTTGTGGGTGTTGGATCGGTCCGCATCAAGATGTTTGATGGCATGGAGCGTACCTTGACTGAAGTAAGACACCTTCCAAATATAAGAAAGAGTTTGGTATCTCTTGGTACACTCGAGACACTTGGGTGCAGATTCACTAGTTTTAATGGAGCCCTTAAAGTTTCAAAAGGGGCACTCGTTGTCATGAAAGCACAGAGGAGAGAGAACCTTCACAGGTTGATCAGGAGCATGTTGAGGGTCAAATATTGCATATTAGACCCCAATTATTACTCGATTTTGCGAACATGATACTGTTTAACAGCCTATTTTAATCGTGTTTGTGATGTAGGGTGTATTTAGGAACTTAGACTTAAAAAGGGTACTAAAAGTATGGATTTGACGCTTATAAATCACCAAAGCAAGGGACGGACTCCAGGGAACCGAGATTGATGAATTTACACGGCCGAGATTCGAGAAAATCAAGTAGTTTACGCTATAGAGGCCTGAAAGTCATCCTGAATGCAAGATCACGGGGTTCTCACCATCCGTTCGGCTCAAAACTTTATATCTGGCCTGAGGACCATAAATTAACCGTACACGTCGAATTTCAGCCCCCGGATCCCTGTGAAAGTGGCCCAACGGACAGATTGGCCCATAAATCGTCGATTTTGGGCCCACTTGATCTCTGGATGTTCTTCAAACTTGGGCTCGACCCCTTAAATTAGCTGAAAGAACTAATGAATGGCTTGGATTTCTCATTTACATCAAGGTGGACCCCACATTCGTAGGTGTGAGTGCACAGTCGGTGCACAACCGTTGTGCACAGAGCTAGTGAAGTCGGTCAATAGGTTGTTGACCGACTGCAAATTCAAAAATGACAATTGTCATTCTCTATTGCCGCGAGAACAAAGAGTTGCGGTCCTCTCTTGTGGGCCTCCATCATGATTCAACGGTCTGATCCGGACTGTCCATCAGAGTCTTACAGGCCCACTGATCAAGACCTAGGTGGCAGTATTTCAAAAGACAACAGAGATCGGATCTCAACTGTCCAAACGTAGGATGAACGGTGCAAAGAGAAATCCAGTGGGCCACACCGAATCTAATCCAAAACCAGCCATTCCCAATTGATTTTTCGATGTGCATTCAGTAGACAGAGTGGATTTTTCAACCAACAATGGTCATGGGCTCCACCGACATCATAATGCAAGAAGTGAGCAGGCTCTGTTGCGTGCGACCAAAAGATCCGGCCACCGTGAGATCTTGTGGCCCAGTATCGTTGATCGGATGGAAGATCTGATTCGTTCATCATGTAGGCCACCCCAAAATGTCCCAGGGGATGTTATTCCTTTAAGAAGAAAGCAAGGAAAATGGGCTTTTTTTTCACCGTCTTCTTGACTTCATAACAGGATTTATGTAGGGGAGTTCTCTGTTGCATAAAGGGCATTCTCCACCGCCTCTCCATGCACCGACTCCACTGCGACAGCTCTCTAAACGGAGTTTTTTCTCTCTCGAAAGGGAGAGAGAAAGATCATTCAAGTTCTGGATGTGCAGCAGAGAGAGGGAGAGCTGGACGTGGGGCAGTCTCTAAACGGAGTTTTTTCTCTCTTTTGTCTTTTTTATTGATTTATGTTTTGTTAGAGATTAGTTATAAATCATGGTCATGATTTGTTAAACCTCTTAACTAGGCCAAGAGGTGAAGCTTGTGGTGTGATGGGAAGGATTCTATGGTCTTGATTCATGTTTTGAACTACTTTGATTATAGTTTGATTAATATGAATGCTTTCAGTTTTTGATGTAGAACGTGTCATAGATACGTTCCTACCATGGTTGGGCCAAAAGAAGATGGACCGTAAATTGACCATAACTTTTGATCCGGGTATTGTTACGGGAGCACAACCTATCAATCTTTACTGAAACGGGCCATCCAAGGTGAACCGACCCACAAAGTGGGTCGCATCTGTCCGTTTCATCAGAAAACGCGTACTTTCAGCTTAAAAACGAATTTTTAGGAAAAATTTACTATTTTTAGTAATTCCGATTTTTTAAATATTTTTAGAGTTTTAGATTTTCTTTCCTTTTAGAAATAACTTTTAGTTATACTAGGACTCTTCTAGAGAAAGTTTATTTGTAATTTTTATTTTTAGAAACTAGGCCTTAAAAGAGTTTTATTAGAATTAGGATTTTTATTAGAGTTAGAATTTTGCTATTTTTGGTAATTACGAAATTTAGTTTATTTTTTTCTTTATTAATGGTGTAAGGAGACGCATTAGAGCGGAATCAATTATTCATTAATTTATTTCAAATTTATTTAGAATTTATTTCTATTTTCTGCTCTCTTTTCTCGTGGATTCAAGAAGTCTCTGTGAGGAGTCCAGAGAAGTTTCGTGGATTCGGAATAGTTATCCTCTTGAGGAAGACGGTGCTCAACCTCACGTCCTCCCCTGCGTCAGTTTTTAATAGTTTGTTGTGATTGAAATTACAATAGATCTGCGATGGCTTAAGTATTTCTTTTCCATTATTTTGGACATGGTTGGATGATGGAATCCTTCCTAACCTTCATACATCTTTCTGATTGGTTGTGGATTGGTGTAACTCTGTTGTTTACTTTGTCTCATAGGCATAGTTTTGTGATGGAATAATCTCTAGTTCTCATACCTCTCATCTCTTTGAAAACTAGATCGAAGGAAGTTCAGATTGAGCTTTAGTGACATATCTTCTAACTGGATGAAGATGGGACTCGAAGTCCAGTTGAGTTCATGAATCAAGCGTAGATCTCCATAATCTCTATAAGTGAATCCTTTGTATCCCTAGTTTCCCACCTTTGAATTCTACAAGTTTTAGTTTACTATTTCACCATTATTCCCTCATATTCACTTGATTTAGATTTTATCTTATTCTAGTTCTAGTTCGAGTTACTTTCAAAATATGTATAAGGTTCAGTCCCTGTGGATTCGACCTCGGTCTTACTAAGATTATTACTACATCTCAACCCTATACTTGGGGTGTGAACAAAGCACTTCATTGGGTGGAGTTGCAGCGTCAATAGCAGATTAAACGTCTGCACGCATGTGGCATGCACGTCTGGGCCACATGAGCGAGCGGGGCATGAAGGTACTTTTTGACCGATGTTTTCAGTTTTTAGGAGTATTGATTTAAATATATGCGAGTATTGTATATATGCTAAATAATATAAGTTATCATTTAAATCGGGTAAACATATATAAGAGGGTTCTTGATTATGTGTATTTTAATTATGGGGGTCGACACCTGTGGTTTCTGCTCGAAGAGTCATCATGGTTTGTCACATTTACGACTACTCTAGGAAAGTGTGAGTTTATTTTTAAAAAAATAAATTTGATATTTTCATTAACTTCAAACAATGGTCGAAATACAATTAAGGCAGAAGGTGAAAGTTCTAAAGACAGATAACGGTTGAGAATTTACTTCAAGAGAATTTAATCAATATTGTAAGAATGAAGTGATCGTAAGACACAACATTTGCGCCACACTCCAAAGCAAAACGGTGTTGCAGAGCGAATGAATTAGACTCTTTTAAAGATGGCCCGATACATGATTAATAATGCTAAGTTGGGAAAGGAATTGTGAACTGAGGCCGTTAATACGGCTTGTTACTTAGTGAATCGATCCCCTTCTATGACCATTAATTGTAAAATTTCTAAAGAAGTATAAGGTCAGCAGGTAGACTACTCATGATTGCATGTGTTTGGTTGTGAAGCTTACTCTCATATACCGTCAATTAAGAGAGATAAGCTATACTATAGAGCCAAAAAGTACATCTTTGTTGGCTACGGTGGAGGTGTGAAGGGGTACAAGCTGAAAAACTAGGTCACACGGGAAATCATCTTTAACTGTGACATCAAATTTGGTGATGGATCCTTATTCCGTAAGGATGAGCAAGAGGAATCGAAAAAGTTAGTTGTGGACACAAATGATAGTCGGCTGATACAGATATGCAACTGTTGAGGGTCAAATATTGTATATCAGACCCTAATTATTTCCTGAATTTACGAACATGATACCGTTTAATGGCCCGCTTTAATCGTGTTTGTGATGCAGAGTGTATTTGCGAGCATGGACTGAAAAAGGGAGTTTAAAGCATGGATTTAACGCTTTGAAGCCACCAAAGCAAGGGGACAGACTCCAGAGGACTAATATTGAAGAATTTACATGCCAGGGATCCGAGAAAATCAAGTCGCTCACGTTAAAGAGGCCCGAAACTGGTGCAAAATGCAAGATTAGAGGGTTCCCGCCATCCGATTGGCTCGAAACTTCATACATGGGATAAGGGCCATAAATTAACCATACATATCAAATTTCAGCCCTCAGATCGCTATGAAAGTACCCCAAATGACAGATCGGTCCATAAACCGTTAATTCTAGGCCCACCTAATATCTGGAACTGCCTCAAATTTGGTTTCAAAGCCTTAAATAGAGAGACTAATTGAATGAATGGATTGGATTTTACAAAAACATTATAGTGGGTCCTGTATATGCAGTGTGTACACAGTGCATTTGTACACCAGATGTGCACCGACTCTTTTTTCAAACAAATTCAAAAACGGAAGCTTTCGTTTCCAGAGACTTTCGCAGCGAGAGTCGGTTATCAGTTGTGGGCCCCATACATTGTCCAAACGGACAATCCAAACCGTCCATTCATCCCCTACGGCAGCCACAACCCATGCCTAGCTGGAGGAATTTGAAGAAGTGAACAGGATTGGGATCCTAGCTATGCAAACGTCAAACGGACGGTAGAGCATTAAATCAGGTGGACCACATCAAAAACAACCCAAAATCAGTCATTTCTAACTGAAATTTTGAGTAGAACTCGATTAGTGGAGTGGATTTCGGAGAATAGTAATGAAGTGGACCCCACCAGCGCCGCAGCAAAGAGAGCTCGTAGGCTCTGTTCGTGCATCCGACAAAACCGGCTGCGGTGGGCCGATTGTGTGATCCAAATCATGATCAGATTGGTGATCCGAACCGTTCAAGGTGTAGCCGATCAAATATAAACCTTAGGGACGTTGTTCTTTACATCGTTCGTGGAAACTACTAATATTAGAAAAGGGGAGGAATTCCGCGTTTTCTCTTGTTGCGCAAGGAAATTTCCAAATCTGTGTTGCGTAAAACGTCCGACTGAAGTTGGCACGGACTCTCCAGCTGTCTACGCACGACCTCTTGTGCGGAAGCCCCAACCGACCAACTCTGGGTTGTTATAAAGAGAAGAAAGAAGGAAGAAAGGGCATCTTGGCTGGAGGCTGGAACGTGAGCAGAGAGAGAGTAGAGTATTTGTTTTTCTTTTTCTTTTTTATTTATTTTGGATTTAGCCTAATCATGACCGTGATCGGCTGAATTTCTTAGCTAGGGCTAAGAAGTGAAGCTTGTAGCGTGATGGGAGAACTTTTTGCTTGTGTCTTTTGTTTAGATTGAACTGATGTTGATTTTAGTTTAATTAAGGGAATGTTTTTGATTTTTAATGGTCTGTTGTGACTAAAATTACAATGGGTCCGCGATAACTTTGAGCATGTTCCTTTCCTTTTTATGTTTATGACGTCAGAAAGCCCTGTTGTTCACCATCGTCTCCTGGGCACGGTTGGATGTCGGTACCCTTCCTAACCTTCATGCATTTTTGATTGGTTGGTAATTAGTTTAATTCTGTTGTTTACTTTGTCTCCTGGGCATAGTTTAATGATGGAATCCATTCTAATTCATATACCTTACATCTCTTTAAAACTAGATCAAAGTAAGTTCAGTTTGATTTTCATGGTTACACCCTCCAACTGGATGAAGATGAGACTCTAAGTCCAGTTGAGTTCTTGAAGCAGGCATAAGATTTCCCTGATCTCTACAAGTGGATCCTCTGAATCCCCAGTTTCTTACATCTTAATTCTTTAGATTTTAGATAATTATTTCATCATTATTCTTCAATTTACAATTGATTTAGAATTCATCTTAGTCTAGTTCTACTTTCACTTAGTTTCAGATAACGTACAGGTATCAGTCCTTTGGGATTCGACCTCGGTCTTACCAAGTTTATTACTACATCACAACCCTATACTTGGGGAGTGAACAGCAACCAGAGGTACAAGAGCAAGTGGAGCAACCACTTATGAGAAGGAATCCGCCGCGAGATTGCAGGTTACCAACGAGATACAAGGACGACTCAAATGTCACTTATGCCCTCATTACAGATGAGGGAGGTTCGTCTACTCTTCAAGAGGCTCTTAATGAGCCTAATGCTGAAAAGTGAAAAGTAACAATGGACGATGAGATGACTGCTTGTACAAAAATGACACGTGGGAGTTGGTGAAGCTTCCTGTCAGCCGAAAAGTGATCGGGTGTAAGTGAATCTTAAAGAAGAAACATGATATATACAAGACAGTGTTGGTTATGAAGGATTAGGCTCAGAAAGAATGTGTCGACTTTACTGAGATATTCATGCCAGTTGTAAAGCAAGTATCCATCAGATTCGTGTTGGCGCTAGTTGCCCAATACGATCTCTGGCTGGAGCAAATGGACGTGAAGACTGCATTCCTACATGAGGAACTGGAAGAGCAGATATACATGAAGCAACAAGAAGGTTTCAAAATAAAAAGGGTGAAGAACAAGGTTTGTAGGTTAAAGATGTCGTTGTACGACTTTAAACAGTATCCTACGCAATAGTACAAAAAGTTTAATTCTTTCGTGTTAAGTCAGAAGTTTACTAGGAATGAATATGATCAATGTGTCTATTAGGAGACACTGAGTGATGACAAATTCATCATCTTAATGTTGTACGTTGATGACATGCTTATTGACAGTTATAACATGTCTAAAATTGACTTACTAAAGACTCAACTATCAGGGACATTCGAGATGAAAGATCCGGGGGCTGCAAAGAAGGTTCTCGGCATTGATATGCACAAAGATAAGAAGAAGAGTAGGCTTTGGTTTTCTCAGGCAGAATACCTTGAGAAGGTGTTGATCAAGTATGGGATGGACAAGGCAAAGCCAGTTAGCATTCCCCACATGACTCACTTCAAACTATCTTCACAACAATGTCGTAAAACAAATGAAAAAAGTAGGATATGTCTCGTGTGCCCTATGCGAGCATAGTTAGCAGATTGATGCATATCGTGGTCTGTACTAGATTGGATATTTCACATGCGTTTGGTGTTGTTAACAGATATATGTCTAACCCCGAAAAGTAACACTGGGAAGCAATAAACTGGCTACTTCGATACATTTGAAATACAAAGAATTACGTCTTATCTTTTGAGAAATCAAGGGCCAAGTTAGTTGGGTATGTGGATTCATATTACGCGGTAGTGTGGATAGTAGAATGTCAACTTCTGATTACTCGTTTATGCTAGCGGGTGGAGAAATTATTTGGATATCGAAGCTTCAGTTTGTGGTGGCGCTTTCCACAACCGAAGCATTCAAAAAAGGTGTTTGGTTTAAAGGCATGATAAATCAGTTGGGGCTTCAGCACGAGGTCGTGTCGGTCAATTATAACAGTGAAAGTGTGATCAATTTGGCTAAAAACTCATTTTATCACTCACGTATTAAGCATATTGATGTTCATCACCATTTTATCCAACAGGTACTTGAGGAAGGATGCATGACTTTAGAAAAGATTCACATGAGCATGAATCTGACTGACATGCTCACTAAGGTGGTTCCCATAGAAAAGTTTAAGTTTTGTGCAACTTTTCTAGGCTTGGCGAATGTGTAAAAGGAAGACGGAGGATGCACGAGAAGCAATGTTGAAGCTATGATGCAAGATAGAGTAAGAGAAAAGGGGAAAAGAAGATATGAAGAATGACGATTGAAGCCACGGTGGAGATTGTTGATTAATGTCTTAAATATGTAAATCAACAAATCTGTCGATGACAGGTTCGATGCCATCGAGCAGACTTCGATGCCATAGAAATTATCTTGATTTTCTCATGTTGGTTGTTGGACACTTTGGTGTCCTACTCAATGCCATCGAAGGTGGTTCGATGCTATCGAACTTGGTTTCAATGACATTAAAGGCCTGTTCGATGCCATCGAAAAAATCCAGAAAATCCATGATTTGTTACCAGAGTGTTTTGGTATTATGTTCAATGACATTGAAGGGGTTCAATGCCATTGACAGTCTGTCGATACCATCGAATGTGCCATCGAACTATCGCGCATATTTCCGCAGATTTACGAATTTGCGAGAAATCTTCGGGATTTCTTTCTAATTCTGTTTGAGATTCTTCTTAAGGCTATATATAGGGGTGCAAAGGAGATTAAGAAATATCACATTGCTTTATGAAGTATTCCGTATTCTAGGGTTTGTAAGGGGAGATTCGAGGCTTGTTCGAATAGGGTATTATCTCTATCTCTCATAAATTTTTGCTTTTATAGTGAGATTTGTCGCTTTGTGCTGTGGTTTTTTTTTTTCCAAAAGGGTTTTTTCACCTTAAATTTTAAGTCTTTGTGACTGGGCTTAATTGTTACTATTGGATTATTGAGCTTCCCCAGATCGGGAAGAAAATCTCTTTTTCTACAATCCGAGTTGCACGAGCTATTGAGGACTTCCCTTAGTGCAAGGGAAAACAATCCTCTCACCAATCGTCCGACCCTTAGAGAAGAGGTTGGACTATTATTCGATTATACTACATAGACTACAGAGGACTTCCCTTAGTGCAAGGGAAAAACAATCATCACCAATCGTACGACCCTTAAAGAAGAGGTCGGACTACTAATTGGTAACGCCACTCGGATTGCACGATCAACAATGAGGATCTCTTAGTGCAAAAGAAAATAATTCTCCTAAGTAAACTGCTCGGGCTCTCATGAAGGGGTCATTGCAACTAACCCATCTGTTCGACAAGAGAAGAATTCCCCTAATAAAAGGAAGAGCTCAAGAGCTCACCCCAACGCTCCTACTCGGCTAAAATGTCCGACCTCACTAAAACCAACTTACTTCTCAAGGCCGCTGCCCGAGCTCGAAAGTAGGGAGCTTAATGTTATGGGTAAAAATGGATTCACTAAAGAGAAGAGGTCTGCTCGAATATCTCTGCGGGACACGAGGTCAGCCAGTGACGATCATGATAAATGAGCTCCTCAATTACCAAGGAAGATATCCTCCTTCGAAGAGAGGTCGGTCACCTACTATGTATGAAGGCAGGTCAGCAGGTCGGTCATCTACCCAATATAAGGGGAGGCTCAAAGCTCATCGAGTATCCAGGTCGACCAAGACCACCTCGGACTCATGAGCTCGACCCCCCACAACATATTTCATCTGCATTCTTCTAAGGAAAAGAGCTCGGCCTCACTGCCCTAACACAATATATGAGGGCGGGTCGGCAGGTCAACAATCTACACGGAACAAAGAGAATAGGCAAGGCTTGGTAAAGAGTCCAGGTCGGCATACTATCCCCTGGACAGGTTGACCTCGGCCTCCTACTGCACGCTGCCCTCGGTTCCTATTAATCAAGTCTTATCTGAAAGACTAGCCCGAGATCTCCACCGAAGATCTTGAGGACAACACTGACGCGCTTGGAATAAGGATATCCCCAGATCTTCACCGAGGATCTTGGGATATCATCTTGACATATTCGGGACTTGATTCCCTTTACAGTACGTCCCTATTAAATAGGGAGATCTACCGTCTCTCCTCAACTATAAATAAGAGCATCTCTAATGGTGAAAGATAAGCAGAATCTCTCACCCAAAACCCTTCAATACTATCAACCCGAATTCTGACATCGGAGGGTCCTTGCTCCAGCCAGAGTCTCCTTTGTCTTCTTCCCGTGCATATAATCAAAGTTCTACTAAGGATGGATCACATTTTTGCGTCAACATCTATCAACTCGTGCCTTATGATATGATAAAAAAGGGATGGACCGCGTGGATAAAAAGATACATGACGGTGGCCCCCCACAGATCTGCCCGTCCGTGACTAGATACGGGCAGGGGTAGGACGCAATCCGCGTTCCTCTTGATCTCATCTAAAAAGACATTAATACCCCCAGCTGTTTCTCAATAACCACGCAAATACCCATCACGAAAGGCGCGAAATCCAAAGCTCCCAGGGGCAGTCCCAGTCTATTCACTCTGGAGTGATGATTTCTCCACCGGTAACGCCACTCGCATAGATTCACCCCGGGTGAAAGGTAGAATCACTGCAGCAAAGCTGCTTTGCTGCACCGATATTCTTCGCTCACCCCCACCGAAACGTTACGTATCGGAAATATCGGCTCGTGTGCCTGCCAGAAAACGTTTCGAGTTTTCGACGTTTCGGTATCGGAGGTATTTCCGAAACTATTCCATTTGATATCTCTTCGTGTCGTTGTCTACTTCTGCTTCCTTTTCTTTCTTTTTTTTTCTTTTTTTTTTTTTAAAATAAAAATAAATAAATTCTAAAACTGATTTTGTAGAAAGGATTCTCGAAACGATTTTAGGGTTTCTAGGGTTTGCAGAATTTTGTTACTGTGGATGAAGAAATGTAGGTTACGGATGGCATTTTTTGTAATTTTATTTTAAAAAACGTCGGATTGAGGAATATATTTCTGCTGTAATGAGCTGAATTTTCCTTATTTGGATTGTTCTATACTGTGATTTGTCTTTGATTGTGGGGCCATCAGTTCGCACAAGTGGGGCCCATGGCTTGGCCATCCGGACCGTTTATCTGATAGACCCCGCCGTGGATGGACTGTGCCCCCAAATATCTTCCCCAATGTGAGCACTGTACCGTACTTTTTACATGTGGTACATGGCATATTTGAGTCTTGCATAATGTGGGCCCCACCATGCAATTGTACATGTGTAGGAATGAGGTTGATCCACTCACCAAGAGGGCTGTACGCGAATGCTAGTGAACTGGATTTGACGGATGCGGATCGCTGGATCCATGACTATGGGCCCACCATGATATATTTGCTTTATATGCACACTGTCCATCCGTTTTGCCAGCTCATTTTAGGGAAGCAGATCCAAATCTCAGGTTTACCACACCACAGGAAACAGTGGTGATGGAACGCCCCATTAAAAACTTCTTGGGGGCCACAAGTTTTGGATCAAGCTGATATTTGTACTATTCCTTCATCCAGGTCTGTTTGACCTTATCAACAGGTTGGATGGCATATAAGCATTACAGTTGGCCCTAGGAATGTTTCTACGGTAGGCGTTCAATCACCACTGTTTCCTGTGGTGTGGTCTACTTGATCTTTGGATCTACTTCATTTTTGGGCTCGTTACCTTAAATGAGCAGGCTAAACGGATGGGCGGCATGGATATAAAACAAATACATCAAGGTGGCTCCACAGTTACGGATCCACAGAATCCGCATCCATATTTGATGTGAATTTCTTGTTTACCGTCTGCATGGAGTCTTTGTAAGCTTAAGCTCTGTGGGGCATACCGCAATGTCTGTGTGGCATACGCTCCACCCATCAGTTTTGCCAAATCATGTTAAGAGTTAGGACATGAGCCCAAAAATGAGGTAGATCCATAACTTGAGTGGGCCACACCACTGGAAATAATGGGGATGGAAATACCTATCATTGAAACCTTCCTATGGCCCACCGTGATGTTTATATGCCATCCATCCAAACATATTGAATGTAGACACTGTTTATGCCTGTCCATGTTTATTTGCACACACCCATTTTCCAAATTTGGGAATTGAAAGTCCATCTTTATCAATTCCCTCCATAGACCATCTTCTGTTTTCATAAAGTTGTGGCCTGCTTGTTTAATAGATTGGCCTACTTTTGTGCTAGGAGTCTAAAACATCTACAAGGTGTGGGCCACCTCATGCACGGCTCAAGTGTCCCATGCGCATGGGGGTCCAAATGAGTCATGTCATTGGACCCAACTAGTATCTAGATCCATTGGATTGGGTCTATTTCAACACAGGCCACCAACTTTCAGATGGGTCCAATCTGGAACCTCTCATGTCGATCTGACCTGTCCTGAACCCGACTTTTTAATGGGTCAGGTTTGGACCACCTACAAATGGACCCAACCTGTTCCTTTGTCATACCCAGGTCTTTTCCCAATATATTTTAGACTAGGTATCTATAATCACTTATTGTTTTCGGAAACTCGCATGCTAAAAGTAGCCGATTTTTTCTGAAGTATCTTACTTAAGGCAACTAACCAATACCTAAAAAGCATGTGGTGGGCTTTGTTTCAAGGTTCATATTCAGGAATTATTCAGTGAGGCAACTATCCACAATTCAGGAAAAATTGGAGAAGTACAGGAAGTTTTGGTAAAAAGGCAAGGTCAACAAAACATAAATTAAGATAGGACATTTAAAAGTAGAATGGTTATGATTTAAACTTAATGAGAAAAATTAGATGGTTAAGATCAAGGTTTTAAATCGGCATATCGGGTATAATGTCGTTCACCATTGATACAGCTTGTATCGTCTCTGTATCAGTCTGTTTTGGACCTATACGGGACAATACAGCTGTATCGTTTATAGGCAATACTGGTATGCATTGGGCGATATGTACCTGTTTTGGACAATACTAAAAAATTGGTTAAGATTTGCTCTAGCAGTGAGAAATTCCAGCTATCCTCCATCTTGACCTGACTGGATGTGATGTTTTACAAATCATAGCTAAAAAATGACATAGTTTTAATTGACAGGACAGACTCGACAGAGTAATCGCAAGTCTAGAACTATGGAAAGGTGCTTTTAAATCTAAATGTTTTAAAATCACTTAGACTAAAACAGAGTATGGAATGCAGTTTAGGCAATAATAGCAGCAGCAACGAGGAACTAATTAAGATGTTGACCATTTTTTACATCATGGGTTGATAGTTCGTGAGTACAGAGAGATTGAGAAGGATATTGCTCAGACTTGGAGCTGGGTGGATGAATTGGAGATGTTCCTGTCATCGCAAACCAGTCAAATTGAAGGGGAAAATTTATAGGATGGCCATATGACTAGTCACGCTTCATGGAACAAAATGTTGGGTAGTCAAGGAATCACATATTGATACAACAAGTGTAGGCGACATAAGGACATTGAGATAGATAAGTGACAAGACGAGGAAGGATAGTATTAGAAATTAATGCACTCGAGGGAACGTAGGAGTATCACCAGTGGGTAATAAGATGAGGGAAAGTATACTTAGATAGCTTGGCTATCTAAGTCAAGTTGAGTTACTGGGTGACCTGAACTCAACTCAGTTTGAGTTCAGAGTGGATGAAGTCAACTTGGTTCGGATCGAGTTGGGTTGGGTCTAAATGAGTTGGAGAAGTCGAGTTTGCCGAGTCGAGTTGTCCCATGCCCAGCTCTAGTTAAAACATTTGTAGGGCCCACCATAACGTTTATTTCTAATCCAATCTGTTCATAAAATCACACAGACCTGGATGAAGAGAAAAAACAAATATCATATTGATCCAAAACTTCTATGACCCCCATAATGGTGTCAATGGTAGACGTTCAATCTCCCCCTCCTTTTTGCAGTATGGTCCACTTGATCTTTGGATCTCTCTTATTTTTCGGTTCAAGCCTTACAACGAGCTCACCAAATGGACGGACGGTTTGGATATAACACATACCTCATGGTGGCCCCACAGAATTTGGTGATGTCAGCACACCAGCCAGGTGGGTGGTGTGTAGTACACCAGCCAATCCTCTTCTGTGAGTGCTGGCTTAGCAAAACTCCATTACATGGTAATTTGTACTTGATTGCTATCTCAGTTCCTGAATATGGCATACAGGTCAATGCAATCGTTTCTATTGAATATGGAAGGAATTGTCCAAAGAGACTGTTAGCAATAGAGAACCCCAAAAATGTTTTGTCTACATGGGAACAAGTGAGGAGACGAGGCAATCCCATCTGTCCAGTATTGGAGGGCTAGCTGTAGTAATGATGCCAACAATTGAGAACAATGGAAATCCCACCATTAAAATGGGAACACCTGGAGATGTGAAGTTGTCATTGCAAACATCTGACTGTGATGGGGTTCCTTTAGTAGGCCAAAAATTCATTTCCGATGATGCTGCTTATGAATTTTATGGTAATTTTGCAAAGCGGTGGGGCTTCTCAATCCAACGCCAGTGCACTGTTGGGAAAGAGGGCATGGGCCGGGGTATTTTTAAACAGTTTTTTGTTTTCTACCATGCAACAATGCGCTGGCAAAGGCCTCCAACAAGACCAATAAGAAGAGGAATCATAAAATGTGGCATTGCAAGTGTAAGGCTTATATGAGAATTTATGTGGGGACGGACTCAGATGCCCAAGAATGGTGCATTTCTGGCTTTAGCAACAATCACAATCATGAACTATTAGACCCCAGTGAAGTGTGCTTCCTTTCTGCCAATCGCACCATATCCTATACTGATAAAACCTGCATCTGCACATTCGTAAAAGCTAGTGTCTCTGTGCGGCAAATGATGAGGCTGTTGGAAATTGAGAAGTGCGTGGAACCAGGTTATTTGACTTTTACTGAAAAGGACGTGAGGAACTTGCTACAATCTATTGGGAATCTTGATCGAGAAAACGATGCCACGGAGCTGCTTAGACTCTGTAAGAACAAGAAGGCTGCGGATCCCAACTTCAAGTATGAATTCAAGATCGACAAAAACAATAGGTTGGGGCACATTGCTTGGTCCTATGCATCATCCGTTTTCTTATACAAGGTTTACAGTGATATGTTTGTGTTCGACACAACTCTCCGTTTGGATGCCGAAGAGATGCTTCTTGGAATATGGATTGGTCTGAACCAGTGTTCGAATTATCTCCGATATTATCTTTATCTCCAGCTCAGCGATATTGATAACACTGGTAGCAATACTGATAACGCTAATAGTATCAGAAATTCTAGGTGTTAGCAATGTATCGCTAAGTATCGCCAACGTATCAATATTGCTAATATAATCGCTAATATTTTCAACTATGTAAATTCTAGGTGTCGCTTGTATTGCCAATACATCAATATCGCCAATGCATCGCCAATATTTTCTTACAACAGCACATGCTCTTAAGGCCTCATTAAATGGAAGCTTGTTATGTATTCATTCTTTTTGCATTTTATTATTATTATTATTTCTAAATATACAAATATGTACATTTTAACATCTCTGGAAGTTTCACTGAAAATTCCACCATTTTTCCCATGTTCCCCCACATTTCTAGTTATCAGCAATATTATTGGCGATATCGATATTGTTTCTGTATCCCCGGCCAGCTCAACTTGTAGTGATACCAATACTTCGAACACTGGTCTGAACAACCATGATAATGCTTCTTTTTTTGGATGTGTCATTCTACGCGATGGAAAAGTTTGTTCTTTTCTTGGGCTTTGAAGGTAAATGCTATATCAATTCTTCATGGCAACTCTTCTCTGTAGTTTTCCCAAGCTGATAGGCACCTCGACGCATAGCCACATGTGCCAACCTAGCACATTCAAACCATGCATCAGGTGTGATCCATTGTGTAGACCTGGCCCAAAAGTATGCTGGTTTACTCATCAGGTGGGCCACATATGTATATTTAAAGTTGATCATTGTCAATGTTTTTCATGTATGACCCTCCTAATGAGTCGATATCATAATCATCACCATCTAAGCCTTATCATAACTGATTGGGGTCGGCTACATAAATCCTGCTCTGCTGCCACTTTATTAAGGACCATATCTTCAGTTAAACCATACGCCATCTAGCCTGGTGTTTTGTTGAGATTATGTATATAGTGGGTTATATCTGATGGTTCAGATGTTCAAAATACAATTAGCACATGTAGCAGTATATATTTAGTGTTTGTGAGTCTCACGAAGTTTCTCTTCTTTCTTCAAAGTCCTAATATGACTAAATATATTTGTATTGCAGATATTTTTGTACTTCATGGATGGAAAGGTTCCCCAAACTATCGTCACCGACTATGATCTGCATCTTAAAGAGACAGTTGCTGCTGAAATGCCAAACACAAAACACGCATTCTCTGTTCAGCTCATAGATGTGAAGTTCTTGGATTGGTTATGCAGAGTCGTGCCCCATTATGATGAATGGAAGGTGGAATTCTATAGGATTTATAGGCTAGAGACTGAGGAGTTTGAACTGGGATGGAGAAAGATGGTTGATGCATTCAGCTTACATTCAAATGCCCACATTGCTAGTTTGTTTGAATTACATACATTCTGGGCACTGCCATATTTGAGAAGCCATTTCTTTGCACGAATGACGACGGACCAAACAGAGGCAGGAAATGGCTTCGTCCAACAATTCTTGAGAGGGATGATGCGCCTTTCACATTTCCTATAGCAGGTATGCCTATCCTTAATTAAAGGTTACTTCTGTAGTTGCTAAACCCCAGAGTTCCATGTGCTAGTGTGGTGCATATATGCTGGAGATCTGTTCTGTTCGTCGGGTGGGCCCCACCATTACTATGCCCCAGACTGAAATTAGGCAAATGCATTAGGCGAATGTGAAAAAAATAAAAAATATGGCTGGCTAGACAGGGACTTTCAACACTGCCCATTTGACATACAGCCGTACAGGTGTGGCCCTCCTGATTTGTGAGCCAGCCCCATAAATGGTTGGGACAACATGATGAATGGTTATGATCTCTTACACTTATGCCATGTCAGCATGTATGGCATGGGGTAGCATTCATCACTGTCAATCATGCGCAGCTCTCATACGCTTAACCTCATTTCAAAGCTTTCTTTTTTTCTTTTTTTCTTTTTTTTTTTTTTTTTTCAGGCACTGTTCAGTGATATTAGAGATCAACCGGTGGGACATCCAACGATGCAACAAAAGATCTCAGACATTCAGCTCAAAGCAGCAGCACCCACTGAATCATAATCATCTGTCAGCCTCACACCATACACCTTCCGCATGCTCCAGGAAGAGCACATGTCAGCTGAATAATACACATTTTTCCAGATGAAAGAAGGCTATTTTCTTGGGAGACACCATACGAAGATTGACGGCGGCCACAAGGTGATTTGGGTGCCTTCCAACGAATCCCTCAGCTGCAATTGCCATCTATTTGAGTTCTCGGGGATCCTATGCCGACGTGCTCTCCATGTTCTTTCAGTCACTAACTTTTTCCGCATCCCTGAGCAGTATCTACCTAGATGTTTGGCTGCATTACTTCAATGCCTCCAAAACCCATCTACCATGCACCCAAGGGACTTGCCAAGCGGGTTCAAGTTCTACAGCCTATTTGCTTGGACTATTATAATAGAATCCACTGAGGAATGCTTCGGTTGTACTTATCAACACTTTGTGGGTCTTTTATCCCATCTTAAAGAGCAGCATTCCGTACAAGATGTGAGAGACACTGGGATGGATGGGTGGAGCGTTGAAGGCATTGATTGGACCTTGGACGGAATATGCCAATGGTATTATCCAAGGTTCAATGACCGTTGGATGGGAGGATTTGGAATTTGTGGCAGATGGTGGTAAAAAAAGTAAAAGATGTAGATAGGGGCCTTGTTATGATCAATGTGGGGACATGACCTACAAAGAGGAGTGAAAGGTAAGGGAGGGGATTTGAGTTTGGTTTGTTTTAGAGCTATCAAAATGTATCTATGGATGAATGATGATGGTGTTTTAGTGGAAATGTTTAATTCTTTTATCTGCTTTTCTTTTCTTGTTCTTGTGTAGTCTATACACCTAACTTGTGGTGTATACGCAATTCACAGCCGTTGGATCACAGATGATTGTGGTGATGAGCGGGCCGCCGTTGGTTTTGAGGTATTGGCCTGCTGTGTTATGCAGCAACCTGCCACTGATGGTGGGTGGGAATCCCAGTATCCATTTTGAAACTGGTATTTGAAAATCATTTTATTTGAACTGTATTGGGTTTCCCTCTGCTTGATTAACATGAATACCTAATTTGTCAGTTTTTTTTATTTAGTGGGCCCCACCTTTCAGTTATCCATACTGTTCATCTGGTGGCACATGTCTTGGAAGAATCATGCCCACAAAAGCTTGTCACTGGATGATCTCACTTCTTCACCATTGAATGTGCTCTGTTTGTAAGATACCACTTGAAAATCTAGGATCGTCTGATAACGTGAATACTTGTGGTGCGGCCCATCATTGCTGGGTCCCACCAGAGGAACGGTCTAGATCCTAAAAGGCAACCCCATTCCTGTGAATGGAAGACAAATTTAACGAAAATGCTGATATGCTCACGGCCACGTCTGTTAGATCTGCCTACATGGTGTACTGGGACAAAAATCAGGCTGGTCCACTCATCAGGTGGGCCGTATATGAAAACAATGGACGATTATAAAAAAAACCCAATAGGTTTATTCATCATACAAGTGCGTACAAGAGCAGTTCCTCAATTTCTAGTCCAAGGTATCTAAAATAGTGGGACCTACTTGAACAACCTAGATCTCGCATGTGTACCCTATGTTGGCAGTTGAGTAGCTCAAAAACTCTGCCAGTGCGTGTGTGTGTGTGTGTGTGAGAGAGAGAGAGAGGTGTGTACGTGCTGCAACTTTACTATCTTAAAAATGTATTTAATCATCCAATTAGTAAGCCTAGTAGAGATACCTGTCCACCCAATCTCCCAAACATGATTTTAAAAATACCCCACCTTTTCACCATTGGACGTTTCTTCTGGCTTCTCTATCAAGATAAAATCATGCCCACCTTTGCTTCTATTCCAAACATGGCCCACCAAATCATTGACAGTCCCAAAACTGGAAATTACAAGCTATCACAAGCAGTCCACTTATCTGTCATCTCTTCTTGCCACAGCACAAAAGCTACTTATGCTTCTTAAACAAGTCAAATTTGAATTGAGAGCAATGGTGGTCACTCACTCTCCCCTCTCATCATCTCAATCATCATCTTTTCTCCTTAAAATTCTCACAGTAGCAGACCATTCGACTGTACCAAACAATACACAGACGGTTTTCTCTTTTCTTCTTTTGGTGAACGAGTTCTGTAGAGATTTGAATGAACCAATCCATCGAGTTTGGAAGCGACATGGTTCCTTCTAGTAGTATAATACTCGTCGGTGTTCCTATCGATGTACATGCGAGCACAGAGCTTCTTTCATGGGCCATAGAGGTTGCGGCCCAGCCCGATGACACTGTCGTTGCACTACATGTTCTTGGTTTGTACAGTAGTATGGTGAAATCACCATGCTTGTTTGGGCCCTCCTATGTCTGTCTCTCCATCTGTGCAAGATCTAGAATATTCATCAGGTGGTCCCCACCATTGGCCACGTGTACGATGAATGTGAGATGTTCGTCAATTTCTTCTAACCATCTGCTTCTTCTTTTTTTACATTCTTGCATGGCCCACCTTATGAATGGCCAGGCCATGGCGTACACACCACCAGATGAACCACGAGGATCACATGCATGGGGAGAGTAGGATTTAGAGCGGCTGTTGCATTTCTCTTCTTGTTCTATTTTTTTTTACTTGGTTTTGAATTTCCTTTGGATTCAAACTCTGACGAATTTCACATTTGATGGCTGAATTAACAGTTGGGAAGGACAGTACTGCAATCGACATGAATAAAATGCGTCGAGCAAAAGCATTTGTGATATCCGTTCTTGGGGAGTTCGCCGAGCTCTGCCAATCTAAGAAGGTAACCTACGAAATGCGTTTCACAGCTGCCGAACCCAAATTCGAAATATTCAAAATCAAAAGCTATACAATTTACAATTCGCAGGTGAATTTGGAGGCCAAAGTCCGGTGGTATTCCAGTATTAGAAAAGGTCTTATTGAAGAAGCGGCATCCGTCGAAGCTGCCTTTCTAGTCATTGGTGGCTCAAGAAACAGATCACAAAGGTGAGACTTAGGCCCCGTTTGTTAAATCTGAAGTCTAAATCCCGAATCTGAAATCTGAAGTCAAAAAACTTATTTGGTAACTATAGCTGAAGTCTGAAAATTAAGTACAAAATTTGAAATCTGAAATGTCTGAAATATATTAATTTGACACATTTGCCGCTATCTATCTTCTGTTTGGAAATGCTTTACATTATAAAGAAATTATTTCGGAGTGTATCAACCATTAAATGAGCATTTTGGTCATCCTTGGAAGATCGGAGCCCAAACTTGACCCATGGGAAGAGCACGAAAAACGGGGAATACCTGCCCAATTTCAAAGTAATTGGACGGTGCATTCTGACAAAACAGACAGTAGAAGTTGGCTAGGAATTAAATGGCAAATTTGTAAATAGATATGCATGCGTGGCACCAAGCGTTTATTTAAACCGTTTATTATTTTTCTTATATTATTTTAATATATAATATGAAAGATAAAGTAGGTCCAGAGCTTGAGTGAGCCACACCAAAGGATGCTACAGTGATAATGACATCCATTGTTGAAACCTTTCTAAGGGCCATTGTGATGTTTTTTGACCATCCAACCTATTCATTAGGTCATGTAGACGTGGATGAAGTGAAAATACAAATATCAGCTTGATCCGAAACTTCTCCAGCTCTCAAGAAGTTTTTAATGGTGGACGTTCAATCCTCACCTTATGGTCCAATTAATCATTGGACCCGCTTCTTTTATTGGATCACACCTTAAATTATCTGAAAAAGTTGATGGACGGTGTGGATCAAACACATAAATCATGTTGGGGAATAAAAAAGCTTCACAGGTTAAAAGTTGATTTTGTATTGCACAAGCAATTTAAAAGAAAAAATTTCCCTAGTAACTTGAAAAGGGGTACTTTTGGAAGCAAAATATTTTTGTTTAATGAAAAATCACGGAGCGCATTCCGCGTTCACCATTAAGCCAGACGGAAAGAATTCAGTGAAAAACCATTTAGCGCTTTCCATCTTCCGCGTTAACAACACATTAACAAACACCACTTTTCCCCATTCCGCGTTAAGTAAAAAACTTCAGCGTTAACAAACACTAACTGTACAATAATTCATTCGTTAGCGCCGCGTCTGGATTCCCAACTGCCTTGAATTGCAAAATTCAGTTCGGCCTAGTATTGATAATCAGGATCTAGCCCTCCCTCTAATGGCAGTTACATTTCTTTCAAATCCAACTTGAAACTGAAAATAATCACAATTTGAAGACAAAGTAGGATTTGGTTTTGTCCGCTTTATTAGACTAATAATTGTAATTTGATGGTGTTTGGATGCACGACTGAAAGTAATGTAATTTCCACTTGGATTGATTGTTTTTTTGCAATTCATTGATCTGATTATTGCAATTGGATTTGACAGAAATTGAAGAGAATAGGCTGCATTGATTTAATCTCACAATGGTGTATATTTGAAATCAGGACATCACTTGAAATTACGAAGCATTGCTTCAAGCGTTCGCCGGAAGGCTGTTCTGTAGTCGCGATCAGAAAAAGAGGACTGCCTCACCAATATTCAGATTCAAAATCCATGCCTGATGAAGGTTGGTGTATTTGACTGCTTCAGATTTAGGAACAACTTGCAAACATGCCACACACATGCCATTCATCCTGTGGGTCCCATAGAAAATGTGCACAACAAAATTCAGGCTGGCCCACCATTGTTTCATCCCATGCATCTTTTGGTACCCTTGTGGCCCATTTCACAAGTAGGCCAACCTAATCTTTTGGACTAGGAAGCATTCACCATGGAGCCCACCTGATGAAATGGCCCCGATCTCTTGCACATTTTCCACTTTGGCACACATGGGGGGCTTCTTGGGAACTTGCAGAAGCTGTTTCCAAGTAGAATTCCTCTGAATTTAGTGATCCTGTTTGCTGCAATTCATCAATCTCTGGCACTACTAAAATCCGTTACTTCAATGGCAGGATTTCACCATTCAAGCTCGAAAGTATCTAACAAAGATATCCAAACTAGCAAATCTCTTTCCTCTCTTCAAAAGCTTCTTAAATCAATGAAAAAGGGTGAGAACTCATTCAACAAGAGTAAGAGTCTTTGGCATTCTCCGACTGAAAGCCTAAGCGAAAAGTATTCGCCTAGAGCTGTTCTGGATGGGCCTGAAGGTGGGGTCCACGTCATGGAGGACTGGTTCAGTCCAGGGGATTTCAGCAACGTTGAGTCACCTCCATTGGAACCGAAATCAAGCGAGTTCAACCACCGAAGTACACAAACCCGTTCCAACATCTGGAAGAACTTGTCAATGGTCAAAATCTTCTCTCCTTTGTTCCGATCTGCAGTCTATGATGATGTAAAGGAGAAAGAAAATTGCCCATCTGATGAAGAAAACCGGCTTCCTTCATTGAGGTGCTTCAGCTATGAGGAGATTTCGCATGCTACAAATAACTTCCACCCAGGTAATACTATTAGATTATATGGTCTTCGATGCATGTACGTTGCAGTATTTTTAAGTGTGAGAGTATATACATTGAAGACTGTATGCTCTTAAAAAATACTACTGCAACATTATATGATGTGTCGATGGAAACATGTGGGGCCCACCTCATGGTAAAATAATGACGATCTGCATAACAGGATATGCCATCCACAATTCCTCCCCTATCAGATGGTCTGAGTTGTCTGATGAAAATGGCTATTGCAACCGATTGGGGGTTGCAGATGGACTATTATATGGATGATCTTGTTCCAAAAAGTGGGCCCCACATGTACAGTTCAACGAAAATTGTAATAATAATACATAGAATACTGGCAGATAATATGGTGGGCAAAGGAGGGTATGCAGAAGTATACAGAGGCAATCTCTACGACGGACAGACGATAGCAGTGAAGAGGCTATCTAAAGACAATACTGATGAACACAAGGAGAAAGAATTCCTTACTGAATTGGGTGTAATCGGGCACGTTTGCCATCCAAACACGGCATTTTTGATTGGCTGCTGCATTGAAAATGGGCTCCATTTGATTTTCAATTTCTCGCCAAATGGAACCTTAGCATCAGCATTGCATGGTGAGGCCATATACTATTCTCTTTTGCCATGTTTCTCCGATCCATTTGGGTCCTTCAGTTATGAAAACATATAAAATGTTAGATCGAGTCATTCACACAGTAGACACTACAAGGTACCCAAAATCTTCTCCATCAGATGATCCTAACAGTCTGATCAGGCCCACGCTAGATGCAGAAGATCGGTTGCGGTCATCCATTTCGATTGCATGACTAGGATCATTAGATAGGGGAGATTTTGAAGCTAACAAGATCAATGGATTAGATGTCTGAAAGGTGGGCCCCACCTGTACTGTTTCAAATGGTTGTGTAACATGTCTCAGGTAAGGAATCACTAGAGTGGCCTGTCAGATACAAGATTGTCATTGGAGTTGCGAGAGGCCTCCATTATCTTCATAAATGCTGCAAGAGACGTATAATCCATCGGGATATTAAGGCATCCAATGTTCTTCTTGGACCAGACTTCGAACCACAGGTGAAGCAGCTATTCTTTATTGGTGCACGTTTGGATGCACGAATTGCAATAGCTAGTCTAATAAAATGGAAATGACCAAATTGTAATCAACACAATTTAGTATTAGTTTAGAGTGGTTTGGATCCAATTTGTATTTGCATTTCTTTCAAGTTGGATTTGAAAGGAATGTAACTTCAATTTGAAGTAATCACTCATTACGAATGCTTTGCAATTTGATTCACTTGCGCATCCAAACACAGAGTTAAAATATTTAACCATAGAAGTCCTTTATGATGCCGAATTTCAGTTGGGTTTTTCTTACTATAGATTTCGGACTTTGGGCTAGCGAAATGGCTCCCGACGCAGTGGACCCATCACTCTGTCATCCCGATAGAGGGAACCTTCGGGTAACATCTGCTATCCTTCTCGTAGATCCAGTTTCTTCCAATACACATGTGGCCCACCCAACAAATGGACTTGCCTGATTCTTGGGCCATGGATCATAGATGGTTGGGCCTGCCATTGAATGGCCAAAGATGTTATATAATCACCACAGGGCTCCCTTCTTGTAAGATAAGTCCACAAGTCATGCATTTTGGATCGATTGGACTAATATGATAAATCATCAGATCATCTTTCTATCGATAAAAGATGAAATCAAGATGACAATACATGAAGAAATTCAAAAGAAATGCACATGCACACACAGATATGTTTTCTTTATAACACCAAAAATGTGATAAAGTCATGTACTTTGAGCAGATATTTGGCACCAGAATACTTCATGCATGGCATTGTCGATGAGAAAACAGATATTTTTTCATTTGGGGTTCTGCTGTTGGAGATCATTACCGGCAGGAGACCTGTTGACTCCTCAAAACAGAACCTTCTCTCATGGGTATGCAATTTCATCACGCCAATCATCAAATTAGACCATGTTTAGATGTTCGATTGAATTGAATTGCAATAGATACCCAATCCTGACTTTTTGAATTCATGAGCTATAACATAAAGAGTAACTGGCTGCCTCCAAGTTGCAATTACACACAGATATGCGATTAGGATGTTTCATTATCTTCACGAATTGAAGTCACACTGACCCCACTTTGGCAACTTCCTCTATCAAGAATTGCAATTCAGTTCAATTGAGCATCCAAACACACCCAATTCAATTTCATTGATTGTTAAGCATTAGATGGCCATTGTTCAGGCAAAGCCTCTCATAGAGTCTGGAAACATCGCTGATCTGGCGGACCCCAAACTAGGAGGCAAATATGACATGGATCAGATGCACCGGTTAGTACTCACGGCTTCCTACTGTGTCAGACAGTCTTCGATATGGCGCCCATCCATGAGTGAGGTAAACTATTATTTTCTGTGCAATTGACCCACCAAAGCTGGATTACGGTCCAATGTTATCGAATGATGTTTGTGGCATTGGATATGGTGTTTCAGGTGTTGCAGCTTGTAACGGACGGGCATGATTCTAAGATCACACTGAGCTGGAGGACGTCCGAATACAATGCTGATGAGTTGGATGATTTTTCGATGAACATTGATTGCCAGTGTCCAATTAGTTACAATTTCGAAGATTATCTGTAGCTCAAGAACTCAAATACTTCCATTTGTGATACACCATGGTAGCGGTACAGATACATCATAGACTATGGATTTTACATATGATTTTGAAGCATCGGACACTTTATAATACGTACAGGCCATACGATTGGGTTAGATTTGTTGTTGTAGGCAGCATTCGAGCTCAGTGTGAAGTAGCAGCTTCCTTGGGCCGAAATGACTCTAATTTATCCATTTCTGAGTTTTGGGTTCACTCTAATATACTGCATTTGTTGCAAGTTCAATCCAATCCTTAAAATATTTTAGGACCCTTGTTGAGGTTTTCTTGAATTCCACTTGCATATTCATTTCTTCAAGTGGCTTTGCATGTTTGGGTGTTCAATCAAAATGAATTGCAATGACTCATTTAAGTAAAGATGCAGAGGTCAAACTGGTGCTCGTGCGGCTCTGTTCCATATGGTGGTTAGCCTTTGACTTACTACCTCGATTTTTAAGTCCAACTTGAAATGAATGGGATTGGAATTGATGTTTGGTTGTCATTGTTAGTTAACATGGTGCAACAGACTTTGGATATTACAATTCAATCCAATGAGCATCCAAATGCACCCAAAAACACCACTGCAGTTGCAACAACAACAGCTCCATGGCACTAAGCCTCAATTGAGATCCCATGCTTCAATCTGGCTGGTTTAGCACTTGAAATTGTAAAAAACAAAAAAAAAAAAAAAAAAATCCCTTGAGTGGCTCAGTGATTAAGTTGTCCATGTACAGTTCCCACTGGAAAGTGTATCAATACGTTCAAATGGACACTTGAGGATAAAGTCCAACCATTCCATCTTGTAGCACCTTATCAGTGAGCAGCATCTATACGCTTTTTTCTCAGTGATTTGATCAAAACAAAAAATGGTTTTGGTTGAATTATCACATTTTTCATCCACATTCAACTGGGCGTCTCACAAACTTGTGCCTGATTCGAATCTGCAAATTGGCTTTACCAAATCCAATTCAAATGGAATGAATATGAGTATGATCATTTTGGACAGTTCCTCGAAAGACTTTTGGAAGGTCTACTTCGTCGCTTGATTCACCAGGCTTTGACCTCGAGTGAGAAACTTCTTTAATCATTTTCTTTAGCCTGAAAGTTTTTCAGTTGAATAGGAACGGGAGCTAACCTTCCCTTATGCCTTAAAGTCCCTTTCAGCAAGGTTAGGAACACTACCTAATCCTCACTGCCATGACTTCACTAGTGCTTCTGGAGGGGAAACCAAGCTAGCCACCAGCCATAAACAGAGCTAGTTTTCTGTTAGGAACTGCGGAAGCACATGGAGCGGAATTAAGCAAAGTATATGCAATCGCACAAACAAACCCAACCAAGAACAATCTGAATTTTACATGAAAAAACCTTTGCAGGAAAAAACCACGGCATAAAGCAGCAAGTAATGCACTATGAAAGCGGAATTACAAGAGATAGATGATCTTACTGATTCGAACAAGCCTCGAATTTCCTTCAAACCCTAGCTTTGCTCTTGAACCCTTACGAACGTTTTAGAAAGCCCTAATACACTTTAATTTCTCCTTAATCCCGATTACACCGGGTATATATACTACCCAACCAGAAAAGGAAAAAATCCTGCACTTACACAATTCTACACGCGCGCTTGATGAGACCTTCGATGGCATTAACAAACATCAAAGCCCCATCGATGACATCGAAGATCCTTCGATGGCATCGAGTAGCAACTTCCAAAATTGTCCGGCAAGCAAATAGGATTGTTCCGAATTTTCTCGATGGGATCGAGTGGTCTGTCGATGACATCGACAGACCCTGTTACAGACAGATTTAAGACATCAACAACATTTCCACCTAGGTGAACCCGAAGCTAGAGTTCAAGTAGAGCCAGTTGAAGCGTACGAGCAAGTCAATCCAGTTGATTCTGGTGACCAAGAAGCAGGGATCCATTCAGTTTCATCCTTCAAAATTCAATCCCTGATGCAAATGACAAGTTCAAAGCTTCAGCCCCACACCTATGACCTGGGCGGTCAATGTGCTGAACCCACCCAAAGGACCATCAGGCCTGGGCCGCACGTTGGGTTGAACCAGACTGGGCCTAGCCTTGAATTTTGGGCCCAACAGGCAAATGGGCCTATCTTTGGCTTATCATCAACAACATTTTTTAATGAGGCGCAGCCCTTTGGGCCACCACTTTTATTTATTTATTTATTTTTATTTTTTTTAAGTATTATTTTTTACTGTTAATGCTCATCTGTAATGGGCCTGGGCTTTGCTCTGTACCTGACAAATGGACCGGCTGGGAATGGACCTAGCGAGGACAGGCCAAAACATGGCCAATTAACAGCCCATTCCTAGTGCGGGAAGCCTGGTATCAAACTCAATACAGCAATTTTGCTATACAATTAATGAGTTTGGGGTACAATACTTTCATGTCATAGCTCAACATGTCCTGCACACGTACCACCCATTGCCACATGCGAATGGAGGTGGAGAAGTAATGCCTCCCAAATTCACATATCAAACAAAAAACACCCAACCTATTTTCCCAACAACCCAAAATCATGCGACAGGTTTGAAGAAAAGTCATTTTATGGTGTCACCCAAACAGGTTCTTGGGTTAGATATTCAGATTCAGTCGCCAGTTTGATCATTGAAATTATTTAGGTATTCCGAATATTTTTACGTATCTATGCCTTATACAAGAAGATATGGCAGAATGAATGCTTCCAACTATGGTTTGCAATGGGCCCAACGTGCTGAACCTGGTTTTGGGTCACTTTAGCCCTACACAGCCCAGCAACCTCATGTGTACATGTGCTATATTCTAGACATGTTTTAACCGTCGAGTACCGCCATCCACAACCGGTCATTAATTCAAGCAAACCGATGAATTCCTTGTGTGCACAACTGACAGCCACCAACTCTGCCAAGATGATGTGCAAGAAACTAAAGAAAAACATGAAGAAAGTAATTACAACTACAAACCATAAGAAAAGATATATGTGGTTTATCATGAAGACATATATCTATGGGCAATGGCAAGCAAAATAATCCACTATTAAGGAAAGAAATTACAATTTGTTATAGAGAAAAAAACACTCACCATTCCGACGAAATACACACCGAATCACCTCCCTCTTTACCTCAAGTGTATTGAAGGAAAGAAAATGGAAACCTTACAATTATAAAATCTCATACAGAAAGAAACATTGTCTGTACATAGTTGAATAGGTTTTGTTCTTAGTTGGATAAGCTGTAAAGCTATAATTGTATATGTAGGGCATTGGGCCCAGCCTACATTAAAATCAAAACCTTACAATTATAAAATCTCATAAAGAAAATGGAAACCTTACAATTATAAAATCTCATACAGAAAGAAACATTATCAGTGCATAGTCGAATAGGTTTTGTTCTTAGTTGGATAAGCTGTAGAGCTACAGTTGAATATGCAAGGCATTGGGACCAGCCTATATTAAAAGCCCAATGGGCCTAGAAACATTTTTGTAGACGGTGACTAGCAATAAAGAATTAGGGTTTGAGTGTGAGAAACAACCTCTCTCCAACATCTCTCTAGATCTCCATAAAATCTTTTTCTTCTTTCCTTGCATCTGTTTGTATACTATGGTACACTGCTGGAAATTTACATGGTATCAAAGCAGTGATCGGCTGCATCGTTTCATTTCAGAAGTTTTGATCATCATCGACCACTCATTGTAGACCGCCGGTGTGATTGGCTGAAGTTTACTAGATCTTCTTCTTCTTCTCCTCCATCATTGAGAACCAGTTGGGTTCTTCTACTACTATGTAATGCTTAAGAGACTCAGCAGCTTCCTATCTGTTGCATCCGTTGTGGTGGTAGCTTCCGTCTTCATGAAACGTTGTATCTTCATCATTTGTTGCATCATAAGTAGTTCTTTGTGGCCCACCTCCGATATCAGACGTTGCCCTCCATTCTCTTCTGCATCAAGCATCCTGATTAGCCTATGGGCCAATCTTCACAACACCCATTTGTTCATCATGATCATCTGAACCCACGAGTTTTTTATTGGATTGTTTTAGCTGTAATCGAATTTGGATCTGTTGGAATTGTTGCTGCAGTTTCTTATGATCCAAAGGCATTTAACCTAAGATCAACATTGTTGCTGTTGTTTGCATTATCAACCATCTGATTGATTGCGCATCACATTGCTCAATCATTATCTGAGTTACTATTGATGTATGTTGTTTCGATCATCTCCAGCAAGCTGATCACCATGATCATCTTCTCGTCTTCTACCATCTATGATTTGGAATTAATTATTGCAAATCAATGGATAGTGAACCCAAATAAACCTAAGTAGAATTGAATTGGAATAGTTAGTTTAGTTACTTTTTTAAGCATTAATATATAGGATTGGGTTTCTAAATTGCGACTACCTTTTATAATTGTAATTTCAGAGCTACTTCCCCATTGTCAATACTAGAAATCATCATTAATTCTGTCATTTTCTCTTATTGAACCAAACAATACAATTTTTACAATTTAATTAACTTGTGCTCCTAAACACATCCTTGGACTTTGTATTTTAGCCATATTTCCTTGTTAATACTAAAATGCCATATGCTCCAATGGTTCTAGCTGCATTGGTTAACTTAATAATTCCAATCTATTGATCTGAACTGTCCATGAAGTCCAGAACACATTTCACAGCCACACTGTAAAATCAATCTAATTGAATGATCCAATGAATCCATGATTTGGCCTTTTTTCCATAGCCATCCTTTTTCCCATATGCTCCAATGGTTCTAGTTGCATTGTTTAAGATGTCATCCACTCATCGGTGGGATCTACAATGGACGGGCCAGATGGATCATAATCAATCCATTAGACGATGCTAATGGTTGGTGAATGACTTTTCTCCAATGACGTTTAACAACTTCTAAGTCCTTGTTTTTTTTTTTTTTTTTTTCTAACCGCTAATTGCGATCCTCAGAAGTTGTACAATCATCAACTACAATTCCCGTACCTATGTGATAGGTATAGCCTAGCTCCCCATCCGTGATGTGGCCCAAAAGACGAAGGGTAGGTAGGTATCTCTTACATATGGGCCACATGTATGGATGGAGTAACGGATGCTTTGCCTGACATTATCATGGTGGTAAGGATGATTTCAATATGAAACAACAAAAGGTAAAAATAACAATAAACGGAGGGCGATTCGTGTGCACTGTTGGTAGAATAAACTTGTTCTGCAACTACATGTGTGGGGCCAGGGGGATGTATGGCCCACATAACACATGTGGGCCACTCTACAGGAACAGTTGAGATGAAGACACCCATCATTAATACCTTGCAGATTATGAGAAAGTGAGAGACTAAAAGTTTATATTATATATATATATATATAATATATATATATAATATATATATATATATAATATATATATATATATATATATATATATCCAAAAAGTAAGATATGATTTTTCTATATGGTGTCAAAATCTTGTCGATGGGTTGATTGGTTGTGTTTTGAGCTTTTTTACTTCTATTTTGTGTTAATTTTTCTCCTTTGCAAGTGTTTTTTTTTTTAGTGATAGTGTGCTTGATTAAAATGAAGAACTATAAAAATTGAAAGGTGCGGCTATGAAACTATTTGATGGGCAGGGTCTTTAAGATATCATTGACGACAATGATGACAAACAAGACTTGCAAGTTACAGAAATCTAAATGCGACCCAAATTTATTTTAGACCAGATATGCTTTCTTATGTTAGATGATTAGATTCAAAGAAATGAGCATGAAATCACTTGGCACTAACAATGTATTTTTGAAATTAGAATTAAGGACGATCATTAAGCTTGGCAACAACTCTTATAGTGAAGATTTCTTAAAAGTGAAAGTTCTATATGATCAAATGGATAGAATTGGTATCAAGATGAAAAATGACATTCAAATAGTAATCATCTATGAAAATCTATAAATCGATTTTGATACTACGAGATTATTAATTCAACAAAATAAGCCTCTTATAGAGGAGACGGTATATTACTACAAGAAGACTCTTTTAGAAAAAAATAAATAAATAATTTAAGGATATTGAAAACTCAGTGATTCTAGAAAGGTGGAGACAAGAAATAACACATTGTTTTCACAAATACATGGTCAATCTTATTAAGAGAGAGTTTGTAGCCTAGGAATGAATCTCAAAATTTTCATAAAAACTTTAAAAATTCTGACAACTCTCGGCCACCCACCAACAACAACAATCAAGGCAATTCTTAGATATGTACAGTCCAAAATCGAGTTTAAGTATTATAATTGTAAAAGAAAATAGACATTATGTAAGGCTGTGGACCTGATCAAAGCACCACACTATTGAAGATAAGCAAAGAGATAGCGAAGACAAGATTGAATAAACCATTCCTACAATGTAAACTTCAAAATTAGGTTTATATAAGTGGTATATAGATTCAACATACTCAAAAGAAGATCTCTTAACATAAAGAGTTCGATTCGAGTGCATTGGGTATTATCATGAAGATAACACTTCTCTTAAAGTCAAAAGGAAGGGGTGGTTGTAGACATCCCACTTGAACTAGTAACTTGATGAGTCATGGATGATCCCTAAGTGCTCAATACTGATGTAGAGCGGGTCGCGGACAATTTCATGGCCAAGATGGATCAGAAAAGGCCCGGTCGACGACAGAAGTGATCCGGACCGTCAGACCTTAGATCGGGCGTATCTCGCAATCTGGAATGAGTTACCTGACGTAAAATATATGATTTTAGGGTAGAACGAGCTACTTTAGCCAACCAACCCAGCTATGCAGGGTTGCGACGCTCGGAATTGCGAAAAATCCCTGGATCAACAGTCGTTTCCCTGCTTTAATTTCATTTTTACTATAAATAGTAAGTTTTAGTTTGATTATAACTCTTCATCCGTCGGGCTTTAAGAGTTGCGCCCAACGTGAAAAGAGCTTAGAATAATTAGGAGAACGGTTCGGTGAAGCCAAATAGGACACTTACTATTTTTGGTCGAAAACCTTGTGCACTAGTAGACATCACTACCGTCTATAAATAGCAAGTTTACTATTTATAGTAAGTCGCGGATTCTAAGAGTTTTAGTTGTAGTTTGATTCTGATTTCTTTCCCTTTGCTTGGTACCCCTATTTAAAGGGTTGTGAACTCATTTTTAGTCATCAATTAATCAATTTTGAATTTCTTAAAATTTATTTCTATTTTCTGCTTTCTTTCCTCGTGGATTCAAGAAGTCTCTGTGAGGAGTCCAGAGAAGCTCCGTGGATTCAGAATAGTTATCCTCATCACGTTCATCCCTACATCAAATACCCAAACCCTTAATCCACTACCTAAGTCAGAGTCTAGCCATCGACTTAGCCTTAGCCAAGCCAAAACCATTGCCCAAGCTTAGCCATCACCTTAACCTTAGCCAAGCCTGAGCCATCACACAAGCCTTAGCTATCTTTCTAGGCCAAAATAACAAATTTTGGCTAAATTTAAAATAAAGTCAAACCACACAAACTAAATGTAGAAAAATTCAAAAAATAGAAATAAAATCCTAATACCTACTGGAAGCTAATTTCAAATCTAAACCATAGTCATTTTAAGGACCAGAAGACAAACTACACATGCGGGTAAAAATTCAAGGAAAATTGAGGGGGTGATGGCACTCGAAGTGCTGCTACAGTTTGCTAGACTAGTCATCTTTTTCTTCTCCGAATGAGATAGTTGAATTAGGACTACTAATACCTCAAGACTTATACCTATTTACCTTTTTACCACCCCTCCCAACTAATGAGAGAGTGTCATGTGGCACCTTCCTTCCTCCCCACCAATCGCCACCCTCCACATCACCTTTTACCCCCAAAAGTCCTAACATTTGCCAAAATATCATCCAATGAGGCTATAAATAATCAAGCATCTTTTCATTTCAACACACCAAAAAACTCACTAAGAGAGTAATAGCTAGAGAGAGAGAGAGAGACGCAAGTGAGATTTACCAATAAAGAAGAGTGTTGAGAATTAATATCAAGTCCTAATTTAATTTAGTCATTAAGCATGCTTTAGTCAAGCAAATTAGCAAATTGGTTAGAAAATTTCCTTCTTACATTATAGTATTATAGTGTTAGTAGGATTAAGAATAATGAGCTACCTTCCGCATGTTATGCATATCTATTAAGTATAATAAGTAAAAATACTTTCTTCTCTCCACATTTTTTGCTGGTGCTATTTCCTACCTGGCCTATAGAGTTTTGTACATGATATCAAATCCATTTACAAGATGCACCCACCTAAGATGAATTGACACACCAAAAATAATTCCATTCTAAAAATTGGGTTGGCCACACCACGTGATTTAGAGGTTTTATCTTAAGTGGTGTGGCCCACCTGAGTAGTTTATCGGCCTCATTTTGGGCTTCCAGGACAGCACGAGGGGAACACATGATGTCATGTACACATCATGCAACCGACCTCGAAACGATTTACACTGCAACCAGCCAATCAACATCAAACAATGGTGGAATTGGGCCCACTTGATCACGCCACCTCCCACGAAGTCAAAGTGGGGCCCACTTACGATCACCATCGAATCTCTATCATTTACACAAAATTGCATTTTAGCCATTAGCAGATGTTTAAAGTTCGAAAGGAGAGAAATACCATAACGCGTGATACGTCGCAATCGACTGACATGCTCGAGCTTGCAATGTACCAAGTGGATATGGTCCCACCTTCAACCACCCCTCGTTAGAAAAATCAAACCCTTTTAAATCTATGAGATGAGGACACGTGGCAGATGATGGAAAGAAGGTTGGAAATGACCTTTTTGTTGGTTCATGTAATACGTATGGTACTATATCAAGTTATGACAGAGTACGTAAAATTCATACAGATGCACCCACCCAAACTCCACGTGCAATGCATGTTATTATAGTCCAAACTGTCAGTAGGACAGCGCATAAATGGAATCGATTAGATTATACAAGCTATGAATGGAAATTTTCTATTCTAATCTGAACCGTTGAAATCTTCATTTTAACCATTGGTTTGATTGTTAATAAAACTGACCATCAGGATTTCAGTGTGGATTTTGAGCTAGCTAGGCACCAATCATTGCAGGTAGAGCATATAGAACGGTTTGGATTGACGCAGCCTTTCGACAAATGAATGGAGAAATTTACTGCTGTACGACCCATTTACGGCCCATTTACCTTCAAAGGCCCACTTCTTTTTACCTCACCGGAATAAGCCCCTGCTGTACGGACGACTTTCAAGCGGATCGGCTGTTGGTAGAAGACGAGCGCTGACGCTCCCCGAACTCGAGTTGTACTGACGGTTCAAAAGAGATCAAAGTTACATGGCACCGCAGTTTTGTATTTATTATATCCACAACATTCATCCATATTTGAGATCATTTAAAAAAAATCATACCCAAAGACCGAACACACCACAAAGAGCAGCAGAAAATTGATTTTCACGGTTGAAACTTTTGTATGGTCCACCATAACACTTATTTTCCATCCAATCTATTGATAAGGCCATGAAGACCTGAGAGGAAAAACAAATTTCATAATGATCCAAAACTTCTGTGACCCCTAAAAGGGTTTCAATGGTAGAGGTTCGATCCTTCACTACCTTTTACGGTGTGGCTCACTTGATAGCTAGATCTATCTTATTTTTCGTCTCAAGCCTTAATATGAGTTCACCAAATAGATGGAAGGTTTGGATATAACACATACTTCATAATGGGACCCACAAAAACCGGTTGAGATTATAACAGGGACAAAAAAATAATAATAATAATAAAAATAAAATTAAAAAAAAATCAGCGAGTTGAGTCGATGGGCTCGGTCAGAACTGGGCTTATAGCTACGGATTATAACAGTAGCTATAGCCGTAGTGCTAAGCTCTTTTTACACCTTTTTTTTATAAAAATTTTTATTTTTTATATAGAAAACTTTATTTATTCCACTTACATTTGTCTTTGATATATATTTATATAAATATGTATATACATGTATATAATTTTTTTTTTTAATTTCTTTACTCATTTAACAAAAATATCTCCTAAACCAAAATTAATTACTTGACATACCAGGTATGATTTTGGGGTAGCAGAAACTACTTTAGTCAACCAACTTAGTTAATTTTCAAGATTCCATCAAGCCAATGGTCGAAAATTCATTCCATTCACTTTGCGGTCAATTTCATTTAACTCAATTCATTTCATAATTCCCTTCACTTCACGGTAAATTTCATGTATTTTGCGATTAATTTCCTTCACTTCACGATCAATTCCATTCATTTTTCAGTCACTTCTATATATTTCACGGTCAATTTTTATATGCATATATATACATATTTATATAAATATGTATTAGAGAAAATGTGAGTAAAATAAAACTCTCCATGTAAGAAAATAATAATAATAATAATAAAGAGAAAAAATGCATAGCTCGACAGTTATGGCTACGGTTACACCCAGCTTTGACCAAACTCGCTGGGCTTTTTTTTTTTTTCCAGTTATAATCCCACTGATTTTTGTGGGTCCCATTATGAGGTATGTGTTATATCCAAACCGTTCATCTGTTTGGCAAACTCATATTAAGGCTTGAGACAAAAAATAAGACAGATATAGCTATCAAGTGGACCACAATGTAAAAGGCAGTGGGGGATCCAACGTCTACCATTGGAAATCTTTTAGGGTCACGGAAGTTTTGGACCATAATAAAATTTGTTTTTCCTTTTCATCTAGGTCTTTGTGACCTTATAAATAGATTGGAAGGAAAATAAATGTTATGGTGGGCCCTACAAAAGTTTCAACGGTGAAAATCAATTTTCAGCTGCTCTTTGCGGCGTGGTCCAGTTGATCTTTGGATATGATTTTTATTTTTAATAATACTCTGAAATAATCGCGAAACATGGATGAACACGGTGGATATAATAAATACATAACTTTAGGGTCATACAACTTTTATCTCTTTTGAACGGTTCGTACAACTCGGAGTTCGAGGAGCGTCAGCGCTCGTCCTCGATCACCAACCGGTCTGCTTGAAGGAAAAAAACAGGGGCATTTTCGACCTCTGGCAAGTCGTCCGTACAGCCGGGACTTATTCAGGTGAGGTAAAAAGAAGTGGGCGTCAGAAGGTAAATGGCGCATAAATGGCTCGTGCAGGGGTAAATTTTCTCATGAATGAATATGATGTTGCGTACTTCTGCAGAGAGTGGTATAATTCGCATTTTCTAACCCACCTCATGTGTTGCAAAGGCACACGTGTATGAGATCACAGCCAACCATCACATAATTACCATTGTGGAAACGCCTTGTCTTAAATATGAGGCTAGTCTGATCCTCAAGTAAGCCAACCATCTACATAGAATTTGGACCGTTTGTTAAATCCTTTTTGAACCGTTCATATATTTCTACACCTCTGGCCCACCAACGATTGGATCAGTTTGATTTTTGAGACAAAAGGTCTAGTAATATGCAATCACACGATGATCGTCTCTGATCTTACACACGTGTACCTTGTTGCCACGTATAAATCAAGTTTCCAAAATAAGCGTACTCCCTCCAGTGCACACGTGTAGCTCGTATTGTCTGATGCTCGAAAAGATTTTGCAACTAGCTTGCCGCCGTCAGACCGGAGGCTGATTTCCTACAACAGTTGTTGGAGGGAGCCCGTGCAACAAGAAGCCCTGTGGGACCCACCGTGATGTATGTATGACATCCACTCCGTCCATCATTTTCCCCCTCTCATGTTAGGACGTGAGCATATAGACCGATAAAAAATTCCAGTGGACCACACCACACAGAGCAGTAGAGATGGAAACACCCATCGTTTAAACCTTCCCGGGCCCACCGCGATGTCTTTATATGCCATCCAAACCGTTCATAAAGTGAGTACCAATAGGATGAAGAAAAATAAAAGAATCATCCTAATCCAGAAATTCGGTGGGCCCAAAGGAGTTTCCAGTGTTAGGCGTTGCCATCGACACTTTTCCTTGTGGTATGGCCCACATGGGCTTTGGGTCAGCCAGATTTTCGGGTTCACGTCCAAAAATGAGCTGTCCCAAATGATGGACGGATTGGATGTCACGCATGCATCACGGGGGACCCCACAGAGCTTTTTATTGGACGGACCCAGAAATTCGCATCCCATCGAACCCAACCAGTAGTATTGCAAATGGGACAATCCGTGGTTTTTGGGCCCAGCCCAATGGATGAAAATTCAGGCCCACCTTGATGTATGTTCCTTACATCCACACCACCCATCCGTTTTGAAATCTCATTTTAGGCTATCATCCAAAAATTTAAGCATATATAAATATTAGGTGGACCACACCATAGGAAATAGTGGTGATTGTATACCCACCATTAAAAAATTCTTGGGAGCCACCAGAATGTTTATTAGCTATCCAACCTTTTGAAAAGGATAGAAAGACTTGGATGAAGTTACAAAACAAATATCAGCTTATCCAAAACTTGGGTGGCCCATGAGAATTTTTTAATGGTCAATCACCACTGTTTCCTGTGATGTGGTCCACTGGAGATTTGAATCTTCTTCATTTTTTTGTGGCATATACTAAAATGAGTTTTCAAAACGTATGGACGGCGTGGATGTAAGTAATATACTTCAAGGTGGGCCCCACAGTCAGGGATCCACCAAAGCCGTGGACTCCGGGTCTTTGAGCGGGCATGGCTCCACAACTTCCGCGATTATCGGACTATGAAACTGAGGCCCAGGCCCAGCCCATGAACCTATAGACCCAGCAACAATGCATTCCAAACAGGGTGGACCCCGCTCTGCCGAAACCCGACCAAACAGTACGATCGTAGTAACACACGTGGAAAAGATGCGTTCGTTTTGCCTCTGTCGCGGCTTAGCTTTCACCGTGCATCGACACCTGCTAAGGCCTAGATGCTGAGATAGATTGATGATTTGAACCGCCCATTTTCTCGTTACTGTCACAAAAGAAAAAGGTGCTAACACATAATCATGCTATATTGATGATCCAACCCTTCGATTTTTAGAGTTGCATGCGATCCATTAATAAAAATATTTCATTGTTTTAAATTGTTTTATAGATAGTGTCTGTTGCAATCATATTTCTGTTTAGTTTTCCTTTGATGGTCAACCAAGTATAGATCCACAAAGTGGACGGTTCCGATCATTCTACTATACAGAATGTGGGCCACAGAGGGCAGCGACACATGCTGATTTCTCAATCGCGATGGAGGTAAAGCCAACTTAGAGTAGATAATTTGCTCACGAGAACGGGAAATCCTGACTATACTTCTCGTGTGAGATGGACGGAGGTCTTCACGATTCGTGCATGTGATCTGGACCATTCGAAGCGGAAAGGCACCCGGACCAAAAATCAAACAGGTCCATTCAACATTGAATCTGGACTATTCATTTGTCTCATGAAAAACATACAGCCCTCAGAGAGCAGACCAACCTGATATCTCCACCAGTGCATGACAACAGCACAATCTACCCAATGAACAGTCCGGATCTCTCACACTTATGACACGTGCCACATGTGCCGCTGAAACCCCACATCCAATCTCATGCGATCGAGTACCCATAGCATTTCGCTCCGAGCTAAGCTAGCAGGGTGGACCACTGTACTCGCGGACCACGTGAAGCAGCGTACGCCGCACCAGCATCTTCTCTAACAGGGTGGGCCCACCAGCATCGAGTAGCGCCATGAAAAGATTGCAACCTCACATGCTCCCCCACCGTCCACTCCTACCCCATTCAACTTTTCAATGAAATTGACGAAAATGACCCCCGTTTGACATCGACGGAAGATCTATCCCCTCAGGATGACAAGGAATCGTTATCTTCAACAAGAAAAACTTATATACTCTGGCGGAGTATGATGGTTGATACGCAGGCACTTAAAATTGGGCAAGTATCATATAATTCAACCAAATTAAACCGTCCAAATTGTGGGTCCTACTTTAGATAGAACCAAGATAATAGCTGATTCTGATTATCCGTCAATATTAATTGGACACTACAGATAAAAGTGTTCAGCAGTATAAAATAAACAAAATGTCCTCTAATCAGAATTTAGGATAACTCAATCAACCGGATTTTGAGGACGTGATCAAATCCTGGTGGGCCCCACAATTTGTACAGATTTGTTTAAATCAATGTCTGCTACGTTTTCAATTTCAGTGTGACTGTGTATGATCAACCATCACACTCTGCCATGGTATGAATAAACGTCCCATCTTCGACTGTTCAAGAAGGTCGGCAAAGCTAGGAAATGGGCGGCCTGATCGTTAGCAGGGCGGAGACGGATTGGCTACTTCCCCGACACCAGCCCGGTGGCTGATGGTCGGTGCTCTCTGGGCCCCACCATGATGTATTTGTTTAATCCATTCCTTTCACCCATTTTTACAGATCATTTTAGGGTTCAATACAAAAAATGAGAGGTATATAAATCCCAGGTGGACCACACCACAGGAAAACGATAATGATTGGATATCCACCATTAAAATCCTCCTAAGGTCCACTGTACTGTTTTTTTGACATCCAATCTGTTGATTAGGTCATAAAGAACCAGATGAAGGGAAAAAAATAAATATCAGCTTGATCCAAAACTTTTATAGCCCCCAAAACGTGTTTAATGGTCGACCTTCATTCAACACTATTTCCTGTAATGTGGTCCACTTGAGATTAATATATATCTAATTTTTTTCTCTAATACCGTTAAATGATCTATAAAAATAGATGGACATAATGGATGAAACGCATACATCATGGTGGGGCCCACAGCGTACCGACCACCAGCCATTGGCTGGTGGCAGGGGGAGTAGCCAATCCGTTTCCTAGCAGAGCCGGTCGGAGTGATCTTGAGTTTGATCCATGGTTGTCTGTTATGTTGTAAACCTGGTGTCTGTTTGGATAACGAATTATCAAAGTGTTATAATGTAAAATCATCCTAATTATGGTTTTATTGTACCTGTTAAACTTGTAATTTGATATGTAACTAGGAGGTTAAATGTACTTTTTTTTCTTTTTTCTTTTCTTTTTTTTTTTTTTTATGGGAGCTAGCTTGTTGGTACACACCCATGTCAGTACACACACTCCATGTTAGCCACCCCCGCTAGGGATCGATACCAAGACCTCAAGTGTTGAAACGAGGTATCTCCACTTAGTCTGTCAATTGAGCTATGGATCTGGGTGTGGGAGGTTAAATACATGTAATAGAAGATGAGTAAAGAAATTTATAATTATTTCAAATTTATAATATATTATGATTGACATCTTCAATCCAAACATAAGAACTGCTATATTTTTTTTCTTATTAATTTGATATTAGTAATGTAAAGGTATGATGGGAACACTTTCACCATGCTTATAAAAGCATAAAAATTCTCAATTAAATTAATTTTTTAAGGTTTTGATTAAATTATTTGTTGACCAATAGATAAATATTATAATTTGTAATCATTACACTATTATAATTCATTAATGTAATTGTAGTTTACTATCCAAATATGCATTGATACTGCAAAAAAAATGAATAAATAAAAACTTAAGAAAGAGAATTAACTAGGAATTGATGCCTACCCGCAACTAATTTAGACGAATGCATTTGCTTTTCTTTCTTTTATTTTTAATGGATATAAGATAAATGTTATGAATGCACCCGCTTTTCTTTCTAATTTTATTTTTAATGAATATAAGATGAATGATTGTGTGGGGGACCTAGCTTAGTAGTATGCGAGACAACAAAAAATTGTAGTCGTCAACCCAAATTGTAATGCGCCCAATCCATGGTGATTTGATTTGTTTAGCATATTACTATTGATGGGGCTCTCCTTGTTGTAAAAGAAGAAAAAACAAAACCAAAAACCAAAAACAAACATATGTAAAACCATAAAAGAAAAAGAATTTTAAAAAATAAAACAATACACACTAAGATTTACATAGTTTGACAATATGCCTATATTCACGTGACAACAACATTAAGCTTTTTTCTTTATTAAAATAAGATAAATCAAGAGAGTACAACGCTTACTTCTCTCACTCTGCAACTTTTCTACGATATAAAAGAATCACTCATTAAACAGTCACAGGAAGAAGAATCTCATTACATGTGTTTCTTATTGAATAAACCACTTCAAGAGAGGATTTGCCAAACTAAGCTTCACACTTTTAAAATAAGAAGAAAAAGAGTAGGTCATTTCTTCATAAGATATCGTCTAATGTCTTAAATTTGTCTGTAACAGAGTCTATCGATGACATTGACAGATCACTCGATTCCATCGAGCAAACATTGATGTCATCGACAGATGCTCGATCCCATCGAGAAAACTTGAAAAAATCATTATTAATTACTAGACAGTTTGAAAGTTGCTACTCGATGGCATCGAGGGTTCTTCGATGTCATTGTCTATTCCTCGATGGTTGTCGATCCCATCGAAGTGCACACAGAATTGCGAAAGTGCATGATTTGTTTCATATTTCAGTTGTGGTAGTTTATATACAGGGTGTAATCAGGATTAGGGTATGAATTAGGGTTCTTTAAATGTGCTTATGGATTTGAGAGGGATTTTGAAGGGAAAAAGCTTGGGCTTTTTTTCTTGGGGCTTTGATCGATAAGGTTTTCATCTCTTTTAACTTCATTTTCATAATGCATTTCGTGTTGTGGTTTTTCCTCGAAAGGGTTTTTTCATGTAAATTTGGATTATCTTCTTGTTGGATTTGTTTGTGCAATTGTTATTATTATGTTTAATTCCTCTTTGTGTGCTTCCGCGAGTCTCAACAAGTGGAACTATGAAAAAATAAGAGTTGAACAAGTTAAATCAAAAGGACAGTACCTCAATCAGATAAGGTCATCTATAATGTTATGAGAGAAAATACTATGGAGGATCCATGGGCGAAGTTAAAAAACATCTATGTGAAGAAGTCTCTTGAGAGTCATTTGTATCTAAATTATAGTTGTTTCATCTGAAGATGACTAGGGGCATATGTTGAGACCCACATCAGTAACTTCAATGAGCTTGTTTGAAAATTGTTGGATGTGGATGAAGCGATGAAGGATAAAGATCAAACATGTATTCTATTGATTTCTCTTCCAAAATTATATGAGTCATCCAAAGACTCTTTGTGCACCAGCCGGACGACCATTAGCGTTGAGACCGTTATCTCAGCCCTTCAATCGAAGGCGATGAGTAATAAAAGTGGTGACATGTGTGCTTCTACATATGTACTGGTTACAAGTGGAAAAAAATTTTAAGCGGAATAGTGGATCTCTACAATCAAGATCAAAATCCAAGGGCAATGGCAAAGAAAAATCGAAGTATTGGAATTATAGCATGACATGACACATGAAAAAGGATTGTTAATAGCCTAAGTTAATTAAGGAGAAGTAAGAGAGTTCATTTAGAGAGGCCAATACTATAAAATCTAGTGAGAAGGCATGTGGTAGCGACGTGTTGACTGCATCAAAATTTGAGTATTTCAACGATAAATAGATTTTGGATATGAGGACTTTGTATCACATGACCCCTCACAGAAGTTGGTTCACCAATTATAGTGAGTGCAATGATGGCCATGAGTTTATGGATAATGATAATGCTTGTAACGTGGTTAGTGTTGGATCGATGTGCATCATGATGTTTGATGGCATGAAGTGTATCTTAACTAATGTGAGACATGTTCCTGATTTGAGGAAGAGTTTGATATCTCTAAGTGCACTTCAGGCACTTGGGTGCAAATTCACCGGATTCGATCGTGTTCTTAAGTTTCAAAGGAGATACTCGTAGTCATGAAAGAAAATAGAAATGGTAACCTTTATAAGTTGATCAGGAGCACTTCATCAAATGGAGTTACAGCAGTTGTAGCGGATTCTACGTCTGCACATATGTGGCATGCAGGCCTGGGTCACATGAGTGAGAAGGGCATGAAGGTACTTTTTAACCGTTGTTTGATTTCAGTCTTTAAAAGCATTGAAATTTTAAGTATATGCAAGTATTTTATATATAGCAAATAGTTAAGTTTATCTTTTAAGTATGGAAAATATGTTTGTAAGTGGGTTCTAGATTATGTGCATTCTGACGTATGGGGGTTGTTGCCTGTAGTTTCTGGTGGAGAGTCATCATGGTTCATTACGTTTATTGACAAATATTTCAGAAAGGGGTGGGTTTAATTTCTGAAAAGTAAATCCGAAGTTTTCATCAACTTCAAACCATGGAAAGCGATGTTAGAAAATTTGTCAAGACGAAAGGTGAAATTATCGAGGACAAATAACGATGGGGAATTCGGTTCTATGGAATTCAATCGGTTTTGTAAAGATTAAGGGATTATGAGACGCAATATAGTGTGCCACATACTAAAGCAGAATGTTGTGGCTGAGCAGATGAATCAGACTCTTTTGGAGAGGGTGTTGAGAAGTGGAGCCACATTTGGGGCCGCCCACGACCAGTCGAGGTTGCGCGGATTTCGTGTCGCAAGTCCTTTCGCAACTGGGATGCGAAAGGAGTTTCGCGGATTTCGTGTCGCAAGTCCTTTCGCAACTGGGATGCGGAAAGGGAAGTTGCCAAAACTATAAATTGGGGTCCCTAGTGATCAGGGTCGAATACTGCACATTAGACCCCAGTTATTACTTGATCTTAAGTACACGATAGCACCTAATGTCGGTATTTAACTGTGTTTTGCTGCAGGATGAAATAAAGAGCGTTGATTGAAAAAGAGGATTAAAAGCATGGATTTGATGATCCAAAGCCACCTGATCATGGGATGGACCCCAGAGAACCAATAATGAAGAGTTTTACACCGCCTGGAATCTGAGGAAAGCGAGCCAAAGGGGCCCAAAAAGGGTCCAGAATGCAAGATCACATGTTTCCCGCCATCCGATCAACTCAAAACTTCATACATGTGATGGGGGCCGTAAATCAACCGTACATATTAAATTTCAGCCCTTGAAGATCTCGGGAAGTGGTCCAACGGACAAATCAGCCCATTAATTATCGATTCTAGGCCCACCTGATATTTGGAATTGGCTAAATTTTGGATTCAACGCCTAAAATAGTTTGAGAAAAGGAATGGACGGATTGGATTTCGAAAAAACTTCATAATGGATCCTATACGTGATGCATGTACATCATATACATTCACCCACCAGCCGTGCACCGGACGGCCGGAACGGTCAGCGCACGCGCTGACCGACTCCCTCTCCTTCTCAAATTCGAAACCAGACAACGTTAACGCTGGCCGACCGATCGTCGGAGTTGTGGGTCCACACCGTCCATCCAAACATCAATCCAAGCCGTTCATCAGGTCCAAATGAAGACCATTAACATTGCCTAGGTGGCAGAATTGCGAACGATCATCATGAGTGAAATCCAAGTCGTTGGAAACAAGACGGACGGTGAATCAAGAGATCAGATGGACCACACCAAAATCACTCCAAAAACAGGCATTCCTGACCGGAATCTCCTCCTCTATCCAATGGACGGAGTGGATTTTCCAAGTACACATCACAGTGGGCCCCACCATCTTCGCAGCGGAAGGAAACCGCGTCCGCGGTTGCGTCAGCGACGAACGGCGCTGGCCGTTTTTGCGAAGCGCTGTGGGCCCCACACGTCACTTTTTCGGCCGATCCAATCCGTCCATCTTGTAGAGGGTCATAAATACTACAAAACCATGCTGATAGTTCACTCCCATGCGTACACACGTGCGTGATACAGAGGCCACAAAAGGGCTACTCGGTGACGTTCAAAACTGATCTTTTTGTATTTTCTTCTCTGGGCCGCGTTAATGGACATTCAAAACCACCCATTCCTGACTAAAATTTCGTCCTGAATCCAATGGAAGGGGTGGATTTTCCAGAAAATGCCTCTGTGGGTTCCACCGATCACGGCTGCGAAAATTTGTACTCCGAGTCCTTCTACGACTCTGCCACCGATTCCAGCCATCCAGCAGCTATAAAAGGGGAGTTTTGGACGTGAGAAAGGCATTCAGAAATTCAGAACCATTCAGCAACAGGGAGGAGCTTCAGATCTACAAGGGAGAGAAGAAAGAGAAGAGAGAGAAGAAAGAGAAGAGAGAGAAATTGGTTTGATTTTTCTGTTATGATTTTTTATCTTTATTTATCCATCTGTTTAATGGATATTATGGGTAACTAATCTCTCAGCTAGGGCTGAGATGAAACCCCTAATTTGAATACCCTTTGTTCTATGTTGATTTACTTTAATTAAATTGATTTGTTTCTTTCCTTAATGTGCTTGATTGTTTTAAATTCTATACTTCTCCATCTATGAACTTTTGAGTCTATGGATGGATGTGGTTTGGATGCTTATTCTAGGTGCTTGTATCTGATCATGAACAGGTTCCTGTAGAGGAAGAAACAGGGTGCTTTACTGAACTACATATTCCATATGCCCGATTTGGACATGGGATATGTTATTCATGGCATTGCTTAAAGGAATTAGACAATCTGTATGCTCGATTAAGGACACAGATTGTGCTTTTTCTAGATAAGTGGATCAATCTAATTTAAGGTGAATTAACAGACAAACAAATGTTAGGATGATTAGGGGTGGATTCGAAAGTCCTAGTGCTCTCTCTGATTGAATTTTCTTCTTCTTATTCTCAATAGTTATTTTCCATAGATTTGTGTTAGCAATTTGATCCTTTATTGTTGAATTAGTTAAGGAGAATCGTGAGTTTGAATTGTGACGACCAGTCCCTGTGGATTCGACCTCGGTCTACCGAGTTTTATTACAAAACAGGAAGAGGTTAATTTCTAAAATAAAAAAGAACTCTAAGTTAGTAAAATCCTAAGCTACGAATTATGATAAGAGAGAACCCTAAATTCAATTTGGACCGAACAGTCCCCGGCAACGGCGCCAAAAACTTGTTCACTCCCCAAGTATAGGGTTGTGATGTAGTAATAAACTCGGTAAGACCGAGATCGAATCCACAGGGACTGGTCGTCACAATCAAACTCACTCACGATTCTCCTTAACTAATTCAACAAATAAAGGATCAAATTGCTAACACAAATCTATGAAAAATAACTATTGAGAATAAGGAAGAAAATTCAATCAGAGAGAGCACTAGGACTTTCGAATCCACCCCTAATCATCCTAACCTTTGTTTTGTCTGTTAATTCACCTTAAATTAGATTGATCCACTTATCTAGAAAAAGCACAATCTGTGTCCTTAATCGAGCATACAGATTGTCTAATTCCTTTAAGCAATGCCATGAATAACATATCCCATGTCCAAATCGGGCATATGGAATATGTAGTTCAGTAAAGCACCCTGTTTCTTCTTCCTCTACAGGAACCTTTTCATGATCAGATACAAGCACCTAGAATAAGCATCCAAACCACATCCATCCATAGACTCAAAAGTTCATAGATGGAGAAGTATAGAATTTAAAACAATCAAGCACATTAAGGAAAGAAACAAATCAATTTAATTAAAGTAAATCAACATAGAACAAAGGGTATTCAAATTAGGGGTTTCATCTCAGCCCTAGCTGAGAGATTAGTTACCCATAATATCCATTAAACAGATGGATAAATAAGATAAAAAATCATAATAGAAAAATCAAACCAATTTCTCTCTCTTCTCTTTCTTCTCTCTCTTCTCTTTCTTCTCTCCCTTGTAGATCTGAAGCTCCTCCCTGTTGCTGAATGGTTCTGAATTTCTGAATGCCTTTCCCACGTCCAAAACTCTCCTTTTATAGCTGCTGGATGGCTGGAATCGGTGGCAGAGTCGTAGAAGGACTCGGAGTAAACATTTTCGCAGCCGTGATCGGTGGGACCCACAGAGGCATTTTCTGGAAAATCCACCCCTTCCATTGGATTCAGGACGAAATTTCAGTCAGGAATGGTGGTTTTGAATGTCCATTAACGCGGCCCAGAGAAGAAATACAAAAAGATCAGTTTTGAACGTCACCGAGTAGCCCTTTTGTGGCCTCTGTATCACGCACGTGTACGCATGGGAGTGAACTATCAACATGGTTTTGTAGTATTCATGGCCCTCTACAAGATGGACGGATTGGATCGGCCGGAAAAGTGACGTGTGGGGCCCACAGCGCTTCGCAAAAAACGCCAGCGCCGTTCGTCGCTGACGCAACCGCGGACGCGGTTTCCTTCCGCTGCGAAGATGGTGGGGCCCACTGTGATGTATACTTGAAAAATCCACTCCGTCCATTGGATAGAGGAGGAGATTCCGGTCAGGAATGCCTGTTTTTGGAGTGATTTCGGTGTGGTCCATCTGATCTCTTGATTCATCGTCCGTCTTGTTTCCAACGGCTTGGATTTCACTCATGATGATCGTTCGCAATTCTGCCACCTAGGCAATGTTAATGGTCTTCATTTGGACCTGATGAACGGCTTGGATTGATGTTTGGATGGACGGTGTGGACCCACAACTCCGACGATCGGTCGGCCAGCGTTAACGCTGTCTGGTTTCGAATTTGAGAAGGAGAGGGAGTCGGTCAGCGCGTGCGCTGACCGTCCCGGCCGTCCGGTGCACGGCTGGTGGGTGAATGTATATGATGTACATGCATCACGTATAGGATCCATTATGAAGTTTTTTCGAAATCCAATCCGTCCATTCCTTTTCTCAAACTATTTTAGGCGTTGAATCCAAAATTTAGCCAATTCCAAATATCAGGTGGGCCTAGATCGATAATTAATGGGCTGATTTGTCCGTTGGACCACTTCCCGAGATCTTCAAGGGCTGAAATTTAATATGCACGGTTGATTTACGGCCTCCATCACATGTATGAAGTTTTGAGTTGATCGGATGGCGGGAAACATGTGATCTTGCATTCTGGATCCTTTTTGGGCCCCTTTGGCTCGCTTTCCTCAGATTCCAGGCGTGTAAACTCTTCATTATTGGTTCTCTGGGGTCCATCCCATGATCAGGTGGCTTTAGATCATCAAATCCATGCTTTTAATCCTCTTTTTTCAATCAACGCTCTTTATTTCATCCTGCAGCAAAACACAGTTAAATACCGACATTAGGTGCTATCGTGTACTTAAGATCAAGTAATAACTGGGGTCTAATGTGCAGTATTCGACCCTGATCACCTAGGGCTATTCTAAGTTAAGGTGAATTTTAGAAAATTATTCTGAGGTGTGGGCAAAGGATTTTCTCTGTACTTCCAAGGGAGAGGTTAGTATATTGCCTTGTAATCTTCGTTTCTCTTCATAGTGGAATTTTGCATCCGTGATTTTTTACCCTAGTTTGGGGTTTTTCCACGTATATCTTGTCTTGTGGTTTGTTTTGGATTGCTTTGATCTATTTCTAGTTTATATTTCTTCCTGTCTATCGTTTGTGGGTGAGGCCTTAGATTGGATCTAGGCTCACTGCATTGTTGGTGTGCTGCACAACAACTGGTATCAAAGCTATTGGTTTAGTTCTATTGGGAGCGATGGCAGAAGATGGGAAAACTAGAATTGAGAAGTTTGATGGTTCAAACTTTGCCTTCTGGAAGATGCAGATGGAGGATTATCTGTATCAGAAGAACCTTTATATTCCTCTAGGAGGAAAAGAGAAGAAACCAGAAAAGTTGACAGATGATGAATGGTTTTTACTGGATAGGAAGGCTTTAGGAACGATCCGACTCTCTTTGTCTAAGAGCGTCGCCTTCAATATATCCAAGGTAAAAACGACAAAAGAATTAATGGAAGCCCTAGCCACCATGTATGAAAAGCCCTCAGCATCCAACAAGGTTCATCTTATGAAACAGCTATTCAACATGAAGATGTCAGATGGTGGGAGCGTGGCTGAACATCTAAACCAGTTCAATACAGTCACGAGCCAGTTGGAATCCGTTGGCATTGCTTTTGAGGATGAGGTCAGGGCGTTATTGATCTTATCCAGTTTGCCAGACAGTTGGGATGGTTTGGTGATTGCTGTGAGCAATTCTTCAGGATCGACAAAGCTGAAATTTGATGATGTGGCCGGTCTAATTCTCAGCGAAGAATCTAGAAGGAAGCATCAGGAGTTTAAGGGGATTCAGGGAATGCTCTAAACGTTGAAGGAAGAGAAAGATCGCTGAACAAAGGAGGCAATAACATGGGCGTTCTAAGTCAAGAAATAAGTCCAAGGGACCGAAAGACAAAGACGGGTGTGGCATTGCGGCAAAAGGGGCACATGAAACGTGATTGCAGGGCGCTCAAGAAACAGAAGGAAGCTCTCAAGGTGGGAAAGATATTCAGTGAATCTGTCTGAGAGAGCGACACAGAGGCGTTGATCTTGTCTCTTGATGCGAGGAATGAGTCTTAGGTTATAGACTCGGGTGCTTCGTTTCATGCTACTTCGTGTAAGGAAGTTCTGTGTGATTATATGTCAGGTGACTTTGGAGAGTCTACCTGGGTGATGATGAGCCGTGCAATATTGTTGGAAAGGGAGATGTTCATGTAAATCAGAAAGACGGAACGGTCTTGAAATTGAAGGATGTCAGACATGTACCGAGTTTGAAACGTAATCTGATCTCAGTGGGATAGTTGGCTGATACCGGTTATGTCACGACATTACCAGTGACTCTTGGAAGATCATAAAAGGTGCCTTGGTAATATCTCAAGGCAAAAAGAAAGGAACTTTGTACGTGACTTCAGGATCGTATAGTTCACTCGCAGTCGCATCAACTGGTGTGAAAGGGCAGTTATGGCATCAGAGGTTGGGACATATGAGTGAGAAAGGGATGAAAGTGTTATTGTCAAAAGGGAAGCTACCAGGGCTGAAGTCTATTGACTTGGAATTCTGTGAAGACTGCGTGTATGGCAAGCAGAAGAAGGTAAGCTTCAAGAAGACGGGACGCGCTATAAAGACATCTGTTGGAGCTTGTACACACTGATGTGTGGGGACCGGTACAGGTATTATCTCTTGGTGGCTCACATTATTTTGTTACCTTTATTGATGATACTAGTAAAAAACTGTAGGTCTACTTCTTAAAACATAAATCTGATGTATTTGATGTATTTAAGAAGTGAAAAGTTATGGTAGAAAATGAGACAGGTAAAACAGTAAAGTGTCTCAGATCTGACAATGGGGGAGACTATTGTGATAAGAGGTTTGAGGAGTATTGTTGTAACATCCCGGATTTTCGCCAACCTGGAATTAGACGTCCTTAGGCGATGGGTCAATCCTAACACATTTTTAACTTCCCAAACGCTCAATTAAAGCCTCAAATCCCGTCTTAAACCATTTTCTTCACAAATCCCACCCTTCACTACCTTGTGCTTTCAATTTTTCAAAGCACTTTCGCCATAGACACTATCTTAAACTAGCTAAGTAGTAAAACTTGGATCACTTTATATACAAACTACAATGGCCTAAGTACCATCTCAACCAGAAAACAATTAGGATTAAATCCTTTAGAAATTTAACAAAGTTAACTAAGTGCAAAACTCGATTAGCCATGAAATCCGTTGGGATCGCTTTAAATACGATCTGCAAGACCCAAAACTTGCAAAATCAGTGACTCTAGATGCCCTAAAGTTTAGAACCAAACTCATTTCCCGGCTGCTCTCGGGAATGAAACGAAACTTCGTATTGGGTCTAGATCGCACATCGGGAGTCCGATTAACACGAAGCTAAGGAACCAGGACCGCCCCACTGGGCTTGGCAATCAGCTCAAAAATCAGATGATTTCGATGTCCCACGGCCATTCTTTTCAATCCGGAGCGAGGGAGTGTGAAAAACACTATTCTCATCCAAATGAAAATATCAGGAATAATGATCTGGCATCATTCGGTTGCGCGTCAGTATTAAGCAACCTGACCGTCAGAATCAGACCAAATTACACCCTCGGATTAAGAAAAATTTCAGGAACATTTACATGTACTTAAAATTTCTGATCGTGGCCCACTGACCGTTGAACTGAAAGTGGTCCGCCACGTGCGATCTGGGAATCCGATTGAGTCGAAAACGTAATCCCACGTGGATCCATAGATGGTGAGCTTAAGTCTGACGTTTGGCTCAAGGAGGGCTACCAGAACATCCCTTTTGAGCTTGAAAAGTGGCGAACTGCCTATATATGCAGCCACCCTTGAACCTGAGTCTATTTTGGACATGATTTTGGCTATAAATGGGGCTTAGAACAGCCCCTCTCACAGTCATACGAATTTGAGAGCAAACCCTTAGAGAGAGAGAGAGAGAAAAGTGAGAGAAAGGCTTGGAGTTCAAGGCCGATCTTCCTCCTGCTGCTTCCACTCATCACACACACGGCCTACCCGCCTGATTCTAAGTGTTTTCCCGGCGGTGTCCATCCATTTGAAGGTAAGAAACCCTAACCCTAGGTCTGATTTGAGGTTGGATAGTGGTAGGCTATGAAAAAGTTAATCGGATACGCTCTTTAGGCTAGAAACTCCCGTATACGGAAGCTCCATCACCCTTGCTGATTCGTTGGAATTCCAAGGGCTGAGGTGAGGACTTTAAGTGTATAAGTTACGTTTTTCAACGCTTTCAATGTCAGATAATGATAGATTCATGATCTGCATGCAATTGCACATGTACAAAGTGCTTTCCGTTTCCTGTTTCGATTAACGTTGTAGAATATGGAATTTCACATACTCTAGGTATACGTAGAAATACCGTATACGTATTTTTTTTGGAGAAATGTTTGACATGTTTATTTAATGTATGATTATACTATATATAGATAAAATACTAGTTTGGCGAAAGGAATCGCCGTAATACATGTTCACTTATAAATGCTACGTATGTTGAAATTGTGTATTCTAGAAATACTGTATATGTGTAAATTTTGGAAATGTAATTGTCATGATTATTTGTTGTATGATCATGGTATACGCGGATAAAATAACCGCTTGGCGAAAGAGTTCGCCCTAATACATGTTTGCTAATATACACTATGTATGTTGGAATAGTGTATTCTAAGTGTTTGTTAAAATGACTAAGTAAATATGGATTTATGATTTATGTTTGTCATGTGTATTAATGAAAGAACATGATTGAATGTACTAGTCACCCCTTGACGAAAGGACTTGCCCTAAATCACGCCACGGTCAATACACTACACATGTTAAAGTGTGTAGTCCAAGTGTTTGTGGAAATGATTGAATGAATATAGAACTTGGACCCATGCTTGCCATGACTATCCGTCGTGGGTGTGCGCGTGTTATGATTGGGGCAACTCCCTAGTGAAAGGATTTGGCCTAATGCCTATGTGATCGGCATATGTCGTATATGTTGATGTATGTTTGTTTAAATGTTTCTTGAAATGTCTGAATGAGTAGTAGTTAGTAAATTGTAATGTATAAGGGTGTTGAGATATAATTCTCAACCTCTTTTAACTATGTGTATGATCTCCTTTGATAGTTGTGTGATTAGGAATTGAACATGTACAAACTCATGCTTGTGTTGTGATTCATAACATGCTCAACTGCTTTATGATTTTAATTATGTAATGCATATGTTTAAATTATATTTACGTTGTATGATCCGTCATGGGTGATGGGGGAGCGGAGCAACGAGTGCGTGCAACAGCCCTGGCAGCCCTAAACAGATAATACTAGACTTTGATTATATGAGTTGAATCTTGATCCATTACTGCTTTATCTATCTGCAATTGATTGTGTTTGGGGCTATGATTATGGCCCAGGCAATCGGTAACAGGATTGAACTCGTGGCTGAGATTCATTTGCCACGTGGGATGTGTTCAACGAACTCGAGTCGTGTGGTTGCCTGTGCAGTGGCTAGGCCACACGAAGTTGTTTATACACTTCATGTCGTGCAGCTCAACGGGCGATCGTGCTAGTCGAGCTCGTCAAGTAACCCGATCTGCCTATGCATGTTCACCCTGTTTTGGACGCTACTGCTTGAACCTAGGGTACCAAACTTACCAGTGAAACCCCCTTATAACTATGGTACCTCGATCCGCTAAGACGCATGAGCCGGACATGGTGGTATGGGACACCGTGGTCGAGCTGTCGGCCTACGCTGGGGCCATGTGCCTCCCCGTAGTGACCATTGCGCAACCAAACTGGTGAGCCGAATACGGTGGTATGGGACACTGTATTCAAGCTGTTGATACTTACGGCGAGAGCCGAGTACGATGAGACCTGTGCTCGTGCTGACGGGCGACGAGTCCTCCGTAGTATCTTTGAGTATACTCCAAGTGTCTGTGATTGGCGACGAGTCTTTCACAGCAACTAGAGTATGAGTGGAGCCGAGTACGGTGAGACCTGTACTCGAGCTGACGGCTAGTGATTGAGCCGAGTACGGTGAGACCTGTACTTGAGCTGACGGTCAGCAATTGAGCCGCATACGGTGAGATCTGTATCCGTGCTGACGGGTGACGAGCCCTTTATGATGCCTTCGCTAAGCCTCTCAAACCATAATGTCGTATGAGATTAACTAGGATTGACGACCCTAGAATGGATCATGTTTGGGAATGATACAAGGGAGGTACCTTAGTTTCCCAATATTGTTGGTTGAAATGGACTAATAAAAACTTGGTAATCATGAGCATCATCACACCGCATGTGCTTTGTAGATGTGGCGCACTGAGGGAGTAAGCATTCGCGAACGTAAGATGATGTCGCTTGAGGGTGGTTTGGCAAGGGCATACAGCATCATGTCATTTCATTTTTGCACTTAACAAGAGTAGATAGAAATGTTTGATTTGTACTGCTTTATCATTACTGCTTGATTGAATTGATAACATGTTAACCTATGCTTTATTGTTCCACTGAGTTGATCACTCACTCCCACGTTACGGGACGGTGTTCCGAACACCCACCAGATTTGTTGAGTTTCAGGTGATGGCGATGCTTGTGAAGCAGAGCCGGACTACTTCTGTGATGATAGGAGGAGTTCTCCTATCTGTATCTCTCTGGTAGGTCAATGAAGACCTGATATTGTATCGACGGGGCTATGGTACATGGGATAGGAGGCATTACACTTCTTCACATTTGGTATATTCTAGAACTGCACTTGTATTTATTTAACCTGGTAATGTTATCACACTCTGGAGACTCATCATAGGTTATATTTTATCATCTATCACAGTCTTCCGCTTGCAAATTTAACTGTCTCTGGAGTATGATATGCTGTTTTGGCTTAATCTCACTCATGTTTAATGCACGAATTCAGTCAACATTCAATCATCATTCATTTGTTGCATAAGTGATGTTCTGGAACTTGGGAGTTGAGTTTATGCTCGACCCCCGATTTTCAGGGTGTTACAATTGTGCAGCAAATGGAATCAAACATCAGAAAACGATTCCAGGGACACCACAACAGAATGGTGTGGCTGAGCGCATTAACAGGACCATCCTTGAGCGCGCCAGGAGCATGAGGTTACATGCAGGGTTGCCCAAGACCTTTTGCGCAGATGCTGTGAATACTGTCGCATATCTCATCAATAGAAGTCCCTCAGCACCATTGGATGGTGGGCTACCAGAAGAAGCATGGACTGGGAAAGAAGTGAACCTTGCACATCTCAGAGTGTTCGGTTGCACTTCATATGTTCACATTGATGCAGAGCACAGAAACAAGCTGGATGCGAAGTCCAGGAGGTGCACGTTTATAGGCTATGGGCAACATGATTTTGGCTACAGGTTCTGGGATGCAGAAACAGAAAAATCATCAGAAGCAAGGACGTAGTCTTTAATGAAAAAGTGATGCATAAGGACAATGTGCAGGAAAATAAGGCCGAGAAAAAGAAATTCGTAGAGTTGGAAGAGTTACCGAACATGGGTGTTACAGTGCCACGGGATGAGGCAGAGCCGCATACACCAGTTGTGAGGAGGTCTACTCGGGAGAGGAGACCCACGGTCTGATACTCACCCTCCTTACATTATCTACTACTGACAGATAATGGTCAGCCAGAATGTTTTGAAGAGGCGTTACAGTCAGATATACGGGTTAAGTGGGAGCAGGCCATGGATGATGAGATGGACTCTCTTGAGTCTAATCGTACATGGGAGCTAGTCACTCTACCCAAGGGTAAGAAAGCTCTTCATAACAAGTGGGTTTACAGACTGAAGGATGAGCACGATGGTTCGAAACGGTATAAGGCCAGATTGGTTGTAAAAGGGTTTCAACAAAAGGCAGGTATCGATTTCACTGAAATATTTTCACCGGTAGTGAAAACGTCTACGATTCGCATGGTCTTGAGTATAGTGGCTTCAGAGGACTTACATCTAGAACAGCTAGATGTTAAGACAACCTTTCTTCATGGGGACCTTGAAGAAGAGATATATATGTATCAGCCGACAGGATACGTGGCACCAGGTAATGAGAACAAGATGTGCAGACTGAAGAAGAGTCTATATGGCCTGAAGGAGGCCTCGAGGCAGTGGTACAAGAAGTTCGATAGTTTCATGTCGGGAAAAGGTTTTAGGAGATGTCATGCAGACCACTGTTGTTACTTGAAGAAGTTTGATACATCATACATCATCTTTCTTCTGTACGTTGATGATATGTTTGTGGCTGGCTCAAGCATGGAGGACATCTCAGATCTCAAAAGACAATTGTCTAGAGAATTTGCCATGAAGGATTTAGGAGCTGCAAAACAAATCCTAGGCATGAGGATAAAGCGTGACAGGGAAAATAAGAAATTAGTTTTGTCACAGGAAGAGTACATAGCCAAGGTACTTGATCGATTCAATATGGGAGGTGCTAAGCCGGTTAGCACTCCATTAGCCCACCACTTCAAGCTATCTAAGGAGCAAGGTGTAAAGACGCAGGAGGAACATGACTACATGGCTAAAGTCCCATATGCGTCAGCTATTGGGAGTCTCATGTATGCTATGGTGAGCACGAGGCCAGACATTGCTCAAGCAGTGGGAGTTGTTAGCAGGCTCATGAACAACCCCGGGAATGAACATTGGGAAGCTGTGAAGTGGATCCTTAGGTACTTGGTAGGTACTAAGGACGTAGGGCTGTGTTATGGTGGATCAAAATCAAGTTACAAGGCTACGTGGATTCAGATTTAGCAGGAGATATCGACAGCAGAAGAAGCATTACAGGTTATGTTTTTACTCTGGGTAGTGCTGCAGTCAGTTGGGTCTCTCAGTTACAAAAGATAGTATCTATCAGTACGACAGAAGCAGAATATGTTGCGGCTACAGAAGCATGCAAGGAGATGGTGTGGATGCAAGGTTTTATGGAAGAGTTGGGTAAGAAGCAAGCAGATTGCAAGCTGTACAGTGACAGTCAGAGTGCAATACACTTGGCTAAGAATTCAGCCTTTCAATCAAGGACCAAGCATATTACCATAAGATATCACTTCATATGTTCGTTACTGAAAGATGGATCGATTACTCTGGAGAAGATTCATATAAGTGAGAATCCTGCGGATATGCTGACCAAGGCGGTCACAAGGGAGAAGCTGAAGCTCTGTTCAGCTTTGATTGGTCTTCAGGCTTGAAGACGGGGAGGTGGTGCACTCCGGATAAAGAAGACAAATGTTTATAAAGATGTGTCTCCAAGTAGGAGATTGTTGAGAAGTGTAGCCACATCTGGGGCCGCCCACGACCAGTCGAGGTTGCGCGGATTTCGTGTCGCAAGTCCTTTCGCAACTGGGATGCGAAAGGAGTTTCGCGGATTTGGTATCACAAGTCCTTTCACAACTGGGATGCGGAAAGGGAAGTTACCAAAACTATAAATTGGGGTCCCTAGGGCTATTCTAGGTTAAGGTGAATTTTAGAAAATTATTCTAAGGTGTGGGCAAAGGATTTTCTCCGTACTTCCAAGGGAGAGGTTAGTATATTGCCTTGTAATCTTCGTTTCTCTTCATAGTGAAATTTTGCATCCGTGATTTTTTACCCTAGTTTGGGGTTTTTTTCCACATATATCTTGTCTTGTGGTTTGTTTTGGATTGCTTTGATCTATTTCTAGTTTATATTTCTTCCTATCTATCGTTTGTGGGTGAGGCCTTAGATTGGATCTAGGCTCACTGCGTTGTTGGCATGCTGCGCAACAGAGGGCTCAATGCATGATGAGTAATGTTGGGTTGGACAATGTGGATTGAGGCCGTTAACCTCACTTGTTACTTAGTGAATCGATCCCTTTCTACGACTATAGATTGTAAAATTGTAGAGGAAGTGTAGAGTGGTCAGCAGGTAGACTACTCGAAGCTGCGAGTATTTGGTTGTGATACTTAATCTCGCGTACCATCAGTTAAGAGAGATAAAGTAGACCAACGGGATAAAAAGTATATCTTTATAGAATATGGTGGTGATATAAAGGGTTACATGTTATATGACTGGGTCACATGAAAAATCAACCTTAGTCATGACGTTAAATTCAATGAAGGATCATTATTTTGTTAGGATGAGCCCAAGGAAGAAGAAAATTCGGTTGTGGATATTCAAATAAACGGAGGTGAGATACGAGCTGATACTGAAACGCGGATCGCAGAGGTACAAGAGCAGGTGTAGCAGTCACCTGTGAGAAGGAGTCCGTTAAGCGATCATTGGTTACCGGCGAGATATAGAGATGACTTGAATGTTGTGTTTGCCCTCATTACAGATAAGACGGATCTGTCTATTTTCAAGAGGCACTTGACGATGTATATGCCAAAAAGTGAAAAACAACAATGCATGACGAGATTGACTCCATATATAAAAATGAGACGTGGGAGCTAGTGGAGCTAATTCCCATCGGTCGTAAAGCGATCGGGTTATAGTGAATCTTTAAGAAGAAATGGGATAAGACATAGAAAGGCTAGAAGAGAAGGGATACGCTTAGAGAGAATGTGTTGACTTCACTGAGATCATCGCACATGTTGTGAAGTAAGTCTCTCTCATATTTGTATTGGCGCTGGTTGCTAGCTAGAGGCAACTAACAATGTCACTCCTCCTTTGAAATGAGATGGGTTTAGTGGGTCCAATGCACAATAACGTTAATGGTTGTAATTAAAGACATCAGTAGATTGGGTCGAGCATGTTGATGCATGGCCAGTAACATCGCTAAAGGTGACAAAATATGTCGCTCCTATGATGTGATATGGGTTTGCAAGAGTGAAGAAAAAATGGCTCATGGCGGTGAAGGTGGCGATGAGAGTACCAAAAATTCCACTTAGAAAAGGCTTTGATTAAATAAGAAGATCAGATACCATGTAAAAAAATATGAGGAAGAAGAATGAAGAATTTTGAAATTTTTTTTTTAAAAAAATTATTCTTTTCCCTGGGCATGGTGTGTGTGTGTGTGTGTGTATTAAGATGAGTGTTTGCATATAACACAACTACTTACAAGAGAGATGAGAAGTTGTTTTCAACACAACCATTTACATCAGAGATTAGAGTCCTAAGAACAGTCAAAATAAATACCTTAATTTCAGAATATTCTAAACTAATCTTCAACAAGATCCTCATGTGGCCTGATGAACCAACTTATTGGATAGGTCGTACACAAATGGCTAGTTAAAAGTTATTCACTTGGCAAACAATAGGCTATTAAATGTATCCATTGATGAATGGTAAGCTATCTAACCGATTGGATTCGAGCATCTCTCAACAAAAAAAATTCAAATATCAATTGCTAGGATGGCCCCAATTGGTTAGGCTGTCTAAACAATTGTTAGGATCTCACATGCATGCACATACGACATTAGAATGTATTCACCCAATAGGTGAAAATACATATCTATATAATTATCTTTCAAAAATTACAACATGGTAATTCATTGGTTGAAGTGGGACCAAGATGAATCATGTGCCATCACTATTAGCATATTATTTTAATGATATGGACCACTTATTAGATTAAGTCCATCATAGATAGGATTGAAGATCATGACTGATTAAAGGTATCTTGATCGAAGATCAATGGCGAACAAGTTGGGATCTGGATCGCCAACAACATATGATTTTTCCCCTCATGCAAGTATTCTAATTGCATATTCAAGTACTTCTTCATTTGTAGTCCATATCACTCTATTACACACAGTCACACTACATAGTGCAAATATTTATATCCATTTAGTATCCTAGCAATTGAGATTAATTGCATGTTGCCTTTTAGAGAAACTGGCCTCAATTCAACTGTTCTCTTGCACAATGGGTATTTCTTGATTGTTGTGGGAGACTCATTCAAGTGGAGTAAAAACAGGGCCATGTGGTCATGCTAACACGTACGTACACAACATGTACACACACATATATACACTTACATGTGTTAACATCTTCCTCCCGGCCACTATAATTATTACTTTTGTATATATAAGATTTAATTTATCGGTTATATTATCATAATATATGACCATTTTGATATTCATAAAATAAAGATAATTCTTCTTAATTTTGATAGTATCCTTTCATTTATCTTACAATATGAGGATCTTTTTCCATCATCCATACTTATCAGGAGGTACTTCATTTATCATATCATATGAGGAGCTTTTTCTATCATGTATGTTTGTAAGGAGGTATTTCATTTATTCTAGGGTATGAGAATCTTTTTCCATCATCTGTGTTTTATATGTGCTATTTTATTTTAATCAAACCATCATCATTCATTTTTTTAACTTATAGAAAATACATGTTTCCTGAAGTCTTTATTTGTTATTGGTTTTATTAACGAGCCTGCTATCGTCTCCTTATATGGTATAAAGTATAGCATTATTTTATTCTTTTATAATACATCAAAGATGTAAAAATATTGTATCGTTACGTATTCTCCGTTTGAATTTATCACTCCATTTTTAATATAATTATTGCAACTTGATTGTCGCAGTAAATCTCAATTACATTATTAGGAGTTTCCTTTCATTTTAAGTTTGTTATAAACCTTTAATCCAAATAACTATAGGCAATATATTCATCCTCCATAGTGTATCTAGCTATACAACTCCACTTTTTAAGGTGAATATGTATCATGTGGTGGATTTTATTTTACCTATATATGTCTTCGACAAAGTTTGCATCAACATAACCTGTATCTTCAAGCAAATATTTTCATAACATAATTTATAATTTCTATTTCCTTGAATATATCTCATAATGCACTTAACAACTATCCAATCTGTAATTCCTGGATTGCTTTGATATCTACTAGCTAGTTGCGCACAAACCTTAGGTTAGGTCACATAACATCGCATATATTATACTTTCTACAACCTGTGCATATGATTTATTCCTTATTTTCTTTCATAATTTATCATTTGTAGTGCCATGCTTTTACATAATTTAATTCCCTTATCTATAAGAGACTATAGATATACAGTTATTCATTTTGAAATTCTTTAAGATATTCTTAAAGTATGATCCTTGAGATAGATGTAATTTCATATCTTCTCTATTTGTAGTTATTTGACTTCTTAATAGATAAGAACTTTCTCTCATGTTCTTCATTTCAAATTGCATTTTGAGCCTTTTTTTTATTTCAATAATTTTATCTAAGTCATTACCCATTAATAATATGTTATCTGCATATAATAATAGGATAACAAAGGACCTCTCACTATCCAATAAGTACACACAATTGTCATATATGTTTAGGGTATTGGGATTCAACGAAGAAAACAGACAATAGTGATCAATGTTTAAGGATGCAAGGGGAGATTTGAAGGGAATATCATTTTTTTTTTGCCCTTTCCTTCCCATCCCTTTTTTTTTTTTTTTTTTTTGGAAGCACCTGAGTCAAAAACAAATGTGTTTCCCATTTTTATTTTTTTTTTGTCTATTTTAGATTCATATTAATTGGAATACTTATTTTCCTTTTTTAATTTTAGATTCCAATCTAATTGAAATTTGATATTTTTGGGTTTTGCTTTTATTAAAAAAAGATTCTAATCGATTTCATACTTGTTTCTTTTTAGATTCTGATTGAAATAGAGATTCAATTTTTATTCTATTGTAAATTTTCAATGAATCAAAATTCATGTTTTTTCATTTATTATTTTTAGATTTTGACCAAATCGGAATTCATGTTTTTTTTTTTTTTTTTATTTCTCTGTTTCTTCTTTCACTTCTTTTTTTATTCGAATGAATCAAAAACTCTTTTTCTCAATTCTGTTTCTTTTATTTATTATTATTTTTTTTGGTGAGACCAATCGAATTAAAAGTTGATTTTGTCGGTTATATATTTTATCGACTCAATGAATCACTTAGAAGCCTGCTACACAATAGAATACATATTTGTTAATTGATTTAGTTACTACATTCACAATGGCTCTAACATACCTACTATTTTTTATTTCTTGATTTATTACTGTTGGAATACTTTTTGTATCATTATTTTTAACAACATACATGGCAAATTGCCTCGAGTTATTTTTAGGGAGTTTTATGCAAAAAACAAAAAACAAAAAACAAAAAACAAAAAACAAAAAAAAAAAAAACCCTCCTAATACATTATTTTACCATAAGATGCTTTAAGAGAATCCATGCATAATCGCACCTAACCGAATTGTACCAAACTGAATTGCATTTGTCTGGCCATAGTAATCTATATGGGCCCACCATGAGCCTATCTAATTTTTCAGATCATTCAGGGCATGAGCCTAAAACTGAGCCAGATCCAAATCTCATGAGGACTATACCCACTACAAGAAATATGGTTTTTACCTACGAAACTTTTACCTACGAAAATTTTTTTCGTAGGTAAAGATGGCTTTTACCGACGAAAATTAATTTCGTAGGTAAAGGCCTACTTTTACCGACGAAATTTAATTTCGTAGGTAAAAGCCATCTTTACCTACGAAAATTTTCGTAGGTAAAGGGTCTTTTCACTTTTACACCATCCAAAAGAACGAAAACTTTTCTTTTACCTACGAAATCTAATTTCGTAGGTAAAACCCATATTTACCTACGGATAACCCATATTTACCTACGAAAATATCCGTAGCTAAATGGTGTTTTAAATTTTCAAATAAACAAAAAATCCAAAAAATCCAAAAATTTACTTTTACCTACGAAATCTAATTTCGTAGGTAAAACCCTTATTTACCTACGAAAATATCCGTAGCTAAATGGTGTTTTAAATTTTCAAATAAACAAAAAATCCAAAAATTTACTTTTACCTACGAAATCTAATTTCGTAGGTAAAACCCATATTTACATACGAAAATATTTGTAGCTAAATGGTGTTTTAAAATTTTCAAATAAACAAAAAATCCAAAAATTTACTTTTACCTACGACATTAGATTTCGTAGGTAAAACCCTTATTTACCTACGAAAATATTTGTAGCTAAATCTAATTTCGTAAGTAAAACACATCTTTACCTACGACAATATTCGTAGCTAAAGGGTTATGTGAATCTTCAAAATCCATATTTACCTACGAAAATATTCGTAGCTAAAGGGTCATTTGAATTTTTCTTTCACATAGAGAATTGAACACTTTAAAATGAAATTCTTTACTTTTACCTACGAATTATAATTTTGTAGCTAAAAGCCATTTTTGCCTACAAAACTATTCATAGCTAAAGGGTTTTTTCAATTTTGAATTTACTTTTACCCACAAAATCAAATTTCGTAGGTAAATCCCATATAGGTTTTGAATTTACATTTTTACCTACGAAATCGAATTTTGTAGCTAAAAGCCATCTTTACCTACGAATGTATTCGTAGCTAAAGGGTGTTTTTAATTAAAAAAAAAAATAGAAAATGAAATTCTTTACTTTTTACCTACGAAATCTAATTTCGTAGCTAAAGAGTCTTTTCAATTTTGAATTTACTTTTACCTACAAAATCAAATTTCATAGGTAAAACTCATATTTACCGACAAAAATATTCGTAGCTAAAGGGTCATTTAAATTTCCAAAAAATCAAAAACGTGTTTTGAATTTACTTTTACCTACGAAATCGAATTTCGTAGCTAAAAGTCATCTAAAGGGTGTTTTTAATTTTTTTTTAAAAAAAGAAAATGAAATTCTTTACTTTTACCTACGAAATTTAATAGACGACATGGATTAAACACTAAAATGAGCTAAAGTACCAGATGGACAGTGTTGATAAGACACACACATTCAAAGTGGGCTCAATAGGGTTTAATCAGTATGGTAATCTAACTGGGTTACTCAGTATGCAATCCTTGACTGAGGCGTACCTGATGTTTGCCGGAAATCAATAGGTGGATTGACTAGTGCACCCAAGACAATGTGGATAAGACACACATATACATCATCGTAGCCTATAGAGCTTTGACTCGTAGACTGTTGGTGTTGGGGTCACTTGCCAAACCGCGTGCAAATCCTACCACTTTGTCCATCTATTTTGACAGATCATTTTAGGTTATGATGTCAAAAAGGAGGCAGATAGGAGACTCTGGTGGACCACACCATAGGAAACAGGGGTCATAGCTATAGTCATTTAGGTGGGGCCTATATAGTTCCACAATAATGTCCACCACAAAAATTCATCTATATAGATCATTTCAGGGCATGGGTCAAAGAATGAGGCAGATCAAAATCTTAAGTTGATCCACCACAAAAAAAAAAAAAAAAAAAAAAAAAATGTGGGAATTGAACGCTTAATGATAAAAAAAATTTTGAGGGCTACAAAAGTCTTGGGTCAAGTTTATATTTGATTTTTCTCTTCATTCATGTCTTTTTTTAACTTATTAACAGGTTAGATCTCAAATAAACATCATAGTGGCCTTAGGAAAGTCTCAACGGTGGGTGTCACTGTCCCCACTGTTTTCGATGGTGGGGCCACTTGAGATTTGGATTTGACTCGTTCTTTTGATCATCCCATAAAATGATCTCTCCAAATGAATGGATGGTGTTGATATAATACATACATCATGGTGGGGCACACAGATCTAACTCCTTTTTTGGATCAACTGTTAAAATAATCCGTTAAAATGAATGGACGGAGTTGATAAATAATATACATCACGGTGAGCCCCACAAGACTTAAAAACTAGGAGATAGATTGACTACTCCCCCTGACACCAGCCTCGTGGCTGGTGGTCGGTGCTCCGTGGGGCCCATCATGATGTATGTGTTTCATCTATTCCATTCATCCATTTTTAACAGATCATTTTAGTAATTTACCAAAAAAATTTATAGGGATATAAATCTTAGGTGGACCACACCACAGGAAAAAAATAATGATTGATATCCACTATTAAAATCATCCTAAGGCCTAATGTACTGTTCAATTCACACTCTTTCCAGTAGTGTGGTCCATTTGAGCTTTGGATATGCTTCATTTTTAGCCCACAGTGATGTAAGTGTTTTATCCACACTGTCAATCCATTTTTATAAATCATTTTAGTGGTTGAGCCCAAAATTAAAGCATATCCAAAGCTCAAGTGGACCATACCACAGGAAACAATGGGAATAATGATTTCCACCATTGAAATCTTCCTATGGCCTATGGTGATTTTTATTTGTCATCCAACTTGTTCAATAGATCACAAATATATGGATGAAGGGAAAACTAAAATATCAACTTGATCCAAAACTTCATTGGCCTCCCAAAATTTTTCAATGGTAAACGTTCAATTTATACTATTTCCTATGATGTGGTCCACTTCAGATTTTTATAAGCTTTATTTTTGAGCTTATGTAATAAAATTATATGTTAAAATGGATAGATGGAGTGGATAAAATGAATAAATCATAGTGAGCCCCACAGCATTTACTTAGTCGCTTGGGAATAGGTTGGCTACTCCCCAAATACCAGCCAATGGCTGGTGGTCGGTGCTATGTGGCCCCACCATGATGTATATGTTTCATCCATGTCGTCTATATATTTTACAGATAATTTTACAATATGAGACAAAAAAATGAGATATATCCAAATCTCAAGTGGACCACACCACATGAAAACAATAGTGATTGGATCTCAACCATTAAAATCCTCCTAAGGCCCACTATACTGTTTATATGACATCCAATCTGTTGATTAGGTCATAAAGGCCCAGATGAAGAGAAAAAACAAATATCATCTTGATTGAAAACTTTTATGCCCCCAAAATGTTTTTAATGGTTGACCCTCATTCAACATTGTTTCCTTTAATGTGGTCCACTTGAGATTTGGATATATTTCATTTTTGGACTCATACTGTAAAATGATCTTTAAGAACAGATGGATAGCATGGATGAAACACATACATCATGGTGGGGCCCACATAGCACCGACCACCGGCCATTGGTTGGTGTCAGGGGGAGTAGCCAATCCCTTCCCACCAGCGACGGGGTGCTCTGTGGGCCCCACAATGATATGTGTTCTTCGTCCATTCCGTTCATCCCTTCTCTTTTGCAGATCATTTTAGTCTGACATTTGGGCCGAGGAAGGTTTGGATAACATATAAACATCAAGATGGAGCCAGGAAGATTTAACGGTAGGAATTTCTTCCCTTCATTTCCCCTCTTGTGTGACCCACTTGAGTTTTGTAACCACCTCATTTTTGGTCGCACGTACTAAAATGAGCTCTCGAAACGGATGGACAGAATGGATTTCTGACATATATTTCAGTGGGACCCACCCAGCATCCTTGCATTAGAACAAGAAATCCCGCCCCAAATTCGTGTGGGGTATAGAACCCGCGCCCAGAAGCCAAAAAATCCCGCCCCATATTCATGCCCAAATCTCTCTCTCCCTCTCTTTCTCTCCCTCTCTCTCAAAAGTGATGGCAATCGTATCAGAGCTTCAAGCATCCCAAGAGCAGCTGAAACCCTCTCCACCCACTCCAGAACATTCAGGAAGCTCCTCCTCCGTCCGATCTTATGACGACATACTGAAGCCGATCCTTGACCGTGAAAACCCTCTCGGCTTCCTCGAGATCGCGATCGATTTCCTCCGCCGGAAATCCGTTTTGTTCAAGGACCGGGCCGTCGAGGAGAAGCTCCAACATCCTGATCCTCCTCGGCCTCACACACCCCCAAATCAACTCATCTCAAACCCCAATTCAAGCAAGACCCCTGTCCCAGAGAACGCAAAATCCAGCCCTAGAAGAATCTCCGACAATTCCATCTGAATCTCCAACCATTCCACCAAATTTGACTCAGGTACGTCTCACTCTCTGTCGATTCTTCTCTTCCTTTCTCCGACAATCTCTATCAGATGAAGTGTTTGGAACATCAAAAGGTGGATCCACCTGCATTGTGATAGTTGTGCATCTATTCACAAATTGTATGTGTGGGATACATCAGCTCAAATTAAGTCATTCAAATTACAATGCCCACTGTAATTAAGTTGAATTTTTAAAATAAGCTTGACTAAATAATAATAACCTTCGATTAATGGAATTTATTATTATTTATTATTATTTTTTTTGCTTTCAACTCTGTTAAATGTCCAACAACCCAGTTAAAAACTCCAGTCGCTGTTCAAAAAAGAGGGATTAAAAAAAAAAAAAACTCTTGGATTGGAGTATTCATCTATTTGATCAGTTGGCACTTTGCACATGAACTTTGAATATTCAAAGGGTCTTTAGATTATTCGGTATTCCCCATCATATGATGGTTTGGATCATTGCTAAAGGACCCAATCCAACGGCCCCTGTTTATTCTATTGCTGTGTGGGGTTGTATTCTAGCAAAAATCTAAGGATCTTACTTCTTATGCGTGCTCTGCACTTGGAATGTGTAAATTCTGGATTTGTGCAGTGTTTGGGTTCAGGCCCAGCCCAAGAGTTTGATGGGTTGTTTGTGCTCCCGGCTAAGGTCCACCTTTCCGAATGATGTTCTGCATCAAAGAAATCATAAGATCCATAAGATGGAGGTTCTAAACAGTGTAAATAAGGGTTGAATTGTATCAACCAATGTATGATATGTTCTTCATTTTCCTAATACATCTTAAATATATACTAAGTCCTGTTTGCCAGTTGGTAGACACCTAAAAATGAGTTGATCTCATTTAGTTAACAGAATTTATGCATTAGAGATCTTGATCTCTAATGCATATTGAGTTCATGTTAACAGTGATTGTGTATTGAATATCAAAATCTCTTATACGTAATTTCAGTCAAATAAAATGAGATCAACTCATTTTTAGGTGTTACTGAAATAGCTTTGCATGTGAAGTAAGCCTTTTATGATGTTATTAGAAATTTCTCTACTAATGCACATTTATGTATGCTGTGATAGAGATTTTTTTTTTGTTTTGATAAATTGGTATAGTGTGTTTTCCCAACTTGGTTCCTGTCTAATGTTCTCATATTCCATCTTTTACCTAGAAGGCGAAAACTTAATTCCTATCTCTCATTTACCTTATAGTTTAACCTCCCTGCTGTCTTCCGTTCTTCATGCTTGATTACAAGACCTTACAACTGAGAGGATAATTGGTCATATGGACAAGAGAAAGGCTCTACTTTCTAAGCTCGGGTTCATTTTGCACTCCTGTATTTTCATGTCCAATTGTGCGACCTAGAGATTTTTAGTGGTTTTAGGTATTTTCATGTCCGAGCTTTTGGATCATATGATATAAACACCTCAAGGCAATCACTGCAAGAATTATTTTTTTTACTAAATATTTGCTTATTAATGCAATAGTTGTATGGAATATGTCAATCAACGTTCCGTTGGAGTTCCTTTTGTTTTACTTTATCGCACGAGAGAATTGGACTTATTTGCATTTGGTGATATCATGATCTTAGACATAGCTTGCATATGCTTTTAAGTCCACCCACATGTTATTTTTTTTCACATAGCTAACATTTTTCTGTGGTCGTTTTTGTTCAGAAAGTGTAGAGAGGACAATTAAAACGAATTGAACAGTTTCAGTTTCAGGCATCCTTTTGAGGGGTTGGTTGATGAACTGTCCTCTCATTTATTTTTTTCTTCTGTAGTTAGTGCATGTGTTAGAATGCCGTTGAGGCTACTCTCATTGCATTACTCTGTTTTCTGCTTTTGTTCGGTATGATTTTCTAACAAGGGGCACACCTATGATAAGACTCTGCAACACAAGCTCTGTGGCTCCGGAAGCACTGTTCATTGCTTGGATTAAACATTACGCTAAACATCTTTTTAATTGAAAGTTGCCAAGTCTTCTCATGTATTTGTTGCTCAGGATTCTTTCGTTGACTTTGAACGAAATCTGATTGAGCATAAGAACTTTAGAAGATTTGTCATCCTTGCACAAGTTGGGATCTATACCCGTACGGGTTTGATTGAAGGAAACAGAACAGAGGCCTTATATGTGGAAATGGTTTGACTTTTTTTTTTGCCCTCTTCCTTCATTCCTTTGGTAGTTGGAAATGATATAGTGGAGCTGATAGAGCCAACGTTTGAAATGGGTGTAAATTGTAGTATGCATGTGTGTATGTAGATGAAAAATCCTGTCATCCTCCTATGTTTAGAATGTGCATGCATGCATGTGTGTGTGTGTGTGTGTGTGTGTGTGTGTCTTTGCATTTTCTTCTGCATATGGGTGGGTGTGCGTGCCTGCTTCTAACTTTAATTGTCTTCAATGAATGGCAGAACTAGGCGAGCAGCAATAGGACGTCTGGACCTCTATCGGGAGGGCAATAACTGACTCTAATTTGGGTGAGCAGGGTCATGGGTCCAATCTTCCTATCAAATGCCTAAGCTACCTGTCATTTTATTCAATTCCTTATACATTTTGAAAAATAGCTCTACTCTGGAATCCTATGACAATTCCAAACACTTATCTTGATGGTCTAAAAATGTTGACTGAGTACATTAACATTCCATATTTCATAATGACAATTCCATATATCAAAGGCTTAGGATTTTCTTATTTGGTATATTTATAGTACATCACTCAGCTACTGTCAAGGCGGGCAGATGAACAGTTTGAATCAGAGAATACCATAGGCCCCCACGCAGGGAACCCTGTATGTTAGAAAGCGAAGGGCCAGGAAGACCAGCCACACATCTTGTGTTATACTGTGGAACCAAACACCTAAATCTTAAATGTCAGCCCTAAACCTAAACACACGTAGTTTATGTTTGGATGAATTTACGTAGTTTGGGTTTAGATGGATGTGAATGTGATGAAATATATTATATAACAGGTGTATATTAGGTAACAGGTGTATAGCGGAGAAAAACAGAAGAGACTTTTACCTACGAAACATTACGTAGGTAAAAGTGTCATCCACGTTTTTTACCTACGACACTTTTCATAGGTAAAAGTAATGTTTCGTAGGTAAAATTTTGTAAATTATTTTTAGCTACGAAAGAATTCGTAGGTAAACGTTATGTAAATATTTGTACCTACGAAAATATACGTAGGTAAAAGTTAAAGTTTTGTAAATTTTATTAGCTATGAAGGGTTTTGTAGGTAAAAGTATTGTAAATTATGTTTAGCTACGAAAATATTTGTAGGTAAAAGTATACAAAACTTTTACCTAGGAAAATGCTCGTAGGTAAAACTTTTGTAATAATTGTTACCTACGAAAATATTCGTAGGTAAAAGTTTTGATAATATTTTTACCTACGAAAATGTTCGTAGGTAAAAGTTTTGTAAATATTTTTAGCTACAAAACTTTTCGTAGGTAAAAGTTTTGTAATTATTTTTACCAACGCAAATATTCGTAGGTAAAAGTTTTGTAAATATTTTTTACCTACGACAATTTTCGCGGGTGAAAGTCTTACCTTTGCCGACGAATTTTTTTTTCGCAGGTAAAAGTTTTTCCCCTCGGAGTTGTAGCGAGGAATTTGCCAACGAAAATTTTCGCGGGTAAAACTTTTTACCTACGAAAAATATGCTTTTAGCTACGAAAATTTTCGCGGGTAAAAGTGGCTTTTCTTGTAGTGACCATAGAAAACAGTGCTGATTGAATACCTACCATTAAAAACTTATTGAGGATACAATAGTTTTGGATCAAGGTGATATTTGTGTTTTCCCTTCATGTACGTGGGTCCCTACTCATGGCTTAGTGACGGGGTAACAAGAGTTTTTCAGCACTAACTTCATCGGTTGAGTACCCATTGTGGTGTGTGTGGATAAATAAAAGGTCAGTGCACGTAATCAACAATCAACAGGTTGGATGGCCAATAAATGTTATAGTGAGCCCTAGAAAGTGTTTGACAGCGGACATTCAATCACTATTTTCTTGTGGTGCAATCCACTTGAGTTTTAGATCTACCTCAATTTTTTGATCATGCCCTAAAATGATCTAGTCAAAATAAATGGATGGCATGGATAAAATACCTATATCATGGTGGCCCATGAAGCACTTCTAACACCACACAATAGCCACATTGTACCATGTGCTACACTAACCAATAGAATCTGAGACTAACGCTCCCATACCACTTCCGCAGGTAGATGTGAAATCTCACTTTAGGGCTCGTTTGTTAACGCTGAATTTTTGCACTTGATGGGGAATTTGAAAATTGTTCCATGTTTAGTGGTGTTTGTTAATGTGGAAGAAGAAAAGTGATCCGCCATTTTATGCTGAAATTTTTTTGTGATAGGAGTCTAGTTTAATGGGGAATCAAGAATGTGCTTGGTAATTATTATTTTTTAATTCAAAATTGTCCTTTGCGATAAAGAATTTCTCTCTTGCATTATACACATCCCAACTTTTAACATAGGTCACTTCTCTGAGCCCACCATGATTTATGTGTTAGATCCACACCGTCTATCAACTTTTCTATATCATTCTAAAACATTATCCAAAAAACAGGTGCATATCCAAAGCTCAAGTCAACCACACCACATAAAGTAGTGGGACAGGAATGACTACCGTTAAAACCTTCCTGATGTCCACCGTGAAACTTATTTGCCATCAAATCTCTTTATAAGGTCACACAGACTTGGATGAAGGAAAAACACAAAAATCATCTTGATCAGAGCCTTATGTGGCCTCAAGAAGTTTTCAATGATAAGCACCCAATTCCCACAGTTTCTTGTAGTGTGGCCCACTTAAGCCTTAGATTTGCCTTGTTTTTTGTCTTAATTTCTAAAATAATTTGAAAAATGAATGGACGGTATGGATAAAACATATATATCATGATAGGCCCCACAAATCCCTTAATTGTCCATATTTAGGTAGATCTTGGTGGGTAGTACGCAATCCCCTCCCAGATTTAGAGTGCGAATCATGTGCAAATGCCTTTCGCTGGAAGTTTCTGTGCTGGAATCTTAGGTGGAGCCCACCATTATATTTGTGATAAATCTAATATGTCCATTCGTGTTTTGAGATCATTTTAGGACTCGAGATAAAAAATGAGGAGGATACAAGACTTAAGTAGGCTGCACTAAAGGAAAAGGTGGGTAGGAAAATTCCTATCGTTGAAACCTCCCTGGGTCGACAGCGATGTTTACATGTCATCAATACCGTTCATACTGTCTTAGTGAAATGAACTCAAACCACAAATATTAGCATGATTAAAAACTTATATGGCCCCACAAATATTTTAATTATAAGAGTCCAATCCTCACATTTTTCAGCCCATTTGAGTATTGAATATATACGAATCATTTTTAGCAGTATGTCCTAAATGATCTCACGAAATGGATGAAGAGGGTGGATTTCACACAAACATCACGGTGGGCCCCACCTAGATTTTCAGCGGTAGACTTCTTGGGAAAGGCTTTCCCATGAAATTCGGCTCACACCTGGGGACGTGGTTTGGCCAGTGACGGTTCCACTAGCCGAGTGGCTAGTGGTCAGTGCTCTGTGGGTCCACCATGATGTACGTGTTTCATCTATGCCATTCACCCATTTTTTCAGATCATTTAATAGATTATTAATATAAAAAATGAGGCATATATAAATCTCAAGTGGACCACATCAAAGGAAAACAATAGTGATGAGTACTTAAGTGCCCACCATAAATAATCTCTTAGTGACCACTGTAATATTTAATTGACCTCAAACCTGTTGATTAGGTCATACAGAATTGGATTGAAGGGGAAAAAAAATGTCATGTTGATATTTGTATCATCTCTTCATCTAGTTATTTGTGATCTTTTCAATATGTTAAATGACAAATAAACATTTTAGTGAAATTCATAGAGTTTTTAAAAGTAGGGATTTAATCACAATTGTTTCATATGGGTAAATGTGTCAAATTAATACATTTCAAACATTTTAGATGTTAGTTGACAAACAAGTTATTCTAAATTCAATATTAGTTTTCCGACTTCATATTTAGATTTCAGATTCAAATCTCTCGAATTTTAGATTTAACAAACAAGCCCCTAGTCATAGAACTAAAAACAGGTTGATATATATTCAGATGGGCTAAATTTTCAAGAATTTACATGTGATGCCCTTCAAAAATTTAGTATCGGGGTCCAAAAATCATGACAATCAGTTAATTTAGTTGGGTCATACAGAGAAAAATAGTTTAGAGGGTGTGGGTGTTGCCCTGTACATGTTTTCAATTATTTGGTCCACTTGAATCATAGATGGGATAATTTTTTAGCCCCACGCCTAAAAGTCAGTCACGCGCAACTAGCGGTCTATGTGAATTTCATAAAAACATCATGGTGAGGCCAGATATAACTCCTTAGTTATACATACAATTCACTTATTTACCGGACCAGCATTATGAGTTTTTGGTTATTCATGGATTCTCTCACAAGATTAAAGACTTTTCACCTCCCATTCATACACTAATTAAAATTTTAGCTTTAAAGTATGATGTATTAGGATGAATTTTCGTATAAAAAATTCTTTATATTTATTGCACGCCCAGCCTCAGTCCTATTAATCACAGGAAAGATGACACGTGTCACTAATAGACGGCCAATAGCCCCCCCCCCCCCCCCCCCCCCCCCCCCCCCAATCCTATGGCAATACTCTTTTTTAGAATTCCAGTTTTGCTAAACTCAGAAACACGTGTCAAACATCAAGCCGTGCATCAGGTAGGTCCACCACAGAGTTCACCGTATGCATGCCCGACGGCACGTGTGCGAACATCTACATTCATCATGCAGTCCCTCGTTTAACGTGTTTTAGCTATAAAAGAAATAGGTTGACCACTCATGAAGTGGGCCATGCATGGATATTTAACATGGAATATTGATTAGTTCTCCGTTCTTTCTTAAACGACTGCCCACCAAAATGAGTAGGCTTGTCAGATCTTTTAGCTAAAAGAACATTCACCGTGAGGCCTACGTGTAAATAGCTTGCCTCTCATTCCACGTCAGACATAATATAATCCATAAATAATAAAATAAGAGAAATGCTCCCGTGCATGTCACTGCACCAAGTTATACTGTAATAGTGCTCCTAGTTGCATTGGGACACTTAGAAAGTCCAGTCCATTGATATGTACTGTTCATTAGATCCAATGGATTATTTGTGGCCCACGATAAAATTATCAGACAAAACTGATAAATATTAAATATTTGATCAGTGGCCAAAATAGACGGTCAAGATCACTTATACAAAAATAGGTCTAAGAAGCAATTTGGTCCACCTATTTGTTAGCTGCCACCATGGATTGCTTATAACTCTAAAAGACCACCTTTCTTAGGCAATCGTAACCATCCCATCTATGATTGGGAAAAGGATGGCTATCGAAAATAAGGCCAAATCAAGGTTGGATTGGTTCATCAAATCAGTATGATTTTTTCATGGTAATCCATGAAATATGTTCTCAACTTAATGGACAGTTTAGATTGATTAATTGGACTGTCCAAGTGAACCAATCCAACTAGCAACACTATAACTTATGATGCTGTGAAGCAATGGAGCATTTATATATATATATATATATATATATATAATATATATATATATATATATATATATATATTATATATATATAAAATAAGACGTGAGAAGACTCTGGGCACTGAACCGAAGAGTCCGTAGACTACACTACCTTTTGGTCCTCCTTTCAAGCATCTCCAAGTGCTTTTTTTTTTTTTTTTTTTCTATCACATGAAAGCACTAGTATCCCATTTGCACTAGTCTATTTGTTTTCCACTGAATTCAATAGCCTGTGGCATTTAAAAAGAGAACCTTTATCTAGATGCTCCAATGGCCGTAGTTTTTAGCACAAGACATTGTGGGTTGGGATTGACTAATACGATTCAGGGCCATGAGTCACATCACCACTATGCAAAATAGAAGCATCTCAGCGTAGCTCTAATACCACTTGTTAGAATAGTGTTATGTTGAGATGCTACATCGAAACAAGAACAATAGTTACCCAATGCATATGAACTTTTCTCATATGTATCTACTGGGTAAAAACCTCATGTGAAGACTTCCAACACTGGATTATACTAAACGAATTCTAACTATGTAACCCCAAAATACATGTTCATGACCAAAGTAACCAAAACGCTTCAAGCATCTAAGAATCCCAACTCAATACTTGAAAGTCTTGCTTACCACAACTACTAACATGCGGTGCTTGTGTTTAGACCAATGTTTAAGAATTCAGAACCACCTCGTATCCCTTTTGTGGTTAGTTCAATCCAACTGGTTGGACCTTCTTTAGATATCTTGGTTAAAATTTTTGCTTAATCTAAAATTGCAAAAAATAAAAAAAATGAAGATGTAAATAATCTACTTCTAATATAGTAGTTAGTCCATTTGATATTCAAATAAAAGTCTAGGGTTTAAATTGATTTGATGTAATTATATTTCTTTAAAATAAAAAGTTGTGCACTTAGCTTTTATAGTGGCCTCTCTAATCTTATCATCCACTCCGGGATGGGCCACTTTGGTGGTTGGTCAGATTGTCTGATCAGGTCTAGATTTTAAAATAATGGTTCTATAATTTTCACCTTATCAAAAACTGATGATTACTTTCAAAATTTTATTTTAAAAAATCCCAACAAATTCACAAATTACGAATGACTTGCAACTTGTCTCTACTATATACAATGAGAGGAGAAGACACGGTTGATGGGGATTTTTTCTCTCTCATTGTTGGTATTGATGAAATCGAACAGATTTCGATATCATCGATAATTGTAGAATTTTTCACTGCTGGTTGCTGGACTGTTTTTTGTCATGTCGATATGATCGAGAGACTTTCAGATCATATCGAGGTTGTCATTGAGAGTGGCTCGATATGATCGATAATTGTTGGACTTTTCACCCCTGGTTGCTGGACAGTTTTGTCTCGTCTCGATATGATCGAGAGACTTTCAGATGATATCGAAGCTGTTATCGAGAGAACTTCGATATGATCGACGAGTTCCGCAGATGCGATTGCGGAAACGCAGATTTTGCAGATTTTGTTTCCTATTTGGATTACACCTCTTTTTATTTTTATATATATGGGTGTATCCGGGATTGGGGTGTATTCCAGGGCATTCTAAATTTCCTAAAGGTTTTCTAGGGAGACTTAGGCTATCAAAAGGTGAGAGAGAGAGAGAGAGAAAGAGAGAGAGGAAGCTTGTAGAAGGGAGATTCTGCTCGTAGAGGTAATCTACTTCGCAGTCCACCTCTCAGCGCTTCTACGTCCTCATCATCGGTGAGATCTCTCCGTTTTTCTCTTATTCTCTTTTGTTTATCGACTCCTGCGTGAGTGAAAAAGGTTTGATCCAAGCGGTTTGTGCTTGTGATCGGTTGTAACGTTCTGCTTTATAGTGGATTGTTGATCTTGACGAGGTCCCGTGGTTTTTACCTCTTTGAGGGTTTTTCACGTAAAAATCTCTGGTGTGATGTGGTTTATGCTTTGATTGTTTTTCATTGCATTATTGTTCCATAATTCTGGTTTGTTTCAAGGGTCTAGATCCTAAGGTTTTGGCAAGGCCCCCAACAAAGTGGTATCAGAGCTAAGTTCATTAAACGGGTAGGATCAGTTCTGAATTATGGAAGGTGGCTCATCAAGGATGATCAACCTCAATGGTTCTAACTGGACCATATGGAAGGCTAAGATGGAGGACTTGCTTTATTGAAAGGACCTATATTTTCCAATTTTAGGCATATCAGCAAAATCCAAGGATATGACTGATGATGATTGGAAGAAGATGGACCGAAAGCGGTGAGGTTATTAGACAATGGTTTGGATGGATATTCTGTTTCCACCATATGTCTACAGAAACCTCAGCCGCTAGCCTATAGCTGAAATTACAAGGGCTGTATGAGAGGAAGACAGCCGGTAATAAGATTTTTCTGATAAGGCGACTTGTGAATCTCAAGTTCAAATATGGTGGTTCTATAGCCGAGCACATGAATGAGGTCAGTAATATAGTGAACCAACTCTCCTCTATGAAGATGGTTCTGGATGATGAATTGCAGTATTTACTATTACTTAGTTCATTGCCTGACAGTTGGGAGACATTAGTAGTGTCTCTAAATAACTCCGCGCCAGACGAAAAGATATTCATGGAACAGGTTACTAGTTGTCTCTTCAATGAGGAGACAAAGAGGAAGTCTCAGGGGTCTACTCAGCAAGAGGCCCTTGTGACAAAGGAACGGGGGAAAGGAAAGAACAGGAAGGGCGGGAAGGCCCGAGATAAATCAAGAGGCAAGTCGAGTAACAAGAAAGATGTTGATTGCTGGAATTGTGGTAAGAAGGGCCACTACAAGCATGAATGTCGTGGTAAGAAAAATGACAAGAAAGGAAAGGGGAAGGAAGATGAATCAGATTCCACTGCGGTCGCTTCAGATGGCGGCGTTGTAGTTATTCTTTCAGCAAATCACGATGTATGTCTCATGGCTACGAGTCAGGACACCGACTGGGTGATAGACTCGAGAGCTTCTTTTCATGCGACTCCACGTAGGGACTTCTTCACAAGCTACAAGTTAGGTGACTATGGGACTGTGAAGATGGAAAATTCTGGCGTATCAAAAATCGTGGGAATCGGTGATATTTGTGTGAAGACCTATGTGGGCTGCACATTGGTTCTCAGGGATGTGAGGTATATCCCAGACCTTCGCCTCAACTTGCTGTCGACGGGAAGGTTGGATGATGATGGTTATGAAAACCGGTTTGCTGGTGGGCGATGGAAGCTCATCAAAGGTTCGTTGATCGTGGCTAGATGAAAGAAGTGTTGCACCCTTTACAAGGCAAGTGTCAGTATGTGCAAGGATGGGTTGAACGCAACGGAAGATTCAACTATTGACATGTGGTACAAGCGTCTAGGCCACATGAGTGAAAAAGGACTTCAACTACTAGCGAGGAAGCGGCTCCTTCCAGACGTAACAAGTACACCTCTCAAAACCTATTTTGATTGTTTATCAGGGAAACAACGTAGAGTTTCATTTGTTAAAACTGCTTCTCATGTTAATAAAGTGCATGTATTAGATTGGTTTATTCTGATGTTTGTGGTCCTATGAGGACAAAAACCTTGGGTGGGGCATTGTATTTTGTCACTTTTATAGATGATTCATCTAGGAGGGTTTGGGTTTATGCTTTGAAATCCAAGGACGAGGTCTTTGGTGTGCTTAAATTGTTTCATGCTATGGTCAAGAGAAAGACAGGTAGATCATTGAAGTGCATCCGCACTGACAATGGTGGTGAATGCATTGGCGACTTTCATGAGTACTGCAAGTCCTTGGGTATACGGCATGAACAGACAGTTCCCAAGACCCCCAACATAATGGTGTAGCTGAGCGAATGAATCGCACCATTGTTGAGAGAATCAGATGCATGTTATCTCATGCGAAATTGCCCAAGACGTTCTGGAGAGAAGCAATGTACACAGCGGTGTATTTGATAAACAGGTCTCCCTCAGCCCTGTTTAATGGAGAAGTATCCTGAGAAGGTGTGGACTAAACAGGATCCATCGTACAGTCATCTCAGGGTGTTTGGATGTAGGGCATTTGTTCACGTACCAAAGGACGAGAGATCCAAGCTCGATATAAAGATCAGGCAGTATGTGTTCTTAGGGTATGGTGATGAAAAGTTCGGTTACAGGTTATGGAATCCAACCGAGAGGAAGCTCGTCAGGAGCAGAGATGTGGTTTTCTTTGAAGATCATTGTATAGAAGACATTGGTAAGCCAGAGAATAACCAGCCTAGTTCAAGTAAGCTACAAGACATGGATCCGGTTATTTCTCCCGTGGTACCTGATGATGGGGGAGTACGGCAAGGTGCAGAGGACGAGGGAGTTCCTTCAGAAGATAGACCAGGGGAGCAGCCCCCACTTAATCCACCTGTTGAGCCACAGGTGAGGAGGTCATCTAGGGACAGACAGCCGTCCAAGAGCTACTCGCCACATGAGTAATTATGCTGACTGATGGGGAAGAGCCAGAAGATTATTCTGAGGCCCTATCCACGAGCATAAGGGGAGTGGTTGAAAGCTATGCAAGAGGAGATGGAATCCTTGCATAAGAACCACACTTATGATATGGTGAAATTGCCTAAGGGCAAGAAAGCTCTGAGCAATAAGTGGGTGTTCAGAAAGAAGATTGAGCAGAAGAATTCACAGACGAGGTTCAAAGCCAGACTTGTGGTGAAAGGGTTTGGTCAGAGGAAAGGCATAGACTTCGAAGAGATATTCTCACCAGTGGTGAAGATGACAACCATACGGGTGTTGCTTAGGTTGGCGGCTAGCATGGATCTGGAGATAGAGCAGTTAGATGTTAAAACTACCTTTCTCCATGGTGACCTGGAAGAAGAGATCTACATGCACCAACTAGAAGGGTTCGAAGTCAAGGGCAAAGGCATATGGTGTGTAGGCTGAGAAAGAGCTTGTATGGGTTGAAACAAGCTCCACAACAATGGTACAAGAAGTTTGACTCGTTTATTTTGAAACATGGGCATGACAGAACGGAGTCGGACCACTGTGTGTTCACGCGCAAGTTCTCAGATAGTGATTTCTTAGTTCTATTAATACGTTGATGACATGCTCATCATGGGAAAGGACATCAAGAAGATCGACAGGCTGAAACAGGAGTTGGGCAAGTCTTTTGCGAAGAAAGACTTGGGTCCGGCTAGACAGATCTTAGGAATGGAGATAACCCGTGACAGGAGCAGCAGGAAGCTTTGGCTGTCACAAGAGCGGTATATTGAGAAAGTCCTAGAGCGGTTCAAGATGAATGCAACAAAGCCGGTTAGTACTCCACTGGATGGTTACTTCAGATTGAGTGACAGGACAGTGTCCCAAGACGAAGGCAGGGTGGAAGAGATGTAGAAGATACCCTACGCGTCAGCTGTAGAAAGTTTGATGTATGCTATGGTGTGTACAGGCCTAAACATAGCATATGCGGTTGGTGTTGTAAGCCGGTATCTTGCCAATCCTGGCAAAGAACATTGGGCAGCGGTGAAATGGATACTGCGGTATCTAAGAGGCTTATCCAGGTTGAGCTTATGCTATGGTGACGGTAAACCTGTGTTAGAGGGCAACACAGATGCAGATATGGCAGGTGACATAGACTTCAGGAAGTCTACATCGAATTTCATGTTCAAGTTTGCAGGGGGAGCGGTTTCTTGGCAAAGCAAGCTACAGAAGGTCGTAGCATTGTCGACGACAGAGGCCGAGTACATTACAGTCACAGAGGCATGTAAAGAGATGCTTTGGATGAAGAGGTTCCTACAAGAACTTACCCTGAAGCAGGAGGAGCACGTGGTCTATTGTGATAGTCAGAGTGTTATACACTTGAGCAAGAATCCAAGTCAGCATTCCAAGTCGAAGCACATAGAGATTCGGTATCACTGGATCAGGGATACTTTGGAACAGAAGGTGTTACAGCTTGAGAAGGTCCACACGGACGATAATGGGTCAGACATGATGACTAAGGCTTTGCTCAAGGGCTAGTTTGAGGTTTGTAGAAACTGGGCTGGCTTAAAGTAGGTGGATTCCTCTGAGTCGAAAAGGAGGAGATTTGATGGAGATTTTTCTCCTCATTGTTGGTATCGATGAAATCGAACAGGTTTCGATATCATCGATAATTACAGAATTTTTCATTGCTAGTTGCTGGACTGTTTTTTGTCCTGTCGATATGATCTAGAGACTTTCATATCGTATCGAGGTTGTCATCGAGAGTGGTTCGATATGATCGATAATTATTGAAATTTCTACCCCCGGTTGTTGGACAGTTTTTGTCCCGTCTCGATATGATCGAGGGACTTTCAGATGATATCGAAGCTGTTATCGAGAGACCTTCGATATGATCGACGAGTTCCGCAGATGCGATTGTAGAAACATAGATTTTACAGATTTTGTTCCCTATTTGGGTTACACCTCTTTATATTCTTATATATATGGGTGTATCCGGGATTGGGGTGTATTCTAGGACATTCTAAGTTTCCTAAAGGTTTTCTAGGAGGACTTAGGGCTATCAAAAGGTGAGGGAGGGAGGGAGAGAGAGAGAGAGAGAGAGAGAGAGAGAGAGAGAGAGAGGAAGCTTGTAAAAGGGAGATTCTGCAAGTAGAGGTGATCTACTTCGCAGTCCACGTCTTAGCGCTTCTACGTCCTCGTCATCGGTGAGATCTCTCCGTTTTTCTCTTATTCTCTTTTGTTTATCCACTCCTGCGTGAACAAAGAAGGTTTGATCCAAGCGGTGTGTGCTTGTGATCGGTTGTAACGTTCTGCTTTATAGTGGATAGTTGATCTGGACGAGGTCCTATGGTTTTTACATCTTTGAGGGTTTTCCACGTAAAAATCCCTGGTGTGATGTGGTTTATACTTTGATTATTTTTCATTGCATTATTGTTCCATAATTCTAGTTTGTTTCGAGGGGCTAGATCCTAAGGTTTTGTGCAAGGCCCCCAACAACTGTTACAGAGACAAAATCTTTATGTTGTTGGGGTTTATTTGGTTACCATTAAAGTCCTGTTTGAATACACCTTTTTCAATATAATTATGTAGATAAGTCTTGTCTAAATAGACTTTATGGATATATTATTTTTATTGTATGGATCATTACTCATCTAACACAATATCTTAATAAATGTCTCTTATACACATTAGGTACATTGGCACATGTAGACATACAGAGTAGTTATAGATTAATATTAGTGCATGTGGTATATATATTACTTGAAGATGTACAATAACATATATTAATCGCTTGAACATGTACAGTGGAACATATGTGTTATATGTGCCATATACGCAATGACTATTGGCACGTGTGGGGTGCTTGAAGATGACACTCACATTTCTGTCACATTCACACCAGTGGCTTATATAACATGCATGTGTATGAAAGATGATTACTCACTTCCGTATTTTATGAAAATTGAGTTAAAACCAACTTTGTAGCCGGATTACCTTATATAAATAATTGTTAGTATTTGGGGCTTTCTTGTTTTTATTTTATTTATATTGGTGTCATTTCTTTTGAATTCCCTATAAATAGAAGAAAATGACTAATTATTACCTTCTATGTGTGTTTGATAAGATTTGGATATCATTGAGGATTTTTATCTCAAAATTCAATTCATAAAGGCTTAAATTTGTGAGCCCCACCGTGATACAACTTTTCCACACTATCCATTTACTTTATGAAAATATTTTAGGGCATAAACTGAATATATGAGGCAGACCTCATTCTAAAGTGTACCATGCTACACAAAACAATGATCCAAAAGATATCCATCGCTCAAAGTTTTTTCTTTCTAAGGGTCCATATTGATGTTTGCTTATTGTTTAACCTATTCATGAACTAGAAAAAGGTCAAAGGCTATGGACAAAAGCCATAGCGAAATACCTATGCTATGGTTATAGTCCGTAGCAATATCATAGCCATTGGTACCATAGTCATTGCTTTTGAAGCAAATACTACGGATTTAATCCATAGCTATATAATCAATGGCTAGGAGAAATATACATAGAATTACGGATAATATTCGTAGCTAAAAGTAGAACTATATTTGTAGTAATAGCCGAGGTCAACAATAGCTATGGTTACTAGTCAAACGCTACGTAGCTAATCCTATATATATATATATATATATATATATATATATTATGATAATGGTGTCTCTTACCATTTGCTAGTACATGCCCTGATAGATCAACTCATCGAAGCCACTGCCTATTTTCACACCACTTATGCACTCTCTTTCACACTACTCATGCCCAGATGATGGATGGCTCTGATCATCCCACCATCCCCACAAATGGGGCCCATGGTGCACCACATGATAGCTAGTGATCTCTAGTGATCACATTGGCAATAGGAACTCTTACACATGAGACTAAGAAACTAAGGGTAAAAAATAAGGGAAAAAAAAAAAAAAGAGAGAGAGAGAGAAAAAGAAACCATATTCTCATCAAAACCTGATTCAAAGCCCTATCAGACACTGTACATATCAGTTTAAAACAACCTAACTTCAACATTAAGTTAGCATGAAATTTAATACTTCTATTTTCATTTCCATTTTACAAATTAACATATTATCTAGGTCACACTGACATAGAGAAAAGGAAAACACAAATATTAACTTAATTCAAAACTTCTAGGGCCCCAAAGAAGTTTTCTATGGTAAGCATTCAAATCCCAATATTTCCTCCTGTGTGAGTTATGGACATTTTTCAACTCATGCTCTAAAATCAACATGCACAGGGGATGGAAGTTGTGGGCCTCATCGTTTTTTCTATTCCTCCTAGGGTGACTGACCGTCTATGTATATATATAATCTTTTAAATAGAACAAAATTTTAATACTATAGCAATGAATGATGGTTGGTACACAGGTATGTATAGTTGACATATAACTTAAATTACATCACTCAAATTGCTATTTTTGGACCACCCACCATAACAATTTACTGATTTGATCAGCGAAATAGTGGATTGGTGGATATTTATAGGACCGTATAATGAAAATTATACTATGATATGAATTTACCAAATGTTTGTCCACTAATTAGAAGGGAGGATTGCTGGAACAATATAAAATTCAGGTGATAACTCATTCCTACCAGAAAGTTTATCTTGCCACGTGTATAAGTAAGTTCTAAATGCATGCTTATCAAGTGACCCTATCTACCAGAGTATAAATAAATTCCCCTTGCAAACTGCTTCTCCACTGATGCCTCCTTCCGTCAAGTAGCACTTCCACAAGGATTGCAGTCGTTGATGAATGTACTCGGGACACGCACACAAGCCAACGTGGCACACGTGTGAGATGCACCCTACTCACATAATTCCATCATTTGGCGGCCGTGGCCCAAAACTCACATTGAAACCTGCTCTATGCGTTGACTGCATGTGTGAGTTAGTCGTTTTTAACCATCCATTAATTCTATCCGCGTGTGGCCCACCTGATGAATAGATAGATGGACCAATTTATTGTGTTCCCGACTCATGAACGGCTGAAAACTCTCACACGTGTGCGGATTCCGGTGGATTTCTTTGCCTTTTACTGTTGGGAAGTTGAAAACACGTGAAGGGATGCACGTGAAAAAGATTTCGTACGTTGATGGGAAATGAAATGCATCGGGATTCGCTCATCTCATTTTCTCGGTTGATATCGTCGTAATCGAATCTACCCCTGCAAAAGCTCATCATAGATTTGACCTTTTGTATTTACGCCCCTGTTTTTGATAGAAAACCCCACATTTTCTCGAGACCAATTGCGTGGTGTGCCGCACACCACCAACCTCCGTGGTGTGTTGACGTCACCAAGTCCGTGAGGCCACTCTGATGTATAAGTTATATCCACACCATTCATCCATTTTAGGTCACGATCACGAAAACGAGGAGGAGGAAGGCTCAGCTGGACCACACCATAGACAGCAGTGGGGACTGAACACCTACCTTCTAAAAAATCGCGGCTGCTAAAGAAGTTTTTGATCAACCTGATATTTGGTTTTTATCTTCATCTAGATGTTTGTGACCTCCTGAAAATTTTGGACAACAAATAAAGATCATGATGAGCCAGGGATGTTTCAACCAGGGGAATCACCATCCCCACTGCTTTCTATAGTGCAGTCCACTTGAGTTTTTGATTGGACTCATTTTTAAGTCTAGGGCTTGCTTGGTTTTCCAGTTATAACGGTAGTTGGATGTAAAGACAATATGATTACATCTTTACATGTATTAACAATGATTGTTTGAATACTAGTATGTTGCTTTCTCATGCTTATTTTTTGGTATATTTTGAGTGTAGTAGATGAAAATTCAATAGGAACTTGTTTGAATAGACAGTATAGTTGTCACATCATTGCTAAGATACTGGTATGGTGTCCACCATCTCAGCTTTACAACAACTGTAATCAATTGTTTGATTTTTTTTAAAGCACTGAATATATATGAATCCCCTTTCAGCAGTTTGGTCAACATCCGGATGACTGGTTTCAATGGACCCAAACTTCGCATATGGTAAAACTCGATATCCAAATCTTCGTGTTGCCGACTGCATGATGATGATTGTGATAGGTCGTGTGGTCCACAACATATATCGAAATGCATCGAAACATATATCACCACTTTTGGATGGACCACATAATGATCTTTGTGATACATTATGTGGTCCACAACATGTATCATTTATTTTGTAGATGTCATATGGTAAAACTTGATATCCAAATCCCGGTTGATTAAAATGTAGATGTCACTTCCTCTGTCATACTATTTTGCTCGAACAGAGCCTAAGGATATTTATCATTTAAACATTCAAATGTTAGAGGGTATTCCAAATCCACAACTTTGGTGAGCAATCTTTTCTTTTTACTTGGATTATTATTCTCTTTCTTTTTTTTCCACTCTCTTCCATTTTTTAAGGAAAGAGAGTTGCATTTGTAACATATGACCTAGTGAGCTACTAATCTATTATACAGGGTCTCACTAATGATATTCCAAAATAATAAGATTATCTACTGCATCACTAAAATTACTTTTTTTTTTTTTTTTGATGAAGTAGACTCTTGCCACGATTTCATTAATCACAAAATTTACGACCCTTCAGGAGGGACCCAACAAAAAGAGATGAGCCACACCTATCATGTATTTCTAATTAAGTAAGATGCACAAAACCCAAAATTAAGAACTAAACCGCAAGGTCCTGAGGGATCCTAACCCGACCCTATCTAGGAAGATCAGCCCACGCACCTGCCTTGGGAGAGAGGTCGTATGGAGATGGAGGGAAGTAGACTGGCAACCACTACCTACAAGGGTCATACCATCAGCCAGACCGTTGCCTTCTCTCTAAATATGATCGAAGGAGAAGAAACTCATCTACTTCAAATGGTTGATCCTGGCGAACCATGAACTCCACCGCCAAGGGATACTGGATTTCCTTGTGGGGAGATCAACTACAATTCTAGAGTCGGATTCCACGACGACCTATTTCAGCCCTCTTTCCAGGCATATAACCAACCCATCATAAATATTAGTCATGTAAATCAAAATAGATAGTTAAAATTTTCATTATTTTCTAGCCAAAGTACATATTTCAATAGGCTTACTGTAATTATTACGTCAAATATCACATGTACATTAATTAAGAATATTAAAATTAATTCAATAGTTAAATTCAAAGTTCTATAAATATACTACTTAGGGTATGTGAGTGAAATATATATATATATATATATATATATATATATAATATATATATATATATATATAATATATATAAAATATGCAAAACTATTTTTAAATTACGGACGATTTTGAATTCACAATGGCAAACACAATAAGAAAATTCTTAATCTAAGGTATTCTAAATTTGTGGAATTTTTAATCTAGGTATGTCAAATTTATGGTGCGTAACTGATGTAGAGCGGGTCGCGAACAATTACATGGCCAAGATGGATCAAAAGAGGCCTGGTCGATGACAGAAGTGATTCAGACCATCGAACATTAAATCGGGTGTATCTCACAATCCGGAATGAGTTATCTGATATAAAATATATGATTGTGGGGTAGAACGAGCTACTTTATCCAACTAACCCCGCTATGCCGGGTTAAGCAACCCGAATTTGCAAAATACCCTTGGATTAACGTTCGTTTCCTGTTTTAATTTTATTTTTACTATAAATAGTAAGTTTTAGTTTGATTATAACTCTTCATCCGTTGGGCTTTAGGAGTTGCGTCCAACGTGAAAAGAGCTTAGAAATATTAGGAGAACGGTTTGGTGAAGCCAAATAGGACACTTATTATTTTTGACCGAAAACCTTGCTCACTAGTAGACATCACGACCGTCCACAAATAGTAAGTCGTGAATTCTAGTAGTTTTAGCTGTAGTTTGATTCTGATTTCTTTTTCATTGCTTGGTAATCCTATTTAAAGGGTTGTGAATTCATTTTTATGATATTGATTAATCAATTTCGAATTTATTAAAATTTATTTCTATTTCCTACTTTCTTTCCTCATGAATTCGAGAAGTCTCTGTGAGGAGTCCAGAGAAGTTATGTGGATTCAGGATAGTTATCCTCTTGAGGAAGACGGTGCTCGACTTCACGTCCTCCCCTGCCTTAGTAACTAGGTCTAAATGTCCACCAATCCAATTATTAGACAATCAAATAAGCTCAGTTTCTTAACCAGCTATGCATCCAATTAGAACCAATAATTTGTACCATTTAATTTGACTAATTTTATGCCACACATGCAACTTATTAGTATAGTTTAAGTTCTTATGCATTGTCCATCATGCCGGATAGAGTATTAATTCTACTAATGGTAATTTTTTATTTTTCATTTTTACCTGACAGTATGCTTGGCGGAAGTGGATTGCATCCGCTCCCACCCACCCCTAGCTATAGGAATTGGTAGATCTGTGTAGGAGCCCACAGTGATGTATCTGTTTATCCATACCGTCCATCCTCTTTCTCATATCACTTTAAGGCATGAGCCGAAAAATGAGTCAGATTTAACCCTCAAGTGGACAACATCACATATGACTATTGCCTTTAATGCAATGCAAGATAACTTGCAATTTAATATTTTATGCATTTAATGTAACCAAAGGTTACTATTTGGTGTGGTCCATTTGAGCATTGGATATGTCTATTTTTTGACTCGTACCTTAAAGTGATACGAATGGACGGTATGGATAAACAGATATTTGTTGATTCGTACCTTAAAATGATATGAGAAAGGGGATGGACCTTGTGGATAAACAAATACATTACAGTGGGCTCCACACAGATCTGCCGGTTCATGGCTGAGGTAGGGGGGCTATTTTTTTTCTCTACCGGCATTTAATGATTACAGATTAAATGGATAAGATAATATTACGATTTAATTATCATAGATTTAATGGACAAGATCGTATTAAATAGATGTGATTTTAAACCATCAATGCTAAAAGCCCAGTCCGCACATCACCCACATGCAATGTCGAGAGACTGCTCCAACGTTCCACGTTTCACGTTTCTCCCACAGCTAATAATGTAAAATATTAAATACTATGGCAGTGTGGTAGTTAATACGCAGGTGCCAATAATTGAACAGAGTGATTAGCTTAAACTAATCCATCCAATGTGTGGGTCCCATTTCAGATGGTCATTAATTCGACAATTATACTGATTTGATGTCTGAATTGGAAGATTGATGTACCATTGATGGACAGTCCAAATGCAGAAAAGTCTACAAAGCTAACTCAGAAAACAATCAATTCAATATGAATTTCGTTGATGGCTTATCCACATTGAGTCCAGAAATTTTAAGCGCCCGCCTATCAATCAGCACACCATGCCAGAGTATGAAATAACTCAACTCTCCTTTGTCTGCTCTTCTCAACTGCCGCTTTCAAGGAGATCTCCATAGACCACAGCTCATCTACATATTAGCTCAATCAGAACCGTTTATCTAGTGGTCCCTTCATGGATGGCCCCTTGATCAGCCAATAAGCTTATTGTACAATCATGACCATCAATTTTCGCCTCGACAAGGAACCAATTTAAATTTCTAACACTGCCATCCAAAGTCCTACACTGATCAGACAGCTGGGATTGTTGGATCTTTGTATATTTTTGAACCATTTCCATCTACAATAGAAGGAATTAGATGGACGGTCCAGAATAACAAGTCACCCTGTCACGTGTATAGAGAAACCTCTACAATAACAATATCATCTTCCGCTTGTGAAACCCTAGAAATCTTGCAATCCCGATAAGCTTTGATACGCAGACACTTAGAAATTGCAGACGTGGACATTATCAGATTGGTGGACATTTTTTATACGATGACAAAAAAAAATAAAAATCCAACGGCCTAATTTAAAGTTATGCTTGCATGATTAATCAATCTAGATCTTGGGATTTAAACGGTCCAATTGAGTTAATTTATGCTACGTAAAGCATTTCTGGCTGCCTGCGCGCATGAAGCATCATGCGCTGCCAGAGCATCAAATAATTCCGCTTGCCAAAAATGCCCTCGATTTACGTTGGTTAATACACCACTGACCATTCCCAAAACAAGCCGTCTAAGCCTCCTTTGGTAGAAATGCATGAAATTCAGCAACGCAAATCCCAAATATAGTAAAAAAGACATCGAGACTCGTAAACAGTAGTTAGCCTCTCTACGCAAGGGTAGAGTAATTTCAAACAAAAATAGGTGCATTTCCCTCAACAGTACTTCCCACGTCTGAAAAGCAGACCGCAGACTTTCTAACAGTACCCAACCAAAAATGCAAAGAAATATATAAAGAGGAGAAGGTCTCAAGTCCAACCGGCTGGACTGTAAGTTACGGTCCACTCACTGCATAACTTCCAACTTTTCATGTCTGTGAGAAATCCCACCCGTCTGATAGGTTGGCCACTTCAAGATGATCACCTTATGTAAAAATCTGCCATATCCACTCAGCACACTTGTATCTTTCTATTTATCAATGGCTAAAAATTGTTTTCATCATATGGCCCACCTGATGAGTGGTTAGGCGTGATCGTCATGGTGGGGGCAAGCCTACAGGACGGATTGGATATCGCACAGACATTATCGGCTGGGTGTATGGTAACTAACCATCCAACGAAATGAATGGGAGCCTTTCTCATATATAAATAGACTCTTACAATACTTAATTACTCTCTTAATCATGATTAATGATTTTTAATTCATATACCACAGAAACAAATCAGCAATGGCGAAAAACCATCCAATCCTCCTTCAGAAACAGATCTCAAAAGCAAAAAGCTCACGATAGAGAGAAAGAGACATAGATTGGATGAAAAAGAAAAAGAAAAAAAGAAAAAGAAAAGAAAAGAAAAAAAAAAGCCCATGAAAGAGAAAAAGCAGCTGGGCTTTTGAGATTGGAGATTCTAAGAAGCAAAAGCATTTCAACAAACAGCTTCTGCTGCAAATCCACGTTAGTACAAAAAGAAGAAAAAAAAAAAAAAAAAAAAAAAAAAAAAAAAAAAAAAAAAAAAACACAACGTAGTAATAATATACAACAACAACAACAACAACAGCAACAACAACGAAAAAAGGCAGCTGATCATACCATGCTCGGCCGTGGAGTTCCCACACTAGGCTCATTTTTTCAATTTTGTAAGTGTGGCCTACTGGTTGAGTGATCTGACGGCTTGGATCATCTAACAACGGGCCCCACTTATAGAAACTGAAAACCCCGGGCATACTATATGAACACCGCGGCCAAGCATTGTTTGCCAGTGTTCTTAAAACGTCGGGACGACGCCGTACCCGGTGTCGGCCATCAGAGCAGCGGCTGAGGAGTAGATCCGATCGACCTCAGTCTCGATCTCCGTCCGCTTCGCGAATCGGCCTTTGATCCTGGGCCGCGTCTCGGCGTAGGCTTTCCGTGATGCGTAACGGATCGTCTTCTCGAATTTCCGGTTCTTCCTCTTCTCTCTGTATCTCAGCACCCTCGCCTCACGATCAAGCCCCGACAGCTGGGCCGCTGCTGCGGAATTCCCGTTCACCGTAACGGATCCGGCCGATAACTCGGCCTTCACGATGTCCGTTCCGTCTGGCACGACCCCGACATCCAAAGAAGACGAAGAGACCTGCTACGAAAAAGGATACACAGAATTATGAGAAAGGAAGTGGAATCGGAGTTTGAAAATTTCAATTTTGTGTAATTTCTGGATCTGGAGTTTTTACGCTCTGGCTGAGAGATGGAGTGTAGCTGTAAGATGGCTTTGGACGGCAGAAATCCAGATCGTGGCCGTTCTCAGATGACGGTTTGAGGATCGGAGACGGGAACGGCTTGGATTGCACGGGGACAACGCTGTCAGCGCCGGGTCCGTTCTGATGATGGAATCGCGCGTCCATCGACGAAGCGTAGTCAAGATCGAGGTACGGATCTACGTCAGAGAAAAAGTAATCTCCGGTTTTGAGATCCGGGCCGTCCATCAGCTTAGGGTTAGTGTTGCAGAGGAGCCAGGAGGCCGCCTCCGCCTCATCCTGACACGTGTCGTTGGGTTCTGGTCAGGGACAATTTCGTCATCTTCGTCATCGTCCTTGAGGAGGCCTTCGGGAACAAGGAGGCTAACGGCGTTAGATTTAACGGCGGCAGCGGACTCGTAGAAGGGAACGACGGGGAATCGCTCGTGCCGGCGCGCGAGGGGATTGGCGGAGTGGATGTCACGGTCGCACGTGACGCAGAGGGCAGCGGCGTCGGCCTTGCACGTGACGGAGGCGGGAGCCTGCTCGCACACCTCGCACATCCAAACACGCTCGTGGCGGGAGGCGAGCTTGTTGGCGCCGTGGACCTTGCCGTCGCACTCGATGCAGAGAAACGCCGAGTCAGCACGGCAGAAGAGCACGGCCGAGGATGATTTGCACGAATCGCAGGGCTTTGCAGACAGTGGCCACCCGTTCGTGAACGGCTTGGATCGTTCTTCCTCGATCGCCATTTTTCTCACCTACGTCCTCTTCTCTCTCTCTCTCTCTCCCTCTCTCCCTCACAGAGGTATAGTCGTTTGGGTAAGCGTCTCTCTCTATCTTCTCGGAGCAAGCGCGATCGGGTCGCTGGCGAGTCAGCACGCGACACGTGGAACGCTCTTAGCCATTCAAAAGGATTTTAGCTTAAATGCGATACGGGAAGGTAGCTGTCATCTACCTGTGCCGACGTGGGACCCATGCTAGTGTGTTCGGGAGTGAATTATGTGTTACCCGGGTAACATTTGCCCTGACCGTTGGGCCAACCTTGATATATATGTTTTATATCCACGCCGTCCATCAGTTTTTCCAGATCATCCATATATTATGGAAGTTGAAACTCACACCGTTGAAAACTTCCCGGGCTCCACCGTGATACTTATGTGAAATCCAAACCGTTCATAAGGTTATTCTCACTCGGATGAACTGAAAAAACAAATACTACACTGATCTAAAACTTCTGTGGACCCATGAAATCATCCAGGTCCAAATATTAGCCGTTGGGAACTTAGGTTTTAGGAGATCAGCTTTACATTGTTCCGGTTGGTGTGTCCCATTAGAGATTTTGATGTGGATGATATTTTTTTTATATCACGTTCATATAATGATTATAACCTGATGAACGAAGTAGATTTACAAATCAAACATGGTGGACCCCACGGATCTTGGGTCTACGCAAATGGATTGCAGACGATTCCGGTTCTCTGAGTGGTGGGCCGGGGAGCGTTGCCGGGTAGAGATAACCAAATAAAATAATAAGGAAGCTGATTCCAGACGCCCACATCTTCAAGCGCCTGCGTCTTACGCATCGCACGTGTCAAGGTCGCAAATGTATGTGTGATCTGAAACGTTCATACGCGGGTCCCCTTCCCATTGATAAGTCCTTGGGACAAAAATTGGCAAATCGATCTCGGCCGAACATATACCAAGAAATGAATGTTGGAGAAATGATAACCGTCCACACTTGGGCCACCGATACAAGCGTGAGCGACGTGTCTGATCTCAGACATGAACGCCTCGTTAGCACGTATGGTTAGTTTGTGTTAGTCACGTGCGTCTGAAATTAGCTGCTAGCATTACAAACGTGCGACTAAGTGTCAGAGATCCGTAACATGGACCACGTGTCAGAGAAATGGCCCATTCATCATGTGGGGCGCAGTGGGAACATGCCGTATAGCAAAAAATCGTATGATTATCAGACATCCAAATAGGCAGCGGATTAGGTGAGACCCTGGATTCACCCAAGACGGTGCGGCCCTTACCGTGGGGCCCACCTTCATCTATGCATTCTATATCCACATCATCCATCCGTTTTTTAAGATCATTTCAGGGGATTATCCCAAAAATAAAGCAAATCCAATTTATCAAGTGGACCATATCATAGAAACAGTGATTGAAGGGATTACTATTAAAAACTTCTCAAGGCTCACATTAATATTTGGTAGCGTTTATTTGCCATCCAATCAGTTGATAATGCCACGTAGGCCTGAATGAAGATAAAAAAACAAAACAAAAATACGCTTGATTAAAAACTTTTGTGGCTCATTAATGGTCAATGAATCACCACGGTCCGCTCGGTGATTGGATGTGCCTTTTATTTTAATGCACTAAAATGATATGGAAAAACGAAAGGACGGTGTGTATACATGATACATACATAAGGTAGACCCACAGCGAGGGCAGCACCGTCTTACTGGATCCACGGTCTCACATAATCCACTCCCATCCAAACATGTGGTTTGAGTTTTTTTACTCTAGAGGTAGGCACGGGTGACTTGATCTGGCTAACTCAACTCATCCTACTCGTTTAAATCCGAATTGATCTGAATCGATTGGGTGAGTCGGTCCAAACTAATTAGGCTTCGCACAATTCGAATTCAAACCGAGTCGAGTTCGAGTTACATAGTAACTCAACCCGACTCGACCTAAACTCAATCCGGTTAGACTCGAACCTAATCCGAAACCCGACTCTCTATCCCTACCCACCGCACCCTACCCCGACCCGATCCCAAACTCTCTCTCTCTCTCTCTCTCTCTCTCTCTCTAAATCATCATCCTCCTCTTCCAAGCCCAACAACCACCCAACACCATCACCCTCCTCCTCCTCCTCCTCCTCCTCCTCTTCTCCTCCTCTCCACTCCCTCCCTCATCCTCCTCTTCTAAACCCGGTAACCACCCACCACCATCGCCCTCCTCCTCCTCCTCTCTCTCCTCTCCCTCCCTCCCTCCCTCATCTCTCAATCTGACTCGGTGCCGACTCGACCCAACTCGGTACTTTTCACCGGATCGGACGCGGTCCGGATCAATCCAGCCAGACTGAACTTAGATTGAGTCAGGCATGCTGGACTTGGTATCAAGTCGGATCGAGTTCGGATCAGACCTATTTCAAAACCGTATCGAGTCAAGTCAGCCCTAACTCGGTCCGACTCAACTTGATGCCCAACTCTATTTATATCTAAGGGCTTGTTTGGATTGACGTATAAGGGTGTATTGTATTGTATCCAACTGTTGTTCATGTATGCATTCGATCAATTTCAGGATACATCCACATCAACATACCATAAATCAATGTTTGGATAGGAAGAATTGTTTGGGCAAGTATACAAATTCTTCATTTGATCAATGTTTAGATACGGCATATTAGGGTTGTGTATTGTATATACGTATAATATTGAGGATACTTGTACGACGATGGCTATTTTCAACAGTTGCTGGAGTAGAGTTGATTTTGAGGGGTTATGTTGTAACGCCCTGAAAATTAGGGGTCGTGCATACACTCGACTCCCAAGTTCCCGGGTATCACTTGTAACCGGTTTTTATTAATTTACATTTAATCAGGTTTAAATGCGTAGCGTGAAATTACTTGAAACATGAAGCATAATCACAACTAGTCTGCTGAAATAACAGAGGTCAAATATATACACGTCCAAAAGAATGTAAGTGGGTCACACAATGAGTCGCCCAATAAAATCACAAAAGAATGATATGTCCAAAAAGAATAAAGTTGAGTCTACGACTCAGCGATCCAAATCCTGCCTATCAAGCTGATGAAGAGCCGCTCATCAACTGAAAGTAGGAATGCTCGTCCTCCTCGTCTAAGCTCATTCCGTCGGGCTCCTCGTATTCCTCGTCTCCTGCAATTACGGAAGAGTCTAGTTGGTGTTTTAAAACACCGTCCCAGAGTGGTAGTGAGTGATCAACTCAGTGGGTGCTATTAGTCTTAAGTTGTAACATGCATCAATTATATTATGAACTTAATGAAAAACAATCATTCACAAACACCTAACTAATCTTATTAATGAGCATGCATGACGGATGATATGATGTATGCCCTCGCCACAACACTCCCTTCAGCGACTCCATCTAATGATCGAGTATAACCAACACTCCCTCAAAACGACCTCGACTGCCGAGTCGCCACCCTCACTAGTTCAATGCAATGTGATCGTGTTAGTCGAGTTCTTAGTTAAGTCCATTCATCCAGCAGGTTGGGGAATCTGATACACCCCACATATGAATGCCCTCAACTGGTTGCGAGGCCAAGACCCCCCAACGTGTGAGGCTAAGATTCCGCGATCTTTGATCCCGTCGGGTTCCCCATCTCCGACTTCAAGTACATGGGGAGTGCCGAGAAAAAAGGATCGCTTGCGGTCACTACGGGGAGGCGCGTCACCCCAGTGTAGGCCGACAGCTCGGACACAGTGTCCCATTCCACCATGCCTGGCTCACGAGGTGGTGGATCGATTTTAATTTGGTTATCGATGGGTTGCAACGGTTATAGGGCGTGCCAGGTTCTATGCATACATATGTAAGCAATCAAGGTTAACAGGCAAGATTGGTCAATAAATATGTTATACCGCACAAGTTCAGGCAAGCACGCGACAGACGACATCGGGTACGGGCGACCCATGTAGTCTAATTACTGTCGCCCACCCACACTCGCCCAAACCCATGGGTATCCTCAGGGTAGTCCTACCAACGGGACCACCTTTGCTCTGCTTATGTTCATGTCTAACCCAAGGGTTTTGATGGCGATCCCTAGTATACCAACTATTCATCTATCAACTAGCATAACAATATATACCATGTTTTCATACTTCTCAACATACGATTCAAATTCTTCTATCAAGCAAAGCTAACATATTATGAACAAAGGTGCATATGTGTTGTGTAGGTTAGTGAGGAAGCTAAGCACTTCCTACATCTGGTAGAACTTCTCCTTCTTGTAATCAGTGCATCTACCCTGAATAGTGGTATACCAACAGAGAACTTCTCTCCCTCGTAATCAGTGCATCTGGTAGAACTTCTCCCCCTCGTAATCAGTGCATCTACCCTGAATAGTAGTATACCAACTTAGAACTTTCTACATCTGGTAGAACTTCTCCCCCTCGTAGTCAGTGCATCTACCCTGAATAGTGGTATACCAACTTAGAACTTCTCCCCCTCGTAATCAATGCATGTATACCTAGCATACCAACTTAGAACTTCTCCCCTTCATAATTAGTGCATCTACCCTGAATAGTTAGTGCATTACCCTGCGCAAGGATGTTGGGTGGGCCACTGCAATCTAGGTATACCATGTATACCTAACATACCAACTTAGAACTTCTCCCCCTCGTAATCAGTGCATCTACCCTGAATAGTGGTATACCAACTTAGAACTTCTCCCCCTTGTAATCAGTGCATGTATACCTAGCATACCAACTTAGAACTTCTCCCCCTCGTAATCATTGTATCTACCTTGAATAGTTAGTGCATCTACCCTGCGCAAGGATGCTAGGTGGGCCACTGCAATCTAGTAAGAATCCATGTATACCTAGCATACCAACTTAGAACTTCTCCCCCCTGTAATCACATGTACCTGACTATTCAGTGCATCTACCCTGAATAGTGGCATTTACCCAAGGGTTTCATAATCTAATTCTTCGCTCTCCTCATGTTCCTATCTAACCCAAGGGTTTTGATGGTGATCCCTAGCATACCAACTATTCATGTATCAACTAGCATAACAATACCATGTTTTCATACTTCTTAACATATGATTCAAATTCTCCTATTAAGCAAAGCTAACATATCATGAACAAAGGTGCATATGTGTTGTGTAGGTTAGTGAAGAAGCTAAGCACTTCCTACTTCTCATAGAACCAAAATACACAAGAGTTAATGAATCATACATATTATAAAGCAACACTATATATGAGAAAATCATACCATACATGAACATGTAATCATCCATTGTAACCATTTATGTGAGGAGCACGAACAACATCATATGAGAGCTAAACAAAACATACAATCCCAAACAAACATCCAAATCCTAGGTTTTCTCTAGATTCTCCAAATACATCATCCAAGCAATAAAAATCATTAGACTCATAGTATAATTGGTGCTAGGCCACCTAAGGATAATAGTCTACACCTATGGATCATTGGAGACTTGGAAAAATGACCTAGGAGTGTGGATCTTGGGGTCGAACGACCGGAATCCCTAAAGTAACCATTTGCATGTTAGAAATCCAAGCCAATCCCTTCTCAACACAAAGGTTTCAAGAAAAATGGATGAGAAATTTACCTAAACGATCAATGGAAGGATTCTTGTGGTTGCGGTGTAGGGCTTTCTTGGAGAAGAGGTAGGTAGTTGCAAGATTCGGTTTCCTTGGGCCCCACCTCGATCTAAGGTCCACCCTTGCTCTTCTTCACTCTCTCTTTCTTCTCTCCTTGCTCACTTGCTCTCTCTTTACTCCCTTGGTGGTGGTAGATGTGGTGGGAGTTATGAGATAAGGAGCTAGGGTTTTATTTCCTAGACTTGAGCCCTTTGGCCTTAAGTTTCCTTAAATGCCCATAATGGCCCTCTAGGACACCATATTGGCTTTGGGGCGGCCCTAACACCACTCTAGCACCAAATTCGGTGTATAGGTGTCTCATGGCCCGATATGGGGCCATGCAGAATTTGAAGATGATTGGACGCGGGGTTTCATCATACGACTTCGATCTTCAAATGGCTCTACAAGGTCCATTCTGGTTGTTGGGGCAGTTCTGGTGGCCCTCTGGCCCTGAAACTTATAGGATAGGTGCTCCATGGCCCGATGAAGGGCCATACAAAATTTGAAAGACCCGATTTCTCCAAGCTTGTTTATTCTCTCAGCTAAGGTTCTTAGTAGAGGGCTTAAAAGCTTGTTCAACAGTCAACGTTGTCGTCCTTTTGCCTTACCCAGGAATTGCCCGATGATCTCGCACCTACTATATGTCAATGATACGTTAATTTTCACAAATGGGGGTAAAGCCACGCTGCTTCAGCTTAAGAAATTCCTTGACTCCTACCAAGCATCCTCGGGCCAAACGAATAATCAGAGAAAAAGCTCCTTCTTCTGTTCAAAAAAACTTCCTGAGGCTAGAATTAGAACGATTGAGGCAATCCTTGGTTTTGGTAACTTGTCATCTTCTGTTTCTTATCTGGGAGTTCCATTGGCAGACGGAAGAATTAAAACAAGCTCTTTTAAACCGTTGGTTGATAGAGTCGTGGGTCGTGTTAACAAGTGGAAAGCTCGTATTTTATCCCAGGTCGAGAGAATGATTTTGGTGAAGCACGTTCTTTCAGGTATTCCAGTCCACACGATGACGGCGGTTCATATTCCTACTCAGGTGTTGAAATTAATTGAGAGGCATATGGCAAATTTTTTCTGGTGCTGATCAGAAGGTAAAAGGAAGTGTCAATAGAAGAACTGGCATGCGCTGACTTCGCCAATAATCGAAGGGGGTATTGGTTTCAGAAAACTTTCAGAGATTATGAAAGCCTTTCGAATTAAAATTGCATGGTCTATCAAATTTGGTCAGGGAGATAATATGTGGAAATCGTTCATGGCAACTAAGTATCTGTTGAGGGTCAAATATTGCATATTAGACCCTATTTATTACCTGGATTTAAGAGCATAATAACTGTTTAACGGCCGTTTTAATCACATTTGTAATGCAGGGTGTAGCTACAAGCAGGGACTGAAAAATGGTGCTGAAAGCATGGATTTAACGCTCTGATGACACCACATGCAAGGGACGGACTTTATGGGACCAAGATCGACGAATTTACACGCCAGAGATCCGCGAAAATCGAGAAACTGAAGCTCAAGTGGCCCAAAATTGGTCCAGAATGCAAGATCACAGGGTTCCTACCACCCGTTCGACTCGAAACTTCATACATGGCCTAAGGACCATGAATTAACCGTACACGTCAAAAATCATCCGTTGGATCCCTCTGAAAGTGACCCAACGGACAGATCGGCCTATAAAATGGTAAAGTGGGGCCCACCTGATATCTGGATCTACTTCACTTTTTGTCTCAACGTCTAAAATGATATGATAAAACGAATTGACGGATCAGATTGTTCATATACATCAAAGGGGGACCCACCTTACATCGTGCGTGCGCACGGCATGCACATGGACGCCGTGCACCAAAAAAACGGAAACGGGTCAGCGCACGCTGACCCGTCTTCCTCTCTCCTCTGCGAACGAACGGACAACGTCTTTACGCTGTCCGTCCGTTTTTCACTAGTGGGCCCCACTCATCGCTCCTTTGACTGATCTGAGCCGTCCATTCACTCCAGAATATAGGTGTAACCATCTTCTAGGTGGCGAAATCCCTGAAGACAACGGGAAGATGATTTTAGCTATTAAAACGGATGATCGACGGTGCAAAGGAACTCCCGTGGGCCACTTCGAAATCAATCCAAAACCAGTCCTTTTCTAATGGTTTTTCGAGAGTATCATAATGGACGGAGTGGATTTCTCAAAACGATAGTGACTTGGGACCCACCATCATCACAACGATCATTGCGAAAATCTCGTAAGCGAACAACTGACGATCGCCGATTCTCGTTTGTGGGCCCCACACGTTATCCCGTTGGCAGATCTGAACCGTCCATTGCATCTCTGAGTTAGGTACGACTCCATCTATGGTGGCCGTTTGGTCCCATGCACATGTACTCACGTGGATCGTGATTAAACGCAAGATTGGCGGCTGAACAAAGAGTCTTTTGGGCCACACTGAAAGTCAATAAAATTTCACCATTTCCGGACGGTTTTTCGCCAGAAATTCAATGTACGGTGTGGATTTATCAACTGATGTGAAGTATGGGCCCTGCCAGCAGCACAGTGGAACAAATCCGTTTTTTCTCTGTTTACGCAAAAACAGGGCATGCGGTGATGCACTGTGGCCCACCATGGCCCATCAAACTGTTAATCAGAACCGTCCATTGGAATTATATGAGAATTTAGACCAAGATCTAATCGATCTTGGTTTGAAACATGGCGGACAGAAGGTGAAAAACGGATGGACGGCAGAATTATGTTACTTACTAAGCCAAGTGAGCCGCATCAAAAGAAGTCCAAAACCGTCCATTTCTGACTGGTTTTGTGAGGAGAAGCTGATGGACAGAGTGGATTTCTTCCTCGGCGTCAAGAATGGGGCGCACCAAGAATCAGCGTACAGGTGCAGTTTTTTTGCTGTGAGAAAATCCATCTCCGACTCTGTCACAGCAGCACCCACCAGCCTCTATCCTCTATAAAAGGAAGGGAGAGACAGAGGGAAAGGGGATCTTTGAGGGGGCTAGAGCCTGGACGTGAAGCACAGGAGCAAGTTTGTTTTATTTTTCCGTTTTTGTTTTGTTTTGTTTTCTTCCTTTTCTTTTGAGATTTAGTTGAACCATACCTATGGTTAGCTAAACCCCTTAGCTAGGGCTAAGGGGTGAAGCTTGTAATGTGATGGGGGACCTTTTGCTTATGTCTTTTATTTAAACTGAACCTATGTTTATTTTAGTTTGATAACAGGAATACTTTCAGTTTTTAATGGTGTGTTGTGGCTGAAATTACAATAGATCTGCAATGGCTTTGAGTATTTCTTTTCCTTTTTATGTGTCTGACGGTAGGAAGCCCTGTTGTTCACCATCATCTCCTGGGCATGGTTGGATGTCGATACCCTTCCTAACCTTCATAAACATGTTAATTGGTTGGTAATTAGTTTAATTCGGTTGTTTGCTTTGTCTCCTGGGCATGGTTTGGTGATGGAATCCATTCTAATTCATATACCTCTCATCTCTTGAAAACTATATCAATGGCAGTTCAGTTAATTTTTCTGATTTTTAATCCAGGCATAAGATCTCCCTGATCTCTACAAGTGGATCCTCTGAATCCCTAGTGTTACTTCTCTGAATTTCTCTTAAGTTTTAAATTAATACTTCACAAATTTTCCTCAAATTAAGTTTGATTTAGATTTCATCTTAATCTAGTTCTAGCTCTACTTAGTTTCAGAATACGTACAGGTTTCAGTCCTTGTGGATTTGACCTCGGTCTTACCGAGTTTTATTACTACATCACAGCCCTATACTTGGGGAGTGAACAAGTTTTTGGCGCCGTTGCCGGGGACTGACGGCTACGATTCTCTAAAATTAATTGATTTTAGAATTAGATTAAGACTACGATTTTACTAACTTTAGGTTTAGGTTTTTCTGATGTATAGAAACTAACCTGTTTTTCTTGTTTTGTAGGATTCTAAGATAAAAACTTCTAATTGGGTGATATCTTTCTAATTTCTCTACTTTTTCTATTTTTAGGCTTAAGGTTGTATTTTCTATTTTTAGGAATTAATTTCTTTTGTTTTCTTTTGCAGGATCTTAACATAGGAATTTCTAACTTGGTAACTTCCTTCTAACTTCTCCTCTACCTACTTTCCATACTGCTGTAGGACCTTTTCTTCTATTTTTTTTTTTAGGATTTGAGTTGGGGACTCATCATGTATATGCACGAGTGGGAACGTCAGTATGCTTAGAAGAATAATCTATATTGGGATGATAATGATGATAGAAATCAACCTATGTCTCAGAATTTTCCTGAAACAATCATCGAGAACCGACCAGAGTATAACGCTTCATCGGTTAAGAAATCCTTACGCGATCATATGCAGGAGAACAATTACACCCCATGGATTAACAAGACAGTACGTGAGTGTTGGGGTTATCATAACTATGGGAGTGAGAATTATTATCACTCATCCGAGAAAAAGAAAACAATGCGTGACTATATTATGAGTGATAATATGTATTACCAACCATTAGATTCTCCTACACATGATCCGTACGACTTTAATCAGTGGAACCATCAATGTTGAAAAGATGAACCAACAACATGTTATAGTAATAATTCTCTTGGATCCCCTACCTTTGAGATTCGACCAAAATCGATCTAAGAGAATTCATCTCAAACTGACACAGACTCTGTTGCGGACATGAGAAAATTAATAGAAGAGCTCGAATCACGCTTTAATAGGTTAATAGAGGCTAGTTCATCGCAGCCACAGCCCAATCCAGAAATAAAATGCGAGGAAAGTGATCCTCACTCGCTTTTGACAAAATCTGAAATTTGGAATGAGGAGTTGGATTCCATTAATGAGCATACGGTTCAATTCCCCGATGAGTCGATCTTAATGACTATTCAAAAGAATGGGGAAGAGACATGGTTGTCTTTCAAATACAGTGATGATGACACACTTTCCTTACATGACACAAAGGACTTCAATGATAAGGTAGAGGTTAGTTTATTCGAACCTCAACCAAATTTAGGAATAGAATGTGAGGAAAGCGATCCCATCCCAAGTGTGTACTGCACTGAATTGGAAGCTGAGAAGTATTGGGATGAGATTCATGAGGGCACAGCGCAAGTTTCACTGGAATCAACTTCAATTATGGTCCAGGAAGGTGATCACGAGGCATAAGAAGTTCTACTCCACCTATCTGACATGGCCAATTTAAATGTGGAGGATGAACCACTTTCACCTAAACCTTCCAACCTTCGTGAGGCATGCTTAGACTACTCCCCTGAATTGAATGATGATATGATTCGGGAGATGGACGAGCAGCTCGATATGACTCTGAAAGTTAAAACCACTCAGTCGAGGCCACCATATGAGTTATACACTTATGATGATTCAATGCCTCTTCTGAATAGTTTCAATGAACCAAGTGATAACATCGATGCTTCCCCTATTGATTTTCAATCTGTCTGTGTTGGACTGAAACAAGAGAGCATACATCCGTCCACTGTCAAGGATGATGGATTCCTTGGTACGAGCTCCAATGTGAAAAATAAGTCACACTCAGCTGAACTTCCCAACTCTTGGGATTGCTTGGCACACTTTGCAGATTCAAACGATCTCATGTTAAAAGATAAAGTGGATGCCTTGCAAGACGACATCTCGGTAGACATCACTGATCGAGAGAACCCTTATTCTGAAGTCCCTTCTTCCCCTGATCCTAAATGTCTACCATTAAGGGAGGAGGAGCTAAAAATTGAACCGAAGTCTGATACTTCGGAATGTGTTGAGACTACACCACTTCTTGAAAATTTTTCTCAATTTTATCTACTTGTAGTCTCTGATTCACCATGGGATACTAACTTTGAAACTTCTTCTGTCGCGGGTGAATCGTATATACTCTGGATACCTCAGGCGAATCAACGACAAATTTTTGATGAGGTACATAAGTTTCTCTGGAATGTCATGCTCCAGGGCATCCAAGCCTATTGCAAAAAGGGCTTTTGGATGATCCTGTTAAGAAACTTACTGAGAAATTTATCACGATACTGGCCAGAAGAGGAACCTTACGGCATGACTTAGTAGTTTTTCCCTGCTTTCTTAGGACTAAGGTAGTTTCCTTTATGTTATTTTAGGATAGACGGTAAACTTAGCACTCCTGGGAGGCAACCCAGCTTTTCAATTTATTTCATTTTCCTAGTTAGTTAGTTCAATGTTTGTGGGTAACATTACTACTGCAAACCCTCACGAGACTACAACTCGTCCACTAGGGGCAACCTAGGGGTTTAAAGGCTTGTTGCATGCGCTAAATGCAATCGAGAGCACCTGCGAAAGTGGTATAGATAGGATTTTATTTATTTTATTTTTATTTTGTTAGTTTTGTGTTGCTCTCTCTCTCTCATGCTGATTGGATTCCATGCTGCCTGCACTTGGAATGTCTCTCTCGATTCGTTATCCAGGTACTATCTTCCCATCACTTTTTCTTTACTGTCGTTGTCTCATGTGTATTGCATACTCATATCTTTTACATTGAGGACAATGTAGATTTTAGGTTGGGGGTGGGAGATTAGGTTACCTAATCAGTGTTTTCTTCGTCTTGAGCAAAAATTGTGAAAATTGTGAAAATTTTTCAAATTTTTTCTGGACTTTCTGGTGAATTCGAAGTGATTTGACGACCATTTTTTATTCAGAATTACATGATATGGAATGTTGGTGATTTACTACTCTGGATTCAGTTGTCTGTTACATTTCACAGTTAAGGTTGAATTATTAATCCATGATTAGAAGTTGTAAACATTGATTGAGTTATGATTTCATATGTCACATCTCGCTTGCACATTAAGATTTCAGTTTGAAACTGAAGGGTTAATTTAGTGCTCAGTAAGCATAGAAGGAACCAACTTGAACAATTGCCCGTCATGATCAATTGAAAGGAAAAGATACCATTGAAAAAGGTTAGGCGAAGAATCTTCACCATAGGTTTGCTCCCTATAGGTGTGGATTTCATTCCCCATGGATAATATGTGAAGAAGATTTAAGTGTACGGTCTTCACCATAGGTTTGCTCCCTATAGGTAAGGATTGGACTTCCCTTCTTGGCGTTACCTTTAATGAAAAAAAAAAAATCAAAGGCTGAAAGAAAGAAAAAGAAAGATCTATGAGGGACCTTTTATTTTAGGTTTTGGGTGTCCTGAATGCTCTTGCTGGTAATCAATGATATCCTGAAATAACAAATTGAATCTTAATGTTGACAAGACGAGAATTCACTATACACCCATGGAACTCAATGTTTAGAATTTTTCTAATTGATAGATAAATACTTTGAACTTGATTATGAAGACTACCGTGTGCTTGAGTCTAGGAGAGAATAATGCCCAACATTCATGAATCTTGGATTTCTCATATTTGAATTGTTTTTTCAAGATTTCACTCTAGTTCATAGGAATTATCCTGTGGTTCTCAACTTATTTTTCGCATACTTTGCTCGGGACTAGCAAAATGCTGGTTGGGGTTGTGTTTATTGTACATGTTTCATATTGTTCTGTATTATATCGTATATATTGCATATTAGATATTTATTACTTGGTTTAGAGCATAATAACTGTTTAACGGCCGTTTTAATCACTTTGTAATGCAGGGTGTAACTACAAGCAGGGACTGAAAAATGGCTAAAAGCATGGATTTAACGCTCTGATGACACCACAGGCAAGGGACGGACTCTATGGGACCAAGATCGATGAATTTACACGCCAGAGATCCGCGAAAATCGAGAAACTGAAGCTCAAGTGGCCCAAAATTGGTCCAGAATGCAAGATCACAGGGTTCCCACCATCCGTTCGGCTCGAAACTTCATACATGGCCTAAGGACCATGAATTAACCGTACACGTCAAAAATCATCCGTTGGATCCCTCTGAAAGTGACCCAACAGACAGATCGGCCTATAAAATGGTAAAGTGGGGCCCACCTAATATCTGGATCTACTTCACTTTTTGTCTCAATGTCTAAAATGATATGATAAAACGAATTGACGAATCAGATTGTTCACATACATCAAAGGGGGACCCACCTTACATCGTGCGTGTGCACAGTACACGCACGGACGCCGTGCACCAAAAAAACGGAAACGGGTCAGCGCACGCTGACTCGTCTTCCTCTCTCCTCTGCGAACGAACGGACAGTGTCTTTACACTGTCCGTCCGTTTTTCACTAGTGGGCCCCACTCATCGCTCCTTTGACTGATCTGAGCCGTCCATTCACTCCAGAATATAGGCGTAACCATCTTCTAGGTGGCGAAATCCCTGAAGACAACGGGAAGATGATTTTAGCCATTAAAACGGATGATCGACGGTGCAAAGGAACTCCTGTGGGCCACGTCGAAATCAATCCAAAACCAGTCCTTTCCTAATGGTTTTTCGAGAGTATCATAATGGACGGAGTGGATTTCTCAAAACGATAGTGACTTGGGACCCACCATCATCACAACGATCATTGCGAAAATCTCGTAAGCGGACAACTGACGATCGTCGGTTCTCGCTTGTGGGCCCCACACGTTATCCCGTTGGCAGATCTGAACCGTCCATTGCATCTCTGAGTTAGGTACGACTCCATTTATGGTGGCCATTTGGTCCCATGCACATGTACTCACGTGGATCGTGATTAAACGCAAGATTGGCGGCGGAACAAAGAGTCTTGTGGGCCACACCGAAAATCAATAAAATTGCACCATTTCCGGACGGTTTTTCGCCAGAAATTCAATGTACGGTGTGGATTTATCAACTAATGTGAAGTATGGGCCCAGCAGCATAGCGGAACAAATCCGTTTTTTCTCTGTTTACGCAAAAACAGGGCATGCGGTGATGCACTGTGGCCCACCATGGCCCATCAAACTGTTAATCAGAACCGTCCATTGGAATTATATGAGAATTTAGACCAAGATCTAGTTGATCTTGGTTTGAAACATGGCGGACAGAAGGTGAAAAACAGATGGACGGTAGAACTATGTTACTTACTAAGCCAAGTGAGCCGCATCAAAAGAAGTCCAAAATCGTCCACTTCTGACTGGTTTTGTGAGGAGAAGCTGATGGACGGAGTGGATTTCTTCCTCGGCGTCAAGAATGAGGTGCACCAAGAATCAGCGTACAGGTGCGTTTTTTTGGCTGTGAGAAAATCCATCTCCGACTCTGTCACAACAGCACCCACCAGCCTCTATCCTCTATAAAAGGAAGGGAGAGATAGAGGGAAGGGGGATCTTTGAGGGGGCTAGAGCCTAGACGTGAAGCACAGGAGCAAGTTTGTTTTATTTTTCCGTTTTTGTTTTGTTTTCTTTTCTTCCTTTTCTTTTGAGATTTAGTTGAACCATACCTATGGTTAGCTAAACCTCTTAGCTAGGGCTAAGGGGTGAAGCTTGTAATGTGATGGGGGACCTTTTGCTTATGTCTTTTATTTAAACTGAACCTATGTTTATTTTATTTTGATAACAGGAATACTTTCAGTTTTTAATAGTGTGTTGTGACTGAAATTACAATAGATCTGCAATGGTTTTGAGTATTTCTTTTCCTTTTTATGTGTCTGACAGTAGGAAGCCCTGTTGTTCACCATCGTCTCTTGGGCATGGTTGGATGTCGGTACCCTTCCTAACCTTCATAAACATGTTGATTGGTTGGTAATTAGTTTAATTCTGTTGTTTGCTTTGTCTCTTGGCCATGGTTTGGTGATGGAATCCATTCTAATTCATATACCTCTCATCTCTTGAAAACTATATCAACGACAGTTCAGTTAATTTTTCTGATTTTTAATCCAGGCATAAGATCTCCCTAATCTCTACAAGTGGATCCTCTGAATCCCTAGTGTTCCTTCTCTGAATTTCTCTTAAGTTTTAAATTAATACTTCACAAATTTTCCTCAAATTATGTTTGATTTAGATTTCATCTTAATCTAGTTCTAGTTCTACTTAGTTTCAGAATACGTACAGGTTTTAATCCCTGTGGATTCGACCTCGGTCTTACCGAGTTTTATTACTACATCACAACCCTATACTTGGGGAGTGAACAGTATCATCAGGACTTATCGCCAGGAGTAAGTGTCAATCCTAGGCGGTTGTCTTCCCCTCTGTGGAAGAGAATCAAGGATCTTATTCCTTAGGTGGAATCCCGTGTTCAATGGCATATTGGGGAAGGTAACAACAATTTCTGGCAAACGAATTGGACAGGTCTGGGTCCCCTAGCGCAGTTGGCTGAGGATGAGGTGTCACTGGGTTTGCAGGATATTCAAGTGCGTCAAGTCCTTGGCCCGACCAGTCCTCATCCCCCCTCAGCTGTGTTCCTCTATCTTCTGCAGCGAGTAATTGATCATCTATTTCAGGCTGGGTTTTGTATCTCTGAGGACGCTAACACCCCGTTCTGGCCATTCACGACCACAGGAGAAATTTTCAGTTAAATCAGCGTGGTCTGTGAGCAGGGCCCATGGGCCGGGCCAGAGCTGGTCTAAGTGGGTTTGGCATGCTTCTCTGCCACCAAAAATCTCCCTTCTTGTATGGAAGGTGCTTCATAATGCGGTTCTGGTTGACAGTGCGGTGCAATCCAGAGGTGTCCACATGGCTTCCAGGTGTGTTTGTTGTCCCAGTCATGGATCCCAGTCCCCTACCTTTGAGAATCCGCTCCATCTGTTTGTTGATAGTAGCATAGCATAGAAGGTGTGGCACACTGTGGGAAGATGGGTAGGTATTAATGTTATGGCAGCACTTTTGATTGAAGCACAGTTTTGTCAATGGTGGGTGGCGGTATCCTCTAAGCGAAACAAAACGGTAAGACAAATGATTATTCCTTACATTGTAATTTAGGAGATTTGGAAATCTCGAAACGGAGCGGTGTATGAGGGGGTGACGGTTTCAGTGGACCGAATTCTTGCCAAATTAAGGTGGTGGGACGCCATTCTATCCAGCTCCCTAAAAGGCGATGTTGCGCCTGGAGTAGGGTGGAGAGAGATTTCAAGAAATTATGCAGCCCCGCCTAATGAATCTAGACCTATAGGTCAAGCTGTTCTGATTAGATGGGAGCGGCCATCGCCAGGTTGGGTTAAAATTAATGTAGACGGCTCGTCTAGAGGTAATCTAGGTAGTGCAGGAGGTGGTGGTGTATGCAGAGGGGAGACAGGCGATTTCTTTTTTGCATTTACTGCAGGTTATGGGGTCGGATCTAACATAGTTGCAGAATTGCGTGCAGTGTATGATGGCCTTACTCTGGGATTCAAAGATGTTATCGCCAGATCATTTTAGAATCGGATTCTAGGCTAGTGGTTGATTGGCTCAATGGGCCGGGAGGCAAAGCCGGGTTGGAAATGGAAGATGTGGCTATATAGAATTAATCAGTTACAGCGAAGGGGTCGCTTCAGATTTGTGCATGTGGTGCAGGAGGGGAACTCGCCAGCGGATTGTATGGCCCGGATAGGGAGTGCTTCTCAGTCTTATGCTTGCTTCAATTGTTAGGTTGGGCTTCCTAAGTAGGTTAGAGGTTCTATCTTTCTGGACAAGGTCGGTTTAGGATCTATCAAGATGATTTGATCCTCTTGCTGTTAATTTTGTAATTATCATGTGCTTGTCAGGGATGGTCCCCTATTTTATGTAAAGGGGTACATCTGATGTATAGGTGATGTTTTTTTTGGAAAAAAAAAAAAAAAAAAAAGTTGAAACAAACTAGTCATGGTTGGTTGCCAACATTATATATATATATATAATATATATATATATATATATATATATATATGGGCAGCAGCACCCACGGCTTCTCAGTGTATAGGTCTCACTAGGATCTACTAATTAAGGAGGTGATAAACTTGGTTATGGGTAAGGTGGGCTTAGGTATCGTTAGAAGGAGATTACATGACCCTACATTTCTTTAAGAGCATTGGTTGGATGTCTTGTAATCTTCTATCTCATTGTGACTACGTACCAAGGGCAATTTGTAAAGTGGAAGGCAAGTAGTTGATGTGGATAGCCTATCAAAAGGTCTGGTCAAAGCTTTGTTGAACTCCCTCTTATCTTTGGGCTAATGGGCAGAAGGATGCTACTGCTCTTCATACTTACGTATGGTGGGGGATTGTATTTGGCTTGAGTTTTTGCTGGAGTTAGTGAGGCTTGTGTTGGGTTCAAAGCAAGATATCCATCTGGTTAAGTTTGATGTTTATGAAAGACAGGGCGCTATTCTTTTTTATAATAATAATATAAATAATAATAATAATAATAATAATAATAAAAAAATGTGAGCCATTCCACACAAAACAGTGAGGATTGAACGCCTTGGGGGTGATAGAAGTTTTGTATGAGTATGATATTTGTACATACTGTTTATCTGAGTGTTAATAACCGTATGAACGGTTTGGATGGCTTGTAAACATAATGGTCAGCTCCACTAAGGCTTCAACTGTGGGTGTTTCCGTTCCCACTGTTTTGTTGGTGTGGCCTACCTTAGTTTTTGATCTGTACGTATAATTTTTAAACTATTGTGTGGTCTTTTAAAATAGATGGACGGAGTGGATTTGTTACGTACGTACATCTGAGTGGACCCGAGACAGCCCTGCCAACAGGCATATCTCTTTGCTAGAGGCAATCCACTCCCATTATTGATGGCCACATTTGTTCACGGCTAGGTGATGTTGGGCTTCGTGTGGGCCATGGTTATGTATGTGTTTTTTTTTTTCCAGGCATCAGTCCCAAAATGAAGCAGATCAAAACCTCAAATGGACCACACCACATGAAACAGTGGTGATTGAACATTCACCATTAAAACTTCTTGAGTGCCACAAAATATTTGGAGCAAGCTGATATTTGGGTCTTCTCTCAAACAGGTCTGTTTAACCTCATCAATAGGATGGATGGCAAATAAACATTGCAGTGAGCCCTAAGGAAGGTTTCAACTATGGGTCTCATTATCCCATTATTTCCCATGGTGTGGTCCACTTGAGCTTAATGATAGATGGCATTGAAAAATTGATAGATGGCATCGAAGTTTAAAAGAAATACATCACAATGAACCCCACAGTGTCCTACACCACCTAGCTGCGTCTTGTTGGGGTCACCACCCAATCATCTTCCCTCCCAGGCGTTCTAAGTAAACTCGTGGTGCCCACTGTTATTTATGTATTTTATCCACTCTATCCATCCCTATTACCCTTTTACCAAAAAATTTTAGAACTTGAGACTAAAAATGAAGTATATGAAAAACTCAAGTGGACTATACTATAAGAAACGGTGTAAATTAAACATCTACCGATAGAAAATTAATTATTGGTGGACACAGAAGTTTTGGATCAAGTCTATATTTGTGTTTTCCCTTAATCTATCTTTATGATCTTATGAACACGTTGGATGACAAATAAACATCATTGTGGGCCCTAAGAAGGTTTCAACGGTGGAAATCATTAATTATTCCCACTGTTTCCTGTGGTGTGGTCCACTTGAGCTTTGTTTATGCTTCAAATTTGAGCTTGACCCCTAAAATTAGCTGGAAAAATGGATGAACGACGTAGATAAACCACTTGCATTCACGGTGTGCCTAACAGAATTTACTCAATATCGATACTCACACAAAAATAGGGGTGTACATCACGTAGAACCGAGTGGAGCTGGCCTCAGTTCGAACTCGGCTGGGCTCGGTCCTCGAGCCTAACTGGCCAGCTCGGCTTGGTTCGGACAACAACTCGGGCTAGATCGGGCCGAGTTCGAGCCAAGATCGAGTCAAGTTCGTCATTGAGGCATTTCCACAAACACCTGCAACTTCACAATCCCACTGTTTATAAAACAGAGGCAATGGTTTTACAGGTGTTTTATCAAACACCTTCTTAGTAACATAAAAAAACCTTCCATTTCTTCTGCCCTCCTGCGATCCCACAGCTGTTGTCCCTTCTCCGTTAGAACAGATCAATGGCATCGGAGAAGAAGCTCTCGAACCCGATGAGGGAGATAAAGGTCCAGAAGCTGGGTCTCAACATCTCTGTCGGTGAAAGCGGAGATCGTCTCACCCGAGCCGCGAAGGTTTTGGAACAGCTGAGTGGACAAACACCGGTGTTCTCTAAGGCGAGATACACTGTTCGATCTTTTGGGATCAGGCGTAATGAAAAGATTGCTTGCTATGTCACTGTTAGAGGGGACAAAGCTATGCAACTTTTGGAGAGCGGGTTGAAAGTTAAAGAATACGAGCTGTTGAGAAGGAACTTCAGTGACACTGGGTGCTTCGGCTTTGGTAATCAGGAGCACATTGATCTTGGAATTAAGTATGATCCATCAACAGGCATTTATGGCATGGACTTCTATGTGGTATTGGAACGACCAGGGTACCGTGTGGGCCGTCGCAGGAGGTGCAAGTCTCGTGTTGGGATCCAGCATCGGGTGGTCAAGGAGGATGCCATGAAATGGTTCCAGGTCAAATATGAGGGTGTTATCCTTAACAAGTCGCAAAACATAGGTTCCTAGAAATTGGCCTATTTATTTTGAATTTTGCAAGTTATGCTTACATATGATGCCGACAAGGAGATGGAACTCTTGCCTTCTCTTTTCTTCTCTTTTGTGTGTTCTTTGCAGGGATTAGATCAGGTCCAGTTCTTTTTGCAGTTGCGCAGTTGGAATTAGTTCTATTTTACTAGATGATTTTGTTTGTGTTGATGTTATTCCTTTGAAACATTTCAGATTGTGGGTCCCACTGGATGGTGAATAGCTCATAAGTAAGCATGACAAAATCCTGTCTGATGCTTTAAAAAAAAATAAAAATAAATAAATAAATAAAAAATAGAGGAGAAAAAAGGTACTTGTTTAATGTACATACCTTGCTTGCCACCGGCCAAACCTTCCTTGCCACCCGCCACATTTGGTTGAGTCAGTTTGTCAAACAGTTGGTGAGCAACATCAATGGCAAAGTAGCTCACAAAATTCTCAAAGTCATAGAGAGAGATGGGAAGCATTTGTACTATGAGTCTGCATTTGATGTGCTCTCTACCAATCCCACCAAAACAGAGTAACACCACTGCCAAATCCTACTCTACTCCGAGTAGCTTGAACAGCAGAAAGAATTCACTCTCCAAGATAAGCAAGACGAACAGAGCCCTTCATCTGCAGAGGGCCCGCGCTACGGTTGATCGAAAGGAGCTCGAGGAGAATCCAGAAGGCATCATCTCTGGAGAATGGCCCCAGAACTTCTCTCTCCTCAGCTACAACGATCTTCGAGCTTATTTAGAACCCAACCTTCTGCTATTTTGGAGGAGGTTATGTTCACCACTATCCGGACGGCCTCCGCTGATCAGACTTCGGAGGAGATCGACCATCATTTCGAGCTTGTAACGGGACTTCCTGTAGTTGATGATCGGTTCAGATGCATCGGTGTCGTGTCCAAGAGAGACAAGGAAAGAGCTTCAAATGGGCTGAAATCGAAGGTGAATGAAGTAATGTCATCTCCCGCCATAACACTGTCACCTGGCAAGACAGTTCTCGAAGCTGCAGCACTGATGCTCAAGAGCAAGATCCACAGGATACCGATTGTGAATGAAGGAGGCCAGGTCGTAGGCATGGTTACTCGGACTGACATTTTCAAAGCATTGGAAAGCCTGCCGGTTTGACTTCTCTTCTCAGGTGCTTGCCTCCTTTTCATGGCATTGGAGGAAGAAGACTTGTTAGTAAGGTGGGGGCGGGGACGGGCATTTGTAAATTTGAGGCTGCATTGCTCATCTTCTATGTACATATGTGTATTTGTCTTGTGCAAGGAGATAGAGAACTTGAACATGGAAATCTTTCACTAGTTGATGTCTGGTCAAGTGACATGCAGGGCTTTTACAAAAAAAAAAAAAAAAAAAAAAAAAAAAAAAAAAAAAAAAAAAAAAAAACAATGGCAAAGTAACCGAGTCACCAAACTGGTTCGATCCGAGTTGAGTCGAGCTGGGTCTGCTCGAACTCATTTTCGAGCTCAAAAAGTCAGCTTGAGTCAGCTCAAACTCAGCTTCGAACCGAGTCGAGTGGATCGAACTAACCGAGCTAGATCGGTTCGTGTACACCCCTACCCAAAATACTTCACTCCATATATACGCATTCACGCCCCCGCAGTACATGTGGCATACGTGTTCCCCAGTGCCCACCCTCCAAACTGATGTCCATCTGGTGATGGGATATATACCTAGCTAATCAGATCAGACGATCCTAACTTCAGGTGATGGATGTTCGTTCCTTGAGTTAGGTCAGGTCAGTTAAATATCTTTCATCTTAGCTGTCCATTCAGTGACCGGAAATCATAGAATTCCAATGACGTACAACTAACACATTATTCCCAATGTGCCATTTTTATATGACATCCGGTCCGTTCAAAAGGTTGGCGGTTCCATAAAGATCATTTGGCAAAAGACCAATCCTTTCATCAGGTGGGCCACACATATCCTTTCAATCACATTCTTGGTCGTCCACGATTTCCTCAAGAGTAACCCACATTTTATATTTATCATTGCGGGGCCAACCTTTTGGATGGGTTGGATGTTGTACAAACATTCAAAAAAAACGAAGAAGAAGAGAGATTTGCCCTAGAAGCTTCAACGATTACAATCGTTGATTCATTTATACAGCTAGAAGCAGGTCACAGTACAAAAATCAATATTAGATTAATAATACAAGATATTAAGATTATTCAATTTTCATCTTGAAACATATATTCAATAGATCTCACTTTGTATGATTGAGAATCATTTGATGATTCTAACTATATAATCAATGACTCATAAATAACCTTGTTCATAAGGTTAGGGTGATTCAATCAGCATGATTTTTCACTATGTTCTCATGAATCATTCAAACGATTTGAGGACATAAAAAGAAAAAGAGCACCCATATGCTAGTTGGACAGTAATTTGTGGTCCACATGATAGACATTATCTTTGGATGAGGGTACAATATTGGTAGTTGTGTAATTGCATATGAATTTTCCATCTTTGATGTTAGGGTTGGCAATGGACCTCAGTTTACATGACATATTTGGCCAAACAACTTGAAACATTTTACCTATTTACCCAATGATTTGATTCCATGACTTTTAAGTAGTTCATATATGAATATTATAATATATGTATTTTCTTACCGTATTAATCAGATTAGTTGATGTCTTTTTCATAGTTTACTCAATTAATAATAATTTTAACTAAAATATTAAATATTAATAATATAATATAATAAACTATATGGTGCTACTTACGTTGACTAGACTAATATAGTGGACGTTCCGACTTAAACTTTTGTTAAAGTTGTTAAGTTTTTGTTTAAATGATATACGATCTATGCCTTTCTATTAGGCAATTATATTATAAAAATAGTATTTATATTTAAATATTTTATTAAAAAATAAAATATCAATGGGATATTTGATTCCTAGTCTACTTTTTTGAATAATGTTAACTACTGATTTAGACCATATCCAAATCCATTTTTAAATCCAATTTTAAAGTTGGATACAGAATATAGATATTGCAATATCCGGCCTAGGATAATTTTCCATCTTCCAGAATAACTTCCCAAATAAATATTCAAGATTTTCTAAAACTTAAGGGCGTGTTTGGTTCGTGTAATTGAATGGTATTGAATTGTACTAGATGGGATTAATATTGTTATTGGATGACTACAATACTATGGCATTTCCAGACATACAATCATTGTGTAATAAGGATGATAACCCCATCTAATACAATTCAATACCATTTAATTCCAGGTAGGGCTTGTTTGCTACGTGGGCTTAGATGGTATTATTAGGTGAGATTGTTTTTTTTTTCAACAAGAAGAGGATTCATTCATATATTTAATGGGAACATATACAACTCATTCGGGCCTAGGCCAGGCAGACAAAAAGATACCCCAGAGAAGGCCTATCATAAAACAAAAAAACAGAAAACAAAGCCACTATCAATAAGGGTGAGACCTAGACGACCTTGGGACCCGGAGCGCCCCAAGGCCCACCTTATCAAGGAAGATAAGACCTCTGATCTTGGGTGGGAGCGCTGCCACCTGAGTCGACATAATGAACTGCTGAAGAGAGGCCCCCATCCTGGCCATCTCGTCCGCTGGACCATTGCCTTCTCTAAGAATGTGGCTGCAGAAGGACCCACCAGCCCTCAGCCTATCAATCCTCCGGATCCAGTGGCTCCATCTCCAAGAGGACTCCATGGTGCCGTTGAGAAGAGCAACCACTAGGCGAGAGTAAGACTCGATCTGGACTCTAGAGAACCCGAACTGAAGGCAAAGCAGAATACCATTATAGACCGCCCTGAGCTCCGCCTTAGAATTAGACCCTATGTCATACCCTGCCGCAAAGGCAAAATAGAAACCACAATCATCCCGCCTGCAAATACCACCACCGCCCGAACTCCCCGGGTTACCCAAGGACGACCCGTCCACGTTAAGCTTAACGAACCCGTGCGGGGGTCGAGCCCATTTGACGATAAGGGGCATGAAAGACGGAAAAACGTGCGCCTGGAACCCGAGCCTAGACCTCCAATGGAGGAGATGGTGGGGAGAGCTACCGGATGAGCAGACCCGCACCCACAGCCACCACTTAACTTTAGCAATCACGGAAGCCGCCGCTGCCTAACCTCCTCGAATCTGGCCCAGTTCCTAGCGAGCCACAACTCCCAGAGAATCAGAGAAGGAGATAAACATCGAAGCATATGAACCAAGGAAGAAGGGTGGGATGGGGTCCACCAATTCAGCACATGCCCAACCAGTGAAGAAGAAGATGGAAACTGCAACTCGAAGATAGAGGCAAAAGAATTCCACACCGTGAACGCCAATTCGCTGGACAGAAAAACGTGGTGGATGGATTCGATGGACGGGCTGACGTTTTGGCCGGCAGAGCAACAGGAACACCTGGAGGCCAGTTGAACACCCTTGCCCTTAATCCTTTCATCAACCGGAACCGCGCCCTGAAGAAGCCGCCACACGAAAAGGGAGATCTTGGGAAGCAGATTACGGTGCCAAACCCACCTGGCCCAGGCCACCTGTAGCTTGTGATCACGCACTAAGGGTCACGCCGATTTGAGGGAGAACTTCCCAGAAGGTTCAAGCGGCCAGAAAGGGTAGGCAGGGACCTCGGAAGTACAGAAACCCCCCGAAAAAATCAAATCAATCACCCGCTGAGGCAGGAAGTTGAAAACGACCGACAACGGGAAGGGACCATCCGGTCCAATGAAGCTGTTGATCGACAGGTTGGCAACATTTGGAGGGAGAGGTTGTGTTACCAGACTGAGAAGGGCCCGAGGCCAGTCTAGTTGACCGACCACAGGTTGGCGCTCCCCAGACCCACTGATTCTTGGGTTGCTTGCGAGAGGAGAGGAAACAGGCTATGAATAGATTTCCATAGCGGCAATGCCACTACCAAAGTTGATGTCGTAGGCACGTTATGACCGTTGGAGCTGTATTTGGCTCT